>OX940955.1:37437773-38037773 GCA_954870475.1 Euphrasia confusa | reverse complement strand
CGGAGTGCCTTAAGTGTTCACCTTGCATTCATGAATTAAAATCTCTTGTGCGGCGCTAACTCTGCCAATATGTTTCGACGAAACACGACTGCTTCCGTGTGACTGCGACGAAGGACAAGTAAACATGTCTATCACATACTTCGGTCCATCTCACCGGTTTTTAATATGAGAGATCTTTCATTACCTCAAAGTTCTATTCACCTCGTGTGAAATTTTTGGTTTTTGGAAAAATGATGGAAGTGTCTCTTTTCTGGGAAAATATTTGCTCTTCATTGCCTAATATCACCCCTCGAATCTCCACTAAAATGTGTTCGAATGTTTGCGTGTGTTGAACTCTTGAATGACTAACTCGGGATGTGTTGTTTTTGTTTGGCATTTCTGTAGTTCATACACAGGGCTACGTGGTTTACCATCTCGGAAGTCTAAACATTGAGTGCAACAACGACAAAATTCAAATGTGGGCGACATTGGAAAACAAAATCGGAGACTCAAAATGTATCACTTCCGGAGACTCCAGTCGCCGAATAATCGGCGACTCATGCCGAACACCAAAAACGGAGACTCTTGCCCATTGTCAAATCCGGCGACTGCTGTCGCTGACAAAAACGGAGACTCTCCCAACAGGAGACTCCTGTCGCCGTTGTCGACAACACCTTGCCCATGACAAAATCCGGAGATCACAGTCGCTGGAAAAGCGGCGACACCAAGCCTTGTCCATCGCCATGCCCATTTCCGGAGACTCGAACCTATGGCACTGAACTTCGTCATTCCAACCTTCGGTTTGATCTTCGGTTTTTCATATTTTTATTTATTTAATTTTTATTTATTATTTTTGAAAATTATTATTTTAATAATATTTTCAAATTATTAAAATTTTGTTCGTCTAATGGGCTCAAATTTTCTTCTTGAGATGGGCTTTTTACAGGTCTTGAGCTGTGTATTTTAAATCCGGACGGGCGGCCCAAAATTTTCCTATATATAGCCCCTAGGGTGATTCTATCATGGTTACGCTTACATCGCACTTTAGAACTCTCGAACTCTCGACTCTCAGCTGCTGACTGCTTGTCCGACGTTTCTAGACTCTAAGTTTTTCCATTTTCCGTTGCATCCGGCAACTCTAGCTTCGCGCACCCGGCGCCCTGTCCTTCGTTTCCGTGATTGTGATACTTTCCAAGTGTTAGAATTTTTTTCGAAATCTTCGATATGTCTGCTGCTAAGAACTTGGATGACATGCTCGCTGACATGACGGTCTACTTAAACGAACAATTTGAACAGGCTCCGTCGCCCACGTCTAAGAAGGCGGCATATGAAGAGCTTAAAGCTCATTTAGAAAAAGTCGAGAAACGCAAGGCTGCGTCTGCTGAACCGGCACACTCTACTGCCCGTCAGCCGGGTAAAGAACCGAAGTCAGGGAAAACAAAATTTCAGGATGCTTCTTTCCGAATCTACAGTGGGGTTGTTCCAAAGGCTGAATACCATAGGTTGCTCGCAGCTGGCGAGATAACCAAGGATGGCAAGAAGATTGTCAAAATCCCATCCACAGTGACTGTGACTGCTGGCACAGACCCAAAACCTATGACGCCATCAGGTTCGGGAAAGAAATCGGCGACTCCAGCTGGGAGTGCCGAAGGCAAGAAACCATCCGCCAGTGGAGGTGGTGTGAAAACATCCACCCCGAAAAACTCTGGTGGACAAGTCACCAAGTCCCGAACTCATAGTTCGCAGAAACCGCCACTTTCTTCGGGGTCAGCTGGATCTCAGCGGTCGACTGATACCTTCAAGTATATCTCGGAATTTTCCGAGTGTCCGAAAGCTCACTCTCGTGACTTTTTTACTGCGACTGCTGAACGTCGCCACAAACTAATCCAGACTCTTCCGATACTTACCGATCGCACTATTTTGAAGGAAGACTATGACCGTCACGGCATAACTGATTTCCTTAGTAAGATGCATATGCTCAAATCCGTGAGCTTGACTTACCGTTACTCGATTCCCATCCTTAACAAATTTTACGCCAGCTTGTCCCCTGATTTCGCAAACCCGAAGAGCCGTCTGTATGGCTGTTTCGTTTTCCGTGAAAAGTTGTACAAATTCCGCCCCTTTTCCATCAACAAGTTTCTTGAGAGGTTAGAAGTTGATTCTAACTGGACTTCGCCCTCAGCTGAGGAACGGGCCGAAGACCTTACCATCGGCACTTTCGTTACTCAGAAGAAAGTTAAGTCTGAACTGCCGCCGCCAAACAAATTGTCTGCCTTCTACGGCATCTTGCAGCGACTTGGCATGTCCAACTGGACAGCGTACAAGGACGAGTCTGTCTTGACTCCGGAACTAATGCACATCATCTTTCGCCTTGGCTGTGGCGAACAAATCAATCTTGGCAAAATAATCTTCAATGACTTATGCAAAATTGCCAGGACGACGGACGAGACCATTCTTCGCCAAGCTGACTGGCCTGAGGCAAAGAAACTTCAACTCACGCATCCGTGTCTGATCTACGGCATGCTTCATGCTCAAGGCTTTACACCAGATGATGACTTTGAGAAAAAGTTAAAGAAAAATGGTGCTGTCAAGATCACTGGCACGTACCTGAATCCGTCCAAACGTGTCATCGATCTGCCCTGGTTTGACTTTGTTGACAGGAATGCGCTTCCTGAGATTCTAACTCCTCCGCCTTCTCCACTGAAAAGAAAAAGAAAGTCGATCGCCAAGACAGACAAGTCTCCCTCGGCTAAGCGACAAAAGAATGAATCCAAAGCTGCAGCTGATGAGGCGGAACCTCATACCAAACAAGAGCCCAGAATCGTTCCTCGCGAATTTGGGCCTTACTCTAAAGTTCCGCCTTACAGAAATCCTTATCATCCTATCCACAGTCATCGTGCTGTGGTGCCATCAGCTTGTGTCAAAGAATTCTATGCCGACACCTTGGCTCTGGAACAGTGTCAAGAGGAACATGCCGTGGCCTACAACAAAATGATTGACGCGCAGAAGAAACAGAAGTCATCTTTTGACAAACTTCAGCGTGAGATCCAACAAGGGGGAGGACTCGGTGATGTTGGAGCCCCCGATGCCAGTTTGAAGGACACGTTCCTTTTGAAGATGATAAGGGACGCTATCCAAGAGGCGCATGTTCAGCTTGCCAAAGGTAATAACATTGAAGTTGAACAGGTACCCCGAGCTGATGATGGCGAGAAGACGGACGATGACATTTTTGAAGGATGTATGGATATCCGTGACAAGGGAAAGGCGAAGGTTGGTGAAACTTCGAGGGCGATGCCGTCAGGTGGATTGAAGGATCAGGATGACGACGCTGATGTCAACATTCTTGACGTCGAAGATGAAGGCGGAAAAGACTTCGGCGAGTACGAGATCTTTGGTCTGGGTGATGAGACCGACGACGACGAGAAAGAGGACTCCAGTTCTGATGATGGCTTCGTCTATGGCGAAGATGAAGAAGATGTGGTGGAAAGTCCGGAACGTGTTCCATCTCCAGCTGCCTCGCCGAAGGAATGAAGTTTCAAGATCTTAAGTTCAAAATTTCCAAGTTTAAGTTTTTACTCCAAGTTTTTATTTCAGTTTTTTTTATAACTCTGGAACTCGTTTGTCTATTTCGTTTATGCATGCATCAAACTCTGAATTCGTCCATGCATATGTTTTTCATATTTCTCTATCTCTTGGATAATGTTTTTGGATTGAATTTTTATCTAAGTGTTTTTGATGTTTTGGTTGGATATTTGGCTAAGTCTTTTATGGTTTTTCATTGATTGTATGATTGATGTTTTTCCATCTTTTACTTAGCTTATTTTGTGTTGATATTCGTTTGAGGGGGAGATACGTTTATCTCGTTTTACTTAACTTCGTTTTCATGAGTTGTGCCAAAAAGGGGGAGATTGTAAATGTTGATTTTGGCGACAACGGTTTTTTTACTTGTGTTTTTGTTGATTTTCAGGTTTGCAGGTGCATGGAAAAGGAGACTAGAGTCTCCGGTTTTTGGAACGATGGAATGTGCATGGAACGGCGACAGGAGTCGCCGCTTATGGCACGACAGGAACGGCGACAGCAGTCGCCGATTTTGGCTTTTGGAATAGAGTGTGGAACGGCGACAGGAGTCGCCGTTTTTGGCAACTTCTTGGAACGGCGACTAGCGTCGCCGCTTTTGGCAATTCCTTGGAATGGCGACCAGCGTCGCCGTTTTTGACCATGCAATGGAACGGCGACTGGAGTCGCCGTTTGTGGCAGTGTCATTGACATGGAATCGGCGACTCCTGTCGCCGGTTTTGGCATTGTGCATGTCATGGAATCGGCGACTCCTGTCGCCGGTTTTGGCAATGGCACGAGTTCCGCGACGCTTGTCCTCAAGGCACGGTGCCAGCGACTATGACATTCTTCAACGACGATTTTCACATAAGTACTTTCAACGTGATCTCTTTCACCAAGTACACAAATCAAGGAATGAAGAATGGTTCCAGTGTTTTCTACTTCAATGATATCGACGACCGTGAAGACGATGAAATTCCGAGGCTTCAACACTTAGAGTTTTTCACGAGAGTTTGAAGATGTAGAATTGAGATCGACGGAGTCAAGATTGAATTGAAGTTCTGATTTTGAAATTGAAGATTCAAGATTCGAAGATTCAAGAATCGAAGATTCAAGATTCCAAGATTCAAGAATCCAAGTTCTACAAGAGTGATGTCATCCATGGAGAAGTGACATCAGCCAAGCATGTGACCAACCAGAACGTGCCACGTCATCACCTCACATGTGCGGGCTGCCTATATAAACCCATGGATTTCGATTTCACCATTTGACGATTTTGAGAGAACGAAATCTGATTTTTAGAATCGTGACTGACAGCTTCGGCTTCGAGTTTGTGTAGTAGCTTTTGCGCCTTGTGCCAAGATTAGAGTTAGGAGATTTAGCTCTAGGCACTAGTGTGCTAGATTGCAAGTTAGTGGGAGTTGTTGCGACACTCGGGAAACTTCTTGTAATCATTTTGCCTACCATACTCAGTGTAATAGTTTAGTTTCGTTGTTTCAATGGAATGAAAACATATTACATAACTTTGCTTTTGTCTTCCGTCTTTCATTCCACGAACTTGTGTGATTGTTACCTTGACTGAAGCTGGTGTTCGTTGTTTAAGTCCAACTTCGCGAAAAGTTGGTATCATACGTCGAAGACGTAATTTCAAGCCCCAACACAGACGGTATCCATGTACAGCAGTCATCTGCCGTCACTATCTTGAACTCTCGTATAGGGACTGGGGACGACTGTATCTCCATAGGCCCGGGCACATCCGGCTTGTGGATCGAAAACCTTTCTTGTGGGCCCGGCCACGGAATAAGGTACCTACTAAAAATGATTATTACTGTTTCTGTCTCAATTAATTATGCACTTTTTTTCTTTTTGAATGTCCAAACTAATGCTGCGAAATCTCTAAAAATGAAATACTTTTTCAGTTTAAATACAACTTACTCACAATATATTTTACTACTTTTTAACTTAAAAATACATTTTTTCTTAATTTACGTGTGGGTCGATCAGTGCATAAATAGTTGGGACAGAATTAGTACGTCATATCGTTTCTAATACGAATTAATAGCATCAACAACTCTTACATTGTGCAATTAAATTCCTCAAACTGTGTAGCATTGGGAGTCTAGGATGGGCTTTGGAAGAGCGAGGGGTGGAGAACGTGACGGTCAAAACGGCTACTTTCATCGGGACCCAAAATGGCGTGAGGATCAAGACATGGGCAAGGCCAAGCAACGCGTTCGTTAGAGATGTTCTTTTCCAGAATCTTGTCATTGCCAATGCCCGTTATCCTATTATCATCGACCAAAATTACTGCTCAGATAACAAAGATTCATGTCCAAAGCAGGTGATCATTTTTAAATTTTCTACTACGGGACTCGTCACTCGTCGCTTATAATAATCAATCACTGATCATATATATATTGATCAATCCATCCATATTGCAGGGGTCGTCGGGTGTGACAATTAGCGACATAACGTACCAAGACGTGCGCGGAACATCTGCATCGCAGGTCGCTGTGAAAATCGGATGCAGCCAAACGAGGCCTTGCAGTGGGATCAAATTTGAAGGAGTCGAGCTAACCTACAACAACGAGCCAGCTATGTCGTCGTGCGCCAATGCAGGGGGAATGCCATCAGATTCGGGGGTTGTCCAACCCACAAGCTGCAACCTCAAGTACTGAAAAATACAATATAGACTGTATATATCAGTAAAAAAAATGTATATAAATTATATGTATGTATGTATACAATTATACAAATATTGTAAAGGTTTTGAAATATACTGTATATAAGTATCAGTGATGGTCATGCATGGGGCTAGCTGTAGCCGATCGATAAAAGCCCGGTGTGATCGTTGAACATCGATGTAAATTGATAGACCGTGGTCGGAATCATTGTCGAAAATTGCAAAGAGTATTGTTTAATTGTAGCAATTTTGTAAAATTATTATTATATAATGTAGTAGTATTTTCCCTATTTTATACTCTCTGTTTTACATTAATTGTCCACTTCCTTTGTAATATATTTGAATATCAAATTAAATTGTACTTTCAACTTGAGAAGGGTATTATAGACAATTTCACTTTTATCATCCTTCACATATCAATTTGATTTCTTTCTTAGTTTAAATATTGATGAAAGAAAAACAACACTTCAATTAGATTGTTTTATTTCAACCGAGTTTTTTTTTTTTTTTTTTTTTTTTTTTTTTTTGTATACTCCGTATATCACAAAATATAATCGATAAAGACAAAATAATTTGGACGGAACAACCGATGCGTATACTATCTTAAATAGAGATATAATATAATGATATATACAGGCCACTCAACTCAACTAAGGGAGGCAACACACACTGAAAAGTGAAAGAAAAACACACAGAGAAAATGGCGGAAGAGGTGAGCAATAAGCAAATTCTATTGAAGAACTACGTGAAGGGTTTCCCCAAAGAATCCGACATGCTTCTCAAAACCTCCGCTCTGAAACTGAAGGTCCCCGACGACTGCCCCGGCGCCGTTTTGGTGAAGAACCTCTACCTGTCGTGTGATCCTTACATGCGAAATCGAATGCAGAAAACGGAAGGAAGCTATGTCGATTCCTTCACCCCCGACACGGTGAGTATTCATTTTCGGAATTCAATTTCAGTTGATGTCTTGTACTCTGTGCCTCAATGGGTTGTACCTTATCGCTAGTATTTTGTTCTCGGTGATTTGGGGATAAAGTACCAATTATTATGCAGTATGTACCATGTTATGAATATGATGTGTATGAGAGATTTTGATTCGATGAATCCTGAATAATTTCACAAGGGAATGATGAGAATTGAGCACCCCGACGAAACAAAACATTTACTCCAGTTTGTTGTCATCTGAGATAATCTACATATTTAATACTCTTGTTTTATGTATTGTCTGCATATAATGCATAGACCATTAAGGGATATGGAGTGGCCAAAGTCGTGGATTCTACTAATCCCGAGTTCAAGAACGGTGATCTGGTTTGGGGGATGACCGGGTGGGAGGAGTACAGCCTTCTCACATCCACCGTGGGTCTATTTAAGATTCAGGATACAGACGTGCCTCTGTCCTACTATACCGGGATTCTTGGTAAGAAAACTACTATATATATACACTTTCTCATGCGATCCATTATTGCTATCTCTAAGCAGTTCGAGTATCCTCTAGTTCAAATGGGCAGCATCTCCTGTTGACATAGAGTGCCGAGGATTATTCATGAAAAATGCTTTATTTTGGAAAAAAATCATTACGTGCTGTTTACTTCCTATTCATTTATTTTAGCCGTTATGATCTCCTAACCTTCACAGAAATAGTTAAGAATTTCCTTTAACTATGTTAAGAAAACTAAAGTTTCATCTTTTATTCATTTTTGTCTATAGCTTATTATTTGCTTGTTAATTAGTTTTCGTCTGAAACCCTTTCTGTTTATGTGCAGGTATGCCTGGTCATACTGCGTATAGTGGTTTTTATGAGATTTGCTCTCCTAAGAAAGGAGAAACTGTGTTCGTTTCTGCTGCATCGGGAGCTGTTGGTCAGCTTGTTGGTCAATTTGCAAAACTATTAGG
This sequence comes from Euphrasia confusa, assembly GCA_954870475.1. Lineage (NCBI taxonomy): Eukaryota > Viridiplantae > Streptophyta > Magnoliopsida > Lamiales > Orobanchaceae > Euphrasia > Euphrasia confusa. The sequence continues at coordinate 38,029,660 of OX940955.1, read as the reverse complement.
ATGCTATGTAGTTGGAAGTGCAGGAAGCAAAGATAAGGTTCGTCAGTGATCAGTGATCGGTTTATTAAAATGGACAATATTTTTTTGGATTGAATTAATATATTTTTTGGATTGAATGGGACTGGCTTTTTGTCATATGTTTTGTGCTTTAATCCAATTTTGTTGTAGGTGGATCTCTTGAAGAATACTTTTGGGTTTGATGATGCATTCAACTATAAAGAAGAAGCTGATTTTGATGCGGCTTTAAAAAGGTGATCACTTTTACATTGGTTAGATACATACATACACACTAGTCTCTGTCAGCACTGCCTGATACCTGCCGGATGCACTTCCATTTATAAAATCATGAATTCTGGGTCCGTAGAATTGATATTTGATGAAAAAAAATGTTGAAAGTTGATTTGATATAAAAAATAGTAAAAATAAATAAAAATTGTTCTCATGTAATGCCATTACTTTGGCTTTAGGTATTTCCCTGATGGCATCGATATTTACTTTGAGAACGTCGGAGGAAAGATGCTTGATGCCGTGTTGCTCAATATGAGGCTACATGGCCGCATAGCCGTTTGTGGGATGATCTCCCAATACAACCTCGAAAATCCTGAAGGCATACAAAATCTGTTCTGTCTCATAAGCAAGCGAATACGCATGGAGGGATTTATAGTTTTTGACTGGTACCACCTGTACCCAAAATATCTAGAAATGGTGGTGCCGCTGATAAAAGACGGGAAAATAAAGTACTTGGAGGACTTAGCCTCGGGCATCGAGAGTGCACCGGGTGCTCTTTTGGGTCTCTTCTCGGGTCGCAACATAGGGAAGCAGGTTGTGGTTGTGGCTACTGAGTGAACATATATACTAGTAGTGTTATATTGATTTTCAAGTATTCGTACTATATAACATGTATTGAAAAATCAATAAGCATTTTGTACTACTGTACTAGTAAATGACATTTGAAAACTTTTCATTCGGCCCCTTCATGTTAGCAGTTCAAGTATATTTATTCCATTGTTTATAAAAGGGTATATTAGATACTTATAATAGTAATAATAAAAATAAAAATTAAGAGGGTGTAAATAGTAGTAATAATGATTAATGAAGATGTAAATAAAAATTTAGCCATTATTTATATATAGAGAGAGAGTAAATTTTTTATAAATTAATACGGGATAAATTAATTCTCTCTCTTAGGAGGATGTATTGGATTAAGAGTTTGTAGGATTTGAATGGATTTTTAAAGTCTAGGTGTATTCAATTCGGATTTTTAAAAGTCCATTAAAATCTGGAGGTATTTAATTGGGATTTTAAAAAGTTTTTTAAAATCTGTAGTGTTTCAAAAGTACATGGATTTTAATTGATTTTAAAAGTGTATGGATTTTGATGGATTCTCTTTACAAAATATAACTAAAGTTGATTTTTCAAAATCTCTCATAATTACGAGAGATTTCGATGAAAAACTTTACAACACAAAAACTCAAACACAAAAAATAAACATAAAACAAGATTTATTTAAAACACGAAAACTCAAACACAAAAAATAAAAATAAAACACTTTATAATAATAAAAATTTTATTTGAAAAAATTAATTTTATCATATTTTTATTAAAAATAATTATTTATAAATGATATTAATAATAAATTATTTTGTGATAAAAATAAAAATTATAAAAATTAGAATAATAATAATAATATATTTTTTAATAAATTCTTTGTGATAGAAATAAAAATTATAAAAATAGAATAATAATGTATTTTTTTATTTTTCTACAAAAATTGATTTTTTTATGTATAAATATGTTCATATATATATATTTGCGTTGAAATTTATGAAAGTTTACTTAAATCAATAAAAAAAATATATTTTACAATTATTTGAAATCTATAAAAAATTCATATAAATCAATAATAAAGTCGGTCAAACTCTCCATAGACTCTATAGATTTCCAAAATCCATTGACTTTTAAAAATCCAAAAAAATCCTATAAAATCCTAAACGAATACACCCTCCAGTTTTTTTATCGGTTCAATACATATGATACATAGTGAACAAAAATTATGAAAAAATAACTAAAATAAAATTTATTTAATAAATTTTATTTTAGTTATTTTTTCATAATTGGTGTGAATTGTTTATGATATGCATATTTGACTACATATGATACATAGTGAACAAAATTATGAAAAAATAACTAAAATAAAATTTATCTAATAAATTTTATTTTAGTTATTTTTTCATAATTTGTGTGCACTGTTTTTTTTTTAAAGGTAAATCATATAAAAAAGAAAAAAGTATAATACAGTGCAGCGCATAGGAAATGAAAACCACACCGCATCACCGAGATAACAAATTAGCTCTCCAACAAGCCAACTAAAACATATAGCAAAAGAAAGAACAAACACAATCACCAGGTTATATGTCAAACCATCTTCAGTTCCCGTGCCTGAAGCGAGTCAGGAAGTCGTAAAGATAGTATCCTCTCCCGTATGATAGAAATCGCCTGAGAAGCCACCACTCCAGGATACATCGAACCCTCTCCCGTATGATAAAAATCGCCTGAGAAGCCACCACTCCAGGATACATCGAACGCGCCTCATGTATCCTCGTGTTCCTCTCGAGCTAAATAAAATAGATTAAAGCAACGAGAAGTCCCCGATAGAAGCAAGATATCCAGTGCTTCCCACGCCACCGACTAGCAGCACGTAAGACAGCACTATGCCAATTCAAACTTTAGAGATTTTGAAGTGTTCAAGCTAAAGACATTTATCATTTATTCTACATTATTTAACAATAAATTTCAAATTTTGAACTTCCACATGAACTGTATATCCAGCAACAACGTCACTTTCAAGAATTTCCACATTTCCGCCCCGGAAGAGAGCATCAACACCGACGGCATCCACTTGGCCCGTTCCAATTTGATCTATGTCATCGATTCCGTCATAGAAACGGGAGACGACTGCATCTCCATCGGAGACGAGAGCTCGGAGATCCACATCCAGAACGTGAAGTGCGGGCCGGGCCACGGGATCAGCATCGGAAGCCTCGGCAAGAACCCGGACGAGAAGGACGTGACGGGGATTTACGTGAAGAACTGCACCTTATCGAACGGGATGAGGGTCAAGACTTGGCCCTCGGCTCCGGCAGCCTTAAAAATCTCGGAGCTGCATTTCGAAGACTTGATCATGGACAACGTGAGTAACCCAATCATTATCGACCAGGAATACTGCCCGGGGAATCTGTGCAACAAGGCCAAGCCCTCCCTTATCGAGATTAGCAAAGTCTCTATCAAGAACGTCAGAGGAACTTCCAACACCGCGGAGGTCGTCACTCTTACTTGCAGCTCCGGAAAACCGTGCAAGGAGGTCGAGGTCGGAGACATTAATCTTAAATTTGTCGGAACCACCGGAAACATAACCACAACTACCTGCCAAGTCTCGTCGGGAAACAGAACCCGCCAATGTGCGTCTCCCCTCCTAAGGCTCAGTCTGATTAATTGCTTAATTTCCGGCATTTTTTATTTTCTGCGGAAAATATAGAAAAATTACCAATTTAATTTGGGTTTTGTTATGGTATGTGTTGGAGGGTGGAATTTATAAACTTTTGTGATTGATATACTGTATATCATTAATATGTAAAATAAAAGATGTAAAAATTTGTTGGCCAATGGAAAATTTTGAAATCAAGTTAAATGAGTGTAGCAATAATGAGTGTAGGGTTGGAAATGAACCGAGTCGAGTCGAGTCGAGCTTTGAGCTTATCGATCGAGATAGCTCGGAAATTTACAGGCTTGAACTAGAGCTCGGCGAGCCGCTCAAGAGGGTTCTCGAGCTCGAATCGATCGAACAGCTCTAAGTCGGATCGATTGAGCTGCTCAAATTCTGCTCGCTCGATTAATTCAACTCCAGCTTGTCCAGGTGACTCGGCCCATATCGCTCGAAAAGCTCGACTCAACTCGATATATATACACATATTAAAAATATTAAATTAAAAATACATATATTCGAGAGGCTCGCGATCCGCTCGAATCTTTTGGAATGGTGCTCGAGCTCAGCTCGCATGACTCGAGCCCGTGACGGATACAGAAATTTAGTTCAGGGAGCCCATTTTTAACTATGTCGACAATATTTTTCTAGTTATATTTATATGTTTTACAAGAGGAAATATGTTCATGGTAAAAAATTAACGCTCTTTTATAAAGAAAAATCGAAAATTTATATTAAAAAAATAAATCTTAAAATTTACTATTGTAAAAAATATTGAAAATTCAACTAACTAATTTCAATGCATATATGAAATCCTAAGATTTTATTTTCAACATCAATATAATAAATACTTTTTTATATCCAAATATAATGTGCACATTTTTTATTTTTATATATTTAAATTGTATGTAAATATGTTCTAAAAAATAATTTAATTTTCCTTTTAAATTACATTTTCAATTATAATTTTTAAATTTTACTTGCAATTAATAAAAAACATAGTTTTACTTTTGATTTTTTAATAAAAAAATAAAAGATAATTTTTTTTCAGTTACTATATTGAACCAAAAAAAATCTATCATTATAAATTATTTAATGAAACAAAATTTAAAAATTTAAATATAAAAAATGTATCAAATTTATATTTTAAAATAGGGAAAAATAGTAATAAAACTATTTTCAACATTTTTTCACCAATAAGGTCAATCTTCAATTTTCGTGTCAATTAGTCATTTTTTTGTCAATTGGGCCAAAAAATATACTTAGACGAAACTAACGAAATATACACTGAATACCATTAAAAGACACTGAATGTCAGATTTTTAAACTGAATATCATTAAAAGACACTGAACATCAAAGTTTTACACTGAACTGAATGTCATTAAAAAACACTTAACATCAAATTTTTACACTGAATATTATAAAAACACTAAAAATCATTAAAAAACTTATAAGAACATTAAAAACATGAACTTCAGATTTTTACACTAAATATTATAAGAACACTACTGAACATCATTAAAAAACAATGAATATTATAAGAACGGTCATTAAAAAATACTGAATCTCATAAAAAAACACTGTCAAATTTTTTACACCGAATAGTATAATAACTTTTGAATATCATTAAAAAACACTAATCACTAAAAAAACACTGAATGTCGGATTCTTACACTAAAATATTATAAAAATACTGAATGAATATTATAAAAATACTGAATCTCATAAACATACACTTAAATAAAATAAATATTGATCCAAAACAGATTGACGAATATCGACACTACTGTGTAGTGCTAGCAATGGTCTGCCTCCCAACATAGCAAAAAAATAATATATATATATATCATTAGCTAAATATATTATGATAACCACTTTTTTACTAAAGAACCAAATTATCACATGCATCCCGATTGAGAACGTGTTCCCTTAATTTCCCATGCGAAACCAGCATTTGAAATCGAAACACCTGGACAAAGTAACAGAATCATAAGCAACATACACAATTTTCTAAAATCAGTAAGCGGCTACTACAACAAAGATAATCACCCGGTTAAAAATGACAAATTATCGATTTTAGGGTGTATCCAAATCACGAGAAATGTGTCCCATTTCTATGGCACTGTCTAGTGACACGTGCCTGTCTTTATGTTCCGAGAGCAAATGCTCGAAATCGATCGTCCCGTCTTCAAATCCGATCGATTTCGAAATCGATCGTCCCGTCTTCAAATCTCCCTCATCCCCATCTTCTAGTATACCTCCTATACATTAAGTTAACCGAACTTTGCCTTGTCGGCTAATGAGAAGCACAAAGTGAATCTGCGACGAAAACAAGTATCCCAAATCACTCATTAACTGAACGAAAATATGGAAATAATCACAAACCCAATATTATCGCACAGTTAGATTGAACAGGGACAAATAGTGCTCGGAATAAATCGAACAAATAGCACCTAATTTGAACGTTGATAAATTAGTGGATTGATTCCATTAACAAGCTATATTATGCACTTCCCTCTTCGCCTTCGGAGGCAGACGCTTGGACCGCTTCTTTCGATTTGAACATTTTGTCGAACACTTGGTGGGCGAAATGAGCGACCGCGTCTTTCTCGTGGAAGACGGTTTCGATCACGGCCTCTTTCTTCGATTCTGCCGCCTCGATTGCAGTCGCCGTTTAAAGGAACATTCAAAGCAAACTGAAATTCGAATTGAAGTAGTAAAATCACCTGATTTCGTTAACCACACAGGCGAAGGAGAGGTAGACGAGGAGCAATCGGAGATGCTCAGCGCGTCGTTGCTCCGCTTCCCCATCAGCTCCGCCACGTCGACGTCGGCTCCCCCGCCGTATGCATCTCGGCTGTTGACATCGGCTTTCAGCATCAGAATCGAGCCTGACGGCGGCGCCATGGTGGTGGTGGCGGCTTGACGTCCGAGATCCGGTGCGGCGTCGCCGCTCGATTCGGTGAGGCGGGAGTGGAGATCGATCGCGATCTCCGTTCGGATCTTCCCCACCGTCAACGCCATCGATTCAGCGGCGGAGAAGAGGAGGAAGAAGAAGGCGACGGTGGCCGTGGAGGAGGAGGATCTGTTCGCGGTGGCCGTGAACAATGAAGACGAAGTTCTCCGCCCACCGTGCGGGCGGTGTTTACGTGTTCAGTGTGTTTTTCAATTTGATTTAGGGTGAAGTGGAGTGGGTGGGGTGGGTGGGGGTGGTAGTATGAATAATAGAGGGGTAACGATGTCTTTGCACATTTTATGGGGCCTAAATGACATGAGTAATTTTTCAAAAGCCTTATTGTCGAAAAAAGATTGAAAAATTGTCTTATTGCCATTTTTCCCTTTAAAATATAAGTGTAAATTTGATACTTAATATATTTATGCATTCTTACAAATTAAAATAAAAACATATATTTTCTATAACACAGACCCATGAATCCATGATATAGTAATATGTATAGTTACGCAATACTATTTACTAGTACGCAATACTATTTACTAGTGTTTTTTTTTAAGGGGCACTTCAAAGTTCTAAAACACACACACCACACATTATATAAATATTTTATATATAAACATAGTACTATAGTAGTAAAAAAAAACATTATATAAATATTTTATATATAAACATAGTAATATAGTAGTAAAAAAAAAACTCAAGGGGAAACAATGCCCTGAGCCCAGTGTGGCTCCGTCATTGACACGAGCAGCTCGCATGACTCGAGCAGCTCGCGTCAAAATTTACCGAGGGAGAAATCAAAATTTATTATTCTTTTTCTGTTAAAAATATTCTTTGCGAACGCCATCTTCATGGCTGTCGATCGTTGATCGCCACCCCCACCTTCGTAGCCCGCAACACTAGATCCTGTTGAGCCGCGAAGTATTTCGGAAAGCCCAAAATCTTTATGTTCAGCTCGCTCATGTAAATCACCGCCCTCGATGACGTCATGAAGATTCCATCGAACTCCAGTGGCCTTCGGCGTGGCGGTGGCTCGTCCAGAAAGAGGGGCAGTTGGTGTGTTCTCACCGTAGACATGAACTCACCGCATCCGTCAGTGATTTTGTAACCGATGTTGGCGGCGGCGTTCTTTAGACACACTCTCCTTTGAATGAGTGGAAAAGGAGGAGAGGGCGAAACTTGAATTAATTGTTTTTAAATATTTGTTAGCGTTGATTTATTTGTTATATAATAATGATTCCAGAAGAATTATTTTATGAGTTTGTTTTTAGAAGTTATAATATTTTTTTATCTATTTTTTTTACAATGAAGTTTTTTTATGTTTATAATGAAAGTTTGATTGAATTTTCATATTTATTTGTACAAAAGTTTTATACACTTAAGTGTATGATATAAGTATTGTTCAAGACATAATTATTTTATTTGTTTTCCTTTATTTTACATTTTTAATAAAACTAGTATCATGTTAGGATTTGAGGGCTATTAATTAGAGTCGTCAAATGAGGCTCGACGTGTTGGGCCGGCCACGCTAGCCCGGACATAAGGCTAGGTTGGGCTTCAAATATTGAAGCCCAAAAAGAGTTGGGTCTTTTTGGCTCAACCCGACTGGCCCGATGGGCCTAGGTCGGGCTTGCCCCGATTTTTTAGGCTGATTGACTAAATAAATATTTTTATTTATTTATATTATATTTAGAATTTAAATTATTATTAATGTAAAAATTATACTTAAGTTTAAGTTTGTCTCGTAATAATAGTAATGTTTTTTTCACAAAATATAAATGAAAATATAAATGAGTTGTAACTATTACTCTTGCACACAGAACAAAGAGTATATTTTTATATATTACTTTGAATTAAATTAACAAAAAAGTCCAACGTCTTTCGGTCCAACCAAAGTCGGGCTGGGCCTCAGAATTATAGGCCCATTAGAATTCGGGATGAGCCAACCCGGCCCATGAAAATTAAACAGCCCGTTGGGCTTGGGCTGGGTCGGGCCAACTATTTGACACCTCTACTGTTAATGAGTATTAATTCTCTTGGGGCTCGTTTGGTATCTCGGATAAAACAAAGAGAGTTTATTTAACTTTATTATCTCATGGTAATATATATTTAGGCCCATGTTAGATAGTCGACTCGGTTCTATTTCCTATTCACCTTCTAAGTGGATATCAGCCCAAATGTGAGTGTTAATAAGTCTCGGTTAAACACGAATTCAGATTTATTTCGAAATTACGATTTTGCCTTTCAAATTTTAAGCCAAAAAATAGGTTAAACACGAATTCAGATTTATTTCGAAATTACGATTTTGCCTTTCAAATTTTAAGCTAAAAAATAACCGAGTTTCACTTAGCCTAATTTCAAACAACGATTTTTTTTAACTATATGTGATATTCAATTTCTTCTATTTTTCATCGAATCTTCATATGTAAAATTCTCTTCAAATCGTTTTTTGGTGGTAATCGATCTGGAGAAGTATGTGGCGCCGACGATCCAAATGGTTAGGTTCTTGTCGAACGACTTCTAAGCGACCCAAACTATGCTATTTGAGGTCTACCGATAATCTACAATTTTTACATAAAGGACAGGGCGTCGGATCCGGAGAAATCATAGATAAAGAGGCGATTGAAGATGTCAAAGAGGACTTCGTGTGGGAAAATCAACGGCGATGACATCGAGGATTTATGCGAAGGTGGGAGATCAGACAATTTAGGATATGTTGCCTAGAACCCCTGTAAACTCAGGAACGGGTCTGGTGAGAGTGGAGGCGGTTCGCTTGTATTGTGTAAAATGAAAAGATGGTATTTTTGTTAACAATTTTTTTGAACAATAATTTATTTTTGGAAAGACTCTATAAATAAAGTGAACCAAATAATAGAATATGTATCTTGTCCAATCAAGTTAAGATTATTTAACCTGATTAACTTGTCAAAACAATAAATTGTCTAAGCTACCAAACGCGACTTTGATGGTTTTATCTATGCTAAGGTGAAAGTACATCATTCATTTAATAATTACATACACCGACGTGTATGATTTATGAATATACGGTTAAGATGAACCGGTTAAGATGAACCTAATAGACCTGACCTTGATATACCCCTGCCGTTGCGTCACAATTCAATCGGATTTATTACGACAAAATTTACAAAATTGCAGTTCACCCCAAATTAATGCAGTTCTGTAAAATTCTGTAATAATTAATATCCGACAATAATTACAGTTCACCCCACCAACATTTTTTGCAACTACGGACGATGATGATGATGCGGAAGAACAAACAAAGGGTTAAAAAAAAAGCAACTTTTTTTGGTGGTGGGGTCAATCCGAACCGACCTGAACGGGTTTCTGTGATCAGACCTCTCTCACCTACTGTTCCTAGATTTGATGTTAGTGGAGTCTTTTCTGGATCTAGAATCGGTGCTAATGGAGCTTTTTTTATATCTATTCGAAGTGAAGAGCAAAAAAAACGTGGATAGAGATTGAAAAATATTGTTATGAATTAATTATTGTTTTTCAAAAATATATTTTATTGTTTTGATGGATAGATGGACACAAATGCTATTTACACATTCAGAACAAATAGCATTCCTTAATTTCTTTTCTTTTTTTATTATTTTATATTTTATAAATATATTAATTTTATATTAATTAAAATTCATTTTTATCAAAAATAAATATTTTTACATTTTTGAAATCTTCAAAATGCGAAGGTAATATAAATATCAATTTTAAATATCAATTAATTCATTCGTTTCTACTTACTCGTACACGCAATTAAATTCTTAATTGTCAACACATATTAATTTTTTAATTTCTGAAATATTGCGCAATAAATATAAACAAATACAACAAGATTTCTAAATATAAAATTGTCATAAAAACTTTCAAACACCTTAATATAAATAAATTATACTATAAAATACGGAGTACTTATTATACTTTAAAATATTCAATAAATAATTAAAATACTAAAATAAGTTTAGCGCCGTTACACACTTTGTTTGCCTTAACATTTTCACATGTTAAAAAAATTGATTACATTAGAAAACAAATAGGAAAAAAGTTTGATATACATTTAAATTAGAAAACAAACAATAATTATACTAATATCATATTTTTCAAAAAAAATTGTAAAACTGATTTTTTTTAGCTTGTTTTTTGGCATCTTTGTCAACTTCAAATTGATCATTCCGTTGTTGTGCATTATTGTTGTGCATATAATTTGTTCTTGAAATTGAAATTCTAAAATGGGTCTCTTCTTTCTATCCAGTATTTCGATATCCACGGCACTGGATGATAGTAGGATCTCATATGCAACTAAAATAAAAGTTATAGTTATTATCTGCAAAAAATACATTATAAATTATATAATAAAAACAATGAGTTTTTTTTTCTTACCAATATCCAATGATTATAATTGTTCACGTGCCCTAACACCACCCTTGCGCTCGGAAGTGCATGATAGGGTTTCAAAGCTACCGGAGGACATAAATATCCGCCAGTTTCTCCGAATGTCATTATGAAGATATTATATGTAGTTGCAGCCACGTATCCACAGTCAGGTATTGAGAAATAGTTAGCCGGACTGCATGGACCATCAAAGTGATTAATAGTTTTGTCCAATGATGACATGGTTGTAAGACCACCTATAACATTATCATATAATTCTGTTCTTTCGCGGAGATCACGTAGCATATCACCTCTTATTATACGCCATTGATCTTCATTTCCAAGGACTGCTAGAGCAACAACTCTAAAACCGCAATTATCGTCTCCAACCACATCCGTGTATGATTCAATATGTTCTCTTATGTAGGGAGAAAAATATTTCTCCATCTTAGAGCCTCGTAATGTTACCCGTGACTCACTTTGGCGAACGCTACTGTAGCGCGGTGAAACCTGTTGAGAATTTAAGAAACTTGAAGGTGGGGAGTTTGGAGAGACCACCCTTGGACCTTGGACCGTGTGAAAAGCTCGTCAGATGTTGATTCTCTTCAGAAGAGCTCGTCCAAAGATATGATGTGCAATTTCTGTGATGAGTTTCAAGTGGAAAATCCTGATATGCATTTGTGGTGGCCACTCTTCCCTTACCCTTTGGCTTTTATTGCGCAATTTTCAAAACTAAAAAACTAATATGTTTTTTGACAATCGGAGCTTGATTTTTATATTACCTGCACATTTTGTAAATTTCAAAAATGTAAAAATATTTAATTTTGGAAAAAATAAATTTTAATTAATATTTTCGAAAAACGTGTTTTTATTATAAAATTAATATATTTATATTAAATAATTAAAATATAAAAAAAGTAAAAAAATAAAATAAAACAAGGTCACATCGATGTCGTCGCATCGATGTGCAAAGAATTTCACTCATAGATGGATCAAGAAACTAATGGTAATATTACAAATTATAAAATACGAGAGTAATACTAATAAAAATATTTTAAAAATCAAGTTACAATCACGATTAGTGCAGCACCGGCCAGGTTCGTGCGGACCATGTCAGGCCCGTCGGGCTGAGGGTTGAAAAGTTTAATTCAAACCCAGCCCGACATTTGATCGGGTTGGATGGGCCAGTTCACGGTTGACCGGGATGGGCTAAATTGGGCTCGAGGCTCGTGCAAGCAAGGGCAGGCCGGGTTTGGCCCGCACTGTTGTGTAGCTCTAATCATTGCTTGAAAGAGTCGATTAATCAGTCATTAACAGTTTAGTGACGGTATTGTTGGAGATAATAATATAAGCTACACTTAATTTCATTTTAATCCTTTTCCGTACATCTCCTTATTTTGTCTGTTAGCATGATATCACATGTAGCTACGTGGCTTCATCTCATCCGTAGCCTAGCTAGAGCTGTAGGGTTTTATCCCTATATAAACTCCAAATCTGTGTAGCAACTTTTCAAGCTTTCATTATCCAATAATGGCAAACATTCAATATCTCTTTTGCTCTTCTTTATTTTAGCTATTTTATTACTGTTATTAAAACTCTCATGGTATTAGAGCTGCAGGTTGACCAATCAATGTTTTTGTTTTGTTTCTAGCTTTTTAACAGTGGATAAAAGATGAGTCTTGATTTCAGCTATATCTGGATCTCAGTCGAGCACAAACAACAGTGCTCTTGTTCATCCACAGTATTAGTTAATCTCTATCAAACTTAATGAAGATAACTATTTATTGTGGAAGATGCAGATTCTCACTGCCATCAGAGGCTATGGCTTGGAAAGTTTTATGTCTCAACATGAAAACCAACACTGGTGTAGACAGGATCAGTTGCTGGCATCATGGCCTCTCTCTTCATTGACTGAAAGCTTGATGATAATGATGGTTGGTCTCCAGTCTTCAGCACAGATCTGGGAAGCCTTAGATCTCAACTTCAGCTCACAGTCTGCAGCCAAGAAATGCAATACAAATTGCAACTGAGTTCTATCAAGAAAGGAAGCCTGTCTGTGAGGGATTATCGATCTGAATAAGGTTAAATCCTGTTGTGATTTGCTTCAAGCTGCAGGCCACTCTATCTCTGAAGAGGATCAGATTCTGCAAATTCTTGCAGGGTTGAGTTCAGACTTTGATCCCATTGTGGTTGCCATAACTTCAAGGCCAGAAAGCTGCAAATTGAGAGAGGTTAACTCTATGCTCATGAGTTATGAAACAAGGTTGGAGAGTTTGAATCAGAGTTCAGTAAACTTGGATGGTTCCAATCCGACAGCAAATGCAGCTAACTTGCTGAGAAAGAACTCTAATACTGCCAACTATAATCAAAGGGGCAGAGGCAAAGGCAACTACAACAACAGCAACAGAGGTAGAGGAAGATCACATTCAAGAGGTAGAGGAAATCCTCAAAGAGGTAGAGGACCAGGATGTCAAATCTGCAATTATACCAATCATACTGCTGACAAGTGTTACTATAGGTATGATTCATCATATGGGCCCTCTAATGATAACTCTCAAGGAAGCAGTGGTAACAACAAAAATGTGAGTGCATATAATGCCTCTCAAAATTCTGGAAACAACCACTACAAAAAAGGTGGAAAATGCTTACGGCCAAATCCGTAAGCAAACTGTTTACTTACGGATTTACTTACGGATTGAGGCCGTAAGCAAACTTTTCGTAGGTAAATATTTGCTTACGGATTTTAGAGCGCCGTAAGCATTTTCTTACGTATTTCTTTACGGCCAGTCCGTAAGGAGTTTCAGACCAAAACCGCTTACGCCAACGACCGTAAGCATTTCCGTAAGCATTTGCTTACGGACAAAGGCCGTAAGGAAATTCGAATCAACATTTAATTTGTGGCACACCTGGCCCGCCCGCCACCAATATCCGACCCGGCCCACAATCAACCTCCGAGCCCCCCGACCCGCCCGCCACTGCCCGTATGAGGGTCGGTCACCCACACTTGGGATGTGTAGGATTCGAACCCAGCACCTTCGAGAAACCTGAAGGTGGGAGAAACCGTTAAGCTACAACATTTATATTTAAAAAATTGAATAATTTTGATACATATATGTATATATCATAAAATAAACATCTAGATAAGTCGTAAGCAAATCCGTAAGCAAAATTGGAGCCAAATTTTGGCGCCGAGTTTCCTTACGGCTTAAGGGTCGTAAGCAAATGCTTACTTCGCATCCGTAAGTAAATTCGTAAGCAAAATTGGAGGCTAATTTTGGCTCCGAGTTTCCTTACGACTTAAGGGTCGTAAGCAAATGCTTACGTCGCATCCGTAAGTAAATTCGTAAGCAAAATTGGAAGGAAATTTTGGCCTCGAATTTCCTTACGACTTAAGGGTCGTAAGCAAATGCTTGTGGCGTAATCGTAAGCAAATCCGTAAGCATTTCCTTACGGACATGGTTCGTAAGTAAATCCGTAAGCATGAAAAATCCTTAAGCATTTCCTTACGGACACGGTCCGTAAGCAAAATTCCGTAAGTATTTTCAAGTTTTCTTGTAGTGAACAACTACAACTACAACTTTGATTCTGATGTTGATGGGTCATGGTATGCTGATTCTGGAGCCTCAAATCATATCACTAATGAGATGAACAACCTTACCACTGCCTCTAAATACAATGGTGGAAACAAGGTTCAAGTAGCAAATGGAACAGGTATTTCTATCTCTCATATTGGTAATTCCACAAGTAGGTCTCCCATGTCCAATAAATCCTTTCTGTTGTCTGATTTGTTACTTGTGCCAAATATAGCTAAAAACCTTTTGAGTGTATCTCAGTTTTCTAAATACAATTCAGTGTATTTTGAGTTTCACCCTTCCTCTTGTTTTGTTAAGGATCAGGCCACACATCAAACCCTATTCAAAGGCAGCCTTAAGCATGGTCTATATCAATTTCAACTTCAACCATTGAAGCCATTTTCAACCTCCTCAATCAACACCATTTTGAGTTCATCTCCTTCAGCCTTTTCTGTCAATAAGAGTCTGCATGATTTCAAGCTTTGGCATGGAAGACTTGGACATGCTTCAAATAAAGTAGTTAAATTAGCTCTAGAATCTGAGTTGTTAAAACTTTGTAATCCAGCTGATTTGGTAAATGAAAACTCTATTTGTGATTCCTGTATGAAGGCAAAATGGCATCAGTTTCCCTTTTCAGATTCTCAAACAAAGTATGATAAACCTTTTGAGTTGTTTCATTCAGATGTATGGGGTTCATCTCCTCAGAAATCTTCAAATGGATACCTTTACTATGTTGCTTTCATTGATCATTATAGTAGATATACTTGGCTTTAGCTGCTAAAACAAAAATCTGATGTTACAACTGCCTTTACTCACTTAATCAATTTGGTTCCAACTCAATTTAACTCCAAAATTAAATGTTTACAATCTGATGGAGGAGGAGAGTATATTGGTTTTTCCAAACTGTTACAGAACCATGGCATTATTCATCGCATTTCTTGTCCCTATACACCTCAACAAAATGGTCTAGCTGAGAGGAAGCATAGACATATTGTTGAGGTTGGTCTATCTCTTCTTTCCCATTCAAATGTCCCTCTCAAATTCTGGGATGATGCTTTTGTCACAGCCACCTATATCATCGATAGATTACCTTCAAAAGTCATTAAATACTCATCACCTTTTGAAATCTCTATCAGCAAAAACCTACATATTCTCACTTCAAACTTTTTGGCTGCCTCTTTTATCCAAATTTGAGACCTTATAATAAACACAAACTTCATTAAAGATCCTTACCATCTACTTTTTTGGGATATAGCATCAAATATAAAGGGTATAAGGCTCTTCTTCCTTCTGGAAAAGTTGTCATTTCCAGAGATGTTACCTTTGATGAAAATCAATTTCCATTCTCCCAAAAAGCTGTAACTCAGCCTATACATCCCACTGTACCTTTACTTCCACCTGTTGAGCCTCCTACAGATTCTCAAAATTCAACTTGCTCATCTAGTGATTCAAGGCAGAGGCAGCCTTCTCTTTATCCACCTCATTACCCTCCCTCACCAGATAATTTTCCTGTTAACTCTCCTCAGCATCAGTCAAACTCCTCATCTTCATCTAGTTCACCTGAGTCTCCTCATCCTCATAGTTCATCTCCATCTCATTCTCAATCTGCATCCAATCATTCTCCTGTCACAATCCATTCTTCAGATTCCAGTCACACCACTATCCCTCTAGTTGTGGATTTACCTTTTGAGTATGATAGTTTACCTAACCTTGCTACTGACAACTGTGTTTCTAGTACCAATGCAGGTCCTGTAGCAACTCACCACATGGTGACAAGGTCAAAAACTGGTCATCTGAAACCTAAAATTCTAACTGTTGTCACAGTGCCAACCACACCTGCTTCCTATAAGGAAGCTCTCCTTGATCCACAGTGGAAAGCTGCCATGGAGGCTGAATATATGGCTCTATTGAAGAATAGAACTTGGACTCTTTGTGATCTCCCTTCCAATCACAAGCTCATTGGTTCAAGATGGGGTTTTAAAGTGAAAACCAAGTCTGATGGCAGTGTGGCTAGATACAAGGCTAGGCTTGTTGCTCAAGGTTACAAACACCTGGCTTTGATTTCTCTGAAACATTCAGTCCTATGGTTAAACCTACAACCATAAGGTTGGTACTCTCCATTGATGTCACACAAGGTTGGTCCATAAGGCAGTTAGATGTTAATAATGCACTTCTTAATGGTGATCTTACTGAGGAAGTTTTCATGGCTCAACCTTCTGGCTTTGAGGTTAATTTCTCACCTTCCTTTGCTCCCCTAGTGTCTATACTTGTCAAGGACATTTATGATCTCAGGCAGGCTCCAAGAGCTTGGTTTACTAAGCTCAAACAGACTCTGGCCAGATTAGGTTTCAAATGCAGTCAAGCAGATGCCTCTCTTTTCATTCGGTCCACTAATCATAGCTGTATTTGGATTCTAGTGTATGTTGATGACATTCTCATCACTGGAAGCAACACTCATGGCATTAAATCCTTGATTACAGCTATGGATAAGCAATTCTCCCTAAAAGACTTAGGCACCATTCATCATTTTATGGGAATTCAGGCCACTACTACTGTTTCTGGTCTTCATATCCATCAAAGGCAGTATATTAGAGATTTGCTTACAAGAGCTGGTATGAGTGATGCTAAAAGCACTACAACACCTATGGTCTCTTCCCTCAGATTATCTAAATATCAAGGTGACCCTACTGTGGATGCAACTCTTTATAGAAGTGTTGTTGGTGCTTTACAATATGTTACTCTCACTAGACCAGATATCTCTTTCAGTGTTAACAAAGTTTGTCATTTCATGCAATGTCCTCTTGATACACACTGGAAAGCAGTCAAAAGAATCTTAAGGTATCTTGCAGGTACAATTGATCATGGTCTGCTTCTATCGCCTTCTTCCAAACTAAATCTGGTGGCTTATACTGATTCTGTTGGGCATCAGATGTGGATGATAGAAAATATGTGTCTGGCTTTTGTACCTTTTTGGGCTCTAATATTATCTCTTGGTCTTCCAAGAAACAAGCATCTGTGTCAAGGAGCAGTGCAGAAGCAGAATATAGAGGTCTTGCCAATGCAGCTTCAGAGGTTGTATGGTTAAAGGCATTACTCAGTGAACTGAGGATACAACCTTCTTTTATTCCCAGAATCTGGGTAGATAATCAAAGTGCCATTGCACTTGCTGCAAATCCAGTTCTCCATGCACGTACAAAACATATTGAACTGGATCTTCACTTTGTTCGTGATCTGGTTCAAAAGAAGGCTTTTCAGGTCTGGTTTGTTCCCTCCATTGATCAAACTGCATTCATTTTTACCAAGCCGTTGAGTCACCACTTGTTCACCAGGTTTCGAGTTAAACTGGGCGTTCAACCTCTCACCTCGCTCCAATTGAGGGGGCATGTTGGAGATAATAATATAAGCTACACTTAATTTCATTTTAATCCTTTTCCCTACAGCTCCTTATTTTGTCTGTTAGCATGATATCACATGTAGCTACGTGGCTTCATCTCATCCGTAGCCTAGCTAGAGCTGTAGGGTTATGTCTCTATATAAACTCTAAATCTGTGTAGCTGCTTTTCAAGCTTTCATTATCCAATAATGGCAAACATTCAATATTTCTTTTGCTCTTCTTTATTTTAGCTTGTTTATTACTGTTATTAGAACTCTCAGGTATTCAACATTTTTTTTTGTAGTCGATTAATCAGTCATTAACAGTTTAGTGACGGTATTCAACATTTTTTTTTTGTAGTCGGTAATTTTCCAATTAAAATCAATAAGGTCTTCCCCAGTAAATTTTTGTCGATTGGAAAATTCGGTGCAGTAGGTAATTACCGATTGATTTTAATTGTTGGTGATTAACGAATATTATGTGCGCAGCGCAGTAAGTAAACGGTAGATAATTATCGATTGTTTTAAATAGATACTACCTCTGTCTTAAAACAATAGTGACACTTCCTTCACAAATAACAAATGAAGTGTAACTATAAAAATGAAACGGAGGTAGTATTTGACAGTCTTTTTAGTGATACTATTATACTATTATAAATAAACACGTGATTTTTCCATAACATGTACCATATTATAATACATAAATTTATCATACTTTATCAATAAATTGCGAATATTTTGTTAATTATTATACGGTGGATAGTAGAGGTCGTTATGCGAATTCAAAATGTCGCAGTTATAATACTCCCTCGATCCAAAGACAGTTGTCATACTTTCCTTTTTGGATATCCAATAATAGTTGACACACCCCAAAAAATAAAATAATTATTCTAACTTTTTCATTTTAATATACAATTTTATTCTACTTTACCCCACCTACTTTTTAAACTTACTCACACCTATTTTACTTTTCACTTTTAAAATATATTTTTATCTTTTACTTTTCAATTAAAAAATACAAAAATAATAATTTTCTTAAACTTCGTGTCCAGAAAAGTATGACATATATTAATGACCGGAGGGAATATTTATTACAAAAAAATCTCATTTATTCACATTAGAACATTAAAACAATTATCTTTCCAAATTTTATAAAAAATGATTTTTTAATATTTAAAATATCACGTACTCTTTTTATTCTAAAGAAATATATTGTATTGTGTGAAAAAAGTAGTTATATTTATTTGAGAGTACAAAGGGATTACGAGATTTATATTGTATACAGATTCTTGAGCTGATAAGAGGTGTAATTTTCAATCGATTTGAAAGTATATAGGTCATCCTCATACATCTCATAAGAGTTTGGAAATTTTTTTGAGCAGAAAAAGATAAAAAATTTATTGTTTTTTTTATTAAAAAGATAAAAATTTAAAAAAAGTTATTTTAAAGCTAAAAATTAAAATAATTGTGAAAAAAAATAAATAAATAAAATAAAAGTAAATTGTATTTTAAATTAAAAAATATTATTTCTAAAATTGGAACGTGAACTATTTTTGAGCATTCTAAAAATGGAAGAGTTGTAACTTTCCTTAACGAGACATGCTTTCCTTCAATTATGAGATTTTATTCCATTTATTTACTTCTTTAATGACGATTGACGACACATTTTATATTAATGGAATCAATTGATTATCTGGGAAAAGGTTATATTAAAACCAGGGGTAAAGATCACTCTTTACACCGCTAATAAAATTTTGATACGTGGCATTATTGATTAAAGTATTTATTATTATTTTTGATATTATATCTATAAATTTGGTAGTACAAATCAAATCAAATTTTGTTTAATTTTCTTCTATTGTTAAATTTAGTAAGAATATTTTAGTTATTATAAATTTGAAAGTAAATTATTTTATTTAATTGATTGATTTAATTTTAAATTAAATTTATTAATTATTTTAGTAAATTTATTAATAATATTGAGCAGAATTAAATAGTTATTTTTTGAAAAAATGAATCAACGAAAATTATTTTTATCTGAATTAATACTTTAGTTGAAATATGCAAATTGTATAATTTGATTTATTTATTTTTATGTAAAAAATTAAAATCTTAATAATTAATATATAGTTTAGAAAATTTAGATTCAATTTAAAAAAAATATTTTAACTGAGTAACTCATATCATATGAAAGTCTTATAATTAATTTGGATTATAAATAAAGTTAAAATTTTAATTAATTAGTTTAATTTAAATTATAATTTTAATTAATCAATTGAATTAAATTGATATGTACCAACTTTATTAATTAAATTTGGGCAATTTATATCTTGCTCCCCATTCCAAGATGTACATCTTGCTCTTGGTCAACGTTATATAATTTTCGGTCAAATTATTTTAGGTTTTTTTTCTCCCTTTTTTCTTTTGTTTTTTATCCCTCTCCCTTTCTGCAGAACAACAACCCGACGCCGTTCACCTCCATCAGCACCGAGATCTACGTCGTTCACTTCCATCATCACCGAGATCTACGATTCATCTGCGTTTCATCTTCTCCTTGTCCTCGTTTGCTTGACATCGTCGCCGTTCAGCGCCACCATTCATCGTCGCCGTTCACCGCGATCTACATCGTCTTCAATTTCCTTGGCGTCTACATCGTTCTCCGCATCTTCAATCCCTGAACCCACACAGAGGAATGGTTTCGTTGGACGAAATCGAACGACTCAACGCTTAGATCGAGAAGGTCGGTGAACCTTGCCCTTGAGGCCGCAACCGATCCCTTGGTAATCTTTCACAGTCACATATTTAGATTATTTATTGTGAATTGAATATAATTCTGCAATTACAATATGTGTGTTGGTTCTCGTATTAATATGTTATAATTCATACTTCTAACATATTTATTATGCCATCAACATGTTTGTTGAAATGCCTCTGTGATTTAGACTTATGAAATTGCACACATGTTGCATTTTGCCACATGAGCTCTGAGATTTTTAGTGAAATGTTAATGCAATATCGTGTTGACAAATCTCTGAAGATAGTCCCTACTGGTTCCCCACTCTCTGAAGTCGACTTTTTAGTGTCTTCCATGTTGATTCTATATTTGAGTGTTTATGTTTTTGTAGAACTAAGAGCCCTTCATTTGTTTGAATTATTAAATAGTATATTGTGTTCGTGATTGCTTCATTATTTGGAGAGGGAAATACTAGTTAATTCCCTTGTTTTGATCCTTGTTAAGTTTATCATAATTTTTTCAAAATCAAAAGGATTGAAAGTAAATGATTTAATAGCTAAACTCTTTGTGTGTATACTTCCTAAGAATTTGTCTGAGTCTGAGATCTCTGATCTATTTTCAGAATATGGAACTATTACGGAATTGCAACTACTTAGAGGTTTCCAACAAACTAGCAAAGGTAAAGTGATCTTAATTTGCTCGATTACTTGATTGATAACCATGGACGATTTATTATTTGATCTTAATTTTTTGTCAGACGTGTAATTTTTATACAATGCTTGTTTTTTGGATTCAATTGACTCGAATCGAGTTGTTGTTCTTGATGATGAATCCTAAATCCTCATTTCTAGGTTATTCTGCTGACCTTCATTTCTTACTCTATCAACCTTCATTTCTTTCTCTGTCAACTTTCATTTTGGTTTAAAGCTTACTAGTCTGTTTTTTTGTTGTTTAAAATTGTAGTTGATTATGTTGACGATGTTGTTATTGTGTGTTTGTTGGATCTCATGTAGGGTGGAGTACATGTTTGTGTTGTTTGTAGGTCGAAAAACCGAAGAAAAATGAAGAAACGAAAAAGTGCTGAAAAAGGGCGAAGTAGTGCCCGCTACTTGAAAGTAGCGACCACTTATGTCCAGAGATGATGATTTAGGGAGAGTTTTATGCGCTTGTGGTGGACGGGGAAGGTGATGGCGGTCGATGAGTGGTGGTGGAGCTGGATTCCGGTTCGGATGTGATGGGCTTTGTTGTTGGAGCAATGTTTTGTCGAGGACGAGAATCACGACTGCAACGCGTACGACAATGTTTATATTTTATTGATTGTTGCAGTTCTTTTAGGTTTGGGGATGGCTGCCCCCAAATACCGGAGGCCGAATTGCCGAGCTCGTATCACCTGTGCGGCAAAAAGTTTCAAGGCAAAGATATTTACTTGTACAAGCTTATACAGTTAAAAATAAATGATATAATCAGAGTCTTGCATTTTAGTAACGAAGTAATGTAATAATAATAGGTGGATGAAATTGCAGGGGTGAAAATGCATTTTGCGGTACATTGTTGATACAAAGACATGACAATGAACAAGCAGAGAGAAAAGTGGGGCTCCACCGTGGCGGATGTGTAAAGCTCCCCTTGCGCCAACAGTTCTTCTTCAGTACCGGGATCCTGAAAATATTGTTTTATCACTTTATGTTTCATACATATTACACACATACTATGAGGATGAAACATCTTATTATCCATTTTGTAATTTTATTGTGGTGCTGTAATTTGTTAATAAAGTTGTGTTAATAAACACCCGGAGCCGCCGAAGGCAGCCCCGATCGTTTGATGCCCTCGACCATGGTCATGCTTCATTTTTAAAGGTGTGATACTTCAATTTTTAAGTGATGATGCTTCAGTTTTTAAATGATGATGCTCCGTTTTTAAATAATGGTAATACTACATTTTTTAATAATAATGTTTCATTTTTAAATAACGGTGATACTACATGTTTAAAGGTGTGATACTTCAAATTGCAAATTATTAACCTTCATTTTTATTTTAAAAAAACATGCTACTACTTAAGTATTTTTTACAATGCTTCATTTTTAAAGGTGTGATACTTCAAATTGCAGATTATTAACCTTCGTTTTTGTTTTGAACAAACATGCAACTACTTAGGTATTTTTTACAAGACTACCTGAATCACAACAAAGCATGCCCAATGTTATACCCGATAAAACGGTCACCGACACGTGTCAACAATGAGATAGCCACATCATCAGATGTGCAATTCAGAATTAATCTATGGAAAAAGACCTAGAAAGGCAACCAACAGAAGTCAGAAAAGAGCTTGGACGGGAACTACCGCTCGGTAGTGTCAGACCTATTACACGGGAATATCCGTGGGGGAGGTGTCAGAGTCAACAGGTGGTCAAAAGACATTTGACGGGAGCAGAGGATAAAGTCTTTGTTTAGAGTTAAGTGGGTTTTTAATGCTGGATATTAGTGGAGTTGAGGTCCAATCAGGAGCTGATAAGTGGGCATTAGGTGGCATAAGCTAGCCATGCATGGGTTAGTATAAATATAGGGTGTTAAAGGAGAGAAGGGACATGCAAAACCTTGTATTTTAATATGATTTCTAAGTATGAATATTTGAATTAAGAGGTGCCTTGAGCATCCATGTTCTACTTATGATTTCTGCATTTTAACTCAAACCTCTTGCTTTCTTACCTATAACATATTTATATTTTGTGTTGTTTATCAAAACCCTCAATTACCAGCAAATACTACCGACAAGTACAAAAACAACCAAAACATTTGGCGCTAGAAGGAGCGAGCATCAGGTATTGAAGTTGCAGAAAAGCTCGATTAAAATCAAAAATGGTGAATGAAAATGAAGACACCACGGTGTCAGGTACGTCTGGTACAAGTGGCAGGTGGCGGGCTGTGATGGGTAAGGCTGTGATGGTGGAACCCGAGGTTCCATCTCCACCTAAAAACCCAGAACCTGAAAATAAGGAGCCGCCGCCGCCGCTTACCCAGATCAGCTCTGATGAGCAGAATAGCAAACATGCAGGGGCCGATGAGCCCATAGACAGTCAGGCTGATATACGACGACGTCGACTTCGGTCACAACGTCGGAATCGCCGTCTGCACCCTTATGATCTCGGAGGGCCGTCGACGCCGAAAGGCCCGCCTCCGATTAGATTTGGAAGTCTTGATACTCCACAGAAAATAGATGAAGCAGTTGCAGAACTTATGACGATGAAATACGTCATGACGACTCCTGTGATCCCGGTAAAGGGCACGCATGCAGCCACCGGGGCAAATCTGAATCTAGCTCCCGAGCAAACTGGCCGCATTCCCAGAAAGAATCGCAGAATGCGTCGAGCGTTAGATCTGAACAAAAGAGCCGAATCTATGGCTACTTCTACTGATCCTTATCGACAGGCAAGTAAAAGTGACATGCACGGGCGACGTATGAACTTTTCACCGGAGAGGGCCCATAGAGCCCCCGGTGCTGATCTTGAACTGGCCGATTTAAGGCAGAAATACTCTGAACTGGAAAGGCGATTGAACGAGAATCAGATTCTCGCCGCCCCGGCAGGTCGTCATAACGATCCCTTGGCTCCCGAGGTTGAACAAGCTCCCATGCAACTGGAAATTCAGCCCATGCAAACCACTTTGTATAACGGCAAAACTGATCCAGAAGCGCATTTGAGCAGATTCAGGACATATATGTCCGGCCGGGGAGCCACAGATGCTACCCGGTGCAAATTGTTCCCACTCACCCTGGGCGATACTCCTCACCAATGGTACGTCAACTTACCTGCACATTCTATTAAGTGTTTTGACGACTTGGTACAAAGGTTTGTGTCGTATTTTGCATCCAAAGCTTCCTATATGGAGTATAGTCAGAAGCTGCTTGGAGTCAAACAGGGTGAAAACGAAACTGACGAATCTTATGTGGATCGCGTGGGGGAATTACTGTTGGCGGGCGGAGAAGAGATTCCTGATAGCCTCAAACTCCACACCGTATTGGGAGGTATGAGAAGAAACTCTAAAGTATTTAAATCTGCAATGCTAAACTATCCCCGATCGTACGAGGATTTTAAGAGGAAAGCTGGGGCCCAAGTGGCGTACCAGCGTCTCATTGCTGGTGGGGGACACTCCCCCGAGCAAAAGAGAAAACTTCCCTTTTCCTCCGATCGAAGGCCAAACTATATTGGCAAGAAACCAGGCCCTAGGCCAAGTGATCCACGAGTGGATGAAATCCGTGAGTTGGAAGGAAAACTCACTGCTCAGACTGGTCATACACCAGCAGATATTTTGAATATCATGGTCATGCAAAAAACTGATTTGTTGGTAAAACCACCACCAATCTTAACTCCCCCGGACAAATTGGATCCCAACAAATGGTGTGCCTTTCATGAAAAGATTGGTCACAACACCAGCCAGTGTAGGCAACTGGTAAAACTGTTGTGGAAACTTTTTCAGGATGGGAAGCTGTGGCAGTTCTTGCCCAGGCCAGGTGCTGGGGGAAATCCGCAGGGGCCTCCTCCCCGGGAAGTACCCGCACCAGCTCAACCACCGCCTCCGGTAGCTCCAGACCCACCGAGGGTGGGCCAGATCATGATGATCGGCGGTTTGAGGCCAGTGAATGAGGAAAGCCACCGAAAGAGGAAAAGAGACTTCCAGATGTGGGAAGTTTGGTATGAAACTGCCCCGTCAAAAGAAGCAACAATCAGTGAAACGGCGGTGATAACTTTCACCCCGGAAGATCGAGCCGAGACAAAGTTCCCGAAGGATGTGCCTTTAGTGATAAAAGCAAGAATCCTCGGTCTGGACGTGTCTCGCACGCTGGTGGACAATGGCGCGCATCTCAATATTCTGTATAAGAAGACCCTAGATCTGATGGGGAAGCTAGCGCGCTATGTCAACCCGTGCGATATGGTGTTAAAAGGTTTTGGTGACGACGTAGTCATTCCCTACGGAGAAATCATTCTCCCGGTAGAAATGATGGACGCGAAGAACCCAGAAGTCATGATGGTTAGGAATCTTAAGTTTGTAATAGTAGATAAGGTTAGTGGCTATAATGCTTTGTTAGGCAGGCCCTTTCTGGACGCTTTTGAAGCAGTCGCCTCGTCCTATTACTACTGTATCAAGTTTCCAACACCCTCCGGTGCAGTTGGCACCGTTAAGGGGGATCTAGTAATGGCTAAGAAGACTTTGATGTATTTTCGCGATCTTGATAAAACTAAAATCAGAGAAAAAGCTAATATTCCCCAAATCAATTTGGAGGAAAGCAATGTAAAACAAATTCATCACATAAAAGATATCATTAAAATACCCGAGGAAGGAATGAGCTCTCCCGGAAAAAACCCGCGGGGAGAAGTTCTTCAGATCCCCTCGGATGACATGAATAAATCCCCCGAAGAAAAACCCAGTGAGAACTTAGCATCTCCTGGGGAAAAACAGCCTAAACCCAAAGCGAACTTAGAGGATTGGGGCTCACGGGGAGGATATCAACACAAAAAAGCACCCGTTGTGGAAATGGTTGAAACTCTGGACTCTATAATTGTAGATCCAGAGCAAGCTGAAAAGCAAATACTTGTGGGATCTCACATGGAATCAAATACCCGGATCGGGATTATAAATTTCCTTAAAGAAAACATCTCTACTTTCTCATGGTCCAGTGCCGATTTAGGAAAGATAGACCCTAAACATGCCTGCCACCGGTTGAAAATAGATCCCCGCAAGAAACCAATCGCGCAAAAGCGCAGAAAAATGGGCCCCGAGAAGTGCCAGGCACTCGCCGGGGAAGTAGACAAATTAATTGAAAATAAACTGGTCAGGAAAGCTTCGAGTGATGTCACTTGGCTATCCAATGCGGTAATGGTGACAAAAACGGCCGGAGCATGGCGTTTGTGTATAGATTTCACAGACCTAAATAATGCTTGCCCGAAAGACCTTTTTCCCATGCCGCATATCGACCATGTGGTTGATAATTTGACAGGTCATGCGATATTCTCAACGCTGGACGCCAAGGCCGGATACCACCAAATTCCAATGCATCCGGATGATGTTGAACATACGGCTTTCTACTCCGAGAAAGGGATCTATTGCTGGGAAAGAATGCCTTTTGGCCTGAAGAATGCTGGGGCCACCTATCAAAGGTTGGTAAATCAAATGTTTTCTGAATTAATTGGTAGAACAATGGAAGTGTACATTGATGATATTATTGTAAAAAGTAAAAACGAATCAGATCATGTCAAAGACCTCGAAGAAGTTTTCAAAATTCTGGGGCAATATAATATGAAATTGAACCCCAAGAAATGTAATTACGGAATCAAGAAAGGGATGATCCTGGGGCATGTGGTTAGCGAGAAAGGCATTGAGCCCAATCCTACCAAAATCCAAGCTATCTTGGACATGCAAGAGCCCCGGGACGTAAAAGGCGTACAACGACTCACGGGTCGCCTGCCGCCCTGAACAGATACATTTCTTGCCTGGGAGATAAAACTCGACCGTTCTTTGCTTCCATCAAAGGACAAGAATTTCACTGGAAAAAAGAGGCCCAACAAGCTTTTGTACGGATAAAAGAATACTTATCCCATCCGAAATTAGTTGTGGCACCTAAACCAGGAGAAAAATTGTATTTATACCTAGCCGCCTCAGAGCATGCCATCAGTGCAGTCTTGGCAAGAGCGGAAGGAATCCAACACTTTCCGATTTATTTCGTGAGTCAAGTATTACATGAGGCAGAAATTAAATACACTCCACTGGAGAAATTAACATTTGCTTTGATAGTGTCAATAAGAAAACTCCGGGCGTACTTATTTGAGCACCCCGTTGAAGTTTTGACTGCTATGCCTTTAAGGCAAGTATTGCACCGGTCAGATATCTCCGGGAGACTCCTGCGTTGGGCGTTAGAAATTAGTCAATATGACATAACTTTCGCCCCGAGGACAGCAATTAAAGCACAAGCCCTGGCAGATTTTATTGTGGAATTAACTTTCCCTGAGAAATCCCAGAATCAAGCACGCGCCTGGCAGCTGTTCCTAGATGGATCATCTACCACCGCGTGCTCGGGGGCAGGGGTGGTATTACTCAGTCCTGACGGGGACTCAGTAACCCATGCGGTAAAGTTTGAATTCCCCACATCGAACAATGAAGCAGAGTACGAAGCTCTCATTTCTGGGTTGGAATTAGCTATAGCCGTTGGGGCCAGGAAACTCCATGTGTTTATGGACTCTCAGCTAGTAGTAAACCATGTAAGTGGAGACTACGAGGCCAGAGGGGAACAAATGATAAAGTACCTAAAATTGGTATGGGAACTTTGTGAAAAAATCCCTGAAGTTCTAATCGAACAAATCCCACGGGAACACAATTCACAAGCAGACGCCCTGTCAAAGTTAGCATCAGCTGAAGGATCAGCAGACTTCTCAAATATTGTGTTAACAAAATTAATGTCCCCATCAATAGAACAAAGAGAAATGCAAATGCAAATACTCGCTGGGGCCAGAGAAGACTGGCGAATTCCCATTCAACGGTACATAGATACCGGGGAAGTACCAGCAGATAAAACTGAAGCAAAACAACTTCGCTCCCGAGCGGCAAAATATACTTTAATAGATACACAACTTTACCGAAGAAGTTATTCCCTTCCACTACTGAAATGTGTGTCGAAGGAAGAAGGATTTAAAATCCTGGAAGAAATACACGAGGGTGTGTGTGGAAACCATGCGGGGGGAAGATCCCTAGCACATAAAACCATGGGGCAAGGATTTTACTGGCCAAGCCTGAGAAAGGACGCAGTCGGATACGCACGTAAATGTGTCAAATGCCAGACGCATGGGCCTAACATCCGAATTTCCCCAGAAGCCCTGAAATCCATTTACAGCCCGTGGCCATTTGCTCGGTGGGGTATCGATTTGATCGGACCACTGGCAACCGCACGGGGCGGAGTAAAATATGCGATTGTAGCAGTCGACTATTTTACTAAGTGGGTCGAAGCAGAACCATTGAACAAAATTGATCAACCGCAGGTTATCAAGTTCATATGGAAAAACATTATATGTCGATTTGGTTTGCCCGAATCAATCATTTCCGACAACGGAAAACAATTCGATGGGGCGGAGGTAGAGGAATTCTGTGAAAAATGGAAAATAAGGAGGTTATTCTCTACTCCCTACCACCCCCAGACGAATGGTCAGGTTGAAGCGGTCAATAAAATATTAAAACATACCATCAAATCAAAATTGGAAAGTCGCAAAGGAAAGTGGGCGGATGAACTTCCAGAGGTTCTGTGGTCATATCGTACCACAGCTAGAAATGCCACTGGAGAAACCCCCTACTCTTTGGCTTTTGGAACGGAAGCAGTAATACCAGCGGAAATAACGGTGTTATCACACCGGACCGCTCAGGAGATTTCCCCGGAAAATGAACTAACCATCCGGAAAGAGTTGGATCTTCTTGAAGAAAGAAGGTTAGCTTCCGATTCTCTAAATGCTATGAATAAACAAAGAATTGCAAAATTATTTAATTCAAAAGTAAAGGCACGAGAATTCCAAGAAGGAGACTTGGTGCTGAAGAAAATCTTAGGAACGCACCAGGGAGCACTGGGGCCGAACTGGGAGGGACCGTTTAGAGTAAGCCACTGCCTCCAGAACGGAGCGTACGAGTTAGAGCTTCTCGACGGGACCAAAGATCAGTATCGGTGGAATGCGTTGCACCTAAAGAAATTTTATCATTAAAAGGTTAATCTTTGCTTTTGGTAAAGATATTATTTTTGTAAAAACCTTTTATCACTTTTATAATGTTTCTCAGTATTTATCGAAAATACCTATATGGGTTCTAAAAAGTTATACTTTGTCTAGTACAAAGGAAAAATATTACCCCGGGAAAGAAATAAATTTCCCGGTAAAAGTAAGAAATATTGAGTAAAGAATACTAAGGTTCGGTAAAGACCCAAAAATCTATAGATTATGGGGCCGAACACTTCTTTCTGCGTACGGATTCAACAGAGTAAAAGAAACTCAAGAATCGCTCGGGGAGAAGAAATAGGTCCGAAGAAAATCCTAAGAGGTATTCATAAAGAACAAACCACAGGATCGGTCAGTCTTTGTAAAAGGAGAGATGGAGGAGAAAAATGTTACTTAGAATCAGAGAGAATTCCAAGAGGTAACTAAAATCCGAAAATCACTTTTGCAAAGACAAAGAACTCACAAAGACTCCCAACGAAGTTTTAAATAAAAACTTGGGTGTGAGCCGAAAGTTATCTATTTACAAAGAATTACGATTCACCAAACAAGCTAAAACTGACTTGTCAAAATTATAGATAATTATGGTAAAAAGAAACCTGAATAAAACGGTGGAAGGGCCATGAGTAAGACCCAAAGGATGATATCCAAAAATAACTTACTAAGTTATTACACACCAGCAAAATATAAATACTTGTTCCAGGCAAAAACTGCCTGTATAATCCAAATGCAAAATAAGCAAATATTGTTTTTGGCAATTAAGCCCAAACTGAACAGAAAATAAAGATTAAAATCCCTGAGCTTTTCACACTCAGGGTAGTCATCAAATTTTTGCAGACTCCTGAGCAATTATACTCAGGAGGTAGAACCACCATCACCTGGGGGAGTCGTGAGGGAATCTTTTGGCTTGCCATCAGGCCCGACACCAAGAGTATCCATCTCCTCCCCTTCATCAACACCTTCATCATCAGACGCTTCTACAGGGGCTTTAGCAGGATCACCAGGCATTGAGAGAAGACTGTATGTGGGCCACCATTTCATATCTATGCCGTGGACAACTTCCAGATCCATAAAGGGCTGTGGAACTCTGGAATCCAGAGTACACCCTTGCATGTGAGCTTTGAGAAGTTGTAAACCATAGTCCCTGGCCCCATCATTCTTCTCCTTTGCTGCAGACCTGATGAGATCAGCATAAGCAGTAACATAGAGTAAGTCAGCCAATACCCGGGGATTGTGAGCAGGAGAATCTAACAGGGCTTCAAGCTCTGAGACCCTCCCCATGGATTGACCAAAGTCATCTTTGGCCTGTTTCAGCTCCCTGGTAATTTTGGCCGCCTCCTCTTTGAGCT
This sequence comes from Euphrasia confusa, assembly GCA_954870475.1. Classification (NCBI taxonomy): domain Eukaryota; kingdom Viridiplantae; phylum Streptophyta; class Magnoliopsida; order Lamiales; family Orobanchaceae; genus Euphrasia; species Euphrasia confusa. The sequence goes on along the minus strand of OX940955.1, from coordinate 37,999,065 downwards.
CTTTCTTCTCCCTGGTAAAGCTGTCCTGGGCATCCTCAATCTCTTCTTCTTTTTCTTTTATGGTCTTCAAGGCCTCCTGCATCTCAGACTTCAGCTTCCCTACCTCAGCCCGGGCAATATCAGCAGCCTTCTTCCACCTATCCCTGTCCCCTGCAGTGGCAGTGTATGCCGCTTTGAGCTCCTGTACCTGTGCCTCTTGCTTGCTGCTGGTAGTGTTGAGCTTGGATACTTCAGCTCTGATCTTTTCAGCCATGTTGTGAGCCCCAGAAATGGCAACTGCACTTTGACTGGCCAATTTTAGGGCCAGGGAAAAGGCATGCTCCTCATGGTCCATCATATCATTGAGCTCTGAAGTCCAGCACCTACCAACAGCATCAATTGAGTCACCTACTGGATTGCCCAGGGTAGTGACAGGGTCAATGGGGCCTTTTCCAGAGAAGAAGGGAAGCAGAGCTGAGGGGAGATTCTCCTGGGAAAACCTACCAAGAAATAAAACAGAAGAGTTAATTGAGTGAACCATGTAATATGATAAGTGTGTAAATGAACAAAAACTTACTTGGTGAAAAGTATTTTTTCAACTCCAAAAACAGACTGATTTTTGTCAGCACGAGGGGGGGAATCTGTCACCTCAATAATACCCTCATCAATCTTTTTCCTTTTCTTGTCGCCTTCGAGCTTAACTTGCAAAAGAGTTGATGACCCAGAAGGGGGTAAACCTTGACTTGGAGTAGCATCAGTCATCACCACGTCTGATGGCTGGGAGCTCTCTTTATACGAATCCACGACATCCATAATCCCCAGAGGATCTGTTTCACCACCCTGAGCCGAAACCGTGTGGGATCTGGTACGGGAAGCCGGAGCGCCAGGTGTGCCGCCCCGAGTTTTAGCAGATCCCCGTCCACCAACACTGGTGGAACTGGTTTTGGCCCTACGAGCCTTAGCGGCCAGGGCTGGGTTTGGGAGTCCCAGGCGATCAAATAGTTTGTTGTCTGCCATCTCGGTAGGTTTCAATTCAAAAACAGTAGAGAAAAACTCTGCACGGGAAAAGTAATATAATTACTCCCGACAAAAATATTATAATTTCCCCGGGAAATATACTCCCAGGAAATAAAATAAACTTATAAAAAATAAATAAATAATAAAGGAAAAATACCAAAACAGGGTTGATCCTCAACGAACGGAGGGCAAAATAAGCCTGCTGCGTCACGAATACTATCGTCGTTCAGATAATCTGAATCTCTTTCTTCGGCCGGGATACACTGTGCCAAAAGATTTGCAGTCTCCAAATCCCACGGGAAGGAGCAGGTCGCCCGCTTAAGCCGCGCACCTACAAAATACCAACGAGTTTAGATCAGTTAAACTGTAAAATATTAAAACTTTAAATGCTTACTTTCTTCCTTAACACCATAAGTAAGGGGGATGGCGATCTCCCCTTCCCGGGTCTGAGTCCTCCATCTCCCCGAAACAAAAAACCATCTATCCCAACAAGTCGGATCTTTCTCCTCAGGCTCTCGAATTTTCAACATATATTTCCTGTGGCGGACGGTGTAGTCTCCCAGCGAATTCTTGTTGAAGTTGACTGGACTGAAGAAAAGATGGAACTCATCCCCAGAAATGGGTCGAGAGAGTCCCACTTGCCCCAATACAGTCAAAACTCCATAGATCTGTGCCCATCCATTCGGATGAATCTGATGCGGAGCCAAACCCCACCGGTTCAATAAGCCTGAAACCGAAGGATGCAGGGGAAACCGCAGCCCTTGATCCAATGCGTCGACGCCGATGGCCACCATGCCCGGAGGTGGACAACAGGCGGATTCACCCTCTTCTGGCGCATGCAAATGCACGTTGTAGGGAATCCGCCAATCGTCCCTCCAGTCGGCTAGTTGCGCCGCCGTCACCGTGCTTTCTCGGCCGTGTGCACCCCACTCCTGGTGGTTCGGGTCTGGTTGAACCGCTGTGACGACCCTCTCGACAGGTACGTAAGGATGGGCCTCCTCCAATTCATCTAAACGGAACGCCGGCAGCGCCGGCGCGGCCTCTTCCATAAATTTTTTGTATTGGCGTGCGAGGAGAACTTCCGGTGCTTCAACTTTCGGTCGAACGACTTTGGAGATTTTCGGCATATTGTCGGGTTGGTAAAAAAGGATTTACACAGTAAATAAACAAAGGAAATTTACAGAGGAAGAAAGAAGGGTGCTTACCAGATCTTGAATCTGAAAAGTCGAAAAACTTGGAGTGAATTTCAAAATTCTCGACTCCTATGTGTTTATTGATTTCAAAAATCAAATTTCTGCCGTTTTTCCATCCAACGGTGAGGATTGAAGGAGGGGGAGATAGCAGTTACCGAGGAAAAACGCACTCAAGTACGTCTCCACTACCCATCAAACCCTAAAAATACTTGGCCAGGATAATGCCACGTGGCAATCATCTCCTGACAAGGTAAGTTGGAAAAGTTACCCTATTTTTCAAATTTATTATTATTTTATTGCGGTTATTAATGGATAAGTATCAGAATACTTATCTCATCCATATAAATACATAGAATCCTTTAAGGATCGAAACTCTGATTTATTTCACCGGGAAAAATCCCAAGAAAAGAAACCTGGGAGATAAACCCAGGAAAGGTAATCTTACATAAGAAAATGCCAAAAATACTTCTCGAATAGATTTCACGGGGAAAAGAAATCCCAGTTATCTTTTGCAGGAGAATTTTCCAGCTCAGAATTGATAGAGCTATCTTCAGAATCAGTTCCCAGGTCAATGATCTCCTCTCCATCCTTTCCAAATACACCAATGCTGAAAGACTTTTGCCCACGCAACTCCAGAAAGATGATCCCGCTCACTGAAACCAACCGACGCTCACAAAACTTACTCCAACCGTCAGTCAGTACCAGCCGCCGACCATCCTTCTCCACTTTCACCGTCCAGATTCTTTCAAAAGCATCTACCAAAGCGACATCCTGTCCAGCAAGCTCCGGAAACTTCTGTGAAAAAGATAAAGACAAAGGCAGCTTAGCCTTCATCAACCGATTTCTGATCCGGAAGGAGAAACTCGTGATATTATTCGGGTACACTTCTCTATTCCAAGTGAAAGCCATGATATGAAGCCGTGATACTACGTGAAGAGCCTTTAAAGGCGTAAAAACAACATTAAATGAAGAGTCAACCGCCGACAGAAAGTCAGAATGTAGATTTCAAGGCGTGCAGACCGAGGTATTCAAACACAATCTTCAGGGAAATCGAAGTTGAAAACTCCAATTTTCCTGGGGGCCTATGTTATACCCGATAAAACGGTCACCGACACGTGTCAACAATGAGATAGCCACGTCATCAGATGTGCAAGTCAGAATTAATCTATGGAAAAAGACCTAGAAAGGCAACCAACAGAAGTCAGAAAAGAGCTTGGACGGGAACTACCGCTCGGTAGTGTCAGACCTATTACACGGGAATATCCGTGGGGGAGGTGTCAGAGTCAACAGGTGGTCAAAAGACATTTGACGGGAGCAGAGGATAAAGTCTTTGTTTAGAGTTAAGTGGGTTTTTAATGCTGGATATTAGTGGAGTTGAGGTCCAATCAGGAGCTGATAAGTGGGCATTAGGTGGCATAAGCTAGCCATGCATGGGTTAGTATAAATATAGGGTGTTAAAGGAGAGAAGGGACATGCAAAACCTTGTATTTTAATATGATTTCTAAGTATGAATATTTGAATTAAGAGGTGCCTTGAGCATCCATGTTCTACTTATGATTTCTGCATTTTAACTCAAACCTCTTGCTTTCTTACCTATAACATATTTATATTTTGTGTTGTTTATCAAAACCCTCAATTACCAGCAAATACTACCGACAAGTACAAAAACAACCAAAACACCCAATATATCATTCAGCCACCAAATATCTCAGAAATAAACCAAGATACACCAATCATCGTCAAATTATGAACAAATCAATTTTAGCATCTAAAACTCTTGTCTAAGACAAATTATCTACCAGTTTTTTTCAATATTTACCATTTAATCATCTACAAGTCATCATACATTGGTGTATGATACCAATCAGTCATCTACGGTCATCTACCATCAGTCATCTACCAATTACATCAATCATCCACTATTTTGGTCTTGAGTGTTGGGAAATTCGCGTCCGAAATCCCCGCCTGAAAAGCACACGAACAACACAAGAACGAAAAATACGGAATAATAAAAGAGACACGAGATTATAGTGGTTCACCCGTTAACGAGGGCTACGTCCACTTCTTGCCGCTGCAATAATTCACTAGATCAATTATAGTACTCGATTACAATGCTTGTAACGCTATAAATCGACTCTAGACTTTCTGGAGGTGTTAACCCTATTAAACACGCATAGGGTTCATATATATAGGGGAGGGAAAACAATTGGGGAGAAAAATCCCGCTTCTGCGTAGAAGCCCCCACTTGTCGGCCGACAAGAATGAGTGTCGGCCGACACTCAACACGAGTTTCGTGTTCTACCTCGGGCTGGAGCTCGCATTCCACAGAAGCTCGCTCGATCGACCTCCTGTCGGCCGACGGGGCTTGGTGTCGGCCGACACCAGCCCAGAACTCCGGCTGGACTTCGTGGCGCCTCCCCGACGCAGCTCCGGTCGTCTTCTCCGGCGACTCCGGCTTGAATGCACTTCACGCTCAACAATCTCCCACTTGAAGTAAATTCACAGCCCCCCTATCTTCTCTTCCCATTGCAGCGGCGTCCCCGGTCCTCATCCCAGAAGACCAACCGAGGTTGAACACAACCTCAACTTATCACATGGTACCACCTTCGTAAACATGTCGGCCGAATTCTTACTCCCAAGAATCTTCTCCAACACCAGAACGCCTTCCTCTAAGGCCGATCGAATGAAGTGATATCTCAGCTGGATATGCTTCGTTCGAGCATGGTACACCGGATTCTTCGCCAAGTGAATGGCGCTCTGACTGTCGGAATACAAGATACTCCCCGAGTGATCTTGCCTCAGCTCTAGCAGGAATGCCTGTAGCCACATCATCTCCTTCGCGGCTTCCGTCACAGCGACGTACTCCGCCTCGCAACTAGATAGTGCTACGATCTTCTGCAACCTCGACACCCAGCTAATCGCGGTACCCCCGAAAGTGTACACGTACCCAGTAGTGCTCTTCCTACTATCCACGTCTCCTCCGTTATCCGCGTCCACGAACCCAAGTAACCCCGAATCTGATTTTCGGAACCTCAAAACAAAACTGGAAGTACCTCTCAAGTATCGAAAGATCCACTTGACTGCTTCCCAATGTTGCTTCCCCGGATTACTCATAAACCGACTGACAACTCCCACTGCATGGGCAATGTCAGGCCTCGTGCACACCATGGCATACATAAGGCTCCCAATCGCGGAGGTGTAAGGGACCTTATCCATATGCGCTAGCTCCTTCTCGCTCGTCGGCGAGTCCTCCTTTGACAGACGGAAGTGACTGGCCAAAGGAGTGCTCACGGGTTTCGCATCCTCCATGCTAAACCGTGCTAGTACCTTCTTCAGGTACTCCTCTTGAGACAACTCAAGACCATCCTTGCTCCTCGTAATTCTCATCCCCAGGATTTGTTTGGCAGCACCCAAATCCTTCATAGAGAACTCCCTCGATAGACTCTTCTTGAGCTTGTCAATCTCCTCCAAGCTCGCCCCGACTATCAGCATATCATCTACATAAAGAAGCAAAATTATGTAGGTACCTCCGAGTTTCTTGAAATAGCATCAGTGGTCCGCCTCGCACCGCGTGAATTCGACCCGCTTCATGAACATGTCGAACTTCTTGTACCACTGCCTCGGAGCTTGCTTCAACCCATACAAGCTCTTCTGAAGCTTACACACCAGCTTCTCCTTTCCTCGGACTTCGAAACCCTCCGGTTGCTTCATGTATATTTCTTCATCCAGATCCCCGTGAAGAAATGCGGTCTTTACATCCATTTGCTGAAGATGTAAATTCTCCTGTGCCACCAAGCTAAGCACCACCCGGATGGTTACCATCTTAACTACCGGAGCGAAGATCTCCGTGTAGTCGATCCCTTCCTTCTGCTGGAACCCTTTCACCACTAATCTTGCTTTATACCGAACGCTCCCATCGTGTTCTTCCTTTGCCCGGAAGACCCATTTATTGTGCAAGGCCTTCTTCTCCTTCGGAAGCTCGGCTAGTTCCCAAGTCTGATTCGACATCAATGAGCTCATCTCCTCTTTCATGGCAGACTCCCACTTGATCGAATCCCTCGTTTGTATAGCCTCGGTGTAGCTCTCCGGCTCACCCCTATCAGTCAGCAAGATATAGTTAAGGGAAGGTGAAAATTTATGGGGAGGTCTTCTTACCCTAGTCGACCTCCACGGCTTCGGTGTGACTGGATCGATGTTGGGATGAGCATTTTCATCTTGCTCATCCTCGCTGCTCGTGTTGCCCTCCTCGATCTTCTCGGTCTCCACGACCTCCACCGGAAACTCCTCCGTGTATCCCACGGGATCAATGCTTTCTTCAACAACCTCGCCTTTACTCTTGTACAAGACCGCCTCGTTGAAGATCACATTCTTGCTTCGGATCACCTTATGATTTTCGGCATCCCAAAATCGATATCCGAACTCCGTGCCGCCATATCCAATGAAGAAGCACTTCTTGGATTTAGGATCAAGCTTGCTACGAGCAGCTTCGTCGATATGGACATACGCCAGACTCCCGAACACCCTCAAGTAGGACAGATTCAACTTCTTCCCACTCCAAACCTCCTCAGGAATCCGAAATTCCAAAGGAACCGACGGTGCTCTGTTGATTAAATGAGCTGCCATGTCGATGGCATATGCCCAAAACATCTTAGGCATCCCCGAGTGTAACCGCATACTTCGGGCCTTCTCATTTAGCGTCCTGTTCATTCGCTCCGCTATTCCGTTTTGTTGTGGGGTCCCCGGAATAGTCTTCACCATCTTGATCCCACTCTCGACACAAAACTGTTTGAAGTCGGCGTCAACGTACTCACCACCGTTGTCGGACCTCAAACACTTCACCTTGAGATTTGTTTCATTCTCAACCTCGGCTTTCCATTTCCTGAAAACAGAGAACACGTCACTCTTATTTTTCATGAAGTATACCCATACCTTCCGTGTGGAGTCATCGATGAAGGTAACGTAGTAGAGTGACCCTCCGAGTGAGGCGACGGGAGCTGGTCCCCAAACATCCGTGTGTACTAGTTCCAGCTTCTCCGCCTTGGGCTCCCTTCCACCTTTGGAAAAACTCACTCGTTTCTGCTTTCCAAGAATGCAGCTCTCGCACGTGTGAGACTCAATCGCCTTGAGTTCGGGCAGTAGCCCGTTCTTTGCCATGATCTTCATCCCCTTCTCACTCATGTGCCCCAGCCTGCAATGCCACAACTCGGTCTTCTGGGTGCCATCAACAACACCAAGCGAGTCCCTCATGCTCGTCGTCAAATAAAGTGTGCCTGTCTTATGACCTCGAGCAATGGTCATGGCGTTCCTCGAAACCTTCCACGACCCATCTCCAAATGACGTCCGGTAGCCATCATTATCAAGCTGGCCCACCGAAATTAGGTTCCTCATCAACCCCGGCACATGTCTGACCTTGGTAATCTTCCAGGTTTGCCCATTAGACAGCTTCAGGTTGATATCTCCCATCCCGACTATATCGAGTGGCTCGTCATCTGCAAGAAAAACCTTTCCATAGTCACCCGAAACGTAATTAAGCATTACCTCTCGCTGTGCAGTAGTATGGAAAGAAGCCCCTGAGTCCAGCACCCAGGAATCGATCGGTGAGTCGACCGAACAGAGAAGGACGTCCCCATCGTCGTCATCCTCCTGCACCACCGCATTGGCGGTTCCCTTCTTCTTGTTGTCGTTCTTGCCCCGAGAGCGACAATCCCTCTTGAAGTGCCCCGTCTTCCCACAATTCCAGCACTCGTTATCCTCGGACCTCGAGCTATCTCTTCCATTCCTAGACTTGGATCTCCCTCTGTTCCTGTTAGCATTCCTGCCCGAGTTTCTCCCCCGGCTCTCTACACTCAAGGCCGAACTAGGAGTCTTTCCCTTGAAATCCTTTCTCCGGATTTCCTCGACAAGGATTTTATCTCTAACTTCGGAGAACTGCAGATTCTCCTTCCCCATAGAGTTGCTAACAACTGCCCGCATGGGCTCCCAACTATCCGGTAGAGACGCAAGTAGGATCAAGGCGTAAATTTCGTCATCGAAGTTCACCCCGACTCCCTTCAACTTGTCCAAGATGGAATTCAGCTCGTTGATATGGTTGGCTGCGTTTGGATTGTCCGACATCTTCAGATTGAACAACTGCTTCATGAGATACACCTTGTTGTTCGCTGAAGGTTGTTCGTACATGTTCGATAGGGCAGCCATCAAACCCTTGGTTGTGGGAATTGAGCGCACATTGAATGACACGTTTGAAGCTAGAGACAAACGTATCAATCCCAACACCTGCCTGTCGAGGCTTTCCCATTCCTCGTCATCCGTGATCTTCTCCGGTCTACCCTTCAAAGGAATTCCGAGTCGCTTCCCATAAAGGTAGTCCTCGATCTGCATCTTCCAGTGTCCATAGTTATTCCCGTCAAATTTCGTAACCCCGAACGAGGTGGTGGTGTCCGTCATCGCTTTTCCCCGATCGCTATAACCCTAGCGCTCTGATACCAGTTGTTGGGAAATTCGCGTCCGAAATCCCCGCCTGAAAAGCACACGAACAACACAAGAACGAAAAATACGGAATAATAAAAGAGACACGAGATTATAGTGGTTCACCAGTTAACGAGGGCTACGTCCACTTCTTGCCGCTGCAATAATTCACTAGATCAATTATAGTACTCGATTACAATGCTTGTAACGCTATAAATCGACTCTAGACTTTCTGGAGGTGTTAACCCTATTAAACACGCATAGGGTTCATATATATAGGGGAGGGAAAACAATTGGGGAGAAAAATCCCGCTTCTGCGTAGAAGCCCCCACTTGTCGGCCGACAAGAATGAGTGTCGGCCGACACTCAACACGAGTTTCGTGTTCTACCTCGGGCTGGAGCTCGCATTCCACAGAAGCTCGCTCGATCGACCTCCTGTCGGCCGACGGGGCTTGGTGTCGGCCGACACCAGCCCAGAACTCCGGCTGGACTTCGTGGCGCCTCCCCGACGCAGCTCCGGTCGTCTTCTCCGGCGACTCCGGCTTGAATGCACTTCACGCTCAACATTGAGTTCATACACCATTGATGTATCATACACCATTTTTCAATACTTTTGTGATTTTTTTTGCTTTATCCAGTACTTCAGTCTTGATTTCATTGTTTTCCATCAATATTACAGAAGACGCATATCTGACTCTAAGTTCTTTCAAGAAAGTAGTGTCCTGCAGAAAAACACAAACCATAGTTATAAACAATACAAACTATAGTGACTAATATTGATTAATGTGTAAAATCATCGTTATAATTGAGTTGTTAAATTCAAAATAAACTTTAATGAATAATGTGTAAAATTAAAAAAAAATTACAAGTCACATTAAACTAAGATATATGAAGTATGACATACTTATATATGAAGTATCACATACTTCTATATGAAAGCTGAGATATATGAAGTATGATATTATGAAATATATGAAGTATTATATATGAAGTATGAAATGTTTATGACCCTTCTAAAATTTTGGAGAAAATGAGTCAATTGCTTATCAACTAGCATTACACATTTACAATAGCAAAAATCATCCCGTATTTTACATACTTCACTAAAATCGTATCGCTAATCACCTTCTGATTCAAGCACACCACTTCTGAACGATACATATACCAATCATCATGTGGTACAACCTTGGTTACAACATGAAAGCACAATGAAAGAAACAAGCTGCTTACGATCCAGTTAACAATGAAAGAAACAAACTGCTTACGATCCGATCTCTGAAAGTAATTAAAACATGAAAGCACAAAACCAATGTTTATTTTTATTTGAAAGCATCGTCAACAATATCACTGCTCAAATTGAGATGTATACAGACATATAGAGTCAAGGTACGCAACCCATCCAGTTAACAATGAAAGAAACAAACTGTTTACGATCCGATACAAAACAAACATAGCATGTCTTTTAAAGTGGTTTTCAAGAAAGGGGCTGTTGTTTCCAAGATATCTCCACAATTTCATTAGGATATAAGCACAAAACACGTTTAAGTAAACCAAGACTATTTCATAATTATAATCCAATTATTTTATCCAATTGAAATTGAAGTCAGAAATAATTACTATTCACCGCAAATTCGATCATTCACGCGAGAGAAAAACAAATATTTTGGTGTACTTCCCATGTTTCTGCAGTAGAATTTTCCGGAGGGATATGCAGAAGTTTCTATTCGTAACAAAAAAAAATCTCAAACTAAACATCTTATAACTTCCAGAGAAAATGAGATAGTAATAGTCTCCATAATGGAACTTCACTTGCATGCTCATAGTTTTCTTACACACCAATTACATTGATTCCCAAAAGTAAAAAATCATAATCTATAATCATCGATTTTTGGGATTTCACAGTAAACAATACTCAAGACAGTATTACCCCATCCCCATTCCCTATTCATCATCTCCAATTGTAATCCCATAGAAATCAAAGCCACAATACCTAATAATCAGCAAATTTTATCATCAAAACAAACAACAAATGGCTACACAGAACGAAAAAGGGCAAGTAATTAGCGTGTTACCGGGTTCATCAGTGTCGTCGGGGCAATCACAGAAGTTGTCGTTGAGATGGCTTTGGGCGAAGGATTTCGATCCGTCCTTGCATTTGATCGAGTCCGCATCATAGTACTTCTCATCTGCAATTGAATATCGAGTGCGCGATTGAGAGAAATAATTAGGGGAAATTGACCTAAAGGGTGGACTCCAATCAGTAGGCGAGAAGGAACAGATAAATACGAGGAAAATCTCTAACATATAAGAACCAGAAATTTAATTTTTACCTAGGGTTTCGATTGATTAGTTTCCAGCCGATAGCGAACCTTGGAGGCGGCGAGGTGTGGAGAAAGAATCGATGCATGAAGGCGTCGAGATTTGTAGACGAGAATCGATGCTTGAAGGCGGTGAGAATGAATGCTTGAAGGCGACGATAATCGATTCTTGAAGACGGTGATAATCGATGCTTTCGACGGCGCTGGAGCTGGGGCGCAGTGTAGAGAGCGGAGAAGTAAGAAGTTACAGAAACATGATGAATTTGGGCGTGAATTGTATGGGTTGTGATGACGTAAGCATGTAATTGGACTGGGTCAAGTTTTTTTATATGTTGGGCCTAGAGTAAGATGATAATCTTACTCCTATGGAGTAAGATATACCAACTCATAAATTTGCTTATTAATCAAATTGATAAATTTTATTTTGTAATTAATCAATTAAAATAATTAATTTATTTTTAATTTTTTAGTAACTAAAATATTTTTATTAAATTAAATAATGGAAAGAAATTAAATAAAATTTAATTTGATTATTATTACCAAATTTATAGATATCATATCAAAACTAATAATAAATATTTTAATTAATAATGTCAAATGTTGAAATTTTATTGACGGTGTAGAGAGTTATCTCTAAACCTGGTTAGAGGTGACTATTCGGTACGGACGGGTACCCGCACCCGAATTTTTCGGGTACCCGTACCCTAATAATCAAAAAAATTAATCCCATAACCCGACCCTCTTTAGTAAATCGGGTACCCAATACCCGGGTCGGGTACGGTAATCGAGTACCCAAAATTACCCTAAAATTTTAATTTACAAAAAATCAATAATAATATTCAAATTCAATAATTTATTTTCATCAACTAACAATAAAAAATTATCAATTAATGTTTAAAATTGCAATAAAAAATAAAAATTATAATTAAAAATAATAAAATATGTCGTTTATTATATATATATATATATATATATATATATATAATGTTGTAGATTTTTAATTAATATATCAATATATTTATTATTTTAATTTAAATAATTAATCGGGTATTTCGGGTATACCCGAACGGGTAATCGGGTAACCTAATACCTAATATTTTTTAAAATGAATTCTAGAACCCTACCCTTTACCCAAATTTAAATTCTAGAACCTTACCCTTTACCCAAATTTATTGGGTACGGGTACCCAAAAACCCTAACGGGTACGAGTATTTCGGTACAAACCCGAATAACCGAACCCGAATAGTCACCCCTACACCTTGTGTTAATGTAGCGTCTTACGATTATCTGCGTCTTTTGTTGAGACATGATTGCCTTCAATGTTTTTATAGAGAACAATTTTTGAATGGTGACACTATTCCCTTAATTATTTAATTATTTGTTCTTTTGATGATGACTACTTTTTCATTGATGTAACACGCCCTCAATAATTATTTGCTTTTTTAAATAATTGAAATAAACAATTCACTAGATAAGTAAACAAGACAACTCACTATAAGTGTTGCTCAAATAAATATTAATGTGAAATTGATTTTAAAGCAAATGAAGTAATAATAATTAATAGAGTTAACAGTAAAATAAAACAAACATATAGCTAATTGATAATCTAAAATGCAATAAATCAAAAGTTCAAGTTCATTAAATAGCTGATTTTTACAATTCTCCATTTTTCTATACAAGTTTTTTTTTTAAAATAATTATTGGAGAAGTTTCATTTTTGTACTAGAAAGTCTCTGTCTCAATTCTTTAATTTTATAGCTACAATTGCGCATGTTTATCCCCTCGTCTTGCTTCTTCTTACTTCACATTTATTGTTGTTACTTTACATTTAAAAAAAACAAAAATATTTTTGGTTTTATACTAAAAAAAAAAATTTACATTTGGTTGTTTTAAAAGAATCTGTTTAATTTTATTTGGAATTTGTTTGACAAAATTTATAAATTTTTTAAAACATTAATCTATTTATTTTTTTAAACAACGTATAAGCTTTTATAATTTAAGATTTAAATATTTTTAAAATTATTACATTTTTATATATAAAAAAATTCAAATTTATTATTTTGTTTATCTAACTATTTTTTATTAATTTATTGTATAAAACATATTTTTTTATAGTTTTATTTTTATAAAATCTTAAATTGTCAAATAAATTAAATTTTATACAAATAATTTAACAACTTATTTATTAAATAAAATATATAAGTTTATCAGTTTTTAAAACAATTTATAAGCATAACTCTTTAGTTCATTCAAACCAAACAATTTAACAACTTACTAACTCTATCTCAAAGCAATCACATTTACTTTACAAATAATAAAGAAAGTGTAACCATAAAATATGGAAATCTCAAAGCAATCAAACTTACTTCACAAATAATAAAGAAAGTGTGACCATAAAAAATGGAACAAGTGTGACCATAAAAAATGGAGTATTTATTAAATAAAACATAAACCTTTATAGGCTATTAAAACAACTTATGATACATAACTCTTTAGTTCATCCAAACGAAAATAAAAATCAACTGTAAACTTATAAACGTTAATTTGTTTGGCAATTTTAAAATTTTATATAAATATAATTATAAAAAAATTGGAAAAAAATTGTGTGAAAGAAATAATAATGCGAAATCAATTTATATATAAATAAGATAATAATTTTAGACATGTGTTTATCTTTTATCTTTAAAATTACAATAACTTAATTATAAGCAGTTGAAAAAACTTAATTTGAAAAATGAAAGGGCTAAATAAACTTTGCCACCCCAGGATATGGGGTTTTACATTTTGCAACCTAGTCGGAAAAGTTTTACCGATCAGTACCACAGGATAATGCATATTACAATTTGGTACCTGCCGGCTGCCGGATCGGAATATGCCATGTAATATTCCAGGGATTTGAGTGTCACGCTCCACTTAAGCGCTTGAGACTACAGATTTAAATGGAGTTGAGGGGTATTTACGTATTTACTCACCATGAATTAAATATGAAATGAAAAAAGAAAGATAATCGATTTTCATTACAACACTTCATTCAATTCCAGTTCTTCCATTACACAGAAACACAAAATCGCGATTTTCTTAAAAATCCCCAACTCTTAAAGAACCCTAGCTGCGAAATTTCATTTTCACCCAAAATCTCGAAGCTCAATTAATTCTCGACAAGAATCTTCACTCAGAAACCCTAATATTCAGAAACCCTAAGCTCAGAAATTTCAATTCCCAAATTCGCGAAGGATCAAGAACCCTAATTCTCTTACAGCAAAATGCGGTGGTATTTGCGACCCGATGATGAAGCACCGCCGGTTATTGAGCCTCTAAATCACGACAAGTTCAGTTTGAAAGTTCATCACAGCGGGAAATTTCGAAAAAACAAAGAAGGGAAAATCTGCTATGTCGACGGGAAGGTAAATTATTTTTTATGATTGTGGTGACGATCTGTGTATGGATGATCTTACTATGATGACGTATGAATTAAAGCATGCTGGGATTATGGAATATTATTTTAGTTTCAACTGTGAGGATAATTGCAAGGAGATGGTTTATATTTCTGGGGATGTGAATGTGGCTGAGATTCCCTGTGTAGTGAATATTGATAAGTGTGTATCCATATTTGTTGATCATGAGATGATAGATCTCAATGTCATTTATTTTCAAGGTCAACCCTGTGATGAATCATTGTTAAGTATGGACACTCCTGTGGCTTCTGAGAACTCAGATCGGTTGAATGATGTCAGTGATGATTATGAGGAGGTGAAATCTGTTCACAGAAATGTGGAAGTGGAATTTGATGCAGGTGAGCCAAGTGAGAGGGCAGCTGAAGTTGAGCCAAGTGAGAGGGCAGCTGAAGTTAATCTAACTGAGAGTGCAGCAGAACACAATCCAAATGAGATGGCAGGGCTTGATGAAGATGATTGTGATGTGTCAGTGGGATCTGATTCTGAGCATTCAGATTATTTGGAGGACAATGAGGGCTGCTATGATGATGAGACTGAGATGTTCTCAAGGTATGTGGATGATGAAGTAGGCAGTGAGGGTTGTCACATAAAAGGAAATGGATATGCCCAAGAGGCTAGCAACCATTAGCATATCAAAAGGGAAACAAGTTGAGAAGAAGGTTGTTATTAGGGAGAAGGGAAAACACAAAGGCTTCAGGGTGTTCAACCCTAATTTTGTTGGAGACATAGAGTTTGAGGTAGGGCTGACCTTCCCTACAATACAGATATTCAGAAAGGCACTTAGGAAGTATGTTGTTCAGACTGGAAGATCATTGAAGTTCAAGTTCAACCATGGAACTAAGCTGGAAGCTGTGTGCAAGCAAGATGGATGCCAATGGCTTATTTATGGATCTCTCATTTCCAATGAACACACTATTCAAGTCAAGACACTGAATGGCACACATGAGTGTGTGAGGCAAGAGAAGATGACACAAATGGACACAAGATTCCTGACTGAGAAATACAAGGACAAATTGAAAAGTGATCCTTCATGGCCTGTCAATTCTATGGTTGAAAGAATCCAAGGGGAAATTGGGTGTATTGTTCACAAGGCACATATGTACATAGTGAAGAACAAGGTGAAGAATATGGGAAATGGTGATGTGTCTGAGCAGTACAGTGCATTGTACAACTATGCAGAGGAGATCTTCAGGAGCAATCCAAGTATTAGTTTTCATTTATCACTGTCCATTTTAATCTATCCCTTTTTTTAATTTTCACAATACTCTATTCCTTTTTACAGAGGGTTACTATGTCCATTTTTTCACAAAAATCTATTTTCTCACTTTTCTTTTTCATTTTCAGGTAGTACTTGTGTGATAAAGTCTAATGTTGTTGGGAATGAGGCTGTGTTCAGAAGGATCTATATTTACTGGGATTCTTTGAAGAGAGGTATGTTAGATGGTTGCAGAAGGTTACTGTGCAGTTGGCATAGATGCTAATAATGGGATATTCCCATTTGCATATGCAGTGGTTGAAAAAGAGACAGGTAGTACATGACATTGATTCATTAATTTGGTCATTTCTGACTTGGGGATTTCTGCTCATAACAGTCACTTGTGGACTGTTATGAGTGATAAACAAAAGGGATTACTTGAAGCTGTGAGGGATTTGATGGCTGGAAGTGAACACAGGTTCTGTGTTAGGCATCTTTATGCTAACTTCAAACTGATTCACAAAGTGATAGAGTTGAGAAATGTAGTGTGGGAGGCTGCCAGGGCAACTAGAGTGATTGACTTACAGGGAGTGATGAAGGCTGTGAAGAATGAGGCTGCAGTTGCTTGGATAAATGAGAAAAATCCACAGCATTGGTCCAAGGCCTACTTTGGCACAATCAACAACACTGATCTGATTGTAAAAAAACCTTTCTGAGTGTTCAATTTAATGATTCTGAGGTCAAGGAGTAGGCCAATTCTGAAGATGCTAGAGAAAATAAGGAGGCTTATCATGAAGAGAATTGGGATGAGAAGAGCTGATATGTTGAAATCACATGGTGTTCTATGTCCAGTGCCACAGAAGATTTTGGAAATGAACAAAAAGACAACTTTTGGTTGGTCACCTACATGGAATGGTGAGAATGCTTTTGAGGTGAGGGGCCCTAATGATCAATACTTTGTTGTGCATTTAGGCAACAGGACCTGTGGATGTAGGAGGTGGCAGATAAGTGGAATTCCTTGTACTCATGTGATTTGTTGTCTATATTACATGAAGTATAAGCCAGAGATGTGGGTTGCTGATTGCTACACTAAGGAGACTTACTTGAGAAAATACAGTCATTTTATAAACCCTCTGAACCCCCAAGAAGAATGTCCTGCACCTATTGTTGATGAAAGGTGACCTCTGAGGCCTCCAAAAGTACAAGTGATGCCAGGGAGGCCCAAAAAGCACAAGAGGAAGCTGGAGCAAGGAGAAATAAGGGGTACTTCCAAAAATGGCAAACTGAACAAAAGGATTTTGAACCTTACTTGTCACACTTGCAATCAACAAGGTCATAACTCCAGAGGATGTCCAATGAATCAGGTATTTTCATAACTATTTTTAATTTTTAACAAATTTTCTTTTTGGAATATTTTCTGTTTTATCAACTTTTTTTCATCAACTATAACTATTTTCATAACATGTTAGGCTAAGAAACAGAAGATGTCAGAGAGCCAAAGCCAGAAGCATGAGCAGTCAAGTACTCCATTGGCAACTCCAACTCCAGTTACAAAGCCTGAATCAACTCACATTCCAGTGAAAAATCCAAATCCTGTGAGGAAGAGTCCAAGGAACAATTTGGGGTTATTATCCCCAATTCACAAATTAGGGTTATTATCCCCAATTCTGAAATTGAGTAATTACGGGTTCTCACAAAAACCCTAAAATGAGAAATTGAAAAATTAGGGTTCTGATTCTTACCCGAAATTCTTCGCAAGCTTTAAATCTCCTGTAGGGTTCAAATCACTCCAAGATGTGCGACTCACCACTGCCTTCCCGCATTTGCAAAGTTCGGCCAGCTTTTTACGTCAATTACCAGAATCGCAAAGTTCTTGGACTGTGTAGAATGGGGTTGGGAATTAATGTTTCACGTTTTACGTTTCTGAGAATAGGTTTCAAGTTTTATGTTTCGCGTTTTCATTTTTTTTAATACAAATGAAAACAAATATTCAGTAATTAGAAGAAAAGGGTAAATTGGTAATCAGCTTTTTTTTTGTTTAAAAACACTCCAAAACGGAATATTCCATGTCATATTCCGATCCGGCAGCCGGCAGGTACCAAATTGTAATATGCTTTATCCTGAGGTACTGATCGGTAAAACTTTTCCGACTAGGTTGCAAAGTGTAAAAACCCCATATCCTGAGGTGGCAAAGTGCATTTAGCCCAAAAAAATGTCAAGGGTTGTTTAGCTCAGTTGGTTGAGCACTCGAATTGAGGACCAAATGTCCTAGGTTCGAAGAACCAAATGTCTTAGGTTCGAACCCCAAAACATTGTAATTGACCTATAAAAAAAACTTAATTATAAGCAGCAAGATAAAAGTGTCAATTTTAGAGGGTATAAGTTTTTTACAACAATTTATAAGTTATTTACTAGCTGATAAGTTTTAAAAAAATTTTTTTTTTTTTTTAATAAAAAGAGCTTAGAAGATTTAAAAGTAAGTTGTTTAACATGTTATAAGTTGTTTTAAAAAATTAGTAGATATGTATTTTTTTAAACATAGCTCTTTTAATTTTAACAATAAAAGACCAAAATATTTCTAAAATTATTACATTTTATATATCTACAATAATTTCAAAGTTATTATTTTAGGCATGCAATTATTTTTTAATATTTTTTTTGAATATAACATATGTATTTTGATAATTTTATTTAATTAATATTTTAAATTGTCAAACAAATTGACAAGTTTACATATTTATTTCAGGATCATTTTATTTAAATGAATATTTCACAATAATAGAACATTCCCAATAAAGAAATAGTAGTAAATATTTTTACTTTTTCACTTTTAAATATAATTTTATCCTTATTTTATTTACTTACGTTTTTTTTTTTTTTTTGTAAAAGTCAATCACATATAAAAGAAAAGTAAGGTAGTACATTACATAGCATGGGAAAATATGATGGGGACCCTAGTCGATAAATAGGCCCAAACACCAAACACCAAAAATCCGTAGACGCGTACACGGCTTCGTCTCATTTGGTCGAAGGTTTTGAAAAAGAGGTCGACTCGCAGTCTACGTGCTGAAAACAGAAAAATCAGTCACTGTAACGAATTTAAGTTCTGCTGTCCAGAGAACAACAGACTGAGTACTGCTGTCACAGAACAGCAGATTCAGTTATGCAGCGGAAATAGTAAAAGGTACAGCAACTGGAAAACGTAGAGAAATAAAATATAATTTTCGTAAGTTGTATTAATCAATACAACCTACCAAGCTGCTTCAAAAGCAATAAACTTTCACTATAATCGTGAATACAAAATAATCCGAGAAAAATAAATAAAGACTAAACAATCACGAGATTGAATAGTTAATACTCGGATAAATAAGTAAAAAATAAAACGTGTGCTGAAAATATTTTTATCTCTAAAAATATGGCGCTCCAGCTTCTTAATCATCAATCCACGTGAGTCTTCTATTTATAAGAGACAAGTCTTCTCCTCCAAGTAATAAGTCTTCTATGGTAAAAAGACTCTTTCCATAACTAGAAGATCTTGTACCTTATCTTGTAGATCTTGAATATCTTTTCTCTCCTTATCTTGGATTCTCCTCACAATAATAAATATTCCCAAAATAAATATTCCACCAAAGAAAGTCAAAATTAGTCAAACTCAAAATTAATTAAATTAATTAATTTCAACTCCAACAGGTTTATGAGTCTGTTTCTCGTCCGGTTGTCGCACGTCTAAGCACAGTAGTTCTTGTATCGACTATTTTTAAGCTTGTGGTCGAAATCTTGCTCACGTGCACTAAGCTTCTCGAGGCTTCGTCGCACGTCCAATTAAGTAAGCTCGTTAAGAGTTACCCAATTCCTCGTAGTACTCTCCTTAAGATTATTGATTAATCTAAGGTAGTAACGGATTACGCACTACGCGTCTCCTACGAGTGGATGCGATTCAAACTCGAGGTCTTCGAAAAAGTGTAGCGAACGTGCGCTCACAAATTCCGGAACAATAACCGTGTATTAGGCTTTAATCGATCCCACGAGAAAAGTCTTAGCTATAAATCGTTTCAAAAGAAAAATAAGTTCTTTGATTAATTTCTGAATGAATAAAATACAACGCGGAACCTCTATTATATAGAGCTCAAAAGAGAATCCTAAACTAAGTAAAATTCCTATGAAGAAAAAGAATCCTAGTATATAAGGTAAACTAAATAAAATAAAAATCAAATCAAATCTAAAAGATCTCTACAAGATTCTTCTAGAAGACTTCCTAATTACTTAATCAAATAAATAATAAAATTACTAATTAAATAAAACAATTAAAAGATAATTTGGACATTGGTAACTCGGAGTCCATAACCGAGGCTGTCGCGCCTGCCGTCATCCGCCGCCTGTCGCCGCCGTGAGCCGACGTGATCGTCGGTGGTTGGCCGGAACATTCGCCGGAATGTTCGCTGGAGTATTCGTCGATCCGCCGCCGTGCGCCGTCGTCGCCTTTCCGGTGATCGGAGTAATTTCCGGTGCATCGAAATTCCTACGAGTCGCTGCGAGCTCGTTGCTGGGCTTCTCGTAAACCTCCCGTAGCACCTCGTGGGTCGCCGCTGGTGGTTCGCCTCTGGTGGGTCGCCGCTGGTGGTTCGCCGCTGCGAGCCTCTCGTAGCTCTGGATCGCTACGGGAGCTGCTGGGATCCTCGCACGTTGCTACGGGTAATCTGCTAGTTTCCCGTAGCACTTCGCATCCTTGCTCCTCGGGTACTACTTTACCCATTGACTCGAAGAATGATTCGAGTACTCCTTCGAAGTCGTCATCTATGTTCAAGTCTATGAACTCTAAAACTCTAATTGAAGCTACAGAGCCCTCGATTCCCAAGCATGACTCGTCCCAAGGTATGTTAAAATCACAAACCATATCCCAGTTCACGGGTTTAGGGATTTTCTAGCAGCTGACTAGTAATTCCTCGGGTGCAGCTACGAGCTTCGAGACAAGGTTCTCATCAAAATACTCCACCGCATCACCGAGCTAACAGACTAGCTCTCCAAACATCCAACCAAAACATATAGCACAAAAGAAACAGAAAATACTATCACCAGACTATATGTCACACCCTCTTTCAGTATCCGTGTCTGAAGAGTATCTGAAAGTCGTAGTGAGATTCCGGTCCCGTATGATAGAAAGAGCCTGAGTAGCCACCACTCCTCGTGACACAGAGCGAGCCTCATGTATCCTCGTGTTCATTTCCTGCCATATAAAGTACATTAAAGCAGCAAGGAGATATCCAGTGCTTCTCAAGTATATTACTTTTTAACTTAAAAATATATTTATACCTTTTACTTTTTGGTTAAAAAATTATAAAGTACTCCTTTTTTCCCAAAGCTATAGGCAAAATTGGTCAACATTTACTTTTTTTTTTTTGTCTGTCCAATACATATGATAAACAGTATAAAAAAATTATAAAAAAATAACTAAAATAAAATTTAATAGTTAAATTTTATTATAAAAAAATTATAAAAAAATAACTAAAAATTTTAGTTATTTTTTCATAATTTTCATAAAAAAGTCAACGTTGACCTGTGCTTATAGCTCTGGCAGGAGTAACATTTTTCTTAATCTCGAAAAAAAAGTCTTATATTTATGAATGCAATGGAGTATTAAATAAGACATGATATGTCAAATAAAACATAAAAGTTTATCATTTTTTTTAAATTCCAATAATGGGGTCTGTTATCATCTACACATTCAAATAATAGAAACGGGAAAACATTTTTTTTTTTCATTCCGACAAATTTTTTTTGGTAAAAATCAATTTCACAAAGATAAATGAAAAATTATGATAGCGAGTGTTCCGATTATTACGTAAGACACGTTTACTTGTACAGCTATATGCAAATCAACACTAATAAATAAATAAAATTACGAATGGTAATGAAATGCGTGTGAGTTAATTATTAAATTAATATGGAGTTGTCGTATATATATATACCGCTAGTAGTTGTCTCCTTTCTTTAACAAGTGAGCTACCATTTGTTTTCCCTTTCATCTTCTTCGATAATAGTAAGAAAGTGTGGTATATATATATTCCTCTATTAATTAGTAGGATGGACTTCCGCGTAACCATAATCTCGCAAGGATTGGTTGCACCGTCAGCCTCAACACCACCGGCTGCACTCGACCTATCAGCGATCGATACCCTACCGGATCTACGTTGTAGGGTTCCGGCACTGCACGTGTTCAAGAGTGGCGTTCCCGAGGTGGGGAAAGTGATACGCCAAGCCTTGTCAAAGGCATTGCTCTATTACTATCCTCTCGCCGGAAGGTTAAGTTTTTCTTCTAACAAACTCGGCCACCTTCAAGTTGTTTTCTCCGGCGATGAGGTTGGTGCTTGGTTTGTGGAGGCGTCGGCAGATTGTACCTTGGACGATGTCGACTACTTTGACGATGCCAAGTCCATACCGTATCATAAGCTTCTGCCCCCGCAAGAGAACCCTGATCACGGCCTCGACGACCCCCTAGTGCAAATGCAGGTGTATTTACTTCTCGTCTCTCATATTAATGGTCATACTCTATTTTAAAAAAAAAAAAAAAAATTATTTATGCTTTATCATTGAATAAGACATATTTATCCTAAATTTTTGGTAAAAGAATTAATAACACTATATTTTCTTAATAAACTTCAAAAGTTTATTGCTATCTCTAATATTGTTATAAAAGTTGCATTATCTAAAAAGTTGGAACCATCAAAGAAGTTGGACAACTTAATAGTTATATTAGCGGGTGGAAATTATATATTATTCAATACTTCATCTCATTTGTGGGTCAATAACGTGCAGGTGACACGATTCGGATGCAACGGATTCGTCGTTGGGATAATAACTTGCCACAGCGTATTCGACGGAGTTGGAACGGGACAATTCCTGAAGGCGGTGGGAGAAATGGCGAGAGGCGCAGAGCGACCGAGTATCACACCCGAGTGGCGACGGGACTTCCTTCCAGATCCTCCTAGTCATACTACTCGACCTACTACCATTACTAAACCGAATCATCCCTTTCAGGTCGAGCACGCCACAATCGACTTGTCTCTAGATAAAATCAAGGACCTCAAACAAGAATTCCTCAAGTGGACCGGCGGGATGAAGACTTGCTCCACGTTCGAGGTCGTTTCCGCCTTAATCTGGAGAGAGCGCACGCGCGCAATCGGACTAACCGAAGAAATATCGAAGCTGGCATTCTACGCGAGTTGTCGCCGCCTTTTCCCACAGCTGCCAAACGGTTTCTACGGGAACTGTTTCTTCCCGGTGATAGTGACAGCGCCTAGCGGAACCCTAGGAAACATGTCGGTGTTCCGAGTGGTGAGATTGATCCAAGAGGCCAAGGCCGGAGTGGCTGATGAGTTCAAGAAATGGACGGTCAGGATGAATTATAATCCGTTCGAACAGCTGGCGCCGGATTACATGACGCTGATCGTGACGGAGTGGGATGGGCTAGGGTTCAAGGACATTGACTACGGGTGGGGGAAGCCGGTCAACTTGATTCCGGTGGTGCAGGAGTCGACTAGTGTAACATTAACACCGATTGTCGTACTCTCTTCGACAACCCCTCTAAAGTCGGGAGTCCTCCGGATGAAGACGTGGTGTGTCATGCAACACCATGTCCAACCACTACTTCGAAACATCGACAACATCGTCACGACCAACGAATCGGGGTAACTCGATCGAGTAGTGTGTGAGCTTATGTTGTACCCTTTCAGTTGTTATATGTTGCATTGCATGTGTGTTTTTATTTTGATTGAAGTTTATTGCTAATTTGCTATGGTTTAATTCTCTTAAGTATGTATAATTAGGACTTTATGCCGGTTTTATCTATGCTACATACATCTGTAGTAATACTCTATATAGCTAATCACTGTTGATTTAAAATAAATTAATACAAGTGCACAAACAATTACACACCCTCCTCCATGTATTGTGTATACATCCAACAATTAATATATCACCTGAAGCATTGCTCCAAAAGTAAGCATCTCCAACATCCTCCATGCCTTTGACCTCGATAGTATAAACAAAATAATATGGATGAGTGCATTTATTGTTTTCATATTATTTCAGCATCTCGATTATGGTGATTTTGGTTACAAAAACAATTAATTATTGCCCACACATTAAGCAAGATTTTTCAATATCTAGGTCCACTATTGCGGATCTCAAAATTTTGAAAAAGCTACAAATTTTGAAATGTAGAAGTATTAAAAAGTTAAAAATGAAAAACATGGTTGAAAAAAAAATGTAGGCACGACTAAATATCCAAAAAGTTAAGAATTACTTTTTTATTATTATTATAAATGTTAGCTTGCTTTTGATCCAACTCGATATCACTTGTCAAAAATTCTTAATGCCACTCGACACCAGGTGTTGTAGATTTGACGATTTATAATAACAAGAATCAAAAAATAACTCTACAAGAAAAAAAAATTACGTGAAAACTCAAAACGAGAAAAACTACAAAAGTAACGATGAGAACTTTAATTATAATATTGTTATCACCCAATAACTATATTTAATTGTTTGTGTCAATGGAGCAACTCTTTTTATATAGAAAAGAGACCTAATTATTGTATGAAAACAATAATTTGCGTTCATAAAAATCTTAAGAGAAATAGAAAACAAATCCGATCGAATTAGAGCGCTGAAAAAAACCTGTTGTCAGCAGGTGGTCGGTGTTGTCAACCGTCCCTGACGAGTTTCTCTGAAGGCTAGCGCGAACAATTGGAAAAATATCTTGGTGTCGGACGACAGTAAAAGCGGCCGGCCGACATGACCCTCCTTTTTTCTTTCTTTAGTTTGGAGGCACCACATCCAACAATAAAAATTATATAATTCTATATATTTAGATTATAAATAAATATTATTTAATTTTTAATTATTATTCAATTTTTTTTAATATAATTATAAAATATTTGATATGTTTTAACTAAAAAAAATATATTTAAATTATTTTTTTATAAAAATTATATGTTGAAATTTATATATAAAAATATATTTAATACAAAGTTTAACAATAAAATAAATAAATATAAATAAATAATTATTTATATATAAAACTTTATACTTGAATGTGTATACATGCATTTACCCTAAAACTTATTATAACAGCTATTTAATATTATAAGAGCTATTATTATGTTATATAATTTTTTTTTTCTTCTGCCATGGTCCATTTAGCAGCTCTCAATATTTATTGTTATTCCTAGATAGATAACTATTTATATGTTTGTTATTGGTAAATGAGTGTTTTTCAAAATTAATTTCTTATGTAAGTTATGTTTAGATTAAAAATAAATTATAAAAAATGACCGTATTTATAAATTAATTTACAAGCATCCATCCTGTAATAATTATCATACTTTATTTATAATTTACAAAGCTTCTTTCTCACAGTATTAACTAAATTTTGTAATTTTATTCAAAATATTTCTTATACAATTAATTTTAAATATATACTTTTGTCTAAACTATACATGTACTGATTAATGCGTGTATAAATTAAAAATAATTTTATTTTTTAAATCTACTAGAAGCACAAATTCAAAATTTTCAATTTAATTTGAATTCATGATATTATGATTTTTTTTTTCAATGTCTCTATACACATCTGTTTATGATTCATGGCATAAGAAATTCATAATATTCATTATAAAAATAAATAAAAATACAAAAACTACAAAATAAATACAAAAAATAAATTTTCATTCATCAATATTAAATTATTATCACATAAATGATCATTTATAAGTATATTCATTATTCATTAATATAATATTCATTAATAATTATACAATCATCATTATAATTGATATTGTGTGTACAAGTTGTATTATACGGAGTAATATTTATATGTATATATATAAATATTAAAATAACTATACAATAATAAAATATTAAATGCCACGCTGTAGGTAAAATCTCTAGTTTGAATATTCATACTAAAGCTCTGTTCTTTTGGACTGAAACTAACTGAACTTTACTGAACTGAACTGAATGGACCTGAACTGAACTGAACTGAAATTAAGTTCAAAATAAAAAACTTAAAATAATGAAAAAGTAAAATTAGTATTGTTAAAATTTCAATATTTTGTATATTATAAAAAATTTTATTAAATTTCTTATTTTTTTTATGAGGTTAATAAAATTAAAAAATGATTTACATTCTATAACTTTTATGGTTTATCGATAAATTCAAATAAATTGTTCGTATTGTTTCTTTAATTTTGATGCAAAATTTATTTTACGTTGTAGGTAATTACTATTTCGTAGACTCTGGATATCTTAATACTCTTGGATATTTGTCTCCTATTTGCAATCCCAACGTCAGATATCATATTCCGAAATATAAGCATGGACCACTTAGAGGAATTTCAGAACATTTCAATTACCGACATTCTTCATTAAGAATGAAAGTTGAATGTGATTTTGGCCAGTTGAAAAAAAGGTGAAAAGTGTTGAAAATTATGCTTCAAATATCACAAAAGTATCAAATGTCAATTATTGTTTCTTGTTTCACACTTCATAATTTCATACGAATGCACGAGAGTGGTATTTCAATTGTACATCATGATGTTGCCAGTCGGAGAACAGATACAAACTTCGATGATAAAAATCGAATGAAGCTCATGTCTAAGGTAAGGATGAATATAGCCGAAGCTATTTGAAAAGATAACAACACCGAAGAGCATGAAGATGGAGTACAACAAAATGATAAGGAGGTAGATCATATGGAAGTAGATTGACCGATTATTTAAATTTTGTAATTTTTTTGATTTTTTTCAATATTACAAACATTTAATATTTATTGACATTATTTTTTATTAATTATTATTATTTTTATTATTATAATTATTATTATTATTGTTGTTATTGTTGTTATTATTATTATTATTATTAAAAACCGAATGAAACTGAATTGAACTGAACTGAACTGAACTGAACTGAACTGAACGGACCTGAATTGAACTGAACTGAACTAAATAGAACTGAACTGAATTGAAATGAACTGAAATTAAGTCCAAAAGAACAGGGCCTAAATCTAGTTTTAATAATTTTAACAATAATTCAACGGGAGTCTTATAAAAGACTCAAGAAAAACTATGATCTACTACTAATAAATATCTTTTTACGATTTCAACAAATTAATTTGATAGCGAGTGTTTCGATTACAACGTAGGACACGTTTATTTACATGCAATATGGGGATAGAATCATATTTAGTCCCTCCGAAAAATGTCATTTTCATAAACGGACAATAACTTTTTTTTTTATCCGATTTGGTCCTTTGGCTACTGTTCCGGCGAAAAATGGGCCGGAAAGATGACGTGGCATTGCCACGTCATCCAGTTTTGGCACTGTTCCGGCCCATTTTTCGCCGGAACAGTAGCCAAAGGACCAAATCGGATAAAAAAACAAGTTATTGTCCGTTTATGAAAATGGCATTTCTCGAAGGGACTAAATATGATTCTATCCCTGCAATATGCAAATCAACACTATGAATGGTCATGAAATGCATGTGATTTAATTATTAAATTCATACATATATATATATATATATAGATAGTAGTTGTCTCTCCTTTTTTTAACAAGAGAGCTAGTGAGCTACTTATATTTGTTTTCCCTTTTTTCTTTGATATATAATAAGAAAGCGTGTGTTGTTAATTAAAGGATGGACTTGTGTGTAACCATAATCTCACAAGGATTGGTTGCACCATCAGGCTCAAGTCCAACACCACCAGTTGCGCTCGACCTATCAGCGATCGACACCCTACCTGATCTACGTTGTAGTGTTCCAGCGCTGCACGTCTTCAAACGTGGCGTGCCCGAGGTGGGGAAGGTGATACGTGAAGCCCTGTCCAAGGCATTGTTCTATTACTTTCCTCTTGCCGGGAGGTTAAATTTTTCTAACCAACTCCAACTTCAAGTTGTTTGCTCCAGCGATGAGGTTGGCGCTTGGTTTGTGGAGGCGTCGGCCGATTGCACCTTGGACGCTGTCGATTACTTTGACGATGCTGAGTCCATACCCTATCATAAGCTCCTGCCTCCCCTAGAGAATCGCGATCACGACCTTGACGACCCCCTTGTGCAAATGCAGGTATTAACTATATATAACATGCATGCATGAAACAAAGTATACTCTTATATACGTATATATACTCTTCACAAAAGTCTGTGATGATGTGGTTGTAATTCTCCGGCGACGCAGGGTTCGAATCTCGGGTGGGACAAATTTTCATTGAAATATTATGAAGGTTTGTCCTGGGGTTCGACCTGTTGGCTCTCTCGCACAGGTGTCTGCTACTCGGGCACATTCCTCGATTTACATCCTACCCGATCGAGGGACCTCCGATCGGGTGGGAGTGGAGTTTCTCGTCTCTCCTCCTTATCAAAAAAAAAACATTACAAATTATGCAGAAACGGAGATTAAAACTCTGTTCTTTTAGACTTAATTTCAGTTCATTTCAGTTCAGTTCAGTTCAGATTGTTTCAGTTCAGTTCATTAAGTTTCAGTCCAAAATAACATAGCCTAATTATTGAGTTCACGTGCACACGCAGGTGACACGATTCGGATGCAACGGATTCGTGGTTGGGATGATAACGTGCCACAGCCTGTTTGACGGAGTTGGAACGGGACAGTTCCTGAAGGCGGTGGGAGAAATGGCGAGAGGCGCAGAGCGACCGAGTATCACACCCGAGTGGCACCGGGACTTCCTTCCTTCTCTTGGCCCTCCTCTCATAATTACTCCTACCCTACAACCAAATCCACTGAACAATAACCACCCCTTCCGGGTCGAGCATGCCACAATCGACTTGTCCCTCGACAAAATCACGGAGCTCAAACGAGAATTCCTTAAATGGACGAAGAAGAAGAAGTGCTCGACGTTCGAGATCGTGTGTGCCATAATCTGGAGGGAGCGCACTCGGGCAATCAGGCTAACCGAGAGTGAGGTGAAGCTCGTATTCTACGCGAGTTGTCGCTTCCTATTCCCACAGCTGCCAAACGGTTTCTACGGGAACTGTTTCTTCCCAGTGGTCGTGACCTCACCGAGCAGAACCCTAACAAACATGTCTGTGTTCGAGGTGGTGGGACTGATCCAAGAGGCAAAGGCTGGATTGGCTGATGTGTTTTGGAAATGGACGCCTAGGATGAACAATCCGTTTGAACAGCTGGCGCCGGATTACAGGACGCTGGTCGTGACTGAGTGGGACGGGCTAGGGTTCAAGGACGTTGACTACGGGTGGGGGAAGCCGGTCAACTTGATTCCAGTGCAGGAGTCTAGTAATGCTTCGACTGTAACAACACCGATCGTAGTACTCTCATCGACAACCCCGTTAAAGGCGGGAGTCCTCCGGATGCAGACGTGGTGTGTTCAGCCACACCATATCCAACCTCTACTTCAAAACATCGACAACGCCATCATGACCAACCCGGAGATCTAGTTATCCTCATGAGTTTGAACTTTGAAGGTGTTCTTGTAATAAGTCAAGCTATGTCAGTGCATGTGATGTTAGTGAGCTTGTATGATAATGTATTCAGGGGCGGACCCACGTTAGGCCCCCCCTCAATTTTTTTTTTTTTTTTTTTTTTACTGCTAGTATATATTTCCACTACAAAAGTCTCCTCCATGCATCATGCATGTGTATCATATATCTCGGCACCCCCTCAAAAAAATAAACTACTTCTATGTATTTCTGTTACATTATTGGGCCCACTATATAGGTATATATACATTGTTTTATGGTCTGTTTGTTTTGGGGTGAATCAGGGTGAGGGTAAATTTTTAAATTTACCCCAGGGAAAGGTAATCGAGTTAAATCGAAGTAAATGTTTTAAATTTTGTGTTTGGATACAAAATTTTCTTACTAGGGTAATCTATTTAAATTTTGTGTTTTAAATTTTTATTTTTCATTGATTCACCTCCATTCATCCCCAATTCGGGGGTAAAAATTAGAGGGGGAATCAGTGTAAATAAATTCTCCTTCATTCACCCCGATTCACCCCGATCTACTCTGATTCACATTCTGTTTTTTGGTCCCAAACAAGATTAATGATTAAATTACCCTTGATTTACTCTGATTCACCCCAAAACAAACGGACCATGTTTTTTACTGTGGTATTTTTAATTTAAATAATTATTTTATTGTGATTTTTATTTTTTTATTATAAGAAATTTTTTTATGTAATAAATGATAATAAGTGTTATTTTGAAAAAATAGTGACATAAAATGCAAATAAATGTACTACATAAAGTAGTAATAATAAAAAGTATCGTATGAAAAATATCTTTATGGTAAAATATTTAACTTGTGAATTATCAAAGAAAATGCAAAATATTGTAAGACCCTAATAAAAATAGAAGCAATGACGTTTCATGATAATGATTAACGTCGAACACTATTTTTAAATTTTTTGTGCCCCTCCCCTCAACTAAAATCCTGAGTCCGCCCCTGAATGTATTGTATGATGTATCCTTTCGATTTGTATGTGTTATGCTTTTTACGATGCTCTCATACCATTTGTTGCGAATATTGAAACTAAATCGCTCACGGCGCTCGAAATATATATGAGATGCGAAGAAAAGATAAACGAAAAAGAATGAACACACAAATTTACTGGAAACCCAAAACACGGGAAGAAAGAAAATTTACTACATCGTTGAGACTTACAATAATCCACTCTATGATTTCCGTCTACCGGAGAACCCCAATTTATAGGTATAGCAAACCTATCAAATTGGAAATTAGAATTAAAACTAAGAATAAATTCTTTTCCTAATACAGTAAAACTCTATCTAGTAATACTCTATATAGGAATAAACTAATAAAAAATTCAAGTCCCGACTTGGGACTTAGTTATAAATAGGAATAAACTTCAAATTGTTATAAGTCTTTTACATTTTTAAGTCTCGCCTTAAGAAAATAGGAATAAACTCCACATTGTTATAAGTCTTACATTTTTAAGTCTCGCCTTAAGAATTTATACATGTTTATAAGAATAAATGATTAATATATAATAAAAATATTTATTAATAATATTTTTATTTATCAAAATCAATAAAATGTTTAAAATAATTTAAAATACTTATCAAAACAATAATATATAGTATATGGTCAAAGTTTATAGTCATTAAATTCATTAGTAGTTTATTTAAAATATATGTTAAACACAATTTTTGTGAGGAACACGGAGTTCGTCGACTTTTAACGGCTCCAAGGTCACCTCAACAAAATGGTGTCGTCGAGAGAAAGAATAGAACAATTCTTAATACGGCGAGGAGTATGTTGAAAGTTAAAAACGTGCCAAGGGAATTTTGGGCAGAAGCAGTTGCATGTGCGGTGTATCTATCAAACCGGAGTCCAACCACGAGTCTGAAAAATATAACACCACAAGAAGCGTGGAGCGGAAAGAAACCGAACGTCTCACATCTACGCGTGTTCGGATCACCTGCTTATGCTCATGTGCACGAGCAGGATAGAACGAAGCTTGATGATCGCAGTAAGAAGCTCGTGTTCATCGGGTACGATGAAAACACCAAAGGATACAAGTTGTACAATCCGAGCACCGGAAGACTTGTAGTGAGCAGAGATGTTGAGTTCGATGAAGCAGCTTCATGGGATTGGAGCTCGCCGGAGGAAAGAGAATCATATGATTTTATTCCTTATTTTTACGAAGAAGAAGAAGAAGTAGAAGCGAGGCCCGAGGAACCTCCTTCTCCGGTTACACCGAGGTCACCGGACTGACCAGAAGAAAAGACGCCTAAATATCGAAGTCTCGAGGATATCTACAATCAGACCCATGAAATCGAAGACTTTAGTCTGTTTTGTCTGCTCGCAGATGCTGAACCAGCGAGCTATGAAGAAGCAAGCGAAGATGAAAAATGGAGGAAAGCCATGGACGATGAAATTCGGTCCATCGTGAATAATGATACTTGGGAATTCGGTCCATCATGAGCGACATGGGACAAATGTCGTATTACTTGGGCATTCAAGTAAATCAATCTGAACAGGGAATTTTTATCTCGCAAGAAAAATATGCCAAAGAAGTTCTCGAAAAATTTAAGATGTTCAATTGCAATTCGGTGAATACTCCTATGCAATTTGGAACACAACTGAGGAAGGAAGATGGAAAGATCGATCCAAGTGCGTTCTGAAGTCTTATCGGAAGCTTGAGGTACTTAACTTGCACACGACCTGACATTTTATATGCCGTCGGTGTTGTAAGTCGATTTATGGAGAGTCCAGCCGAGACACACATGTTAGCTGCAAAGAGAATACTTCGCTATATCAAAGGCACTCTTGATTATGGTATTTTTTACAGCTCTTCGAGCAACTACATGTTGTCTGGATATTGTGATAGTGATTATGCAGGAGATCCTGATGATCGGAAAAGCACGACTGGATTTATGTTCTTTATGGGAGAACATGCAATAGCTTGGAGTTCGAAAAAGCAAGCTATAGTAACACTTTCGAGTTGTGAATCGGAGTATGTGGCGGCAACTTCTTGTGCTTGTCATGCAATTTGGCTGAGAAGATTGTTGAAAGAACTTCACCTTGAGCAAGGAGATGCAACAAAAGTCATGATCGACAACAAATCGGCACAAAGTCTAGCAAAGAACCCGGTCTTTCATGAAAGAAGCAAGCATATTGATACAAGGTATCATTTCATTCGAGAATGTGTTGCAAAGAAGCAGATTGAGTTGGAGTACGTAAAGTCTATGGATCAAGTTGTTGATATATTCACAAAGCCACTCAAGTTCGATGGTTTTAAGAAATTACGGTTCATGCTCGGTGTTAGGAGAAATCAAGTTTAAGGGGGAGTGTTGAAATATATTTATAATAAATATATAAACTTGATTTATAAATAAAGTCTAGATATGTATCTAGACTAGTAAGTTGAAAGGTTAGAGTCATCCTATTCAATTAGGAATTTGAAGAGACACTTTGTGATGAATGTATTAGCTTAAGAGTCATTTCTAATAGTATAAATAGTCATGTAATGTGTTGAAGTTTATCAAGTCATTTGAAGAGTATTTTCTTTGAATAAAAAATATTCTTTCTATTTTTTCTCCTCTTCCTAAATAAGCCAACATTTTATTTATTTATTTTACGAGTTGATAAAGTTGAGATAGTTCACAAGTACGTTAATGAAAAATTGAGCGCGCGCACCTAGTCTTAATAAAAAACAAATTACGAAATTTATTTTGATAATGAAATCACACGTAATTGAAAGGATACAAACACGAAAAAAGAAGGAGCTCACACACTCAAAGAGTTTTTCATTCGAGGCCACGACCGTTGAAGTTGTCGATGTTTTCAAGTAGTGGTTGGACATGGTTTTGCTGGACGCACCAAGTCTTCATCCGGAGGACTCCCGACTTCAACGGTGTTGTCGAAGAGAGTACGACAATCGGGGTAATTGTTACAGTCAACGCATGAGACTCTTGCACGGGAATCAAGTTGACCGGCTTCCCCCACCCGTAGTCGATGTCCTTGAACCCTAGCCCATCCCACTCGGTCACGATCAGGGTCATATAATCCGGCGCCAGCTGTTCGAACGGATTGTAATTCATCCTGACCGTCCATTTCTTGAACTCATCGGGCAGCCCGGCCTTGGCCTCTTGGATCAATCTCACCGCCCGGAACACCGACATGTTTGCTAGGGTTCCGCTAGGCGAGCTTACGACCACCGGGAAGAAACAGTTCCCGTAGAAGCCGTTTGGAAGCTGTGGGAATAGGCGCCGACAGCTCGCGTAGAATGCCAGCTTCGATATTTCTTCGGTGAGTCCGATTGCGCGAGTTCGCTCTCTCCAGATTAAGGCGGACACGACCTCGAACGTGGAGCACGTTTTCATCCCGCCGGTCCACTTGAGGAATTCTTGTTTGAGGTCCTTGATTTTCTCTAGGGACAAGTCGATTGTGGCGTGCTCGACCCGGAAGGAATTGGGATTCGGTTTATTAGGTCGTCGAGTAATAAAACTAGGAGGAAGGAAGTCCCGTCGCCACTCGGGTGTGATACTCGGTCGCTCTGCGCCTCTCGCCATTTCTCCCACCGCCTTCAGGAACTGTCCCGTTCCAACTCCGTCAAATACGGTGTGGCACGTTATTATCCCAACAACGAATTCGTTGCATCCGAATCGTGTCACCTGCGCGTTATCACTCAGGCCACAAGTGATGATAAATATTGAAGAATATATATATATTCCACCTAATAATATAAATATTAAGTTGTACAACTTCTTTGTTAATTCTAACTTTTAGAGTTGCAATCAACTTTTGAAGTCTATTAATTAGTAGTATAATTTGTTTGCATGCATGCATGTTATAGTTAATAGTATTTTCTTCCCTTCGTCGTACGACAATGGTCACGTGGGATCTATCACGAAAATTGAAAAAATATAGTGTAATTGATTTTTTGTCCAAAATATTGAGTGTAAAAATATATTTTTAAATTACTACTAATAAATTAAGTAATTGAGATTAATGTTTAAAAATGTAGGTGAAAAAGTAAGAGTTTATGTGCCTTTTTAAATGATAAATAAAGTAGAAATTAAGTAATCATCGTTTTTTTAAATAGAGTGTGGCCATTAATATAAGAGAACTCGAAAAGCAAAGTGTAACCATTAATATGTGACAGACAGAGTATATACCTGAATTTGCACGAGGGGGTCGTCAAGGCCGTGATCACGATTCTCTTGCGGGGGCAGGAGCTTGTGATACGGTATGGACTTGGCATCATCGAAGTAGTCGACATCGTCCAAGGTACAATCGGCCGAAGCCTCCACAAACCAAGCGCCAACCTCCTCATGATCGCCCGAGCAAACAACTTGAAGGTGGCCGAGTTGGTTAGAAGAAAAGCTTAACCTCCCGGCAAGAGGATAGTAATAGAGCAATGCCTTGGACAAGGCTTCGCGTATCACTTTCCCCACCTCGGGAACGCCATTCTTGAACACGTGCAGAGCTGGAACCCTGCAACGTAGGTCGGGTAGGGAATCGATCATCGATAGGTCGAGCGCACCCGGTGGTGTTGAGCCTGATGGTGCAACCAATCCTTGTGAGTTTGTGGTTACACAGAAATCCATCCTGACTATACCAAAGAAATAAGGGAAAACAAATATAGTAGCTCAGTAGTACTTGTTAAAGAAATTCAGGAGACACATACAACTATGTACTAGTGGAGTAGTATATATATAATATGAATTAATTGATAATTAAATCACACGCATTTCATGACACAATTCATATATAATTTCATTTATATATTTACTGTTGATTGGGATACAGCAGCGGTACAAATAAACAAATAAACGTGTCTTACGTACTAATCGAAACAGTACTACATATTTAGGGAGAAAACATGATTTCGACGATTTTTTAATAGATGTCAGTTTTTGGTAAAAACAAATTGTAACATCTTCATCGCACGTAATATATTTTATTAAAAAAATAAGTGAATTTATTTACACCTCTAATCTATACATATATAATTTCAGTATGCACTAATGCCACGTGAACCAATAATAAAGCAATAACACTGTTGTTTTCATACTATAAATTATAAATAAAAAAATTATAAATTATAATTAGTAATATTATTAAGCATATTTAAATTATTATATATAAATTTTAAATAGTAATTTGAATTTATATATTTTTAGTAATAATAATTAATTATCATCTTAAATATATATATTTTTATTTATTTTCTAAAAAACTTTTATTCCATTAATATTAATTTAATGTTGTATTTACACTATAAATTATAAATAAAAAAATTATAAATTATAATTAATAATATTATTAAGCATATTTAAATTATTATATATAAATTTTAAATAGTAATTTGACATCTTATATTTTTGGTAATAATAATTAATTATTATCTTAAATATATATATTTTTTTATTTCTTTTCTCAAAATTCTTTTTTATTCCATTAATATTAATTTAATTTTAATTAATCATATCTCATAAAAATCAATTTTTTCCTATTCTTTAATCCATTTGAGTTAAAAAATTTAATCAAACTTTTGAAGTATATTATTTTCTCTTGCTATAATATGGCTTCGTATGTCCTTTTTTATTTTTCTGAACATTGAATCGAGTTATTAATTATGTTCGACTAAATTTTTTTTTAATTTTTAGTTTATCCCTAATTCAGTTATGTTAAATTTGTTTTGGTAGGTTAACATATGTTATATTAATATAGTTGCATTTCTGTCATCTATTTCCTTCATGTTTACCAACTAAATTCAATTTTTTTATATTTCTATTTATTTTCCAGCTTTATAATTTTTATTTTCCATTTATTTGGATTTCCCCCAGCGGTTTTAAGTATTTGTTGGATGCGTTTGACACTCGAGAAATGCAGAGAAGAGAAACTCCTCTTCCACCAGATCAATGCAAAGAAGAGAAATTCCTCTTCCACCAGATCAGAGGCTTCTCGATCGGGTAGGATGAGACGAGAAACTCATCTTCTTCCACCAGATCAGAGGCTCTTCGATCGGGTAGGATTTAAGAATCAATCCAGAGAAGAGAAACTCCTCTTCCACCAGATCAGAGGTTTCTCGATCGGGTAGGATGAGACGAGAACCTTCTCTTCCACCAGATCAGAGGCTCCTCGATCGGGTAGGATGTAAATCGAGGGATGCGCCCGAGTAGCAGACACATGTGGGAGAGAGTCAATTAAGTCTCATCAAGGCTAATTTCATAATATTTCAATGAAAATTAGTCAGAGCCAATAGGTCTCATCCAAAGACTAACTACATAATATTTCAATGAAAATTTGTTATATATTCGAACTCTGCGTCATCGGGGAATTACTTACCACTTGATTAATTACATACTATAAATTACATCAAACATGCGTAGTCTTTGAAAATAATAATACTTACCACTTGACTAATTACATACTATAAATTACATCAAACCTGCGTAGTCTTTGAAAATAATAAAATTTACATAATTGAGATAACGGTTAATAATGAGATTAATAAAAATTTATAAATTTAAATTAGAGTTCGATTATTAAATTAAATAATTTGTTAGTCCATTAATAAAATTTTGGCAAAAATAGACGTTGGAGATTAAATAAAATTTTAAATTATTTCAAACAAATAAATCACGTGGATCGCACGAGCAGTGGTACTAGTATTATTAAATTCATCTCATAAATAAATTTATCTTTTTCAATTTATAATTTTACTAATTACTTAAAATAGTCTTTTTTACCCTTTAATACAAAAAAATAAAATTTACTTTCTCACACCCCCTTGAAGCAATATGGCAGTCGCTTCGGTTGGTGTTTGACGACATCAGTTCGTCGTCGATCCATAATAAAATATCTATGGTACATTTTTATTTTTATTTACAAAATTACAATAAATATAAACAAATATTAATTAACTTAAATTTATAACAAAACAAAAAGAGCACAATTTCTTGACGGATCATAAAATCAGCCAGAGACGGCCCATAAATATAGTTCATATTACTCATATATATATATACTGTAACTTATAATTAATTTTATATAAAAAAACAATTTATATCAAAGAATGTTTTGACATGTTACATCTATATATGTGAAAACGTATGGTTTCGAGTAAAACAAACCCAAAGAGAGTAGTTACAACAAACCAAACTCCAAAGGAGAAGGTGGTTCTTAAAAAACAGTTGGGGCAAATGCATTGACATTAACTAGGCAAATGCCAGAAATGGAGTAATGCGACGAAGAAGAAAGATCAATTTCTTTCTCCATATTTGCAAGAAAAAAAAGTACAGCTGGAATATCAAACAAACCAAGGTCCAAAATTAGAGTGGATATGAGTACCCGCGGAGATACCTTGAATCAACTCCTGATTCTCGTACAAGTGCCACTCTACCCGTTCGAGCAACCTGAAAAATTCAACCAAAATTGCGTAATTTGTTAAGTTTCCAAGGGGTGAAATGTTTTTCCATATACTACACTATTTATAAATACAAGCATATGTGAAATGTAAGTAAACACAGAAAACTTGATGGGGCAATTCTTTTAATACTACAAGGGGTTATTTGTAATTTTTAAAATATGAAGATACTTTTTCTGTATGGGCATTGGGGATGATTATTGATTACAAGTACTCTTGAGGTTTGCCCCAATATTGGGGAAAAAAATCTTAGGTTTGATTCATTAATCACTATTTCCCATAAAGATGAAATACTTTTTCTGGAGGATTTTGAACAGCTTTTGCAAGGGGGTAAATGTAAGACAATAAAATCCCAAAGGTAGATTTTGTAATTGTGAAAGTTAGCTGGAATATTAAATACAGTATATTGTAATTCAGTCAAACATCAAAGGTACTTTTTTTAATTAACCACGTAAAAATTTAGAAAAAAAAACCAATTTACTATTTCAGGATGAGAATAATCACTATTTCAAAATACCAAGAGAGCCATTTCTAAAACCATTTTCTTTCACACGGAAGTTCATGCTCGTAACATATGCAAAAAATAATTCAATGACGATTGATAGGACATAATACTAACCAAGAAAAAGCTTACGAGCCCTTATCTTTTTTTAGAAAAATAACATGAAATAGAGAATGAAATTTATACCTCGCAAATGCCATATGGTTCTAACAACCTTTGCAAGGCAACCATTTTGTCCAAATCTCCAGTCAGCTGAGAAGAGTACCAAAGGGAAATCCACGAAACCTTGAGTTTAAGTATGAGAAGGAACAAATATATAGGCTAACTTATGCGGTTAAACTACTTTAAACTAATAACAGGTTTATAGGTATATTATTATTAGCTATATCAAAACCACTAAGAATTGATATTATAGTTTAAAATTTCAATTGACCCATCAATAGCCCACAACCCCTTATCTAAAGTCTCTAATATACTACTACAATTTTATTTTTTGAAACTTGCCAACTACAAAACATATTGACACGTCTACTTTAAACCATATCAAGAAAGTGAATTCAAAGCTTATGTCTGTCTTAATAATTTAGAAACAAAAGATGAATATTCTCCTTACCGATCTGTGCCAAGAAAATGCAAAGCGATTAATTCTCTTGGCACAGTTATGGCAGCTTTCAAGATAAAATAATGCTAATTGTCGTTCATTACTAGACATTTGCCAGAGTTCATCATGCTTATATGTATAATCCAGGTCCATTTAAATCCAACACAACAGTCATCACTTGCACAAACTTAAGCTTGGTGTTCATGCATACAATCGAGAAAGGTTAATTAAAAGATTATTGTAGAACATCAATGGACATTTCAGTTTTCCAGGCTTTTCATTTTTATAGTATATAATTATGGTTCAGTAGAAAACTCTTTAATTCATTATATACGTATCTCAGTGTCAATTTTAATGAATTTATAACTACTTTATAAGTTTAGTAACATAAAATAATTTACGTGTGTAACTAGCTGAAGAAATTCTCTAGCTTCTTGACTTACAAATGTTCCACACAAATTTTAGTTCAACAATAATCAATAACATACTGCCGAAGTTAATTTTATACAAAACTATTTACCTCAAGGGTGATAGTGTGATCAGATACATCAACAGCTTTGGCTCTGAATATACTAGCAATATCAAGAACATTCCGGCGAGCAGTTGCATTCACAGCAATCTTGATTAACATCAGTTCCCGCTCCGCAAACGGTAAGTGCGTCAGATCACAAACCTGAAGTGTTTAAACTTACAAACTCATAATAGGCAATTGGTTATATATGAGTGTTTACAAACTAAAAAAAAATGTTTATTGGGCTTGCAGCTGAAAAACATATTTTTAGTGATTGTAGACACCCAATTTAAACATCTTTTTACTGACACCCACTTTTGCATTAGCTTCTACTTTATTCCAGCAAAAACTGAAAAGTAATAGCAGTAAAATAGATTAAAGGCTAGTTTTGTAATTATATTCAAAAGCTCATTTCCAGGTATTTGTTTTCCAAACATGTCATTTTTTGCCTTTATCTTTTAGCTTCTGCATACAACCATTTCCTACTTGTGTTTCTTCTACTATAAATACCCTCTAAAACACTAAACAAACACTAGGGTTTGCAACCATTCCGAAGGCACAACATTATTAGCTTTTCCACTTTCACTTAAATATAAGTGAGCCTTTAAGGAGCAGAATAAAACTTTTATAATACAGAACAGTCTGTGATATATATATATATATATATATATATATATATATATATATATATATATATATATATTACTCTCACAATAAGGTCGCCTTATAACCAACAAGACATTAAAATAAGATATTAATTGTTGAGTTAAAAATGGTAATATCATTTATGAATTCCAAAACATTGAAAATATCAAGTAATACATGATTCTCTGGAATTTGTGGGAATGTTGTTTTCCAATCTTGCATGAAAAACTATAACGATATTATGCTCTCACCTCATGAAGATCCACTAACTTATAAAGGTGTTTTACCAACTTTCCAATTGATTCATCTGTAGCAGGAACAACTGTGGTGATGCGTGAACGCCCCTCCACTTCAGAATGACCCACAGCTAAACTCTAAGAATAAAAGACAAGAAAACTGAAAACAAAATTTAATGAACAATATGCTAAAAGATCTAAAACAACTGTACACACCTGGATATTATACCCTCTTCGGGCAAAAACACCTGTGACAAGGTTAAGGACTCCAGGGACATCATTAACAATCATGGAGAGAGTGTGAGATCGCAGCCCACTAGTCTGCCAGCTTCAAGCAAAAATATAAGCAAGTGCAAGTACCATAAAATGTTTCGGGGACAATATTACCCAAGAATGTACAGAAAACTAGCCAATGAGGTCATGTTTACTTATTTAATTTGAATAATTAAAACTGTAAAGCTTCCCAACTGAAATACTTCAAAATCTAGAGAAAAAAAATGCATGTTTAGAGCACATCACGATTCCACTCATTTAAAGATAAAAATCTTGTCCCTTGCAGTCAGAGCATGGTTATTGAGGTCATTTTATAACTTATAAGTATCACCAACATAAATTTTGAGGCAAAAGACAACAATTTCTTACATCTTCTTCATTCAGCATTCCCCAGTGAGCATCAAGAATTTGATTGATGGAAATGTCATCAACTGACTCCACTGGATAAACGTCTCCCTTTAAATGATAAACAAATGTGTTAAGACGTTTAATTGAGACTTATAATGGCCAAAGAAATATCATATCATAAAGTTGAACATATAAATCAGAAAAACCCAACATAGTTTATTAGTTTGCATTCTGAGATAACTTACGAGTTACGAATCCCAACGGTTTAAACAGTAGGGAAAATACATTTTTTTCAAGGTCTCTCTCTATCAGTTAAAACCAAAAATATGAGAATTCTCATGGCATGGCATTATGAGCATCCCCCACTTTATAAATCCAGTAAGGTATAATCTTATGAATTACCAAAAGTAATCGCAACAAAATAAATTTTAGAAATGCCAACTGATTCAATGAGGACATTGGATGCAAATTCGCAACCAGGTCAAAAGAAGTACAAAAAAGAAAAGGATTGAGAACGGTTATGACCATTAATATCTGTTAACCTTTATTACTTATTTACAGAATCAACTCAGGTATGATCAATCACATTCACGTAAAAGTATTTCGGTTGGGAAAATATCCAGTCCAATGGCCCACCGGCCACCCCTGATTGTTGTGAGTGTATTAATGTCCTTCTGGAGAAGAAGCCATTGTGTTTTTCCTTGAAATATATAATATGTACCAGCATTATATCAGAGGGGGCAGGAAATAGAATCTTGTGCATGTGCACAAACATCTTAACATTCCTATTTCTGTTATCTACGTATATGTTTGTGTTCATATTCAGACTCATATCCTGCTTCATAAAATCTAAACAAGATTCATACTTCCGAGGGTGAAAAATGAATAAAAATTCGATAAAGCATTTTATATCTCATGATTAAGAATTAAGACTACAAGAGTATCATACCCCAGCAGATGTGTCAGATTTCTCAATCCGGGTGTCCATTACAGTCCTTGAAACAGTATTAGCAGACCTTGCTGCTTCAAGATCTGGATAAGAAGCAGCTGAGAACCTCCAGAAAGGGGCAGATTCACCCATCTTCTCCCTCCTCAAGGCAATCTAGTTTAAAACAACCACAAGGTGTGAACTTACATGAAGAGGAAAAGTATGAAAATTGAAAATTACGGAAAATAAAAATAAAAAATGCACATATATATTATTTCTACGAATATTCACCTTCCCTGTCCTAGCAATCTCTCTGATTCCAAATTTACTCAGATTTCTTTGCACAGCAGCCATCTTCCCTGGATCTCCTGTTACCTATATATTAAACTATAACTGAGTATAAAAATGACACAATGTTTTGGGAATGAACACGTGTTGATGTCCCATAGCAGACACAGTTTAGGAAATGTCACATAGCAGACACAGTTCAGGATAGTATCAGAATTGACCCAAAAAAAAAAAACTTATTAGCAGAAAAGGATATTGCTGCCTGTAGTAAAACTTATCCCATAAACACACTCTCTTTACAGTTAACAGACTTACAGACATTATCTATGGACACGGGTAGTAGCATGGCCAGGCATCGGTATAAATAGTATCTAGACACAATTTAAGACCTTAGATGATCAACTACAAGCTCAATACATTTTATAGGGGAAATCATTACTGAAACTAACTAGAAATACGTCACAAAAAATTCCGAGGGTACAGCGGTCCCCCTTGTCCAACTTTATCTTATACTTATTTTAAAAGCAGCATGACAATTTTAGCACAAATAAAAATCCATAGTTAATCTTCCATAATAAAGAATCATTGATGCGTGTGCAATTTATATTACAGATATTTAGTGGCCAGAAGTCTTCTCAAATCTCAATCACTTGAACTTTAGATTACCCAGTGTCAAAACCACAGGCTAGGTTAGTAAACAGCCAGAAAATGTAGATACAGCACACTATACACAAGAAAGCTTACAGCAACCAATCAGTTCAGGAGAAAAAATAAAATGAAATATCACCTCCATAGTAAGCGAGTGATCTGAGATGTCAACAATTTTTGCCCTAAAAATGTCCACTAGCCACATCACCTAGAGTACAAAGCCACAAGAACTAAAGTTTAGCCACACAAGAACAAGGGAATAACAAATGGGAAAAACAACGGCATGAAGCCATATAATGGACATGGTACAAGAGGACACAATTCCCTAAAGAATGATATTTATCGTACCAAGTAACGTAACATAAAAAAAATCACACCCTAAAGAACGTAATGTGTACCTCAGCTCTGTATTCTGGATCCGCATTGATTTTGATGAGCATTAGTTCACGTTCCACTTGTGGCTCTTGTGAAATGTCCTCAACCTGTTTGTGAAGTTTGCTCAAATATTAGAACTACCTTCAACAGAAACAAACATGCAATCCGAAAAAATGCCTGTAAAAAGGGATATTGATAGCCAATCTTATCTGGAACAGTAGACAACGATTCACTCTTAATAGAAAAACAGGAGATCTCAAATAGTAATAATTAACCCAATATCGAAAGACAAGAAAAAATTGATAATAAGATCACGACCTTCAATACGTTCACAAGCTTCAGAAGCTGTTCCATAACTTGTTTTAGGACCTTCTCAGTTCCAGAGACAACTATAGTGAAGAGAGCCTTATCCTTGTTCAGACCGACTGCAAGGGACTCGATGTTATATCCTCGCCTTGCGAATACTCCGGCAATTCGATTTATCATTCCGCTTTCATCACCAACAAATACCGAAATTGCGTGACGCTTAATCCTGTAGTCACAATCATTTGACAAAGAAAAATAATAATTTTACCCATTACTCAGAGAATGTTATAAAAACGCAGAATAGCATACTGCACAAACTGGCCATGAATCAAAAACCAAGTTTTACCACAGTGATTTAAGAGCATAAGATGAGTACAATCAGCTCATTTCCAATAAACCCGGTAAAAAAAAGGGAACGCCGGACATACTTAGTTCTGGCGGTGGAATTGGAAGTGGTGACGGCAGGAGAATCTGATACGGAGAGAACGGCGTCGTTCCGGTGCTTGTTATCGCCATTATTTTCGGTTTGAGCACAAACGGCAACACCCCTTTTGGGATTTGAGGAAAATCTGAGAGAAAAAGGGGTGAGATCAGATTTAGGAACGAGGTCATGTGAGCGAATTGATGCGCGAAATGGAGTGGGGTGGAGGACAGCAGCCGCCATTGGAAGTGTATGTGTGACTGTTCGTCGTGTTTGGGTTGTGGAGTTTCAGGGTTGAAGTGGCAGACTAATTAATTAATAATAATAAAATAAATTTAAATAAATAAAATAAATAAATTCATTAAAAACTATTTATGCATGTGGCAGACTAATTAATTAATAATAATAAAATAAATTTAAATAAATAAATAAATAAAATTAAAAACTATTTATGCATGCTTTTGAATATATAATAAATTAAATAAGTAAACAAAAATTTTAAAAATTATTTTGAAAGTTGAAAGTTAAAAATTGATTTAAAATCGTTTACCCCACACCTCGTATGTGAATTATATTTTTCAATTAATCAATTTTTTCAATTTTCCCAGCGTATTATTTTAA
This sequence comes from Euphrasia confusa, assembly GCA_954870475.1. Lineage (NCBI taxonomy): Eukaryota > Viridiplantae > Streptophyta > Magnoliopsida > Lamiales > Orobanchaceae > Euphrasia > Euphrasia confusa. The sequence continues at coordinate 37,954,812 of OX940955.1, read as the reverse complement.
GTTTTTCACGACTAAGAAGATTGAAATAAATCAATTCGCGTATTTGATAGAATTCCTATTTTCTCCATTTATGATTTTAGCTTTATTTTTCTCTTTCATTGTTTTAAGTTATCATGGTATCAGCAGTAGGGAGATAATTTCACTAACCTGTAACTAAAGCGGATTCCAATTTTCGTCCTGTATTTAATTTAAAAATCAAATGTCGTCTTTTTTGACCAATTTTGACTGAAATTCGCAGAAATTGATGACGTGGCCAATTTTGACTGAAAAATTAACCTACGTGGCATGCTGACTCGATTTGGGCGGTAAAAAAGAGATGGCATTTTCGTTATTACGTAGTAAAATTGGGTTAAAGCCACAAACACACATACTACACCACATAAAAAACGGGTTGGAAGTCTTTTTTCAGAATTCGTATCCCTAAATCCCAAATCAGCTATCAACCCTAAATTCCCAAATCCAAAAATTCAACCAAGATCTTAGCTTTAGGGCCACTACGGTCGGATTCAGGTAATCTTGTTACACTCGATTCAGGTATAGTTTTCAATTTCAAATAATATTTTCTGGAACTGAGATTCAAGAATTGATTTTTATTTAATTTTCTCTTCTCTTCCATTTTCTTTTGCTCAAGAATAATGTCAGGAAAATCTGATTACTCGAGGACTAGTTTCCAATCAAGTCATCTCAAGTATGAAAATAAGCTTTGTCGGCTATGTTTTAAGAAACTTCAAATTCGAGTTGTTGCATCCAAAACTGAAAATCAACATAGACTGTTTTATTACTGTGAAAAACACACATTTGACTCATGGTGTAACCCAACAAATGATGTTGAAGAAGAAGAAATTGAGCAAGATTTGAATGTGCCTGTGGAGGAGCCTGGATATCTGAAGGAACTGGGAAAGGAACTTGAGAATTTGAAGGAGCTGAGAAAGGAGCTTGAACATTTGAAGGAGCTGAGAAAGGAGCTTGAGAATGTGAAAAAATCAGTGCATGATGTACCTTTTCTGATGAGACTTGGTGTGGTTCTGCTTCTTGTAGTCATCATTGTTCTTATGCTCAAATAAGTGTTGTTTTTATAATTTAGAATCTTGTAATGAATAATGTATTTTGTTTTGAATCTTGTAGTGAATTTTTGTTTTGAATCTTGAAATGAATCTGGTATGGTTCTTTGTTTTATCCATCCATCATATTTTTAGTTTTACTGAACATGTTTTGAATATTCTGCTTCTTGAAGTGCTAATACAGTTAAAGAGATAAATGATAGATTGAAGTGTTAATATTGAAGTGCTAATACAACTAAAGAGATAAATGATAGATCAAAAGTTGTCATCCAATACATAAGACAAAACATAAGACAACAATTGTTTGTAGTACAAAAGGTCAACCATAACAACTTCCCAAAATATTAACCCTTCCAAAGTTTGGATCACAAAACATAATCATCCAAAACAAAACATAATACTAAGTTTTACTTCCCAAAATATTAACCAACCAAAGTTTAGGATCACAAAACATTAATTAAATCTTCTTGGCTTTCCCCTTTCCATTCTTCTTCACATTAGACATTTGAAGTTGATCCCATGGTGTAGGTCCTTGTTGCATTGGCCTGCCACTGGTAGCACTGGTAGTTTGACTTAAAAGAGCTTCAAATTCAGAGTTATCTTCATCCACCAATGCCCTCTGCCACATAGAAAACTCATTAAATTCAGAGTCATGAGAATGTGAGTTTTGTAAACAATAATTTCATACCTGTCCAGAAGTCATAGTGCTTCCAGTTTCACCAATGCTGCAGCTGCCCCTTCCTCTTCCTCTTGCAGCCCTGTCTCTGGCCATACTAGCTGATGGAGTTGTATTCTAAATGTCTAGTTTAGTGCAAATACGGAACTCCTTATCTATACCTTAATTCGAGATATGATTCAAACATGATTGCATTTAATGCTATAGTCCTTGATGTATACGTTGTAGACAGTATGGCGTGAGGAGACACGCGGAAGATCATATTGTCGGTTACTCGTGTACTATCGAACAGTAGCTCACGACTTAGATGGACAGGGACAATCCATCGGTACGTCGTAGTGTGACTGGTAGATAGTCGGTCTTGACTATCATGTTACACTCGTACACTAGGTGTATTGAGCAGGACCACGGGAGGGCGTTCGATTTATACTAATCGGAGTAATCGAACCAGACCTCAGATATTACGGATATGTGAGTTCTTAATCCCTATATAATTATAGGTGCGTGTGTCCAATGCTCGGTTCTTTGATGTGCCAATGAGTGAGACTAATTGATTAGTCAATATTCTCGGTAGATTGGGAATCGGTATTGCACACACGGCATGCTATAGATTATAGACAGGAAACCGTGTCTCATTTATTGGGTTGATGATGTCCCCGAGATGAGCTCATAAAGTTTATCATGTAAACCCTACAGGTGGATTTACTCCGCATGATAATAAGGATGAGTGGTACTAGTCTCGGATTATAAGAAATGAATTAATTTAATTATTAGTAATTAAAATTAATTCGTGGACATGCGATATCTTAAACACGGGGAAATATCACATATGTAATACGGCGGGAAAATTATTGACGGAATAATTTAAATTAATTAATTGGGAAATCATTTATAATTTTATAGTGGAATTAATTATAAATAAAATTGTGGAATTTAATTAAGGTTTTCCTTTTGGGACACCAAGTTAATTAAATTGCAATTTAAGCCTAATTAATTAATTGCCTATGGGTCCCTAGTGTGGCCTATATAAATCCCTCATCTCTCTTCTCTAAACCTACAGAACACCGCTATTTTATTTTTGCGGAGAAAAATTAATTGTTAGCGCAATAATTTTTCTGTGAAAATAAATAGACTAGCGCAATTATATTTTTCTGTAGAAATAAAAAGCTAGCGCAATTATATTTCTGAGACAGAAACTTATTTTCTTACGCTGGGGTTTGAGAGAGAAGAAGAAGAGAAACTCCAAGCGGATCGATGCCCACACATCGGCTGGAGCAAGAGGGCTAGGATACACGCTAGAAGACTCGAGGTCTCTGTCAATTCGGCTTCTCCGAATCACGCGACAAAGGTATGGAATCGAAACCCTATTTCCGCATCGTTTCGATTCGATCTCGTACGTAATCATACAACAAACCTCCGATCGAGTTCCGAGGACTGTGGTATGTGTTCCGTGATCACTGGGCGACTTCTGGTTGCCGGAACGGTGGTCGGAAACGGAAAAACGCACCAGAAACGGACCCGGAACAGCAGCGTTGCGCTGCTGTTCGCGACGCTGTCGGCCGACGGCATTTCATGTCGGCCGACATGGACTTGTCGGACGACACCAGATGGTGTCGGACGACACAGAGGTCAGCAGCCCCTCGGTTTTTGCGCGGTTGTGCTTCGGGCATGATGGCTGGGCGTAAACCGGGTCTGGGGCTTCGTCGTGAGCACAGTAGGCACGCTGGAGGTCGACTGGGCGTGTCCGGATGTTCGAGTAGTCGAACGGACTCGTCCCGGGTAGTCGATTTCCAACAAATGGTATCAGAGCCGGTTTATCGGTTTGTTGTATTGTTCGTACGATTTGTGTTGCAGGATGAACCCTGTTATTATGGCCAACGTGTGTATGAATGTTGTGCTTTAATTTGTGGTTTGATTAAACTCTCGGGCTTGTCGAGATTTTTTTTGTTTTGGAAACGTTGCTTGTATGTAATAGATAAAAACGACGGGTTGAGTCGTTAGGTTTATTTATTTTTCGTTGTATCCGGAACATGTATAGGGTCGATCACCTTGTATAGGATCGATGCCGGATTTAGTAAGTTTATTCTTGTAATTTTTCTTACTAATTTTGGTGGATCGAGACGAGACCAAAACCCGGAGAAACGAGGCTCGAGGAGGGCAAACCGGCAACGGGCAGCCATCGAACACACCCCGTGTTCGCGACGGGCAGCAGCGGGGCTGGGGTTCGTTCGACCCCACGGACGACTCAACGAGGCTCGAGACGAGGCTCCAGTGGGAGGAGTTCGTCTCTTGACCCTCGAGCGAGTCGGTGGTGGACCGAGATCGAGACGAGCAACGAGATGAAGTTCCAAGAGACGTGCATTGGAGAATACTTAAGGCCATAATAATCGGGGCCACGTTAATTGCTTTTTATGTGATTTACGTGCTTTTTATTATGCTTAATTATTTTATGCATGTTATCCCTTATCGCAAAATACTAAGTGGGAGAGGGATTGGAAACAATCCCGCGGTCTCCATTCTCTGTTTTGATGGTGATGTGTGTCGCTTACGAGTTGGCTTTAGTGTCATCCTCCCTATCGGATAAAGTTGACACACGGATATCACTGGATCAAAATTCGAATTAAATTCCACTTATAATAATCGAACAATTATATTTTTCAAAAGCAAGTGCCTAATCTGTCTTTCAAAGACTAAGTTCAACTCGACTCATTCTCACCCCGGGGAGTGGAATGGAGCCAAAGCGCTTGCTTATGTCGATGACACAGATTAGAGACATTCGAGTCATTCGATGACTAGATCGATTGTCTGGTTGGCTCCCTCACCTAGTGAGAGATAGGGCTCAATTGCATGATTGATCGCTGGTTAGAAACTTCGAGTTTCACTTACGAGATATCAAGCTTTGAATAATAAAATTGTGAAATTTAATAAATGTAAGAGTCAATTAACAAAGGTGTTTGTTTTAGTAAACGTCCACACTATCGTGGCTTGCTAAATGGAAACGGTACTTTGGGTTAATTGAGACTCTATGACATTTAAATAAATGGGATTCAATTAATAAAGTTGTTTGTTTTAGTAAACGTCCACACTAACGTGGCTTGCTAGATGGAAACGGAACTTTAGGATTAATTGAGGCTCGACAGTTATAGAAAGTCGTGGAGGACCGCATGTCAACGTAAACGTCCACATGAACGTGGCTTGCGGTGGGCATGTAGTTCCCGAGCGGTGGACTTAGTACTGAGAAATGGTATACACTTAGGTACGCTTTATAATATCCTCCCCATCGGAGTCACTGCTATAATGATGTACGACCGAAGTAAAAATCCAATTATAAAATCGTTTGGATTAGTATCCGTCCACAAGAACGTGGCATGCTAGTCTGATGGGATTTTGGAAATGATTGGTAGTTTAATGATATTATTTGAGGGAAATGATATCGAATTAAACTCATTGTTTGTTTTATATGGTATTATTCCCATTAAAAGTCAACAAACTCACTGAACCTGTTTTGTATGGATTAAAGAAGAAACTTGGACATTGTCCTAACTGCAGAGGAGTACAATTATGTACTCCAAGTCAATTGACCTGCTGAACCAAATGATGTTTCCACTACTGAGGAAAGGAAGCTCATGGAAGTGGATCAAGGCTCTGAGATGACGCGGAGCTGCATTATGGCTTTCATGTCAAAATGTGCTGCGACATCGGGATCAAGCCATGACCATTACCTATGATATGATGCTTAACCTCAAGAAACTTTTTGGTTATCAGGACAGGACAACCGGGCAAAATGCAATGAGGCAACTCATGACGGCCATCGCATCCGAAGAAACGCCCGTGGGGAATCACGTTCTTAGGATGATGTGCTATCTGAATGAGATAGAGATTCTAGGATCAGTTATCGATGGGGTAACCCAAGTCGATATTGTGCTCCAGTCTCTGCCGGGAAGTTTTGAGCAGTTCCGCCTGAACTATAACATGAATAAGGGGTCTTACTCATTGGCGGAACTCCTGATTGAACTTCAAGAAGCTGAGGGAATCTTTAAGGGCTCTCAAGCACTTGTGGTTGAGAAATTGGCTCTTCCTAGGCCTCCGGGCGGCAAAAGGAAGAAGAAGCAAATACGGAAACCCAGTGGGCCTAATGTATCTGGACCACAGGATGGGACAAGCAAGCCCAAGGGGCAAGTGCTTCCGTTGTAAGCAGTCTGGATACTGGGAGTTTTAATTGTCCTCTTAAGAAAAAAGAAGTTGACTCTTCCTTAGTCACCGAAACATGTTTAGTGGTAGTATCTGCCAGTACCTGGTGTGTGGATACGGGAACCACTAATCATGTCTGCACTTAATGCGGGGGTTCCAGGAAACCCGGAGACTTAGAAAGGAAGAAGTTATAACCTACATGGGCAATACTGTTAAGGTAACAGCCGTTGCAGTGGGAGATGTTAAATGTTTTGACGGTAGGATTTTAGTTCTAACAAATTGTCTTTATGTGCCGGCATTTAGAAGAAATTTCATTTCGGATTTCTAAATTGGCTTAGAATGGATATTCCGTTTCTTTGGATGGTTTCATACCTATCAGAGTAGGAAACGGGGATATTATCTATTCTGGTACATTGATAGACAATTTAATGCTAAATCCATATTCTTCCTCGATGCAACACACCGGAGCAAATAACACATTATCAAATCCCAATAAGAGTAAAGATCCTTCTAGAATGAATCAAATGTACTTATGGAATCTTAGGATAGATCATTTTAACTTGAGTACGATTCAAAGGGTGAAAGCTGATGGACTACTCAGCTAGGTTGAAGGAAAGGATCTTCCAACCTTCGAATCATACTTGGAAGTTTAAATGACCAAGCAACCCTTTACGGTTAAAGGGAAAAGATCCAAGAATGTACTAGAGTTGATTCGCTCTGATATATGCAGACCTCTTTGAGGAGTAAGGCATACTTATCAGAAAATGGGATTAACTCCCGACAGACTACACCATTTATGCCTCGACAAAATAATGTGTTGTAAAGAAGGAATAGGACTCTTATAGATATGGGAAAGTAGACAATGAGTTATTCGGAGTTACCTAATTCGTTTTTGGGATATGGCTTGGAAACAGCGGCGTTTATCCTGAACTTGATTCCTTTGGAAACTTGTACAGATATTCGGCTGTTTATAGGATACCCTAAGAAAACGAATTGAGATATGTAATATAGTCCAAAGGACCAGATGTTCGTTGATTGCATCAATGTTCGGTTCTTAGACATGGTATATATATGTGCAATATCACAAGCCCAAGAGTAGAGTAATACTTAATGAGCTTAGAGGGACTGATCAAAACTTAGAACCAGCCTAACTGAGTAGTTCACTACTATAATCTTTAGTCACTAAAGATACACCGGAGCGTCGTCGTAGTGGGAGGGTTGTTAGACAACCCGGTAGGTTCATGGTTATAGGTGAGTCTTCGGACTTGTTACCTGGAGAACATGAAGCCGACCCCTGGATCTATGACGAGACGCTGAAAGATCAAGATGCTCAGTCTTGGTAAAAGACGATGAAATATGAGATTGAATCTTTGGATTCAAATCATGTCTGGGATCTTGTAGCACTGCCCAAAGGTGTAAACGCCATTGGTTGCAAGTGGGTGTACAAGATGAAAAGAGGGTCTGACGGGAAGGTGTGAACCTTAAGGCTAGGCTTGTAGCGAGAGGGTGCACTCAGAAAGAAAGGGATCGATTATGAGTAAACCTTTTCGCCGTTACCCATGCTAAAGTCGATCCGGATTCTTTTGTCTTCACATGGAAGATGGAAGTCAAGACGGTTTTCTTAATCGAAGTCTTGACGGGACCATCTGTGTGGAACATCCAGAGGGATTCATCGAAAAGAGCCAAGAGCATTTGGTAAGCAAGCTTAATCAATCTTAGGATTGAAGGAAGCTTCAAGATCTTGGACACATGCGAACCTATGAGAAAATCCATTTCATGGATTCATTCAAGGCATGTTTAGGTCATGTGTATAATAAAGAAGTGACAGAAAAGATGTGGTGTTTTCTCATTCTTTATGTAGACGACATCCTTCTAAATTGGCAACAATATGAAAGATGTTATCGGACATAAAGGGATGGTTGTCCGAGTAATTCAATATAAGAGACTTAGGAGAAGTCGGGAATGTTCTTGGGATCAAAGTTATAAATGATCGCCAGAAAAGAACATAGAACTTATCTCGAGCCTCATACGTATATACAATTCTTACTCGTTGCAGCATACAGAATTCCAAGAAAGGTATTCACCTTTTAGATGTGGAATTCATCTATCTAAAGTTTTGTGTCCGACACAATAAAGGAGATAGATGAAGATTAAGCAGTTCCCTGCACCTTAATGGTGGGAAGCTTAATGTATGTAATGCTATGCACGAGACTGATATCTACTATGCCGTGGGCATGGAGGTGAGATATCATAGTAATCCTGGAAAGGATCACTCGACTGATGTAAAGAACATGTTTAGGCTCCTGCAGAGGACCAGGAATTATGTTCTGAGTTACAAAGCAGTCAAGTTGTTTCCTTTGGAATACATAGAATTGGATTTCCAAATCAAACAGGGACAGTCGAAAGTCAAAGTCAGGCTATGTGTTCTCACCGTGAAGTGGAGCAGTCACATGGAAGAATGTAAAGCAGCGATGCTTTACGGACTCTACCATGGAAACTGAAAGGATAACGGCCTCTGAGGCAGTTAAAAGGTCAGTGTGGCTCCAGAACTTCCTAAGGGACTTAGATGTGGTTTCGATTTCACCCAAAGCTATTTTGAATAGCGATATTGGCAAACTTGAAATGCCACGAGTCCACAGTGGGAGATAACACGTAGAGCGCAAGTACCACCTGATTCGAGAGATCGTCTAGTAAGACGATGCAGTTGTCACCTAGATAGCATCGAGAGGATTGCCTGGTAAAACCCATTCACAGAGGCACTTCCAGCGAAAGCGTTGGGTAGGCGTGATGAGGTTATGAGAATCTGATGTTTGGGAGAGGGCGACTAGACTTTTAGTATAAGTGGGAGATTGATGGAGTTGTATTCTAAATGTCTAGTTTAGTGCAAATACGGAACTCCTTATCTATACCTTAATTCGAGATATGATTCAAACATGATTGCATTTAATGCTATAGTCCTTGATGTATACGTTGTAGACAGTATGGCGTGAGGAGACACGCGGAAGATCATATTGTCGGTTACTCGTGTACTATCGAACAGTAGCTCACGACTTAGATGGACAGGGACAATCCATCGGTACGTCGTAGTGTGACTGGTAGATAGTCGGTCTTGACTATCATGTTACACTCGTACACTAGGTGTATTGAGCAGGACCACGGGAGGGCGTTCGATTTATACTAATCGGAGTAATCGAACCAGACCTCAGATATTACGGATATGTGAGTTCTTAATCCCTATATAATTATAGGTGCGTGTGTCCAATGCTCGGTTCTTTGATGTGCCAATGAGTGAGACTAATTGATTAGTCAATATTCTCGGTAGATTGGGAATCGGTATTGCACACACGGCATGCTATAGATTATAGACAGGAAACCGTGTCCCATTTATTGGGTTGATGATGTCCCCGAGATGAGCTCATAAAGTTTATCATGTAAACCCTGCAGGTGGATTTACTCCGCATGATAATAAGGATGAGTGGTACTAGTCTCGGATTATAAGAAATGAATTAATTTAATTATTAGTAATTAAAATTAATTCGTGGACATGCGATATCTTAAACACGGGGAAATATCACATATGTAATACGGCGGGAAAATTATTGACGGAATAATTTAAATTAATTAATTGGGAAATCATTTATAATTTTATAGTGGAATTAATTATAAATAAAATTGTGGAATTTAATTAAGGTTTTCCTTTTGGGACACCAAGTTAATTAAATTGCAATTTAAGCCTAATTAATTAATTGCCTATGGGTCCCTAGTGTGGCCTATATAAATCCCTCATCTCTCTTCTCTAAACCTACAGAACACCGCTATTTTATTTTTGCGGAGAAAAATTAATTGTTAGCGCAATAATTTTTCTGTGAAAATAAATAGACTAGCGCAATTATATTTTTCTGTAGAAATAAAAAGCTAGCGCAATTATATTTCTGAGACAGAAACTTATTTTCTTACGCTGGGGTTTGAGAGAGAAGAAGAAGAGAAACTCCAAGCGGATCGATGCCCACACATCGGCTGGAGCAAGAGGGCTAGGATACACGCTAGAAGACTCGAGGTCTCTGTCAATTCGGCTTCTCCGAATCACGCGACAAAGGTATGGAATCGAAACCCTATTTCCGCATCGTTTCGATTCGATCTCGTACGTAATCATACAACAAACCTCCGATCGAGTTCCGAGGACTGTGGTATGTGTTCCGTGATCACTGGGCGACTTCTGGTTGCCGGAACGGTGGTCGGAAACGGAAAAACGCACCAGAAACGGACCCGGAACAGCAGCGTTGCGCTGCTGTTCGCGACGCTGTCGGCCGACGGCATTTCATGTCGGCCGACATGGACTTGTCGGACGACACCAGATGGTGTCGGACGACACAGAGGTCAGCAGCCCCTCGGTTTTTGCGCGGTTGTGCTTCGGGCATGATGGCTGGGCGTAAACCGGGTCTGGGGCTTCGTCGTGAGCACAGTAGGCACGCTGGAGGTCGACTGGGCGTGTCCGGATGTTCGAGTAGTCGAACGGACTCGTCCCGGGTAGTCGATTTCCAACACTAGCTATAATAGTTTTCTTTGTCCAATGCACTTTCTGAGGCACTTGAGAGACAGTAGCATGAGAGACAGTAGCAGTTGTTTGAGTCACTTGAATGTTATGATCAGTTGAGGTTGAGGCAGTAGGTATGCTTGAGGCAGGTGGTATGTTTGGAGGCACTTGAATGTTAGGGTTGATGCATGATTTCCTGTTGTGGCCTGGTACCCCACACTTTCCACACTTCACAGTCTTTTGTTGCCTTCTCATCTTGGTTTCTTTTTTATTTTCTTTTTCATTGGGATCAATCCTTCTAGCCTTCTTTGGTCTGCCAACCCCTCTTCCAAAAGCAGGTGGTAGTGGAGGAATATATAGAGACTCCATCCAATCAATGGTGTCAGAAATAGGCATCAAGTTTGGCTCATAAACTTTTCTGTATGTATTCAGGTTGTAGCATTCTTCTACATACTTTTCTGGATCCTCTCTTTGATGGCAGATTGCTGATAAAGCATGATTGCATGGTATGCCACTCAAATCCCAGAGTCTGCAAGAGCACTTCCTTAACTCCAAGTCCACTGCAAATTGAGATCCATCACTACACTCCACTTGGTAGTGTCTATTATTAGACTTGAAGGGGATACAATCACCCATATTATCCATATGCCTCCTCAGTATCTTCTGAATTCTAGGTGGCAGGATTCCAGACCACTTCAAATTTGCCCTATCTTTGTTTGCTTGGAATCTCTCCATCAACCATAGTCTAATCCACTCAAAAAGAGTAAGGATTGGTTTCTCTCTTGCATCCAAGATGCAAGCATTAAAGCTCTCACATGCATTATTTAGCAACATATCACACTTAGAAGTTTCACTAAAGTGTGACTTAGACCACTGTTTAGGATCCTTGTCATTAAACCATGCTGCTGCCTGCTCACTCAGATCACTAACCTCCTTCATTTTTTGCTTGAATACCCCTTTTGTACTAGCCCTGGCACACCTCCACATTGCTTCCTTATTAGCCAACCCTATGAAACCAGCAGTTTGAAAGTTGTTGTGCATGTGTCTCACACAAAATCTGTACTCAGCATCAGGAAACACATCTGCCATGGCCTGAATTAATCCTTTCTGCTTGTCAGACATGAAAGTATAGTTGCTATGCCTCTGGATATGCAAATCATGCTTCAAATTGATGAGAAACCAATCCCAATTTGCCCTATTCTCCACATCCACCACAGCATATGCTATTGGAAATATAGCATTGCTTGGATCAACTCCCACAGCTGAAAGTAGGACTCCCCCTCTAGGTCCCTTCAACCAGCAGCCATCCACTCCTATAAAAGGTCTACAACCATTTCTGAACCCTCTTTTGACTGCCTTAAAACACATGTACATCTTGGAAAATTTCTGGTCTTCATCAATGTCTAGCACCACAGTTGATCCAGGATTTGACCTCCTTATTTCTTCAGCATAGTCCCACAGTTTAGTGTACTGGAGGTCAGGGACACCCTCAATTATCTGCAAAGCTGTCATCTTTGCTCTGTAAGCTTGCTGCTTTGAAATGCTAACATTCAACTTCCTTGTCACTTCTGTTCTCCACCCTTTTATGCTCCTTTTAGGGTCACATTGAAAATCAGCAACATGCTTCTGTCCCAACCATGTACTTGAGCAGTTTCTAACTTTGAAAACAGGAGCACAGTTGTGATTGGCTATGTACTTTCTGATCTGAAAAGTTGATTGTCCATCAACCTTCAATGCATGACAAGCCCAACCACAACCATCTGCCTTGCATCTTGCATAAACTCTGATTTTGTCATTCTTTGGGAAATATAAATGCCTCTTTGTGTTGACAGCATGAGAGGTTATTGCCTTCTTAAAAATCTCCCTACTCTCAAAAACCATTTTCAGCTTGAAAACAGGATTATATATTACATCCTTGTTGAATTTTGGATACACTTCAGATGGCATGTCTTCATCAGAAATTCTCCTTTCATCAAAGTCTTCACCATCACTAACAACATCTTCTTCATCACTTGCATCATCTTCAGTTTCATTTCTCTCATCTACAAGTCCTTGGAACACATGATTGTCATCACTCTCTGAACTTTCACCTTCCATAACAACATAATCACTATCACATAAATCACTGAGATCATCAGTTTCCCCCTCAAGCACCTCCACATTAACAGTTTCCTCAAAATTATCAACCACATCAACAGGTTCCTCAAACTCCACATTAACAGGTTCCTCAAACTCCACATTAACAGGTTCCTCATAATGCACATCAACAGGTTTCTCAACAATATCTACAAGCACTTCAATCTCAGCAGGAGAATAACAGTCTATGAACCAAGCATACAAATCATAATCTGAAGTCAAAGGCTTGAAATCATCCAACATCATTCCATAAAATAATCTCTCCCCAGTAACAGATTGTTCTTCACAAAACTTGTGCAGATTTTTCATTGTGAAATCAGGTATACTCACGAAGTCATAACATGCAGTACTGCCCCCAACATAACATGTAGGATGTTTCGAAAATTTACCTCCATATCTCAATTTCACAGAAAAATACTCTGTTCCAGATCCATAGTTCGGCGCAGTAGCTTCTCCTTGTTGACGAATTTTGGGCTTAACAGTTCTTGGCCGCTTGAACTTTCGACGCTTAACTACTGGAGGTCCTCCGCCAGACTTCATGGATGATTACAGCTTCAACTAATATCTTGATTGAATTTTTAGATTTGGGTTTTTAGGGTTGATAGCTAATTTGGGGTTTTAGGGTTGATCAGTAATTTGGGAATTTGATATCTGATTAGGGATTTAGGGTTGGAAATTCTGAAAAGAAGAGGTTGCCCGATTTTTATGTAATTTGTTTTGTGTGTTTGTGGCTTTAACCCGGTTCTACCAGGTAATAACGAAAATGCCATCTATTTTTTACCGCTCAAAACCGAGTCAGCCATCCACGTATTTAATTGACCTGAGAATTTCAGTCAAAATTGGCCATCTCAGCAATTTCAGTCAAAATTGGTCAAAAAAGACGACATTTGATTTTTAAATTAAATACAGGACGAAAATTGGAATTCGCTTTAGTTACAGGACGGTTAGTGAAATTATCTCCAGCAGTAGGCCAAGAAGTTGATAGATGACCACTAGATAAAATTTTTGACTTGTCCAAACATAGCACTTGTTTTAGACATTCTACGTTGTTTGAAAAAGGAAATTTGAGCTCAAAAACGATTATTGTTTCGCCCTCTCAACGTGTGCAACATGGTAGTAGATATAAAACACGGTTGGTATGCATAATATTACATATAGTATAAAATGTATATAGTATTAATTAATAAATGAAAGTATTACCCAATACATATGGGTGATTACATGGTTGTATAGTAGCATAAAAAAATCACATATTCATCTCCAAGACGACAATTAAGAAGACTGAGCCTTAGGAGGGGATACGCACATCGGCGGATTTTGTTTCCCTACGAGACTCGGCTTCACGTTGTCGCAGATAGTCGTTATATTGCCAGTAGTTCCGACAAACTTAAGATCAATATCTCCGACCTCGACCTCCTTGCACGGTTTTCCCGAGCTGCAAGCGAGTGTAACAACCTCGGCAGTGTTGGAAGTTCCTCTAACATTCTTGATAGTGACTTTGCTAATCTCGATGAGCGAGGGCTTAGCCTTGTTGCAAAGATTCCACGGGCAGTATTCCTGGTCGATGATGATTGGGTTGCTCACATTGTCCATGATCAAGTCTTCGAAATGCAGCTCGGAAATTTTTAAGGTTGCAGGGGCCGAAGGCCAAGTCTTGACCCTAACCCCGTTCGAGGTCCCTTTGAAGGTGCAGTTCTTGACGTAGATTCCCGTCACGTCCTTCTCGGCCGGATTCTTGCCGAGGCTTCCGATGCTGATCCCGTGGCCCGGCCCGCACTTGACGTTCTCGATGTGGAACTCCGAGCTCTCGTCTCCGATCGAGATGCAGTCGTCTCCGGTTTCTATGACGGAATCGATGACATAGATCAAATTGGAACGGGCCAGGTGGAGCCCGTCGGTGTTGATGCTCTCGTCTGGGGCCGAGACGTGGAAGTTCTTGAAAGTGACGTTGTTGCTCGATATGCAGTTCACGTGGAAGTTCTTGCTGTCTTTGGTGGTTATGTCGTGGATCAACGAGTTGTTGATGAAGTTGAGGCTCAAGTTCTACGTAATACTCAATTTTTGTTGGTCAGTCCACACACACGTAAATTAAGAAAGATGTTATTTTTGACTTTTTGACAGAAAAATAGGAGTATAAATGTAATTCCAAGTTAAAAAGTAAAGTATTTTGAGTAAATTTTGAAACGTAGGCAAAAAAAGTAGTGGTACAAATAGTATTTTAAATTGAAAAAGTAAAATAATTATTTCATTTTTAATGATGTGCATAATTAGTTGGCTTACGATTGGATTTTTGGCGCATTTAGAGTTGACGTGGCAATCGTTTTTCTTCCATGCTTCCTGGCCTCGGCCGTCGAGAACACCGCCACCATAGATGGTGAGATCCTTCATATAATTGATAGTAATCCATTCGGCATTTTTGTCGGGCAATTTATTGGTGTCGGGATCGGCTACTAGTGTGCCTTGGATTTCAAGCTCGATAGGGGCTTTGGCAGGGCCTATCAATTTGGCTTGACTCAGAGACCATGTCCCCGGGGCGATGAAAACTTTGCTAGGGGTCTCCGATGCAATAGCATCCTTCCAAGCAGCAGTCAAAGCCTATTTATACGTACCAAAACATTAATTAATGCAAATAATAATCAGAGATCGATCGATCACGAGATTAATTCGTATTATACCTGGCTGATATCGCCACCTGGTTTAGCACCGTACTTTCTGATATCGAAAAGCGCGGGTGCGGCATTGATATTGAGTGCCAAGAATGACAGAACAAGGAAAACCAACGGAACAACAGCTTTTTGTTCCATGTTTTATTTTTATTTTTATTTTTATTTATTTTGAACTGTGTTGCATTTGAATATGAATTTATAGTGTTTAGAGAAAGCACGTTGAATGGTTATTAGCAGTGGTCCAACCACTATTCTTAAGGTGAAGATGGAGTTTGTGGTTCAACATGTTTTTTCTCGCGATAATTATTGGCTACCTCAAAAATTATTTACAAATGACATAATGAATGTGAGGATATAAAACAGAGTATAAATATAAAAATGATGTATAAACATGAATTCGAGTTCATCTATTATTTGCTTTCAACCTAATTCCCCTACTCAAACAAAGCAAAACATAGTTTAAAATTAAAATGTATATCATGCATGAATTCGAGTTCATTTATATTTATTTGAATTCAGATCAATCTAATAATTTGGGTGCTTTACTAAACCTTAGCTCTAAACTCTGGGTGAGAGAGATTGTAATTTTCAACATGTTTGAACTTTATGTTTCAAAAAAATTACAAATAGCTTTCAATAGCATAAACGAGTGATAAAGTCTGTAATGATTTAACTGCAATTTTTTAACAACGATTCTCAAGTGAGACTTATAATAGCTATTTCCCAAAAGTGTTTGTTATTCGAGCACATATAATTACATCATACTCATATTCTACCCAATTGGTGATGGTGTTTCTTTTCTCTCTTGCAAATATTCTTTTCATTAATGATGTACTTGTGACATGTGAGGAGCTGCTACTATTATTTGCTATACAAAGCAAAGGCAAGCATCAAAAGTCAGGAATCAGGATTCCTGCAATATAAACTCAGTCTGATAATTTCAGAGGTCACACTCACACCAATTAACACCAACATATATATAGAAACATAACATAATAACAACATTTAATTAGCTAAGTCAAATCCCACCTTTGAAATCACCACACATACTAAAAAGAGGATGAGCTTTCATCATCAGACGAACTCGACTGCTCGTTCATCGTTCCCACTTCCTTGCACACGCGGTCGAGGACAGACAGGAAGTCTCGCACGATAACAAACAACCTCAACGGGTGAGCCTCTTCCTTACCAGAGTCCCCGTGGAAGTACTCGATCAGACTCTTCACCTCTGAGAAGGTCACACCCTCTCGAGCCTTCATATTTCCGATATCGCCCTCCGCCTTCTTCAAAAACTCCCTCATCCTATCCAAAAACTTCGAGTGGCCCAGCTTAAGCATTTCTTTGATCCTACCGATCCCTGCAGATAACTTTTCCAAGTCATTGGTGAGCACTTTGGAATCCATGGCAGCTGCCTTTTTCACGTTCGTGAGCTCTCCACTCAGCCCAGACACGATTCGGAGGAGGGTTGACTGTTGACTTTCCTCGGCCTTGATGATTTCCTGAACGACAAAGTGGAGGAGGATGGTTTTTCCGTCAGCACTCTTGACGTTTGCGAGGTTGAGAAGGGTGTCGAGCTTGAAAGCATTTGCTTCGCCACGGTGGGTCCCAGTGTTCATTCGGCTCCCAGTCTTGAGCACAGTTTCGAGAAGCTTCAGAAACATTCGGCTGCTCTTCAGCT
Source organism: Euphrasia confusa (assembly GCA_954870475.1). Taxonomy (NCBI): domain Eukaryota; kingdom Viridiplantae; phylum Streptophyta; class Magnoliopsida; order Lamiales; family Orobanchaceae; genus Euphrasia; species Euphrasia confusa. The sequence goes on along the minus strand of OX940955.1, from coordinate 37,937,870 downwards.
CTTTACAGGCCGACTGTTAAGTTCAGAAAAAACAAGGGGTTAAAATACAAAAATACCCTCGACATGAAGCTAGAAACAATCATCTTTCAAATCAAATATTCAAACCCCTTAAGTTTTATGAAACAGTCATAACTCTGACTGGGAAAAAGTATCGTTATTCACGACGAGCGTAACAAGCTAAGCTAGATTTATGTCCGTTGTTTACGTATCTATGAATCTATCAAGCAGCCGAGTTCCCCACCAAAACCTTTGGCAACTAGTCTAAAACTGATGAAGTGCATGCATGATTTTTTTCCCCAACTTTTTTCTGAATAAAATCCTTCAAGTATTATGTTGATTTCTTGTCCTGACTTGGATTTATTTACCTCTAGCGTGTCGAATGACCTATTAAGGTGCTTAACTTCCGACTCGAACTTTGCCACATAAAGCATGGCATCGATCCTCCTGAACGCGAAGGGGACATTGAGCACCGCCTTTAGAAACACCTCGGCGGGACCCAGCTTGAGTGGCGATTGACCTTTGAACTCCATCAGCTTGCGTTCTTCCTCTTTCGATGGGGCCATTCTTAGTAGACTCTCGAGAAACTCCGAGCCCAGGGCGTCCACATTTCCTGTTTCACCAAGTTCACATCAAAAACATATTTCAAAATTATAATTACCTTCTAAAGGCATTAAAATTTCTTGAGAATTAATTAATACTACAATAAGTGAGCAGTACCACTTTTTCAACTTGACCAAAAGGGGATAACAAAGACAGAACATATTGAATAGAGACAATTATTGCTGAGCTCTACAATGACATTACATATGTTCAGCTTTTTTTTTTCCCACAAGACATGTAAAACATAAACACCATATTTGAATGACAATGTGAATCCAACAAAAATGTAATGTTTTTGTAAATTATCGAAAACACTTAAGTAACTTATCACCTTCAACAAGAGCTACACAAACTTCGCCAACGGTTGCGTTTAGCGCCCTCAGCAGTATATCGATGTTTTGGGACTTTTTAGGATCGAGCACTAGATTTTCTTGGCTTGTTAAGCCTTCTCTTCCATTCACAGTTGAAGCATTCACCGTGGACATAAACTCGATCCTTTCCTCGTTCAAGCTACAACAAAAATTCACAATCCAAATACATTAAATCTTGGCAAAAATCGTAATCTCGGATTCAACTTATATAATCCAATGAACAAAATAAGAAACAGAGTAATCCGATTTTCAAAAGAATCTTACTGAAAAGAACTTGATCTAAGATGATCCCAAACCATAGCTCTATCTGAACTACCTCTCACTTTATCCCAGTGCAAAGGCTTCATTATTTCCTCACTTTTACTCTCTGGCTTTCCCAAATTGCCCTTGGCCGCGTTCACAACTTTTCTGGAAGGACCCACCAGCTCCGGCGGACCATTTCGCGGGGCCTCTGTCGGAGGTACCAGCGGTGGGGTTGTTCTTCCGACACACGAAAAATCGGATGACCGGGGAGAGCAGTCCTGAGTTCCACCGCCCTCCGTGGAAGAGGGAGAGAGTGCCGAAAATGCCCTCGGCTCCCGTGGAGGTGGAGGATGGATGAACCGCGGCAAGGGAGCGGTGAAAACCACCGAGCTGTCCGGAGATTTCGTCAGAAGGACGGAAGGAGTATTATCGGGTGAAATGGAGTACAGGGACGAGTTGCAGTCGAACGCGTTTGAGATTCCGGGTTTGTTGTTGCTCTGAGGGAGAGATGATCTGGTGCGGTAGGGAGTAGCGTTATTTGCCGTGGACCCTCTTGGCGAAAAGAACTCTTCCCCATCGTCTTCATTTTTCGCGGAGGGCTGGGGCGGCAAAGGGGGCAGGGGCAGAAGCTCCGGTGAGCCGAGCGTCTGGAAGTTCGTCGGCCCGGCGGGGGCATTTGCGTCCCGGGAGCTGGCGAGCGTGCCGAGGTAGAGGAACTCCGACGAGGTGCTGGATGGGGCGTGGCGGGGGAGGGGCGGCGGCGGTTTCTCGGCGGCGGAGGGGATGGTGTCGGAGGGGGGTGTGTTGGGAGGAAAGAGGCGGAGGCTGTCGGCTTTGAGGGACTGGTCGTCGTGTTGGTGGCGGCGGCGGCGGTGGCGGCAGAGAAGGAGGAGGAAGAGGGAGGCGCAAACGAGGATGGAGGAGAGGGAGACGAGGGCTATCAGTGAAACAAGCTTAGTGGTTTTGTGAGAGGTGTGAGAAGGAGAAGGGAGGACGAGGGAGGATACGTTGGCCGGAAAAGTGCCGAAGGCGGCGGGCGCGCTCGGCGGCGGCGGCGGAGGAGGAGGAGGAGAGTCTTCTGGGAAGAATGGGCTCTGGGTGGGCGGGGCGGGTGGAGAGGGTGAGGAGAAGGGGTATTTGGGCTGTGGAGAGGGTGACGGAGAAATGACGGGGGTTTGATCGAGGGGAATAAAGGGTTGGTGGAGGAGCCGCCGGTAGCGGTGGTTGTTCGCGGCGGAGGCGGATAGGAGGAGGAATGTTAAAATGGGGAAAATGTGTAAATGGTGCATAGTGAAATATTTTGAGTTAGCGTCAACACTCAAGTTTTCATTCTCAGTATTTCTAACGGCGGCGAATGGTGGCGCGAGTGGCGGAGGGAAGAGGAGATTGGCGGAGAAGAAAAGATGCCTCCAGTCCAAAGTTTCAGAGTGGGAGTGTAAACATTTCTTTGGGTTTTGACTTTTGACCGCAAAAAATGGGGTGAAATTTTGGATAAAAAATCAACATAAGATATTACTATAGGAAATTAAATTTTTTTGAAAAATAAACATTTCATCTCAAATTTCAAGTTTTGAACTAACTAGCAATTACCCAATCTTTTTTTTTTTATTTAAAGTGTTGGTTTTGGCTTTCTCTAACAATCTTATAGAATCAAGTTGTCTCTTAGGATGATGGATTGATGAGAAATATAATGATTCTGCTTGACTACCTTATGATAAGGTATTGTTCGTGCTCAAATGCGATTTTTTTTCGACTTAGCCGCTCGGACCACTCCATGGATCTAGATTTCAGATTGCATTCGCATGACCCTAACTAGTCCACCACCACCGGTCTAGTACTTAGATGCTACTATGAGAGATTACTTCGGATAGAATATTAACTATAGATGTATATACCATATTCTTATGATTGTGTGTGTATTCTTATAATCAAGTAGTCAATATGTGTATGATGTACGGAGTACTCCATATATCAAGAGCATAGATAAAACTCTAGTCCACCTAATGCTTGGCAATTCCCCAACGATGAATATTCAAAATGGAAAGTGAAAAATGTTTTTTTCTAAAGTAAGTGGATGTATGAAAATGACTATCTTACCCTCATTTTTGGTCTATAGAGACGTACACTAGTAAAAAAAAGTGAGATCCAGCTATGGTAAAGCTGAAAACTGTTAAATCTGAAGAAAAAAACGAGTGCGGTGGGGTAGGACATATACATATCACTTTTCATTTTCACACAAGAGCACAGACTGACTTTGTTTTGCGTGTGTTGACATTGGATATATTTATATATAATTCCGAATATATTACCGATGAGTTGATGACATGACGAGATCTAAAATCAGGAAAAAAGCACACATCGCCATTTATTTATATATACTGTATAAGGAATTTAAGAAAACATATTAAAATTTAAAATAATTATTCGGAATTAAATATGGCTACAGATGGGCCAGGTTCAAGAGGGTTGGGCTGGGATTAGAAAATCAGACCTGCTATTCGGCTCGTATAAGGCTGGGCAGGGCTGGCATGGGCCACGAAATCGACTTGGGTGAATCGGCCAAGGCAAGCCGAGCAGGCCCAATATATTTATATAGAGAGCTATTATGCAAAATCGAATAGAAATTTCGATTAATCAAAATTGAAATTGACAAAAACAATGTAGTCAAAATCGAAATCGATAGGCCAAGTAACCAAGAAATTTAAAATAAGAAACAGAAAAAAAAGTTACAATTTCACAATTCACACTATTAACAAAAAAATATACTATCGAGAATAGGTAACGACTTCAAATCGAAAATTGAGGACAATGACTCCAAAAAAGTATGTGGAGACGACAGAGATGGAGAGGTGGAAACAGCTAGTGATCGGCTATCGTTGCAGGCGAGGTGGCAGATGGAGATGAGTTTGTATTTTGGATTGAAAACAAAAAACAACGTCGCGGAGTAGAGTTAGTGGTTAGTGGGCCATAAAAAGATTGGGCCGTATCACTCGGAAGATAGACAATCTATTGGGTCGAATGAATCGAGCCTTTATCCTACTTAACATGATATTCTAGTACTCCGTACGCTGTAAAATACGTAAAGAAACAATTATGAATAAATAATTTTATCAAAAGAAAGTACTAGTATGTTAATTAACTCAATAATTGATTTTATATTTTCTGCCAATAATTATCTTAGTGCAATGTCAACTCAATAATTGTTGGGAATAGTGTACATTATTATGCCAACTTACATTTGGTTAATTTCATTTCAATTAATTTTAGTTATATATGATCTGATTAATTAATCAGTATTATTTTTTTCATTTCAATTTATCTTAAAACTATAAAAATAATTATTTTAAAAATTACATGTTCAAAAGAAATATTTAATGTTATAAGTATGAGTCAACAATATCAAAATTAAATTGATTCTATAAATAATATTTTAAAAACATAAGAAAATTACACAATTAGGTTAATTTTCTTCAAATTATATTTTTTATAATTTATATGTATTTTGGTGTAATATAATTAATTAGTTAATTAATATTCTTAATTAATTAATTTTGTGAAATTAAACATGTTATTCATCATTTAGTCTTAATTATGGTGGCACAATTAATATTAATTATGCAATTAATATTTTATATTACTAGACCATGAAATAATGGCTAAATTTATTTAGTTTAAAAAATGAAGCAATTAACTAGTTTATTTAATTTGACCAATCCAATTAAGTAAACCCTATTTGTGACAATAATTCGTAGTAAGATATAGACCGGCTCTTCCATGTAGAAGACAACTCATTCATAATTAAAATAATCGATGTCAATTAATAACACCCGGATTTTCCAAATAATAAGGCTAAACACGTTACATATGGTCATTATTATATGATATATATATTACAAAACATGACTAATCAATAATCATATTCAAGTATTTAACCAATCCAATTGAATTTTGAAGAAGACGACTTGGTCATTTCCATGGCTGCGTCAAATACTAATGCAGACGTGCTAATATTATTAAGGTTATCCGATTACATATTTAAAATGTCTGAAAAGGCAATTTCCGAGATGTGTGAAAAGTTCGTGTTCGATCGAAACATTGAACTAAGCATTAGTTGACCATTAATTATATTGCATGTGTGAAATCGAACGTACGTATACTAATTCTTTGTAACAAAATATTTATATTTATGCTGCCTATAAATACCTCATGTCACACCTCACAAAAATTATTCAATTCTCAGCTCTCATCTTCATTATTTCTTGATCAAAATCATATTCATTTTAAGCATGAAGATCCATGTCGAGGGTCGAAACTCGAAGGCGATTTTGATCTTAATAGTTCTCCTGAGTATCGCGCATGTCACGATCAAGTCGAACTTGATCTGCCTATACTTGTGCTCTTGTCCGACAACTCCCTCCCCAAGCACGCTCACTTGCCCGTTCGATCATCTTTATCACTTCGGAGATGGGCTCACGGACATTGGCAACTCCATCCACGTCCAACCTTCGATTCGGATCCCGTCCGGTCGACCGCCTTACGGTAGAACCTACCCCGGTTACGCCACCGGCCGTTGGTGCGATGGCCGCGTTGACTTTGACTTTACAGGTACGTATAGTTGACTTTGACTTATTTAACAGTTTTAGCTTTTAAATGATGTCAATTTATTTCTTTTGTAATTTGCAGCCGAAGATTTCGGGCTGCCGAATCTAGTGCCGTACTTGAACATGAGCCAATCGAATGCGGCCAACTACGACGGGGTGATCTTTTCCGTCGGGAGGAGTCCGGTTCTCGATTTCGACTTTTTCAAGCAGAGGAACGTTTTCGTTCCGTCGTACGCCGTTCCCCTCAGCCAGCAGTTCGGGTGGTTCAAGAAACATCTCAAGTCCGTCTGCTCGAGCAAACGGAGCTGCGCGAAGAGGCTCGCTAACTCGCTCGTGCTGATGGGCGACATCGAAGGCAACGACATAGGCTACGCGTTGACTCAAGGGAAATCGATCGAAGAGGTCGAAACATACGTGCCGTTCATAGTAAAGGCGATTATCGACACAACAAGAGTAAGTAACATATAATGAATCTGAAATTAACTGAATTGAATAAATCTGAAGAAAAGTGAATTGAATAATTTTTTTTAGAAAATAATAATAATTTTTATAAATTGTTAATTTTTTTAAAAAAATATTATAATATTCTAAAATTAACCTGATTGTATACTTCAAATTATAGATTTGATTTTTTTTTTAATTATTTATTTTGAAACGAAGTTAATGAAACTAAATTGATCGAATTGAACTGAAACGAACTGAAATTAAGTTCATTGGCCAAAATATATTTCTTATGTTTGACTTACTCGTTTGCGAGTCGTTGACTTTTTTCGCTCGTGAACTTGCAGGAGATAATCGAACTAGGCGCCACCCGAACGATAATACCCGGAAACGGGCCTCTCGGATGCTACCCCTACATCCTAACCGCGCTCCAGACGAACGACCCCACAGACTACGACGAGCTCGGGTGCTTGAAGAGCGTGAACGAGTTCACCATCCGGAAAAACAAGCAGCTCGAAGACGCCGTCTCAGCTCTCCAGCTCGAGTTTCCCGATCTCCAAATCTTCTTCGGGCCCATGTACGAGGGCGTGATGTCGCTCATATCCAACGCGTCAGACGTGGGCCCCGACGGAAACAGCGCCCTGAAATCGTGCTGTGGGGTCGGAGGGAAGTACAACTTCGACAGCGACAGGTTTTGTGGGGACGAGGGGGTCCCGGTTTGCTCGAATCCGAACGACTACATATATTGGGACGGGATGCATTTCACGCAGCAGACGCAGTGGGAGGCCGAGGACATGCTCGTCCGGCCGGCTCTCATGAATCTCAATTGCAAGCCCATGCATTCTGCTTACTTGCGACACAAGCGACCCCAACGAGCAACCTACTGATCGATCATCGATAACACGAACGAATATACGCTTTTGGATCCCAACATATTACTTTCATAATGTTATATTGTTTGTAATTGTAATAATTACGAGCTTCGTGAACTTGTTCTTTTTGAACTTAATTTCAGTACATTTCAGTTCAGTCAGTTTCAATCCAAAAAAACAGGTCTTTGTTCCTTCGATACATTTTGTTGATTAATTTGAATCGATGGAACCAAACGAAACATATTTCTTAGCCACGAGGACTAGCTGATTCTTCTTGAGCTTGTATCGGTTGAGGCTAAAAATATATTTTACAAAATTTATCAAATAGCTCGAACAGTTAGAGAAATCGAGCAACTTGATATTTATATTAGTGGGTCGAATATATTCTCCAATACAAACCATTAACAAAGCCTTGATGTGATCCCACACGAGCTCGATCGGACATGAGTCGTTTTGTTTGAGTTGGACCAAGGTATCGCTTTTGGCCTGTTTAGATCGAGATGCTCGTTGATCAGCTCCTGACAGAACGAGTCCAGGTCGTTGAAAGTTTTGTCGAGCATCTCGATCGATCAGCTGAGCTTATCCACCCAACTGAATATTCGAGGGAAGTAATCAGAGACACAAAGAAAGCGGTGAACGGGTCCTGAGCCTCACGCTGAAGCTCGATAAACCTTCGCATATCGGGTCCTTCCTCGGGTCATGCTGATATCGCTCAGGTCCATGATTTTATCGGACAAAGCAATAAGAACTGAATTAAGCTTCCCGACCCCACGGGAGATTTCGTCTGCCAAGATGGGACCGAAAGATCGAACCTTTGAAAGGCCGCTGAAGAGGTGAACGGCCGTGATTTTCCGATGAGCAAGGCTTTTCGTTGGCTGTCAATTTTTGTTTAGGATATGTAACAGGATTAGAATTGGGACACATAGTAAGGAAAGAAGAATCAGTACTGTCATATTGTGGTTTGAGAAAACAGAGAATATATTGTAAAAAAAAAAAACAGTGAAACTTATTCATATAAATGGTGATGTTACTTTGTGTATCATTCATTACTATAAATACAGCTTAGGAGTTTCAAAAATATCTTAGATATTTAAATAAAATTTTCTTTCTGAGGAGAGAGTGAGACTAGAAATTGTACTTTTGAAAATTTTGTCCCACACGGAAATCGAACTTGCATCGACGAGAAATTGTACCCACATTGCAGGTAGTGTTTGTTTGTAAGGTTTATAGTCTCGTGCCAGAAGAAGAAGAGTTGATATTCCTGGAATGTTTCAGTATTTTGTACGGAGTAATAAGAAATCGAAAACACAAATTAAAGCAGCATGCGAGTTAAAACTTAAAACCATGTATTAAGGAAAATGAATAGAAAAGGCAGACTAAATAACTGATCCGGCTAACAGGCAGAATCATGAAAAGCTTACCAGCTGCTAAAACAATGATACTATATATATACTCTTCTGCAAACTCGATCAACTCGTAAGCAACCGGATCGAGCTTAATAAACTAACTATAACTAATCTCTCCATTTCAGTCGAAAGCGAATCTTTTGATTCCTTGGCCATTCTGGCAAACATGTCCACTGGACGTGGTGCCATACTTTTCCTTTCTCGTCAGAGGCTTCGATGCTCACTTCCTCGAGATGTTGTTCCCAGCCGTATTCCGTCTTTTCTCTCTCATGTATCAGGGTTTCCCATAGAGCCTCAGTGACTTCCTCATCATATTTGCTATATGCACACACTGGAATTGCATTAGTGTATCTTGGACGAAGAATACAAAAAAAATAATTTAAATAATGTGTAAGGGAATCGGGACAGGGTTCTCTGATATTGAGATGCAAGTGTTCTACTACAGCTGGGCCATCGTTGAAATCCCATTCAATCTGATTTATCTTTTCACAGTACGCCTTGGAAAGTGTCAGAGAGATTTGAGATTGACTCAATGCCTTGACCATCTCAAATAACTTGCCGTGAGCATCCCAACAACCAAACAAGTTTAAATGCGACTTCCACTTCCTGGAAGTTGTCGTGAGAGATAATGTTGGCAAAATTGTGCACCTAAACTCAAAATAGAGTATGTTTGGGACCTCAATAGCGACCTTGATCGAACTCCATGATTGAATAGTAAGGCGCTTGATGGAACAACTAGATAGGTTGATTTCTTCAAAGCCAGAGCAACTGAGAAAAGTCAACTCTTCAAGACGGGGGAAATTGCGCGAGATGTTTTCAAATGACTCTGTAGACAGTTTCACTTGTGATAAATATAAAGACTTGAGACGAGGGAAGTAGTTATTACGATTCCAATTCGAAGATCTACAAATGCGGATGCTTTGAAGGGTTGGTGCATCATCGATTTCAATGGAAGGCGAAGGCCCATTGCTGTCTCCATAACAATAAGAAACCTCAAGGCTGTTGAGATATTGGTGATTCTTATTTGCAATATTGATGGTGTCGAGGCCGTAACAACGGGAGAGAAAAACATGCTTAACTAAAGGACAGCCTGATAGTATCTTTTCTAGAGCCTTATTGTTAATGAGGACTCTCTCGAGGGAAAGCTTTTGTAGAGTTTTTAACACTACACTACCGATGGAATTGGAATAGACTTGGCCCAACCCGCACTGATACAAATGCAGGTCTCGGAGGGATTCGACTTGAAAGACCACCGAGAGCATATTAAAATTTGACGGCTTGCTGCCAAAAGAAAGATGAAACTTAGTGAGTGCAGGGTTATCCGGACTAATGAATATTGGGATCCATTTTTCAAGCACCGAAATCGATTGAGAGTCGGCACGCAACATCTCTAAACATACTTCTTGTGCAAGAATGTTTTGATCGTGGTACCTTTGAAAGGTGTTTTCCAGAACGGATAGGAATGCTTGTTTATTTTCATCAAAACAATTTTCACAAACTCCGTTGATTCCCGTCGCGTGACCATCATTATTATCACAGGATCTCCGAAGATGGATAACAGGTCGGGTAGGTCCGAGGTGACGCCATGATTTCGAGAGCACGGAAGTTTGAACTGCCTTCTTCTGCGACAGAAAACAGAGTATGTGATCCAATACGAGATCCGGCAATCGGGAGATTCTATCCGAGCCTAATCCAACATCATCATCATCATCATCTTTTTCTATTCGTTTGGCTGCTCTGGTTTCCATTCCGGATCAACCATGAAACCCTAAAATCGATTCTAATTGGGATTTTGTTTTTGGTTTGGTATTTGGGGATGGGGTTATAAAAGGTTTTTTTAGGGTATTTTGGAATTAAGGAAAATACTTTTTCCTAATTATATATGGTTAATTGATTAATTAATTATAAATTAATAATAATTTATATTAATTAGAGGTAGTTAATAACATACAATTAATTAATTTTTTTATAATTATAATTATATTATACTATAATTAATAAAAAATGAAAATATAATTATTATTAAATTTTAAAGTTACTCCCTCCCTATTATTACTTTTCTTTTTGGTGTCATAATAGTTAATACACATCAAAAAAAGTAAATAAATATTTTTATTTTTTTACTTAAAAATACAATTTTACTCCTACTTTATCCACTTAATTTATAAATTTCACTCACATCTACTTTATTTTTCAATATAAAAATACATTTTTACTTTTTACTTTTTAATCAAAAGTCAAAAAATAATATTTTTCTTAATTTCCAGCACAAAAGTATTGCAACTTAACTTTTGTGAACTAGAGGGAGTATTTTTTAAGGTAATAAATGTAATTTAATAAACCATAATCTCTTTTTTTTTTTTTCAAATATTTCTTTTTTTAATGATGAAAAACTAAGTTATACAAGTATTTTTTTTATACGAAGGAGAGACGAGAAACTCCACCCCACCCGATCGGAGGTCTCTCGATCTCGATCGGATCGAGTAGGATGTAAATCGAGAAATATGTTCACATCATCACGAGTAGAATGTAAATCGAGAAATATGTTCACATCATCACATGTCTTACCACTCTGCTATCGACTAGATTATATAAGTATTATAATGTACAAGTGTAATTGTAGTGATGTCGGCAAACTAATCTTTCTTATATTATAAATATTCTAACGTCTTTAAATAAATTTGTTTTAATCTAACATGTGGACAAACTAATCTTTCTTATATTATAAATCTAAACGTCTTTAACTAAATTTGTTTTAATCTAAGGGTAGAGAGTCCACTATTTGTTAAACGGATGCCCTCAAATCTCAATCCCCAAACTATGCAAGGTTGTTTTAGACTTAATTTGATTTCTATTAAATTTATATTACAGGTGTTGGAATTATTTGTATAGTTTAAATAATTCAAGTGTATTTTGTCCAAAGTTTGTAATTTTTTATGGCTATAAAATGTATTCGATTTCGAGTTTAATCGTTACTATAATTATCTACGTGTTACGAGGTAATTATGAGTTTTTATTTCGTCAAAATCCGTTAATCGGTGAGTGAGAAATAAATGTGTAAAGATTGCCATAAATACTACTTTGGTAAATGGAAGCAATTATTATTTTTATTGGGAAATATGCTATCCCACATAGAAAGAATACCAAAAGTCATTTCTCTTTAAATGTGATAAGAGAGTATGAGTGTTCAACAAGTTGACTAAGTCCATGCACCCCTAGCGGTACATGGCAAGGGCCACACGCGCGCGCCCCGACCCGACCCGACCCGCCCCGACCCGACCCGACCCGACCCGTCCCGACCCGGGCTCCTTGGTGATTTGGACTCTGGGCTGGACCTGGGCTTCCCGGGGCCCACTGGGCCAATTGAGCTAATTCTACCTATCTTTTTGGACACGGTCCGATTGAAGTTTTGGGCTTGACTTTTGACTTTTTATATTAATTAATTTCAGAAATTAATTAATGAATTGGTAATTGCTGAACATGGGCAGCGGAGTGGTTGCCTCCACTTGCTGGAACTGCCCCGTAACCACCTGGTAGTGGTGCAATGTGTAACTCCCCCTTGAGTGCAGTCTATAAGAAGACAATACATGCATTCATTTACGCACGAGAAAAAACACTGCCTTCATTTCATCATTTTGCATTGTGTGTGCTCTGTTCCAACTGTTTCCGTTCATAGAGAGGGTTCGATTCAGTGTGCATTTGTTCGATCCCCGCTTCGCCGTTGTATCTTTGGGGTCAGAGAGCCTGTAAACCGTCGCATACACGGGGCTTTACTGACTTGCGGAAAGTGCAAGCGCCTCGGCAGCAACATCTTCATCTTTCTTACTTTCCGCTTTTGTTGTTTTTCCGGTTTTGGACTAACCTGTTTACATTTTTTCTAACAATCGCAAGTCAGTAAATTATGTCTACCGGAGGAGATAACAACAAGGATGCCCAGAACAACCCCGAGGTTCCTGTCATCAACGTTGAACCAGCAACCAACAACAACGAAGTTTTCATCGGGAAGATCCCAGTGGCGCTGCCCATCCACACCCAGACCATCCCGAATGCCGAGAAGCCCGAGAAGTTCACCGGTGTCGACTTCAAAAGGTGGCAGTCCAAGATGATGTTCTACCAGACCACCCTCGGCCTGTAGAAGCATCTGACTGAGGACCCTATGACCGTAACTGAAAATGACACTAATGAGAAGCGCTATGCTTTCGAAGCCTGGGGGCAGAGTGATTATCTCTGTCGGCACACCGTCCTGAACGGGCTGTGCAACGAGCTGTACAATGTGTATAGCACGTACAAGTCTGCCAAAGCCCTCTGGGAAGCTTTGGAGAAGAAGTACAAGACCGAGGACGCTGGTACGAAGAAGTACGTCGTCGGCAAGTTCCTGGACTACAAGATGGTCGACTCCAAATCTGTCATCTCACAAGTCCAGGAGTATCAACTGATCTTGCATGACATCGCCTCTGAAGGGATGAAGATCAGTGAGTCCTTTCAGGTGGCGGCTGCCATCGAGAAGCTGCCTCCCGGGTGGAAGGACTTCAAGAACTACCTTAAGCACAAGCGAAAGGAGATGAGCCTTGAAGACCTCATTGTCAAGCTTCGGATCGAAGAAGACAACCGTGATCGTGAGGTCAAGCCTGGGAAAGTTCCTATGGAGGCTCGGGTGAACCTGACTGAGCCACATTCTGCCAAAAGGAAGAACACTTCCAAGGGCAAAGAGCCAGCCAAAGTTTGGAAGTTCACTGGGAATTGCCACAACTGTGGCAAGCCGAACCACATGGCCAGAGACTGCAACAAGCCGAAGAAAAACGGGCAGAAAAAGAAGCGACCAAGTGCTAATGTGGTTCAACACGAGCTGACATGTGCCGATATGACTGCTGTGGTCTACGAGGCAAATCTGGTTAGCAACAACAAGCAGTGGTTCATCGATACCGGAGCCACTCGATATGTCTGCTCTGACAAGGATGCCTTTGCCTCTTATGCTCCTTGTACCGGTCGCAAGCTCCACATGGGAAACTCCGCATCGTCTGAAGTTGCTGGAGTTGGGAACGTCGTCCTCAAACTGTCTTCTGGAAAAGAGCTGAAGCTGACTGATGTGCTGCATGTCCCGGACATCCGAAAGAACCTGGTCTCTGGTTCTGTTCTTGTGGAGCATGGCTTCAAACTTGTTTTTGATGCTAAAAAGTTTGTACTTTCTAAATTTGGACTGTTCCTAGGTAGGGGTTATCTTGATCAGGGTCTTTTCAAAATGTCTGTAATGGCTATTCGCCCTCCCGTTGCCTCGAGCACTAATGAAAAAGTTGTTTCCTCTTACTTGATCGAGTGTTATGATTTATGGCATTTTCGTTTAGGACATGTAAATAAAAATGCAATAAAAAGACTTATGAACTTGGAATTAATACCAACTTCTAAAATAAATTCACAACATAAGTGTGAAATTTGTGTTGAAGCCAAAATGGCTAAGTTACCGTTCCGATCAGTCGATCGTTGTACCGAACCTCTTGGACTTATACATACTGATATATGTGACTTAAAGTTTGCACCGACAAGAGGCGGTAAGAAATACTTTATCACATTTATTGATGATTGTACGAGGTTCTGTTATTTGTACTTATTAACCAGTAAAGACGGAGCCTTAGAGGCATTCACTAAGTACAAAACCGAAGTTGAAAATCAACTTGATAAACGGATTAAAATAGTCCGTAGTGACCGAGGTGGAGAGTACGTAGCTCCTTTTGAACAATTATGTTCTGAAAATGGAATAATACATCAAACAACAGCCCCGTACTCACCTCAATCAAATGGCGTTGCTGAACGAAAGAACCGAACATTAAAGGAAATGATGAACGCTATGTTGATCAATTCTGGGTTACCCCAGAACATGTGGGGGGAAGCCATTCTGACGGCAAACCACCTACTGAATAAGATTCCTCTTAAAGGGAAAAATGAAACACCTCACGAACTTTGGAAAGGTCGCAAGCCATCTTACAATTACCTTAAAGTGTGGGGGTGTTTGGCTAAGGTGTCGGTTCCTGAGCCAAAACGAATGAAGATAGGACCTAAAACAGTCGACTGTATCTTCATTGGATATGCTTTGAATAGCATGGCGTACCTATTTCTAGTACACTATTCTGAGAATCCAGAAGTGACTAAAGGTACGACAATTGAGTCGAGAAATGCCTCATTTTTCGAGAACATCTTTCCAAGCAAAGATGGAGCTGGTCCAAGTTCTTACAAAAGAATTCGTGAAGAGAGTTCTGTACCACCAAGTAATAAACCTGGTGATGATGTAGTTACAGAACAAAGACGTGGTAAAAGAGTCAAAAGAGCTAAGTCGTTTGGACCTGACTTTATTACGTACATGTTGGACGATGAGCCGAACTCTTATGGTGAAGCTCTAGCTAGCCCAGATGGACCACTATGGGAAGAAGCTATTAATAGCGAAATTGAGTCTATCATGCAAAATCACACGTGGGAATTAGTTGATCTTCCTCCCGGCTGTAAGCCTTTAGGATGTCGTTGGATTCTAAAGAAAAAATATAGAGCCGATGGAACGATCGATAAGTTTAAAGCCCGGCTGGTAGCCAAAGGCTTTAGACAAAAGGAAGGTTATGATTTCTTTGATACGTACTCACCTGTGACAAGGATTTCATCCATTCGAGTGTTAGTCTCGATTGCTGCATTGCATGATCTCGAAATTCACCAAATGGACGTTAAGACTGCGTTTCTGAATGGTGAATTAGAAGAAGAGATATACATGGAACAACCTGAAGGTTTTGTTGCACCCGGTGAAGAGAAAAAGGTGTGTAAACTGATAAGGTCGTTGTACGGACTTAAACAAGCTCCTAAGCAATGGCACTTAAAGTTTGACAATGTTATGTTGTCAAATGGATTCAGAATCAACGAATGTGACAAATGCGTGTACATTAAAGGTACTCCGACAGAATTTGTGATAGTATGTCTCTATGTGGACGATATGCTAATCATGGGAAGTAGTCGTGATCAAATCACGAACACTAAGAACATGTTAAAAAGAAATTTTGACATGAAAGATTTAGGAGTTGCAGATCTAATCCTCGGGATTAAGATTAGCAAAACCGAAGAAGGAATTGTTTTGTCACAATCTCACTATGCTGAGAAAGTGCTCAAAAAGTTCAATGCCTTTGATGGTCCTGAATGTAGGACTCCGATTGACAGAAGTATCAACTTATCAGTCAATACGGGTGAACCGGTAGCTCAGTTGGATTACTCCCGAGTGATCGGAAGTCTAATGTATCTGACGAATTGTACTCGTCCTGATTTGGCTTATTCTGTTAGCAAACTGAGCCGGTACACGAGCAATCCAAGTCATGAACATTGGGATGCTCTGAAAAGAGTGTTAAAATACTTGAAACACACTCGAGACTATGGACTATACTACACAAGATATCCTAGTGTACTTGAAGGATATTGTGATGCTAGTTGGATCTCGGATTCAAAGGAATCCAATTCCACTAGCGGTTATGTCTTCTGTATAGGAGGCGGAGCAGTCTCGTGGAAATCCACGAAACAAACTTGTATAGCCCGATCCACCATGGAATCGGAGTTCATCGCTTTGGACAAAGCAGGTGAAGAAGCTGAATGGCTTCGAAACTTCTTAGAAGATATTCCATGCTGGAAAAAGCCTGTGTCTCCAGTGATGATGCACTGTGATAGCCAGTCGGCTATAGCGAGAGCACAGAGCAATATGTATAACGGAAAGTCTCGACACATACGTCGAAGACATAACACCGTTAGGCAATTGATCACAAATGGAGTGATTTCCTTAGACTATGTGAAGTCTCAGGAAAACTTAGCTGACCCTTTGACGAAAGGGATGACTAGAGATCAATTAAGTGTGTTGCTAAAGGGAATGGGTTTGAAGAACCACAACTAAAGAATGACCATGGCGGTAACCCTACCATGCCGAGTGGAGATCCCACGAACTTGGTTCAAAGGGAAAACTAAGTCATGCTAGTTCAGTTAAGCACTTGGAAATAAAGATTTCCGTTTCCATCCCTATGAGCAAATAAGTGCTAGAACCTGAAATGTGGTAAAGGTTAAGTCGTTGAGACTTTTAATGAATCCCACACCTCGAAAAGGTGGAGTATTTCAGGGTACTCATGCTGGGAGGTCACCTATATAAATGTGAAGTAAAGGCCGCTTCAAAAGTAAACATTTATGAATCCAAAGAGTTGTCCAGGGCCTAAACGGACACAACAGAGAAATGGAAACTGATAGGGATTTATTGTGTGACTATCATTGACTAGTTGTACACTTCGGAGGAATAGTTCAAGGCATCACGTCCACTAGGCCGCCAGTACATCCGATGATTTTCACTAAGGGAGGTTCAAGGCCACAAGCTACCTTTCCAGAAGCAATTGATCCTTCCGAGAACCGAGCACAAGAGTCTGCATTCATGGCATTTGCATTGATTTCACTCATGTGGGGGATTGTTGGAATTATTTGTATAGTTTAAATAATTCAAGTGTATTTTGTCCAAAGTTTGTAATTTTTTATGGCTATAAAATGTATTCGATTTCGAGTTTAATCGTTACTATAATTATCTACGTGTTACGAGGTAATTATGAGTTTTTATTTCGTCAAAATCCGTTAATCGGTGAGTGAAAAATAAATGTGTAAAGATTGCCATAAATACTACTTTGGTAAATGGAAGCAATTATTATTTTTATTGGGAAATATGCTATCCCACATAGAAAGAATACCAAAAGTCATTTCTCTTTAAATGTGATAAGAGAGTATGAGTGTTCAACAAGTTGACTAAGTCCATGCACCCCTAGCGGTACATGGCAAGGGCCACACGCGCGCGCCCCGCCCCGCCCCGCCCCGACCCGACCCGTCCCGTCCCGACCCGACCCGACCCGGGCCCGGGCTCGGGCTCGGGCTCTGGCCTGGGCCTGGGCCTGGGCTTGGGCTTGGGCTTGGTCCTGGCTCCTTGGTGATTTGGTCAATTGGACTCTGGGCTGGACCTGGGCTTCCCGGGGCCCACTGGGCCAATTGAGCTAATTGGGTAGGCCTCTACCTATCTTTTTGGACACGGTCCGATTGAAGTTTTGGGCTCGACTTTATTCGGCCCAGCTGAACACTTGACTATTAATTAATTGGGCTCGTTATTTATAGCCTTTGAATATTAATTAATTGGGCTTGACTTTTGACTTTTTATATTAATTAATTTCAGAAATTAATTAATGAATTGGTAATTGCTGAACATGGGCAGCGGAGTGGTTGCCTCCACTTGCTGGAACTGCCCCGTAACCACCTGGTAGTGGTGCAATGTGTAACTCCCCCTTGAGTGCAGTCTATAAGAAGACAATACATGCATTCATTTACGCACGAGAAAAAACACTGCCTTCATTTCATCATTTTGCATTGTGTGTGCTCTGTTCCAACTGTTTCCGTTCATAGAGAGGGTTCGATTCAGTGTGCATTTGTTCGATCCCCGCTTCGCCGTTGTATCTTTGGGGTCAGAGAGCCTGTAAACCGTCGCATACACGGGGCAACATCTTCATCTTTCTTACTTTCCGCTTTTGTTGTTTTTCCGGTTTTGGACTAACCTGTTTACATTTTTTCTAACAATAGGTACCCCTAAATTTTAATAAATTATTCGTATTTATCACTCAAATATTACCTAGCATTTTAAATTATTTAAATATTAATTAATTATTTCAATATTTTTATAACAATATAGTATAACATTTGTCACAAAAATATCAAATGTGAATTATCCTTTCTTGTTTCAGTCTTAATTTTAACTAGAATACAAGACATTCAACACTTATATTAGAGCCCAAAGTTGTATATTCAATATCCATATGGGATATCTAACATCGAACTATTGGATTCTTAGCCACAAGGACTAGTGGATTCTTCTTGAGCACGGCGAGGCCGGGCAAGCCATCGGTGTCAACGTCGTTCGCCTGAATCCCGATCGGCAATTCCCAGTCGAAAGAGTAGAGCAAGTTAGCGATTATCATCTCCACATTGACAAGCCCCATAGACATCCCGGGACAACTCCTCCGGCCCGACCCGAACGGAACCACCCCAAAATCTTGCCCTGTTACGTCGACATCGCCGTTCAAGAATCTCTCCGGCGAGAACTCTTCCGGATTTTCCCAGCGCTCTGGATCTCTCGCTACCGCCCACGCGTTGACGTAAACCACGGTTTCCGGTTGGATTTCGTAGCCTTCGAGAGTGCATTTTTCTGTCGTTTCCCTCGGCACTAGTAGGGGAACTGGAGGGTACAGCCTCAAAGCCTCTCTTACGACGGCTTTTAGATAAGGAAGCTTAGGCAAGTCGTCTTCGTCTACCAGATCCTTTTCGGATATCAGGCTTCTGATCTCGTCTTGTGCTCTCTTCATTACATCCGGCGCCTTTATCAGTGCCGTCATGGTCCAAATCACCGTAGCCGAGCTTGTATCGGTTGAGGCTAAAAATATATCCTACGAAATTTATCAAAAAAAATAACAAAAAACATTATATGGCTGATTTAATCGGAACAATATGTGATTACTGTTAACAGCTTGAACTGAAAAGTTAATTCAAGTAGAAGAGCTTCTAACGCTTTGATACCATGTTAGAAACCGCTTCATTTAGCAACTTGACATTTATATTAGTGGGTCGAATATATTCTTCAATACATACCATTAACAAAGCCTTGATGTGATCCCATGTGAGTTTGATCGAACAGGACTCGTTCTGTTTGAGCTGGATCAAGGTGTCGACGATGTCCCCGTCCATCGTTTTCGGCCTGTTTGGATCGAGATGCTCGTCGATAAGCTCCTGATAGAACGAGTCCAAATTTTTAAAAGTCTCGTCCAGCTGATTAATCGATCCAGTGAGTTTATCCACCCAGCTGAACATTCGAGGGAAGTAATCAGACACATAGAAAGCAGTGAACGCGACCTGAGCCTCGTGTTGAAGCTCGATAAACCTTCTCATATCGGATCCTTCCTCGTCGTATCTCTTTCCGAAAGCGATTCTGCACGTCAGAGTGACTCCAAGAGCCATGATCAAATCGCTGAGGTCAACGACGACTTGCTCAGACGAAGAAGCAATAAGAGCCGAAATCTTCCCGACCGAACGGGAGATTTCGTCTGCCAGGATAGGGCTGAAAGACCGAACCTTTGAAAGGCTGAAGAGGTGAATGGCTGTGATTTTCCTGAGCTCCCTCCAGCTGGCGTTGTACGGGGAGAAGGCGATGTCGGAGCCATCATACGAGAGCTTCCTCTGCCCCAGGTGGTTAGGCCTGCTGCAGAAGGCCAAGTCTTGTGTTTTCAACACTTGCTTTGCGAGTTCGGGCGAGGATAAAACGAGCAATGTCTTGGGGCCTAGTTTCATTTGAATTATGGGGCCGTATTTCTCGGAGAGTTGGCTGAGGTAAATGTGTGGAGCCTTTGCTGCGGCTAGCTGGTGGAGGTTTCCGATGAGCGGCAGCCCGGGTGGGCCCGGAGGGACGAGGCTTTTCGATGGCTGTCGATTTTTGTGGAGGATGTGTAACATGATTAGAATTGGGACACATAGTAAGGAAAGGAGAATTAGAGTCATGTTGTGGTTTGAGGAAAAAGAGAATATACTGTTAAAAAAAAGTCAGTGAAAGAAACTCATTTATATAAATGGTGTTGTTACTTTGTGTATCATTCACTAATATAAATACACCAACATTTCTCTTATATTTGCAGTTATTATTATATCTTAGATATTTAAATGAGTGATGTGGACAGCCTTCTGAGTTTCAAAAATATCTTAGATATTTATATATAGTACTAAAATTTTCTTTTTGAGGAGAGTGACACTAGAAATTGGGCCCACCCGATCCGAGATGTAAATCAAAAGATGTGCTCGAGTAATAGAAAGTAAAGTTCACAATATATCAATGAAAATTTTGTCCCACCAGGAAATCGAACTTGGGTAGCTGGGAAATTGTACCCACATCGCTGGTATCAACTAGGAGCTTCATTATAGCCATGTTTGTTTGTGAATGTTTCAGTATTTTGTATGGAGTAATTAAAAATCGAAAACACAAATTAAAGCACTGTGCAAGTTAAAACTTAAAACCATGGATTCATATTCTTATTAAGTAAAATGAATAGAAAAAGCAGACTAAGAAACTGATCTGGCTAACTGTCAGAATTATAACAAGGGTACCAGCTGCTAAAATAATTATTCTGCACTATATATATACTCTTCTGCAAACTCGATCAACTCGTAAGCAACCCGATCGAGCTTAATAAACTAACTATAGCTAATCTCTCCATTTCAATCGAAAGCGAATCTTCTGATTCCGTGACCATTCTGGCAAACATGTCCACTGGACGTGATGCCATACTATTCCTTTCTCGTCAGAGGCTTCGATCCTCACTTCCTCGAGATGTTGTTCCCAGCCATATTCCGTTTTTTCTCTGTCAAGTATCAGGGTTTTCCATAGAAACTCGGTGACTTCCTCATCATCTTTGCGATATGCACACACTGCACTAGTGTACCTTGGATGAAGAATGCGAAAAAAAGAATTTAAATAATGTGTAAGGGAATCGGGACAGGGTTTACAGATATTGAGACCCAAGTGTTCTACTACAGCTGGGCAGTCGTTGAAATCCCATTCAATCCGATTTAACTTGAAATAGAGATTCTCAAAAAGAGTCAGAGTGATTTGAGATTGACTAAATGCCTTGACCATCTCAAATAACTTGTCCTGATCATCCCAACAACCAATCAAGTTTATATGCGACTTCCACTTCCTGGAAGTTGTCGTGAGAGATAATGTTGGCACAACACAACACCTAAACTCAAAATAGAGTATGTTTGGAACCTCGACAGCGACCTTCATATTTGAACTCCATGATCGAATAATTAGGCGCGTGATCGAACGACTAGATAGGATGATTTCTTCAAAGCCATAGCAGTTGTCAAGACTCAAGTGTTCAAGACAGGGGAAGTTGCGCGAGAAGTAGTGAAAGGAGTCTGTAGGCAGTTTCAATTGTGATAGAAACAAAGACTTGAGATGAGGGAAGTAGTTGTTGTGGTTGAGATGCCACTTACACCGTCCCACAATGCTGATGCTTTCAAGGGTAGGAGCATCGATCTCAATGGAAGGCCCAATCCCATTATGGTTTGCATAACAAGAAGAAAACTCAAAGCTGTTGAGATATTGGTGATTCTTATTGGCAATATTGATGGTGTTGAGGCCGTAACAACTTAAGAGGACTAGACGTTTAACCAAAGGACAGCTTGATATTATCTTTTCCAGAGCCTCGTCGGACATGACGACCTCTGTGAGGGAAAGCTTTTGTAGATTTTTTAACACTACATTATTGAATCGGCCCAACCTGCACTGATTCAAATGTAGCTCTCGGAGGGATTCGGCTTGAAAGACCACCGAGGGGATATTAAAATTCAGCGGCTGGACGTCAAACGAAAGACGAAACGTAGTGACTGCATTGATGAATATTGGGATCCATTTTTGGAGAACCGAAATCGATTTCGAGTCAGCACGAAACAGCCCTAAACATACTTCTTGTGCAAAAATGTTTTGATCGTGGTACCTTTGAAAGGTGTTTTCCAGAACGGATTGGAATGCTTTTTTATTTCCTTCAAAACAATTTTCACAAACTCCGTTGATTCCCGTCGCGTGACCATCATTATAATCACAGATTCTCCGAAGGTCGATAAGGGGTCGAGTAGGTCCGAGGTGACGCCATGATTTCGAGACCACAGATGTCTGAACGGCTTTCTTCTGCGAGAGAAAACAAAGTATATGAAGCATTAAATGCTCTGGCAATCGGGATATCCTGTCTGAACCCGATCCAACATCATCTTTTTCTCTTCGTTTGGCTGCTTGTGTTTCCATCCCGGATCAATTCAGCCAGGAAACCCTAAAATCGATTCCAAGTAAACAGGACAAACTAATCTTTATTATATTATAAATCTAACGTCTTTAATCAAATTTGTTTTAATCTAGGTATTATTAAGAAAAAAAGAATATTAGTTTTACTTATTATACACCACTATCACTGCCCGTGCGATCAATTTATTTAATTGAAATAATTTAAATTTTTATTTAATCTCCAACGCAAAAAATGATTTATTTAATTGAAATAATCTAAAATTTTATTTAATCTCCAACGTATTTCACCAAAAATTTATTAATAGTCTAAGAAATTATTTTATTTAATAATCGAACTTCTCCATTAAAATAAATTGAATTTACTTGGTGAACAGGGAGAGGATGAGATGACAAATGCAATTATATTAATATAACTTACATCAAAACAAATTTTACAGAATTAAATTAAGGATAATTTAAAATTAAAAAAAAATTAGTCGAATATATTTAATATGAAAAATGAATAAATAAAAGAACGTATAATCGATTCAATGTTTAGAAAAATAAAAATAAAATCAGAGAAAATAATATACCTAAAAAGTTTGATCATTTTCTTTAACTACGGTGGATTAGGAAATAAGAGAAAAATTGATTTTTATAAGATACGATTAATTGAAATTAAATTAATATTAATGGAATAATAAAAAAATTTGAGAAAGAAAAATAAAATATATATTTAAAATTATGATTAATTATTATTACTAAAAATATATAATTTTAAATTACTATTTAGAATTTATATATAATTTAAATATGCTTAATAATATTATTATTTATAATTTATAATTTTTTTATTTATAATTTATAGTGTGAACACAACATTATTATTGCTTTTCTATTCGTGAATCCTGAAATTATATATGTATAATAACCCATGTTTTTCACTTTTAAAAAAAAATTATAAAAAGACTATAATACATTTATGTTAAAACTTAACCAATATATTTATAAATTAATTTATATTAACAATTATAAATTAAGATTTGAAAATTTAAATTATGATTTATAAAATTAATATTTATTTTGAAAATTAAAATTAAAATTTATTTTAATTAAAATTTAAAATTAATATTACAATTAAGATTTTGAACATAACTATTTTATCATTTAAATTAATAATTAATTTAAATTAAAATTAACATTTATTTTATTATTTTAGATTTATTTTATTATTTTGACCGCAGTTATCACTTATGGTGGTGCGTAAAACAATTTTGATAATTTAAATTAAATTTATTGATGAAAATTAAAAAGGATAATTATAATATAAATTAGTACTTAACTTATAATTAGAATAAATTATGTTATTTAATTCTAAAAAACATGAATGATTTTCCCTTTTCCCAAATCACCCTTTAATCTAATGGTAAAGAAAATGAACTTCAGTTTATTAAACGGATGCCCTCAATCCCCCAAACTACGCAAGGTTGTTTTAGACTTGTAATTTGATTTTTATTATTAAATTAATTTGATATTGATTTTTCATTTTAACGAAACATTGCAATAAGACAATTTTTCAATATTTTTTGACCAATAAAGTTTTCGAGAAATTACGCGTGTCAATTAGACCGCCTAAAATGTGTAAAAATACTACTACATTTTTCTTCCTACCCTCCCCATTCACCCCCACCCCACCCCAAATCAACTAACGCGCCGTGAATTTGTGCAGCCCCAAATTCGTCCTCGCCCTCTCCGCCGAGAACCACGCCGTTGCCGGCGTCCCCTCCCCGCTCAAAATCCCATTCAGCTTCGCCTCCAGCTCTCTCCTCCCCGCCGTCGAGCTTGAGCTCGAGCTCCAGGTCCGCCTGTACGACCACCGCAACTTGTCAGGCGCAGACAATTCCGACTCCTCCGTCGCTGTTCGTGCGCTGATGCGGAGGCGGATGGTTCGCGCACGGCGCGCAGTGGCGATGGGCACACCTCTTGCGACGTCGAGATCCACGCCGCTTCCGACGCCCGCCCGTCACGCCCACACCCCCGTCTGCGACGTCTGCGAGCAGGCCCCGCCGTAGTCTCCTGCACTCTTGCTCGCCGAAGAAGATGGTTAGTGTCCTCTGCTTATTCAATTTGCTTTCGATTTCAATTATTTGATTTGCTTTCGATTGCTTCATCGTTAATTCTCAAAACAAGAAAGAGGCCGCGATCGAAACCGTCTTCCACGCGAAAGACGCGACCGCTCATTCCGCCCACCAAGTGTTCGACAAAATGCTCGACTCAATTCAGCATAATTGTACAAATACATTCATTGTTTTTACATTTCATTTAGTGTTGAAGCCCGTCCGATTTGTCGTTTACCTCGACTCCGACCTTCATTCAGTGTACCCGCGCGTCCGATTTGTCGTTTACCTCGACTTCGACCTCGCCCTCGTTGACAACGTGGCCAAACTCTCCGCCACGCCGCAGCCGAACGGAGCCGTTCTTGCCGTTTATCATTATCCTTGTGAGAACAACAGGCTTAGGTTTGGTTTCTCTTCCATGCAAGGATGGCGTGCTACTATGGAAGACGCAGTAAGTAGTCTATCAGATTCTTGCATAGCTCAGTTATGCTTTGTGAGTTCTTAGCAAACCTCTGGATTTTTTTCGCTAATAATATGCACTCCGTGATATTGTGTGGTATTTGGTATGTCTGTTTTAATATTTATTCGAGTTCTTCAAATTAAATTCTGACAGGAAATGTTTTCTCCTTAAAACCCCGAACAAACTTGGGCTCGATGATGACTCTTGTTAAATTATACATGTGTAATTTGTTTTCTTTTTGATATTGGTAACTTTTATAATCTCTTAAAAGTAGCTCTGGAATTATTATGCAATGCTTTGATAATCTGAGGTCCCCTGATTCTTATGTACTCGATCAGGTACTATTTTGTTCCTATGTTTGAAAGCTTTAGTTAAGTTTTCTTGACTGTTTTTGATGTTTGTCTTTGTTTAATATCCAATGATGCATACATTTATAGATCTGATTAGATTATCAAATATTACATGGCTTTTAATTTTGATATTCATGTTATTTTTTGATATATCTATATAACAGGTGGGAACAACTATCAATGTGTGATGTGAATAAGATATGTCTGATCGAAGCCCCTGCACCACCACAGCGCCGCGTCCACGTCTCAGGCCCGAGCCACCACCATCTCCGACCGCCATCGACCCCTTCCGTTTTCCGGTTACAATTCATAGCTTCTTTGCGTTTAGATTACGAAGGCTTCTATATTTCCCTTTTCAAACAGTCCATGTGTGATGTGAATGAGATATGTCCCCACCCACTTCCTATTTTTTTTGTTTCTGGACTACACTATGAATTGATCAACTCTAATTAGAAGTTAAGCTAAAAGGTTCCTCAAAATCGTTGAATAAGTTTGTTTCTGGTCTTTCTAATCAGATATCGAAGAAGCTTCGAGCTCTTGAAAATCGAGGAAAATCCAGTTGAGCTCGATCCTTGATTGGTAGAAACGTTTATTGAAATTGTAGCTATAAATATCGTGTTATTCGATCAGGTATTTCACTCAGGAAGGCAAGCCCTGGTGTTTCATAGTATTCCATTTGCTATTTTTTTCAAAGTTTTTTCTTTTGTTTGCGTAGTTGATTGCGAGATTCCGAGGGGGTAAGTTTGATACGTTCGGGGAGGCGTCTGCGGGGAGGTGATACGAAGAAGTTGTCACCAAGTTGTTTTATTTTCAGTGTATTTGTTTTTTGGATTTTTATTTTATTTTAAGTGTAATTTTGTTTTTAATGGCATTTAGTGTTTTTAATGATATTTAGTGTTTTTAATGACATTCAGTGTAAAAATCCGACATTTAGTGTCAGTGTTTATTAATTCAGTGTTTCTTCAATGATATTCAATGTTCTTATAATATTCAGTGTAAAAAAAATTGTCATTCAGTGTTTTTTAATGATATTCAGTGTGTTTTAATGGTATTGAGTGTCTTTTGGAGTGAGGTGGATTGAGTAAAAGAAAAAATCTGACATTCAGTGTTTTTTTATGGTATTCAGTGTCTGACATTCAGTGCCTTTTGGGGTGGGGTGGATTGAGTAGAAAAAAAATCTGACGTTCAGTGTCTTTTCATCGTATTCAGCGTCTATTAATGGTATTCAATGTCTGGAGTTTGGGTGAAATGAGTAGAAGAAAAAATCTGACGTTCAGTGTCTTTTCATGGTATTCAGTGTCTGACATTCAGTGTTTATTAATGGTATTCAGTGTCTGGAGTTGGGGTGGATTGAGTAGATTCAGTGTCTTTTCATGATATTCAGTGTATGAGGTTGGGGTGGGGTAGGGGTGAGTCGAGTAAAAATAGATCAAGAGTATTTTCGTCTTTCCATATACATTTTTTTTGTCTCAATTGGAACAAAAAGGCCTAATTGACACATAAATTGGAATTTAACCTTATTGGTTAAAAAATGTTGAAAATTGGTTTTATTGCCATTTTTTAAATGTTCAATTAACAATCTAAGAATTATATACAATTAATGCCTATGAGTCTATGACCTGTTTTATTTACCGATTTTACATTTAGTAATCGTCACTATGGGTAAAAGTCAAGATAGCTTTACATGGAATATCTTATCCTTTTGTACATGAGAAAACTATCATTGGTTAGATCAATTATCCTACTTGTATTTGTCTGCGTGTTTATTCAAAAATATCTTAGATATCATATTTGAATCAATTTTTCCTTTTGAAGAGGAGAGAGTGACACTAGGAATTGTACCCACCCGATTCCATGTAAATCAAAGGATAATGACATAAACGTGACAGAGAGTCAACATAAATTTCTGCAAACTCGATAAACTCGTAAGCAAACCCCGATACTTCGGATCCTGCTCGGACGAAACGGAAAATATTGTCAAGCTTAATAAACTAACTATGATTAATCTCTCCATTTCAATCGAAAGCGGATCTTTTGATTCTTTGACCATTCTGGCAAACATGTCCACTGGACACGATGCCATACTTTTTCTTTCTCATCAGAGGCTTCGATGCTTACTTCCTTGAGATATTGTTCCCAGCCATGTTCCGTCTTTCCTCTCTCACTTATCAGTGTTTTCCATAGAACTTTAGTGACTTCCTCATCATTGTTGAGGTTACATATACGCTCTGCATTAGTGTATCTTGGACGAAAAATACGAAACAAAGCATTTACAAAATGTGCAAGGGAATCGGGACATAATTTTCTGATATTGAGACCCAAGTGTTCGACTACAACTTGGTGGTCATTGAAACCCCATTCACTCTGATTAATCTTGAAATTTAATGTCTCGGTAAGTCCAAGAGAGATTTGAGATTGACTTAATGCCTTGACCATCTCAATTAAGTTAGAGATCCTCGGTAAAACATCATCCTCGGAGTAGTACAGAAAATTGTTCAAGTCTAAAAGTGACTTCCACTCCCTCGAAGTCGTTGTGAAAGACAATGTAGTTGGCAAGGATTTGTTGCGAAACTCAAAATAGAGTATGTTTGGGAGCTCGACATCAACCTTCTTGATCGGACTCCACGATCGAATAACTAGGCGCTTGATAGAACCACTAGATAGCTTGATTTCATCAAAGCCGGTGCAATAGAGAAGGCTCAACTCTTCAAGACAGGGGAAGCTGCACGAGAAGTTATTAAATGTCTCGGGAGACTACGTAGACATCCGAGAGGGAGAGCTTTTGTAGATTTCTTAACACTACGTTACCGATCGAATCAAATCGGCCCAAGCTGCACAGATTCATATGTAGCTCTCCGAGGGATTCGGCTCGAAAGACCACCGAGGGCAGATCAAAATACAACTCCCAATCATACGAAAACGAAAGACGAAACGTGGTGAGTGCATGGTTATCTCGATTGATGAATATTGGGATCCATTTTTGAAGAAGAAATGAAGCCGATGGCGAGTTAACGTCGGGCATTTCTAAATGTAATTCTTGGGGGAAAATGTTTAGGTGATGGTACCTTTGAAAGGTGGTGTCGAGAACGGGTAGGAATGCTTCTTCAAAATAATCTTTGCAAAATTGTTGGATGATTCCTGTATCAGTGATGTGATCAAACAGACCACACTCTCCACGGAGCTTGATTACGGGTCGGGTAGGTCCGAGGTGACGCCATGATTTCGACAGGACGGATGTTTGACCGGCCATCTTTTGTGACATGAAACAGAGGATGTGAAGCAATACGGATTTCGGCAATTGGGAGATCCTGTCTGAACCAACGTCGTCATCATCATCATCATTTTTTTCTCTTCTTGTTGCTGCTTGGTTTTCCATTACCCGATCAACGACTAACTCCTAATGGAGAATCTTAGGTTTTCGAAACCCTAATGTAAATTCTAAAATGTTTAAAAAGTCAAGTAAGAATTTAAAACCGATTAAAATATATTCTTAGTATTTTAAAGTTTTTAATCAATATTTATAAAAAGAATATTGAATTTAATTTGAATGGATGATTTTTTTATAAAAATAATATTAATAATTTTTATAAATTGTTAAATATTTTTTAGAATTAATTAAAATTAATTTTTATTGAAATTAAGTCCACAAACAACTATTTACAAAAACAATTTATTTATTTAAATCGGTAATACTTATTTAATTTATTATTTAAAACAACATGACGTCATTTTTATGTAGTTACTCGTGGACAAGTTAACCCCTCCCGTTATCGTCTTCCCTTTCCACCGCCGTTATCTTCCAAACCCTTGAGCACCCAGCTACCTGCGATTCTGCTAATGCCATTTTTAAGGTAATAAGATTCTTTCAGACTATGTGTTTGTTACCTTTATCAAAATTTCGCTTTTTATTACCTTTTTTGTCCGCTAAAATTAGTATGTCTTGGGGTTCTTTCATCGATTTGTTTATGCTGCGAAACGGATATTACAGGATATCGAAAGATAAATCTTTAGTTTATTTATCGCATTTGTGAAAAAACGGATGACTAAACTTCCTTGTTCAGTTTAAAGATTCCAATTTCATGGTTTTGCGTACAATTTTCGGATGCTTGTTCTGATTTTCCGTAGTTTTTACCCGAGTTAAACTTTCAATGGGTTGGAATTTTTATAATGGCCGAAAGAAGAACTTCGTATAAATTATACAACACTCGGTTTGAATGCAGATAAACAACGTAGGACACAAATGGAAATATCTCGTGCGTGTGCACAATGCCCCTGTTTCACTTCGTCGAAAACACTTCTTTCCTCTTCACGTCCGCTCTCAGCAGCTCAAAATATCATAACAATTCCGGTTTTTAGTAAGCCTTGGCGGCATATTCCACCGACCGTAGTTGCATTAGCACAGAAGGACTCTAGAGGGAATATTGATCATTGTATTGATGTAACTCCGAGCACAAGCAGTGAAGCTAACGATGGTGCTCTGGATGGAAAGGCAACCAAAGGGTCTGGGACGACAGCAAGAGGACGACGTTTGTTGAAAGTTAGAGAAGAAAAAAGGAAACGCGAAAATGAGCATCTCCATAATTATCCTGCTTGGGCAAAGTAATAATTTTATTTTATTCTGTATATTTTTTTACGGCTACTTATTTGTGTTGACATATGACAGGGTGCTTGAAGATGCCTGTAGAAATGACTCTGAGCTTAGAACGGTTTTGGGGGATAGTGTTGGTAATCCCGAGCTCATGAGAAAGAGAGTACGTTAAAATTTTGTTCAAATTGTGTAAGATTGAAATAGATCAAGTGAACCCTTTACCATTTTTTGTGGGCTTTGTGAAATATGTTCTCCTTATCTTTTTTGATTCATTTGACATATTATTAAAATATTTATAAATAATAAAGACCATGCCCTCGTGAAAAAAACAATGTATATAAACAGATTAGTTTTTTATTCTATTTTTTGCGTGTGCTTTAATGTAAAATTCTGTTTAATTTATTTGATAGATTGAAGAAAGAGTTCGAAGGAAGGGGAAGGATTTCCAGAAATCTAAAACTGGATCGGTCCTTGCATTCAAAGTTAGCTTTAGAGAGTAATGCACTCGGTGTACTTGCTTATACTTGATGTTCACTGCATTTACCATTTTTTATTGACTGCATTTTATTTTATTTTCATTTTGCATTTTAACGAAACATCACTTTTAAATGTTCTTTTAACAATCTAGAATTATATACAATAAATGACTATGACCTGTTTTATTAACCGATTTTACGTTTAGTAATCGTCACTATGGCTAAAAGTCAGAATAGCTTTACATGGAATATCTTATCCTTTTTGTACATGAGAAAACTATAATTGGTTGGTTAGATCACATTCTCCTACTAGTATTTTTTTCATATGATTATCGGTAAATATCAAATGATGCTTATAGATTTACTGTTGTGAATTGCAGTTTTAATCCTCTTGATTCCTACATATGGGTTGAGTTATTCGGATCGCCTTCTGATCGGGATGTTGACCTTCTTGGTAGTGTATGTAACTTCTCTGTCTTAACCTTGTTTTATACTGTTATTCTTCTAGTAACTATTTTAAAGCATGAAAGTTCTTTATCATTTGCTTCTTGTTATCTTTTTGACGGACAATCAAATATAAATGACATCCTTTGTTACTTTTGCAATAGGTTGTTCAATCGTGGTATGTCATGGGTCGGTTAGGTGCGTTCAATTCCTCCAATTTGCAGGTTCTGTCTCTTCTCGAGATTCCTGTTCTTGTTAATATGTATTTAAATATGCCTATATTTATCTATTTATTTATTTCAAACTTATGGTAGTAAGATCAATTGTTAGTCGTAGTTGATACACAGTCATGCACACACACTCACATATAAATGAGAAATTTTTAGTGAAATGCTAATTTGGCATTTAAACAATTTAGTTGGCAAACATGTCGATGGAATACGATCCTGTGTACGATGCGGATAAAGGTTTTAAGGTGATGCCTTCATCATTTCATGATATAAGTAACGTTGAATTCCAAGACAACTGGGGAAGGGTCTGGTACGAGATTCTGGGTCTCTTTTCATTAGTTTTTAACGCCGTATCAAAATGATTCATTACTGACATCATTTATGAACGTTGTAACAGGGTAGATCTCGGCACAGCTGATTTGTTTGCTATTGATGTTCTTCTCAACTGCCTTACTGTACTGAGCTCTGAGTACGTTCCCATTATTAGAATTTGTATATTAATTAATTGCGCCGTTTTCATGTGACTTAACATTGCGTAAAATTATGAAGTCAAAGAAAAGTTGTCTATCGAAATTCTAAATATCTAACTGTTGGGTATAACAAACATTTGCTTCTCATTTTTAATTGTTAGGAAGATGCTTTTCGAAACATAGTTGGGTGATTTTGTAATTAGATTGAATCTCAAGGGTACTGTTTCTGTGATTTACCCTCGTATATTTTTACTGTGACTGATGGATGTAATATTCGATGGCGCAGATACTTGGGCATCAAACAGGTAGTATTTGGTGGCCGTCGGATGGGAGACTGGGAAGACGGGATGACCACTCCTGAATTCGGCTACAAATCATTCAAAATATGAAACAATTCTCGTATTTTGAAACTTGTGGGTGATCTTCAAACTTCATGTGATGAATATTTCGGAAACATACCATGAATAAAAGAGTTTATTGTATAATTTTTTGATATATCTTTTTCTGTTGTGCCTATCATCGTGCTTTTATTGTATATTTTTTTTCGTGCGAAGGGCATGCAGGTAAACGAACTCAAAGCTGCACCTCTCTATCATGGATCCAGCTGAAACGAACCCTCGGCCCTTTCTTGACCCTCCCTTGAGCTCTCTCCTCCAGTCTCCTGATCCTCGGAGCGAGTCCACACACGTACTCCTGAGCTTTCCGCCCGTCCCCAGATAATCCCGTCAAGTTCTCGACTTTCCATCTTCCGACCAAGTGTTCTAGAATATCGCCATAGTCCTTTGCTGTGTAGACGCCTAGACGTTGTGCCACGGCTGAGAAGTGGTCAAACAGCTTATCATCACGGCCATCGTACATTAAGTGAGCCGGCATCAGGATTTTCTTCCTCATCATGTCTGCAAAGGCTAGCATTGCCTCGTCTGGATCGATTTCAAATAGCTTCTCAACGATTTTGGTGTAAGCTGTCTCGTGACGCTTCTCGTCTGAGGCGATTGTGCCGCAGATTTGTGCGAGCCTTAAGTCCCCGTGGGCCCGGGCTAGCCGGGCGGTGTTCGCGTGGGAGATGAAAGTTGCTCTTTCTTGGAAGGATGTGTAGATGAATCCCAGGTAAGGACTGTTTTCTGTCCTTACATCCTGGAAATTTGATTGAATTTATCACAATTTACAAAACTACCCCCAACTTTAGCTTAATTAAGAAAAGAGAGAAAAAAATCCACAGTAATTTCTTGTTTTGAATTTTGGGCTCTTTTTGTAAAAAGTCAAACTTTAGGGTACTTTTGCAATAATTATATATATAGTGTGGCAAAGCTTACCATTCACATATTAGGTCGTAATTTACAAAACGATCCCCCCAACTTTAGCTTAATTACGAAAAGAGAGAAAACAAAAATCCAGTCTTTAGAGTTG
The DNA here is from genome assembly GCA_954870475.1 of Euphrasia confusa. NCBI lineage: Eukaryota > Viridiplantae > Streptophyta > Magnoliopsida > Lamiales > Orobanchaceae > Euphrasia > Euphrasia confusa. The sequence goes on along the minus strand of OX940955.1, from coordinate 37,904,945 downwards.
TGATTGGAAACACTTTTATGACATGTTCTGCTTAATGCTTATGAATGGGGTAAATGAAACTAAAAGCAAAAGGGTTATTTTCACAGTTTTGAATGTTTTGGGCACTTTTTGTAATAAAGTCAAACTTGATGGTACTTTTTGCAATAATTATATAGTAAGGCAAAACTTACCATTCCTGATCCAATGAGATACTGAGTAGTCTTCTGAATTTGCCTCATATCCACCCTCCCACACAAGTACAGATACTTGTTGAGAAGCTCTCCGTGTCGATTCTCCTCGGCAGTCCACGCCCTGTTCCAGACGGCCCACGAAGTCGGGCTTGCTCCCGTCTCGTCTTTTACACCGTCCAAGCTGTTGAGGAACGATTGGTAAGTTGGGAGGGCTTCTTCGGTTATCATGTCTCCAACGAGAACCACAAAATAGTCGTCAGGAATCTCCTTTGTCCTCTCCCTTAACTCCTTCACCTGATATTCAAACCCGTCTGAAGTGGGGTCCGGCAGAAAATCCTGCGGCTGCCAGCAGTTCTCGACGGGCTTGAGGTGGACGAGTATGTTGTTCTCGGCCCAACCTTCCATGGATTTGAAGATCTCGATTTTTTGAGGCGGCATCGAGTGCTCGACTTGAGTGTGAACCTCGCGTGGTTGGGTGTACGACTTCTTTATGGTCAAGTCGACAGCCCTGTTTGATATGCACACAGCATACGGAAAGAAATACGGAGGCGGTTAATTAATTAATACGGAGAAATAAATGTATATATGTATTGATTAAGTGTACTATTACTTTGAACCCGAGCCAAGAGTCGAAGCCATGGAGAACTTGGAAGAACGGAGGGTGGCCACCGGTGGAAGAGCGAATGAAGGGCAGTTTGGTGATTTCACATTTAGCTTGAAGGCCATCTCTGATTTTGCTGGTTTTCTTAACAGTAGTGAAAATTGAAGTAGTAAGCATGCTGTGGCCTGTCGTTAATTAATTATATATAGGATAGAAAGATTTCATTTTTTTTGGATTATTAATTAGGCCAGTGACATAATTGTAAACTATTGGGATTGTTTGGTTTAGAGTTATTTGATAAAACTTTATTAATGTACTTCTCAGTTCTTACCGTATGTAGGATCAATCTAATATTTTTGGTCAAACAAATTCAATAATATCGGCAAACATTTTTCAGCATCAGTTCATAGCACATTTAATCGATCTTTTTTTTTTTTTTGGAAAATCAAAATTCTAATTTTGCAAATTGCCGCAAGCTTACGTTGTGACAACTTACTTCAACGTTCTGACTTGCTAAACGTTTATTCGATCACCTCAATTAGCTAGGGTCACTCTAATATAACTTTAAAGGATGAAAAAACATATTCAACTTATTCGTACTGTATTTACGTTGCATTTACTCAATTGCTGAACAGACGTCACATAAACCAAAACGTTGGAGTGAGTTGTCGTCATCAACATGCAAATTTTGACTAAAAATGGAAAAAACAAACATAAATCAATCTTTAGATTACAAGGAGATGGTGCACCGTGGAGCTAGGTCCAGCCTATGCGTACCGACCTATGTTTGTTATGTATGATGATCCTGATTGTGAAATCTCAGCTCATCACCCACATGGGTGCATATAGATAGATCGATCACCAAATTAAATTGAGATCCAGCATCCAGGGCACACTAAGATTCTTGTTGTTCTTCGTGTTTCTTGATCGTTATAAAAGCTTTTATAAACTGTTAATTAATTTCATGTTTGATCATCGATTCAATCCATTTTACCAATTTTATTTTTCTTATCAATATCGTTGCGGATATTCAAAATTTTGAGTTCACTATTTTGTTAGCTTGTTTACCTTGTTTGAATGCGAAAATATACGAATATGATTGAAGTTAATTGTCCCCTAACTTAAGATGATCTTAACACGTGTCTTGCCTTCACTTGACCTATATAATGAATGAACACTAAACACAAAATAAATACCAACATCTAAAATAATTAATTATTCATGTCTACACACGTTTCGTGCCGAGATTTATCCAAATGAAAGTGGGTTGGGCTTGTTTTAAATTTGTAGTTGGGTTCAAGTGATGTGACCATATTGGGGCCAAGGAGTTGGGCTTGGTGGTGTTCCGCGAGGTGGTGACGAGCTGTCTCGTTTCCGACCAGGAAAGGTTGTTGGGCCAGGTCGAGGGATTCTAGCTAGAGTTTATTCAGAGTTGGGCTAGACAAGGAATGGGCTTGTTGATTAAAGTGATCATGGTTGTAAAGGAATATTTTTGCTAAGGGGGCTTCCTAATGTTGGGAGTCCAATCCTTGTTCGGATTAAAGCATCGGAGAGGAGTGAAGAAGTGGAACCAAGCCAATCGGAGAAAACGGGACAAGTCGGGACGGAAAGCTGCAGCAGGCGCCAGGCGGGCGCCTGGGGGCAGGCGAGCGCCTGCTAGCCAGCGCGGGCGAGCGCTTGGGGACCAAGCGGTCGCTTGGTCCCATCTTCAGAGAAGTTGAATTCGTCGCGGGCGGGCGCTTCCTGGGCAGGCGGTCGCCTGGTCTCCTGGCGACTGTTTGACCGCGGGTTTGACTCGGTTTTTTGGGGATTAAGTTAGGGTTTTGACCTCCTATCTATAAAAGGACCTCCTCCCCTATTTTATGTATAACGTAGAGAAAACCTAGAACACGAAATAGTGAGTCGAAAAAAGATCTATCGAGATCCGGTCCTGTACACGAGAATATTATTATCGAATAATATTGGGTGTGGTGTCCTGGAATTAGGCATTTTTGGCCGAACCACGTAATTTCTTGTCTTCCTTTTTATTTCGCTTTATTCACAAATCGAACCTACCCTTTGACGATCGACGGGAATATACCGGCCTAAGAAGCGTATATTCCCCAACACCTAAGACTATGTTTATCGGTGCACATTTGGACGCCATGTAATAAATAAATAAAAGCAAAATTGGAAAGATCAATAAATAAATAAATAATGATCAATATTGTATTGATATAATTTTACAAAAAAATTACTACAATTTACACAAAAAAATCTAATTTTTTAAGATTTATAATTTTTTTTTACACTTTATAAATATGGATAAATTTGGTATTTCAATTATGTTGCAATTTATAAATAGAGATCAATGTTTTTAGTTTTAATTTTTTTAAATACTTATTAATCAATGCTATCTTACATTCTTAGAAAAAAATTATAATTGAAAATTGAAATATGATTATTTTATAGATTGAAAAATATATTTTAAACAATTTTTGTATTTATAAAATATTGTTCACTTGTCTTTTATTATTAATTAACTTAAAGTTAAAAATAACATTTAAAATTAAAAGTTAATATATTTAATTAAATTTTTGACTTATGCATTGAACCGAATTGATGTTCGAATTTTACTTAAAAAGACTTATAAAAGGTTTTCAGGCCGGGCCTATTTACTAAAAAGTCTCAGACTCGACCTCTTAAAAAGGCCTATGATAGGTCATAGGCCAGGCTTGAGCCCAAAAAATTCATATCATGCTTAGGCCTATTTAAGAAAAGCCCGGCTCAGTTTGGCTCGTTCTCACCCCTAATTGAGACATGATCATGAATAAAATAGAGTAAGTGAGATAAGAAAAACACAAAAGAGACACGTCATGGTTAAATTAGAGTAAAATAAGATAAAAAAAAACACCTAGAGAGACACATGTCTCAATTTCAACGGGTGAGTGTAGAACCCTCACTCTAGCGAAGAATTAACCCAAAGGCTAAACCAAGACGGGGCAAAACCGTGTGGAGCCCACGGTATGACTTTGGCGTTTGATGATTCTGCAATCCATGCACAGGCCCTTGAAGTGAGACCCAGTTACAATTCTATTTCTCACCTAAATAACAAAAATAGTGGGACAATTAAGTACAATACAAATAGAAAAGTGGGAATACCACTTTTCATTCACAAATATAAAACATCTACTCTTTTTAACCCCACCTATAAAACTACACCCATTCTACACAAAATGAAAAGGAAAAGTCCTATATACCCTTACTTTTCTTTTCTCTCTTTTAATAACAAAAAATCAATTAAAATACATTTTAAAAAAACCAAAAAGAATTTCTGTGGGGCCCACCTTTACACAAATCAGATTTTTTGAGGTTGGTGGGGGTGTAAATGCATGCATGAATGCATATCCCCTCTACCACCTCAAACCCTCCATAACTCAAACCAAACCCATTTAAAAAAAAATGCTCTCATTTCTCTCTAAATAAAAGCAAGCTAGGTCGGAATCTACGTGAAAAGAGCTGCTTTCGACGGGGAAAAGGTACGTTGCACGCAAGGGTTCCCCGTTTTTTTTTTTTTTTTTTCCCGGTCTGATTTTTTTCGCCCTCGGTCGAAAATATGACCGAGGGGACGACCGAGGGCGACTGGGTTCTTGAGCCCTCGGTCGAGAATTTTGGCCGAGGGCCCTCGGTCACCCGGCCAAGTGACCGGATAACTTGGCCCTCGGTGACCGGGTAGCTCGGCCAAGTGACCGAGCAATTTTTGCCCTCGGTCACCGATCGGCCAAGTGCACTTGGTCAAATTTTGACCAAGTGCAGAATTTTTTTTTTTTTTTTTGCCCTTGGTGACCGGATAGCTCGGCCAAGTGACCGAGCAATTCTCGGCCCTCGGTCACCGAGCGGCCAAGTGCACTTGGTCAAAATGTTGACCAAGTGCAGAATTTTTTTTTTTTTTTTTAAATTGAATTGTCTATTAATTAATGGCTTGTTTGGATGTATATTTTGGATTTTCTAATTGAATTCAATTGTTATTTGTAATTGTGATGGATATTTTGGATTTTCTAATTGAATTCATTTGTTATTTGTAATTGTAGATGTCGAATCAACGAATCACGGTACGTTACGGTGGTCGTTGGGATCGAGAGGGCTACGTTGACGGAGTAGACATGTGCCTCTTCTTTCGTAGAAGAAATTACACTCGACACTCTCGTGAGCCGGATTCGTGCGGTTTTGCGCCCTCCGCCCAATGTCGAGTATTTGTTGTATTGTTATACCCGAGGCTATGACATGAGGAGCGTGCGAGCTCCTATGCTATGCGACGAGGATGTGTCCCGCATGTTAGACGAGCAAAGGGCTGAGTGCTTTGTGTTCGTCGTCGAAGTAGAGGGACAACAAGCTGCGCCGGAGGTGAATATCGGAGAAGAAAATCGTGATCGAGGCGCACCGTCAGAGAACGAGAACGAGAACGAGGAGGTACACACTTCCGAGGACGAGGAAGAGGCCCGTCAGTCCGATCTCTTGGATTCTTTGACCACGGAGTGGACCGAGTGGATCAGGCAGCCGGGCGTGGTTAAAAAGATTATGTCGCGCCGTAATATGTCCTCGAGTTCTACTGCGGGAGGCGGCGAGCAAGCCGAAGCTTTTCAGAATGCACAGAATAATCCACTGCGCAATTGGATCATTCCACTGCCGACGTTTGACCCCGCTGTTCCGTTGCGTTCTGTCGAATCCCAACCGATTTATGGTCAGATGGTAGTCGGTGCCACGTTCCGAAAGAAACAGGATCTGAAAGTGATGGTGGGGATGTATCACATGGAGAATAACGTAGAGTGCAAAACTGCTCGCTCGGGCACTGATCGGGTTGTTATACCCGATAAAACGGTCACCGACACGTGTCAACAATGAGGTAGCCACGTCATCAGATGTGCAAGTCAGAATTAATCTATGGAAAAAGACCTAGAAAGGCAACCAGCAGAAGTCAGAAAAGAGCTTGGACGGGAACGACCGCTCGGTAGTGTCAGACTTATTACACGGGAATATCCGTGGGGGAGGTGTCCGAGTCAACAGGTGGTTAAAAGACATTTGACGGGAGCAGAGGATAAAGTCTTTGTTTAGAGTTAAGTGGGTTTTTAATGCTGGATATTAGTGGAGTTGAGGTCCAATCAGGAGCTGATAAGTGGGCATTAGGTGGCATAATCTAGCCATGCATGGGTTAGTATAAATATAGGGTGTTAAAGGAGAGAAAGGACATGCAAAACCTTGTATTTTAATATGATTTCTAAGTATGAATATATGAATTAAGAGGTGCCTTGAGCATCCATGTTCTACTTATGATTTCTGCATTTTAACTCAAACCTCTTGCTTTCTTACCTATAACATATTTATATTTTGTGTTGTTTATCAAAACCCTCAATTACCAGCAAATACTACCGACAAGTACAAAAACAACCAAAACATTTGGCGCTAGAAGGATCGAGCATCAGGTATTGAAGTTGCAGAAAAGCTCGATTAAAATCAAAAATGGTGAATGAAAATGAAGACACCACGGTGTCAGGTACGTCTGGTACAAGTGGCAGGTGGCGGGCTGTGATGGGTAAGGCTGTGATGGTGGAACCCGAGGTTCCATCTCCACCTAAAAACCCAGAACCTGAAAATAAGGAGCCGCCGCCGCCGCTTACCCAGATCAGCTCTGATGAGCAGAATAGCAAACATGCAGGGGCCGATGAGCCCACAGACAGCCAGGCTGATATACGACGACGTCGACTTCGGTCACAACGTCGGAATCGCCGTCTGCACCCCTATGATCTCGGAGGGCCGTCGACGCCGAAAGGCCCGCCTCCGATTAGATTTGGAAGTCTTGATACTCCACAAAAAATAGATGAAGCAGTTGCAGAACTTATGACGATGAAATACGTCATGACGACTCCTGTGATCCCGGTAAAGGGCACGCATGCAGCCACCGGGGCAAATCTGAATCTAGCTCCCGAGCAAACTGGCCGCATTCCCAGAAAGAATCGCAGAATGCGTCGAGCGTTAGATCTGAACAAAAGAGCCGAATCTATGGCTACTTCTACTGATCCTTATCAACAGGCAAGTAAAAGTGACATGCACGGGCAACGTGTGAACTTTTCACCGGAGAGGGCCCACAGAGCCCCCGGTGCTGATCTTGAACTGGCCGATTTAAGGCAGAAATACTCTGAACTGGAAAGGCGATTGAACGAAAATCAGATTCTCGCCGCCCCGGCAGGTCGTCATAACGATCCCTTGGCTCCCGAGGTTGAACAAGCTCCCATGCAACTGGAAATTCAGCCCATGCAAACCACTTTGTATAACGGCAAAACTGATCCAGAAGCGCATTTGAGCAGATTCAGGACATATATGTCCGGCCGGGGAGCCACAGATGCTACCCGGTGCAAATTGTTCCCACTCACCCTGGGCGATACTCCTCACCAATGGTACGTCAGCTTACCTGCACATTCTATTAAGTGTTTTGACGACTTGGTACAAAGGTTTGTGTCGTATTTTGCATCCAAAGCTTCCTATATGGAGTATAGTCAGAAGCTGCTTGGAGTCAAACAGGGTGAGAACGAAACTGACGAATCTTATGTGGATCGCGTGGGGGAATTACTGTTGGCGGGCGGAGAAGAGATTCCTGATAGCCTCAAACTCCACACCGTATTGGGAGGTATGAGAAGAAACTCTAAAGTATTTAAATCTGCAATGCTAAACTATCCCCGATCGTATGAGGATTTTAAGAGGAAAGCTGGGGCCCAAGTGGCGTACCAGCGTCTCATTGCTGGTGGGGGACACTCCCCCGAGCAAAAAAGAAAACTTCCCTTTTCCTCCGATCGAAGGCCAAACTATATTGGCAAGAAACCAGGCCCTAGGCCAAGTGATCCACGAGTGGATGAAATCCGTGAGTTGGAAGGAAAACTCACTGCTCAGACTGGTCATACACCAGCAGATATTTTGAATATCATGGTCATGCAAAAAACTGATTTGTTGGTAAAACCACCACCAATCTTAACTCCCCCGGACAAATTGGATCCCAACAAATGGTGTGCCTTTCATGAAAAGATTGGTCACAACACCAGCCAGTGTAGGCAACTGGTAAAACTGTTGTGGAAACTTTTTCAGGATGGGAAGCTGTGGCAGTTCTTGCCCAGGCCAGGTGCTGGGGGAAATCCGCAGGGGCCTCCTCCCCGGGAAGTACCCGCACCAGCTCAACCACCGCCTCCTGTAGCTCCAGACCCACCAAGAGTGGGCCAGATCATGATGATCGGCGGTTTGAGGCCAGTGAATGAGGAAAGCCACCGAAAGAGGAAAAGAGACTTCCAGATGTGGGAAGTTTGGTATGAAACTGCCCCGTCAAAAGAAGCAACAATCAGTGAAACGGCGGTGATAACTTTCACCCCGGAAGATCGAGCCGAGACAAAGTTCCCGAAGGATGTGCCTTTAGTGATAAAAGCAAGAATCCTCGGCCTTGACGTGTCTCGCACGCTGGTAGACAATGGCGCGCATCTCAATATTCTGTATAAGAAGACCCTAGATCTGATGGGGAAGCTAGCGCGCTATGTCAACCCGTGCGATATGGTGTTAAAAGGTTTTGGTGACGATGTAGTCATTCCCTACGGAGAAATCATTCTCCCGGTAGAAATGATGGACGCGAAGAACCCAGAAGTCATGATGGTTAGGAATCTTAAGTTTGTAATAGTAGATAAGGTTAGTGGCTATAATGCTTTGTTAGGCAGGCCCTTTCTGGACGCTTTTGAAGCAGTCGCCTCGTCCTATTACTACTGTATCAAGTTTCCAACACCCTCCGGTGCAGTTGGCACCGTTAAGGGGGATCTAGTAATGGCTAAGAAGACTTTGATGTATTTTCGCGATCTTGATAAAACTAAAATCAGAGAAAAAGCTAACATTCCCCAAATCAATTTGGAGGAAAGCAATGTAAAACAAATTCATCACATAAAAGATATCATTAAAATACCCGAGGAAGGAATGAGCTCTCCCGGGAAAAACCCGCGGGGAGAAGTTATTCAGATCCCCTCGGATGACATGAATAAATCCCAGTGAGAACTTAGCATCTCCTGGGGAAAAACAGCCTAAACCCAAAGCGAACTTAGAGGATTAGGGCTCACAGGGAGGATATCAACACAAAAAAGCACCCGTTGTGGAAATGGTTGAAACTCTGGACTCTATAATCGTAGATCCAGAGCAAGCTGAAAAGCAAATACTTGTGGGATCTCACATGGAATCAAATACCCGGATCGGGATTATAAATTTCCTTAAAGAGAACATCTCTACTTTCTCATGGTCCAGTGCCGATTTAGGAAAGATAGACCCTAAACATGCCTGCCACCGGTTGAAAATAGATCCCTGCAAGAAACCAATCGCGCAAAAGCGCAGAAAAATGGGCCCCGAGAAGTGCCAGGCACTCGCCGGGGAAGTAGATAAATTAATTGAAAATAAACTGGTCAGGAAAGCTTCGAGTGATGTCACTTGGCTATCCAATGCGGTAATGGTGACAAAAACGGCCGGGGCATGGCGTTTGTGTATAGATTTCACAGACCTAAATAATGCTTGCCCGAAAGACCTTTTTCCCATGCCGCATATCGACCATGTGGTTGATAATTTGACAGGTCATGCGATATTCTCAACACTGGACGCCAAGGCCGGATACCACCAAATTCCAATGCATCCGGATGATGTTGAACATACGGTTTTCTACTCCGAGAAAGGGATCTATTGCTGGGAAAGAATGCCTTTTGGCCTGAAGAATGCTGGGGCCACCTATCAAAGGTTGGTAAATCAAATGTTTTCTGAATTAATTGGTAGAACAATGGAAGTGTACATTGATGATATTATTGTAAAAAGTAAAAACGAATCAGATCATGTCAAAGACCTCGAAGAAGTTTTCAAAATTCTGGGGCAATATAATATGAAATTGAACCCCAAGAAATGTAATTTCGGAATCAAGAAAGGGATGATCCTGGGGCATGTGGTTAGCGAGAAAGGCATTGAGCCCAACCCTACCAAAATCCAAGCTATCTTGGACATGCAAGAGCCCCGGGACGTAAAAGGCGTACAACGACTCACGGGTCGCCTCGCCGCCCTGAACTGATACATTTCTTGCCTGGGAGATAAAACTCGACCGTTCTTTGCTTCCATCAAAGGACAGGAATTTCACTGGAAAAAAGAGGCCCAACAAGCTTTTGTACGGATCAAAGAATACTTATCCCATCCGAAAGTAGTTGTGGCACCTAAACCAGGAGAAAAATTGTATTTATACCTGGCCGCCTCAGAGCATGCCATCAGTGCAGTCTTGGCAAGAGCGGAAGGAATCCAACACTTTCCGATTTATTTCGTGAGTCAAGTACTACATGAGGCAGAAATTAAATACACTCCACTGGAGAAATTAACATTTGCTTTAATAGTGTCAATAAGAAAACTCCGGGCGTACTTATTTGAGCACCCCGTCGAAGTTTTGACTACTATGCCTTTAAGGCAAGTATTGCACCGGTCAGATATCTCCGGGAGACTCCTGCGTTGGGCGTTAGAAATTAGTCAATATGACATAACCTTCGCCCCAAGGACAGCAATTAAAGCACAAGCCCTGGCAGATTTTATTGTGGAATTAACTTTCCCTGAGAAATCCCAGAATCAAGCACGCGCCTGGCAGCTGTTCGTAGATGGATCATCTACCACCGCGTGCTCGGGGGCAGGGGTGGTATTACTCAGTCCTGACGGGGACTCAGTAACCCATGCGGTAAAGTTTGAATTCCCCACATCGAACAATGAAGCAGAGTACGAAGCTCTCATTTCTGGGTTGGAATTAGCTATAGCCGTTGGGGCCAGGAAACTCCATGTGTTTATGGACTCTCAGCTAGTAGTAAACCATGTAAGTGGGGACTACGAGGCCAGAGGGGAACAAATGATAAAGTACCTAAAATTGGTATGGGAACTTTGTGAAAAAATCCCTGAAGTTCTAATCGAACAAATCCCACGGGAACACAATTCACAAGCAGACGCCCTGTCAAAGTTAGCATCAGCTGAAGGATCAACAGACTTCTCAAATATTGTGTTAACAAAATTAATGTCCCCATCAATAGAACAAAGAGAAATGCAAATGCAAATACTCGCTGGGGCCGGAGAAGACTGGCGGATTCCCATTCAACGGTACATAGATACCGGGGAAGTACCAGCAGATAAAACTGAAGCAAAACAACTTCGCTCCCGAGCGGCAAAGTATACTTTAATAGATACACAACTTTACCGAAGAAGTTATTCCCTTCCACTACTGAAATGTGTGTCGAAAGAAGAAGGATTTAAAATCCTGGAAGAAATACACGAGGGTGTGTGTGGAAACCATGCGGGGGGAAGATCCCTAGCACATAAAACCATGGGGCAAGGATTTTACTGGCCAAGCCTGAGAAAGGACGAAGTCGGATACGCACGTAAATGTGTCAAATGCCAGACGCATGGGCCTAACATCCGAATTTCCCCAGAAGCCCTGAAATCCATTTACAGCCCGTGGCCATTTGCTCGGTGGGGTATCGATCTGATCGGACCACTGGCAACCGCACGGGGCGAAGCAGAACCATTGAACAAAATTGATCAACCGCAGGTTATCAAGTTCATATGGAAAAACATTATATGTCGATTTGGTTTGCCCGAGACAATCATCTCCGACAACGGAAAACAATTCGATGGGGCTGAGGTGGAAGAATTCTGTGAGAAATGGAAAATTAGAAGGCTATTCTCTACTCCTTACCACCCCCAGACGAATGGTCAGGTTGAAGCAGTAAATAAAATATTAAAACATACCATCAAATCAAAATTGGAAAGTCGCAAATGAAAGTGGGCGGATGAACTTCCAGAGGTTCTGTGGTCATATCGTACCACAGCTAGAAATGCCACTGGAGAAACCCCCTACTCTTTGGCTTTTGGAACGGAAGCAGTAATACCAGCGGAAATAACGGTGTTATCACACCGGACCGCTCAGGAGATTTCCCCGGAAAATGAACTAACCATCCGGAAAGAGTTGGATCTTCTTGAAGAAAGAAGGTTAGCTTCCGATTCTCTAAATGCTATGAATAAACAAAGAATTGCAAAATTATTCAATTCAAAAGTAAAGGCACGAGAATTCCAAGAAGGAGACTTGGTGCTGAAGAAAATCTTAGGAACGCACCAGGGAGCACTGGGGCCGAACTGGGAGGGACCGTTTAGAGTAAGCCACTGCCTCCAGAACGGAGCGTACGAGTTAGAGCTTCTCGACGGGACCAAAGATCAGTATCGGTGGAATGCGTTGCACCTAAAGAAATTTTATCATTAAAAGGTTAATCTTTGCTTTTTGTAAAGATATTATTTTTGTAAAAACCTTTTATCACTTTTATAATGTTTCTCAGTATTTATCGAAAATACCTATATGGGTCCTAAAAAGTTATACTTTGTCTAGTACAAAGGAAAAATATTACCCCGGGAAAGAAATAAATTTCCCGGTAAAAATAAGAAATATTGAGTATTCATAAGAGAATACTAAGGTTCGGTAAAGACCCAAAAATCTATAGATTGTGGGGCCGAACACTTCTTTCTGCGTACGGATTCAACAGAGTAAAAGAAACTCAAGAATCGCTCGGGAAGAAGAAATAGGTCCGAAGAAAATCCTAAGAGGTATTCATAAAGAACAAACCACAGGATCGGTCAGTCTTTGTAAAAGGAGAGATGGAGGAGAAAAATGTTACTTAGAATCAGAGAGAATTCCAAGAGGTAACTAAAATCCGAAAATCACTTTTGCAAGACAAAGAACTCACAAAGATTCCCAACAAAGTTTTAAATGAAAACTTGGGTGTGAGCCAAAAGTTATCTATTCACAAAGAATTACGATTCACCAAGCAAGCTAAAACTGACTTGTCAAAATTATAGATAATTATGGTAAAAAGAAACCTGAATAAAACGGTGGAAGGGCCATGAGTAAGACCCAAAGGATAATATCCAAAATAACATACTAAGTTATTACACACCAGCAAAATATAAATACTTGTTCCAGGCAAAAACTGCCTGTATAATCCAAATGCAAAATAAGCAAATATTGTTTTTGGCAATTAAGCCCAAACTGAACAGAAAATAAAGATTAAAATCCCTGAGCTTTTCACACTCAGGGTAGTCATCAAATTTTTGCAGACTCCTGAGCAATTATACTCAGGAGGTAGAACCACCATCACCTGGGGGAGTCGTGAGGGAATCTTTTGGCTTGCCATCAGGCCCGACACCAAGAGTATCCATCTCCTCCCCTTCATCAACACCTTCATCATCAGACGCTTCTACAGGGGCTTTAGCAGGATCACCAGGCATTGAGAGAAGACTGTATGTGGGCCACCATTTCATATCTATGCCGTGGACAACTTCCAGATCCATAAAGGGCTGTGGAACTCTGGAATCCAGAGTACACCCTTGCATGTGAGCTTTGAGAAGTTGTAAACCATAGTCCCTGGCCCCATCATTCTTCTCCTTTGCTGCAGACCTGATGAGATCAGCATAAGCAGTGACATAGAGTAGGTTAGCCAATACCCGGGGATTGTGAGCAGGAGAATCTAACAGGGCTTCAAGCTCTGAGACCCTCCCCATGGATTGTCCAAAGTCATCTTTGGCCTGTTTCAGCTCCCTGGTAATTTTGGCCGCCTCCTCTTTGAGCTCTTTCTTCTCCCTGGTAAAGCTGTCCTGGGCATCCTCAATCTCTTCTTCTTTTTCTTTTATGGTCTTCAAGGCCTCCTGCATCTCAGACTTCAGCTTCCCTACCTCAGCCCGTGCAATATCAGCAGCCTTCTTCCACCTATCCCTGTCCCCTGCAGTGGCAGTGTATGCCGCTTTGAGCTCCTGTACCTGTGCCTCTTGCTTGCTGCTGGTAGTTTTGAGCTTGGACACTTCAGCTCTGATCTTTTCAGCCATGTTGTGAGCCCCAGAAATGGCAACTGCACTTTGACTGGCCAATTTTAGGGCCAGGGAAAAGGCATGCTCCTCATGGTCCATCATATCATTGAGCTCTGAAGTCCAGCATCTACCAACAGCATCAATAGAGTCACCTACTGGATTGCCCAGGGTAGTGACAGGGTCAATGGGGCCTTTTCCAGAGAAGAAGGGAAGCAGAGCTGAGGGGAGTTTCTCCTGGGAAAACCTACCAAGAAATAAAACTGAAGAGTTAATTGAGTGAACCATGTAAAGTGATAAGTGTGTAAATGAACAAAAACTTACTTGGTGAAAAGTATTTTTTCAACTCCAAAAACAGACTGATTTTTGTCAGCACGAGGGGGGGAATCTGTCACCTCAATAATGCCCTCATCAATCTTTTTCCTTTTCTTGTCGCCCTCGAGCTTAACTTGCAAAAGAGTTGATGACCCAGAAGGGGGTAAGCTATGACTTGGAGTGGCACCAGTCATCACCACGTCTGATGGCTGGGAGCCCTCCTTGTACGAATCCACAACATCCATAATCCCCAGAGGATCTGTCTCACCGCCCTGAGCCGAAACCGTGTGGGATCTGGTACGGGAAGCCGGAGCACCAGGTGTGCCGCCCCGAGTTTTTGCAGATCCCCGTCCACCAACACTGGTGGAACTGGTTTTGGCCCTACGAGCCTTAGCGGCCAGGGCTGGGTTTGGGAGTCCCAGGCGATCAAATAGTTTGTTGTCTGCCATCTCGGTAGGTTTCAATTCAAAAACAGTAGAGAAAAACTCTGCACGGGAAAAGTAATACAATTACTCCCGACAAAAATGTTATAATTTCCCCGGGAAATATACTCCCAGGAAATAAAATAAATCTATAAAAAATAGAGGAAAAATACCAAAACAGGGTTGATCCTCAACGAACGGAGGGCAAAACAAGCCTGCTGCGTCACGAATGGTATCGTCGTTCAGATAATCTGAATCTCTTTCTTCGGCCGGAATACACTGTGCCAAAAGATTTGCAGTCTCCAAATCCCACGGGAAGGAGCAGGTCGCCCGCTTAAGCCGCGCACCTACAAAATACCAACGAGTTTAGATCAGTTAAACTGTAAAATATTAAAGTTTTAAATGCTTACTTTCTTCCTTAACACCATAAGTAAGGGGGATGGCGATCTCCCCTTCTCGGGTCTGAGTCCTCCACCTCCCCGAAACAAAAAACCATCTATCCCAACAAGTCGGATCTTTCTCCTCAGGCTCTCGAATTTTTAACATATATTTCCTGTGGCGGACGGTATAGTCTCCCAGCGAATTCTTGTTGAAGTTGACTGGACTGAAGAAAAGATGGAACTCATCCCCAGAAATGGGTCGAGAGAGTCCCACCTGCCCCAATACAGTCAAAACTCCATAGATCTGTGCCCATCCATTCGGATGAATCTGATGCGGAGCCAAACCCCACCGGTTCAATAAGCCTGAAACCGAAGGATGTAGGGGAAACCGCAACCCTTGATCCATTGCGTCGACGCCGATGGCCACCATGCCCGGAGGTGGACAACAGGCGGATTCACCCTCTTCTGGCGCATGCAAATGCACGTTGTAGGGAATCCGCCAATCGTCCCTCCAGTCGGCTAGTTGCGCCGCCGTCACCGTGCTTTCTCGGCCGTGTGCACCCCACTCCTGGTGGTTCGGGTCTGGTTGAACCGCTGTGACGATCCTCTCGACAGGTACGTAAGGGTGAGCCTCCTCCAATTCATCTAAACGGAACGCCGGCAGCGCCGGCGCGGCCTCTTCCATGAACTTTTTGTATTGACGGGCGAGAAGAACTTCTGGTGCTTCGATTTTCGGTCGAACGACTTTGGAGATTTTCGGCATATTGTCGGGTTGGTAAAAAAGGATTTACACAGTAAATAAACAAAGAAAAATTACAGACAAAGAAAGAAAGTTCTTACCTAATTCTGGATCTGAAAGGTCAAAAACTTGGAGTGAATTTCAAAATTCTCAACTCCTATATGTTTATTGATTTCGAAAATCAAATTTCTGCCGTTTTTCCATCCAACGGTGAGGATTGAAGGAGGGGAAGAGATAGCAGTTACCGAGGAAAAACGCACTCAAGTACGTCTCCACTACCCATCAAACCCTAAAAATACTTGGCCAGGATAATGCCACGTGGCAATCATCTCCTGACAAGGTAAGTTGAAAAAGTTACCCTATTTTTCAAATTTATTATTATTTTATTGCGGTTATTAATGGATAAGTATCAGAATACTTATCTCATCCATATAAATACATAGAATCCTTTAAGGATCGAAACTCTGATTTATTTCACCGGGAAAAATCCCAAGAAAAGAAACCTGGGAGATAAACCCAGGAAAGGTAATCTTACATAAGAAAATGCCAAAAATACTTCTCGAATAGATTTCACGGGGAAAAGAAATCCCAGTTATCTTTTGCAGGAGAATTTTCCAGCTCAGAATTGATAGAGCTATCTTCAGAATCAGTTCCCAGATCAATGATCTCCTCTCCATCCTTTCCAAATACACCAATGCTGAAAGACTTTTGCCCACGCAACTCCAGAAAGATGATTCCGCTCACTGAAACCAACCGACGCTCACAAAACTTACTCCAACCGTCAGTCAGTACCAGCCGCCGACCATCCTTCTCCACTTTCACCGTCCAGATTCTTTCAAAAGCATCTACCAAAGCGACATCCTGTCCAGCAAGCTCCGGAAACTTCTGTGAAAAAGATAAAGACAAAGGCAGCTTAGCCTTCATCAACCGATTTCTGATCCGGAAGGAGAAACTCGTGATATTATTCGGGTACACTTCTCTATTCCAAGTAAAAGCCATGATTTGAAGGCGTAATACTACATGAAGAGCCTTTAAAGGCGTAAAAACAACATTAAATGAAGAGTCAACCGCCGACAGAAAGTCAGAATGCAGATTCCAAGGCGTACATACCGAGGTATTCAAACACAATCTTCAGGGAAATCGAAGTTGAAAACTCCAATTTTCCTGGGGGCCTATGTTATACCCGATAAAACGGTCACCGACACGTGTCAACAATGAGGTAGCCATGTCATCAGATGTGCAAGTCAGAATTAATCTATGGAAAAAGACCTAGAAAGGCAACCAGCAGAAGTCAGAAAAGAGCTTGGACGGGAACGACCGCTCGGTAGTGTCAGACTTATTACACGGGAATATCCGTGGGGGAGGTGTCAGAGTCAACAGGTGGTCAAAAGACATTTGACGGGAGCAGAGGATAAAGTCTTTGTTTAGAGTTAAGTGGGTTTTTAATGCTGGATATTAGTGGAGTTGAGGTCCAATCAGGAGCTGATAAGTGGGCATTAGGTGGCATAATCTAGCCATGCATGGGTTAGTATAAATATAGGGTGTTAAAGGAGAGAAAGGACATGCAAAACCTTGTATTTTAATATGATTTCTAAGTATGAATATATGAATTAAGAGGTGCCTTGAGCATCCATGTTCTACTTATGATTTCTGCATTTTAACTCAAACCTCTTGCTTTCTTACCTATAACATATTTATATTTTGTGTTGTTTATCAAAACCCTCAATTACCAGCAAATACTACCGACAAGTACAAAAACAACCAAAACACGGGTGACGTACGTTTGCAAGCTGGGGCGTGAGAAATGCCCGTTCAAATTGTGTTCCACGGGTTCCGATAACACCTTTTGGAGGATTACGAGGCTGAACTTGAATCACGAGTGCCGTAACAATTTGGGGCGGACTGCGGATCGACAGGTGTCGAGCAGGGTTGCGGCTACTTTCTTTGCACGCCAGTTAGTCGGGAATCGGGAACTGAAGCCGAAAGATATGGTTGATGATTTGAGGAGATTGTACGGAGTTCACATCAACTACTACTTTGCCCTGCGGACGAGGAATCTGGCGCTTGAAATAGCGTACGGCGACTATCATGGATCGTATCAGAGGCTCCCGTCATATTTGTACATGCTGAAAGAACTTAATCCCGGGACTATGTATGATATTCAGACGACCAGTGATGGCGTGTTTTGCCACATGTTTGTTGCGCTCGGGCAGTGCATTCGTGCATTTGAGCAGGGCACTCTGAGGCCGGTGATAGTAGTCGACGCCACCCATTTGAAAGGGAGAAACACTGGTGTGTTGTTTGTCGCAGTCACGAAAGACGGGAATGAGAATATTTTCCCGCTTGCGTTTGGTATCGGTCCGATAGAGAATGACGAGGAGTGGACGTGGTTTCTCAAGAACCTCAGAGATTGCTACGATACAGACGACGAGGATCTCCTCATTGTGTCCGACCAGCATAAGAGCATCGCGAATGCTATTCGGAGTGTCTATCCCCACGCGACCCGTGCGTTGTGCTATCACCACCTCTCGAAGAATCTAGCACGGTACGGCCAGAAGGTGGTCGAAGCTGTATACTGTGCTGCCTATAGTTATCAGGTGGATGAGTTTGAAAGGCATTTTGCGAATGTGGAGACTCTTAGTAGAGAGGGTGCTTATACGCGCCTTATTGATATCGGGGTTGAGCACTGGGCGAGGTCACATTGTGCCGCACGACGATACGGTTTCATGACATCAAATGCGGCCGAAGTCTTCAACGCTGATATCAAATGGCCACGGAGATTACCAGTCTGTGCGATGCTCGAGGCGATTCGTGCGATGATTGAGAGATGGTTCGATGAGAAACGAAGGATAGCTAACGAGAGACAGAATGAGCAGCATGAGCTGACCGAGGAGGCATTGGCCAAGTTGTCTAATCAGGATATGTTGAGCCGTTATTTCATCGTTCGGGAGGTCAATGCGAATGCCCGGTACAGAGTTCAGGAGGATGACAAGTCTTATCTTGTGGATATCGCGAATCGCACGTGTGAATGTCGGGAGTTCGACTTAGACCTAATACCGTGTCGTCATGCTGTGGCCGCTATTAGGTATGATATCATTTTACCTTTAAATTTAATTTTAAACTGTCGATTCCACTAACTTGTTTGTTGTTTTTATGTAGACGAGCAGGATTTTCATCGTACGATTTCGTGAGCCCCTATTTCAAGATGAGCAGCCATGTCGAGATGTACGCGACGCCTATTGTGCCGTTGCCACATTATGATGATTGGGTGGTCCCGCCGGATGTGGCATCGTACGTAGTTCTTCCTCCAGTAGTGGTTAGCCAGGCTGGACGTCCGAAGACGACTCGTGCTCGTTCCGATGTTGAGAGCTCTGCACGACGTGATCCGGTTTGTTCCCCCATAAGTAACATTGTACGTATGTCGTGGCTTAGACCTAATATTGTGTCGTCGTGTGCAGGTGTGTTCGAGATGCAAGGGCGTAGGTCACAACAGACGCGTGTGCACTGTTTTTATTCCCCCTGAGAGTGTTGATTTGAATGGTCCTCCACAAGAAACGGGAACGGAAGAGTCGAGCCGGAGAAGGCAAAAGAAGAAGTGCAGCATCTGCAAAACCGAGGGTCACACGAGAAGAAAATGTCCCGTGAGTACGGAGTGAGACGTTGATATGATGGTTTTAGTTTTTATTGGTGCTCGTGAATTATTTAAGACTTGTATTGTTTTATTATCGTCGACTCTCGTGTGATTTGGTGTTATTTGGATTGATTTGGTGTTTGTGTTTGTGTTTGAGATTGATTTGCAGGTTTAGCTTTGATATTAACTAAATAAATCCCGTCAAAATTTTTAAAAAATAAAGTGTGATTTGATGTTATTTGGATTGATTTGGCGTTTGTGTTTGTGCTTGAGATTGATTTGCAGGTTTAGCTTTGATATTAACTAAATAAATCCCGTCAAATTTTTTTAAAATTATTTATAATATATTAACCAATTTAGCTTAATATGATTTGTAAAACAAAAATTAATATTATTTTTTAAATCAAATCTAACAAATATATAACTTTATAAAAAAATAATAATATATTTTATAAAACATAATTAACTTAAGTATATAAATAATCTAATTAAACTAAGTATATAATTAAATTACTTAAATTAAGTATATAATTAAATTTGGTGTTATTTGGGTTGATTCGGTGTTATTTCGGTTGATTCGGTGTTATTTTCGGTTGATTCGGTGTTATTTCGGTTGATTCGGTGTTATTTCGGGTGATTCGGTGTTGTTTGGATTGATTTTGGTGAAAAATTGGAAAAAACAGGCTGCACTTGGTCATGCACTTGGTCACTGCACTTGGTGGCTGCACTCAGTCAAAGTGACCAAGTGCACTCAGTCAAAGTGACCAAGTGCACTTGGTCGCCGGTTAACTAACCGAGTGTTACTCGGCACTTGGTCATTTTGACTGAGTGCACTTGGTGGTGACTGAGTGCAGAGACCACCAAGTGCCCCACCAAGTGCCCCACCAAGTGCACTAGAATAATTTTTTTTTTAATTAATTTTAGGCCAATAAAGTGTTGTTATGTTGTTATGTTGACATTAAAGATCATTTTGGAGCCTATAAACATCAAATAAAAATGAAAACAAAGCCGAATTAGTAGTATTAAGATGAAACGTAGAAGTTTGACTATTTTTTGAACTAACTAGTAATATTGTTACAAAGTTATCTACATACTTACCAAATTGTTCATGATCCGCATGCGTAATCACTTAATTCACCAATTTCAAAGGTTAATCATGTTTTTTGAATTATTTTGACTATGAAATTGATGTTTCATGTAACATAACAACTTTACAATTGAAAAAAATGCATTAAAATCAATTAAAATGTAATTATGTTCTAAGGCACTTGGTGGGGCACTTGGTGGGGTACTTGGTGGCCTGTGCACTTGGTCACCACCAAGTGCACTTGGTCACAGTGACCAAGTGCATCGACCAAGTGCCGAATTAAAAAATATTTTTATTTTTTCCAGCCACAAAGTGCACTTGGTGGCGCCACCAAGTGCAGCCACCAAGTGCAAAATTAAATTAATTTAATTAATTTAATTATATACTTAATTTAATTATATACTTAATAAAATATTTTGTTTTATAAAATATTTTTTTTATAAATACTCTCATTTATTTAGACTTAATTTAAAAAATAATATTTATTTTTGTTTTAAAAATAATTTTAAAAAATAGGGTAATATATTATAAATAATTTTAAAAAATTTTGACAGGATTTATTTAGTTGATATCAAACCAAACCTGCAAATCAATCTCAATACCAAACAAATCTACACACATACAAATCAACACACATACAAATCAATCCAAATACACACATACAAATCTACACACATACAAATCAACACACCTACGACTCAAAAGTACGACTCAAACCAAAGATCTTCCGAGCAACATATCTACGATACTTGAGCAAGTACTCATTGTCGACCGGTACTTTCACGTGAGTGAACGACTTGTTGATGAGACGATCGAGATACATGCACACGTACGGGCCACAACTGGAGTTGTCGTACTGGGTAAATTGTGTCTTCGGGACGACGATCCTAAGAGCAGTTCTCTTGTGGGCTTTTCTGAAAAAATTTGTGTCTGCATCCCAATATCCCGCTGCGACCAATAGCCGAGGCAACAAGTGGTGCAACGGTCGCAGCATCGGTTCCCGAATATCGAGTGGCACACGGAAAGTGAAAGAGTCGTACAGAGATACACTCCAGTTGGCCAGATCGATACGCACCGCGACCCAATGAGCGCCAGTATTGACAACCGTTATTACCTAAAAAAATATAAAAAACAAAACAAAACGTTATTGATAAATAAAGGAACGTTATTAAATTGGATAATTAAATAATATTAACTCGATAAATAATATTACCTCAGTAGCATGAAACCAACTCGTGTATTCCTCGTCTCCTCTGACCATCTTCAACAAATGCTCCGGCACTTTCCAGTTCTTATATCTCTCTTCGAAGTTTGTTGTATTGGAAAATGACTTGTTCGACTTCACCTTCCGCCACTCATATGTCAATTTGTTCTGTTAAAAATATTAAACATTAGAAAAATGAGAAAAGTGAGATAAATAGTGGATTTGATATGATAATTGAAACTTACGAAGAACTCGGTATTCAAGAGTATAGTCGTCTTTGGAGATATTCCTTCTCGTACACCCTTCATCAGTTTCAACTTCTCCTGCAAGTATCGAATGTACAGATCGATCTCCTGAAAAATAAACATACCACAACTGAGCACCAATAAATAAATACTATGAATTTGAAAGTAAAATTAAAAATTAACTTACCACGTCTGTGTACCAATAACCGATATCCTCAATAGTGTCGAAATATTTCTGCGTAAAATGGCCTTCATTCAACCGGATGCTCTTCTGCTGCCCTGCTTGTCGGAACACCGAAAACCAGCCTCTAATCTTCCGTTCACCGGCCGGGGTGAAATGCGTGACGTACGGGCTCCGAAGAGCTGCCGAGGGCTTTCTCACACGGGGTCCGATGCTACTCTCGGCGACCTCCTCCTCGGGCTCCGCTGCGGCATCATCGATGCCGAGTTCTTTATCTTCATCGCTGAACGTCCCCTCATAACAGTGTGCATCTGCCCCGGGAGATGTCTGCGTGAACAAATCTGGTTCCTGCCCGAAATAACTCTCCGCATTGAAGACAACTCGCGACATATCACCGGCAGGAACATCCGGGGGGATATAAGGCTGTGTATCACGGGCAGGAATCGGCGGGAAGGACGTGAAATCAGTAGGAGCCTCCGTCGGTGTGAAGAGACTCCCGAACTCTAGCAAGCCCATCTTCGGAGGAGAACCATAAGTCGGGTCAACTATGGGCTGCATCGGAGTGCGGTAACTGTCGATATCTCCACACGATGCTCTAGCTGGAAAGGTCTCCTCCTCCTCCTCCCGGTGCGACGCAGAAGGCTCTGCATATGAATGACGCCCTGGTACAGACCCGGATCGATGAGACGCAGCACGTCCGGACCCGGAGTGATGAGAAGGAACACGTCCTGAACCCGAATGATGAGACGCAGCATGTCCGGATCCAGAGTGATGAGATGCAGAAGGCTCAACGGGATCGGAAGGACAAGGGCGACTCTTCGAGAATCGTCTGCGACCGAAAAACCCCCGAATGTGCTCCATCAGACTGTCGTGGCTCTCTTTCTGTGTCCTCCTGACACTCTCCAGGAGTCTATCGTTGCTCTCCTGATGTGTCCTCGTGATCCGAGCAGTCAGTCGAGCCATAAATCCCGTGTCGGACTCGTCGTTCAGGATCTTCTGGAACCGTCGATCAATCCGTCGATCGGTACTGTCATCGGACCCCTTAGGAGCAGGAGAGCCCTCTCGTCGAGGTCGCTGAGATGGACGACGCTCTGCCGATGAATTAGGTGTGATGGCATCACGACCCCGTCTACTAGGCCCAGAGTCACCCGTCATCTTGTCGACGGCCTTGGACACGCGTCCGACCACGCGTTCCATCAAGTTCTTCTTCTTCTTCTTTGCCGGTGCCAGTGCCTCGTCTGCAGGCAATCCAAGTCTAGGAGGAGGATGGTACGTGACCTCTTCTGCTCTGTCACGCACGAAAATAAAATGCGGAGCAACCGCCTCCTCCTCCGTCGGCTCTAGATACCGGTGAACTTCAAGCTGAAAAGAAATCAAAATTATATAGAGTTAATTAATTTAATTATTTGATATAACCATTAATTGAACATTAAAACAAGCTTACCTCCGGGTCGTCGAAGAAATCAGAAAAATCGACGTGGGACGTAATCGAGTGCCACCCCAGTAGCCGAGGAATCCTCGGACGGTCGTCTCTGTGCGCGCACGCCCTCCCGAGACTAGGTATAGCCTCGTACGACCATAGTTGATAGGTCCAAATGGGGCCGTAAACGTGGTAGGCCGGCTTCAGTACCTGGCCGGGATGCATGGCAGCTATGCTGAGGTAGTAGGACATGATCTGAAATGTGTGGGAGCCCCAGGGAAACGTCTACCATCCCTCCTCGTCCTCTACCAAAGTCCAAACCCAATCCTCGATTTGGATATCGCCTCGGCATAGGAGCATCATGTAATACATCAGCACCTTGGCGGCCTTCAAGTAGTCGGCCGGGTCTGACCCCAAGTCCCTACCAGTGAATCTCTTGGAAAGCTCTCGGGCTGTAATTTTTCGCCCGAATCCGAAGTGCCTATGAAAGAAAGAGCCGGGAGGAATAATGTGCTGGGCCGAAGTATCAAAGGCGTGGTTCCCAAAACGAAGCCCGGTCACCAAGGCGTACTCCTGTGCTCGGAAGCAAATGATGTTGCCCCCGACCGAAAACCAATGCTCGAACGGAGGTATCGTCGGACCCACGATCTCCCGAGCTAACAAGTGGTGCATGGCCGCGTTCGATCGCCCGTCTCTTTTAAGGTACATCAACCTTCCAAAACACGAACCACGGAATGCCCGGTGAGCCTCGTGCGTATCGTCAACGGCTCTCAAAATCCCTTTTATGCTCTTCAAAACGGGGAACCGGTCGTACAAATTTAATTCTTTCGACGTGTGAATAAATTGTGGCCTCCTCCACCGGAACCCATCCTGCAAAAAAAACACAATTAATTAATAAACATAACATTGTAAATATCAAAAAAAAAAAAAAAAAAAAATTCTGCCCTCGGTCGAGCACTCGGTCGATCGACTGAGTGCCCGGGTGACCGAGGGCCGAGTGACCGGGTAGTGCCCTCGCTCGGTCACTCGCTCGGTCACTCGCCCGGTCACTTGGCCGGGCACTTGGCCGGGCACTTGCTCGGTCACCAAGTGCCCTCGGCCGAGCTTCTTCTTCCCCGCGGCCGAGGGGTCGACCGAGGGGTCGGCCGAGGGCCATAGATCCAGTTTTTTTTACGCGATTTCAGGCCAATTAAACACATAATTTAGACTCTAAACACATCAAAAAACTCATATACACTCAAAGGAAACCAATTCATGCATTAAATCGAACACATTATTGAAACAAAAAAAAATCCAAATTGAAAACCTAACTTACCGGAGCTTGGAGCGGCAATTGTTGGTCTTCTTCGTGCTCGTCGGCTTCGTGCTCGTCTTGGTGCTCATTTTCCGACATCGGGGCGGCCGGAATTCTTGAAAATCGGCGGCGGTAGCTTTGAGTGTGTGGGGACCGACGGGATTCGGTTTGTGGGGGGGGGGACCGATTTTTCTTTTCTTTGTTTTGTCTTTTAGTTTATTTTTTTAATTGTTTTGTTATGTTTTGAAAAAGGGGAGGATAAATGTGTATTTTCCTTTACAAAATGTATAAATTGGGTGTAGTTTTAAAAGAGGGGTTAAAATGAGTAGGTGTTTTATATTTCTTACCATAAAAAATTTTCTCTCAATAGAATACTGTACGTACTAATTAATAAAAATGATGATTTTATAACTTTCATCTTATTAATTCAAAATTTGTATTTTGCATAATTTATCCCCGACGGTCCATGAACGAACAGGCGCGCCCAAGTCCGGCCACTGCCTGGTCCAGTAGGGCCCGCCCCGCCTAACTCTAATTATTTCGATGTGACACCAACCACTCTACAAGTGTGATCAGCTCTTGAGAGTAGAAAATATATTTTCTACTTTAGTCCGATTAATAATATTGGATTATTATAAATGTAAGAAATAGTATCTGTCTCAAAAAAAATACTATCATGTTTGTCTGAGACAGAGAGTAGTTACATATGTTGAAAGTCGTAGGCAGTAAATAGAACGCAGTAAAATGCGCTGCCTAGACAAGGCAGTGTTCTGCGGCAGAACAGCGTATGCCGCAGCACGATGCCTTGTACAGAAAACGTTCGTTTTACGTGATTTAATTAAGTTTAAGTATTTTATCCAGATTAACCAAGTTTTTTACTTGTTAAAATTATATGTGATATATGTATAAGAATTGCAGCGGAATTAATAAAAATAAATCACTTCGAACGAACACACACACACGTACGAAAAAGTAAAGAACACAAATTTAAATCTTTGTATGTGTATTTAAATTATACACATACGAAACGGTCTTACGACCAGAAACTTTATTAAAGAACGAGTCTTTACAAAATGATACTCTTGGATTTACAAAGATATTACCAAAGGCTATACACATGTATGCCTTCGTATAAACCGTATCCAACGAGTATGAACAATCAACAACAAAACCTAGCAACTACTGTATCACACCTATTCTAAGCCTACGATCATCAGCATGAACAAAGAACACTCCCAGAGATGAGAGGTACACGGCACGAAGAACAAGTCTTCGGCTCTAAAGCTGATCGATCGATCTAGAATGGAAATTGAAGTGTATAAGGTGTAATTGTGTTGTATGAAAGTTGCTGAATAGTGTTGGGGTCGTCCTCTATTTATAGGAGGAGATTCCCAACTGAATTCCTTGATTTGCTAGGTCAACAATCGGTTGAGATATTCTAGGGCAGGCTGCTTTGACCGCTGCCGCAGGATGCCTTCTGAAGTTCTTCTGAAATTCACTGCCACACTGCACTGCCTTCCATACTATCTGGACTTCAGCATTCCTTTGCCCTACGCTCATGCTTCGCTCGATATCTTGACTCAACCTCTTGTCCAAGCCTTGCACTGCTTGCGGCATGACTCTGCCTGGCTGTGCTGCGGCAGAAAGCTTCTATGTTGATTGTTTTTCAAGCACGTTCCAACTAATGAACTATGCTAAATCAAATCACCAATATGACAAGTGATTACAACAGTTTAAATTGTGAAGAAAGAAATAAAACAAATAAATATGTTAGCAAGACAACTTCTGCCTAGGTACATTTAAGGCATTGTAATGCCCAAACATATTTATCCTTACAAACTCCCCCTTTTTATCTTTCTTCACAAAACCATGAGGCAGCAGCGCAATGAGCACTCCCCCTCAATGAAATAAATCTTACTTGGAAGTTTATGGAATTTATCTTGACAAAACAACTAAGGCATTAAAACTCCCCCTTAGTTAATACTTCCTAAGTAGAACAAAAATTTATTTAAACAACTAACTAACTAATAGAACAAAAACAAGTTAAACTAAGTAAGCCTTTAAATAACACACCAATTTTTTCAAAAAAGAAATAACTACTTGAATAGTAATTGTTCAACCAAATAAAAACTTAAATCCAAATTGTTCAAAAAGTAAATAAGCAGAAATAAAAATTGTTCAGAGTAATTAAAAGCTAAAAGCAAAAAGAAGAAATGATATTTCTTCGGGTCTTGAGAACTGCAATCCTTCAAACTTCGGGCTCGGGCGACGAATCACGATCCTCTCCATCAATCTCTGCTGCAGTGTCTGCGGCAGCCTTCTCTGCTGCGGCAGCTTCCTTCTCTGCAGCTTCTTCAGCTTCAACCTCCTTGATGTCTGCATCAATGCGCTTCTTTAACATCTTCAACACAGTGCTCTTTGCCACTTTGGCCTCGGCTGCTGGTACTCCCCCTTTTTGTGGAGGAAAGCCCTCTTCTTCAAGAAAGAAGGTAATGGCATCCACGAGTGCTTTTGACATGTAGTCCTGCATGATGACCATATGATTTGCAGCAATTTGGTCTGCAAACGCCTGGAGACGGGCATGAATACCCGGCTGTGGAGCAGATGAGCTAGGGGCATCAGTCTGCGGCAGCTTTGGAGCCTTCTTTGGAGGTGGAGTGGGAGGTACTGCGGCAGTAGCATGAAAACCATTCCACGGCAAGTCATTGTACTCACGAACAGACAGCTTGTAGGGATGTGGCATAGCAGTCAGGAGATCAGCACTATTGTACGCGAGCCCTTGGATTTTCAACATTTCCCAGATCAGAGAAGGGAACGCAAGGCTCTGCGTCTGGGTGATGTTCTCTGCCTGTGATGCAATCTTCTCAAAGATGATTTCTCCCAAATTCACCTGCCTACCTGCACCAAGGTGAAACAAGATTTCCCCCATTTGGGTATGCACAAAATGCACATTGGTTGTGGGAATCCAGTTGTGCCTGGCAACAGTGAACAAAAAATAGTAAAAAGATGAGAGTTTTGAGCAAGGAATGTTGTTTGAGGCATCAGGTGGTGATTTGGTCAGGCGGTGAGAGACTGCGGCAACAGTAGGGTCAGCAAGTGCGGCAGGATACTCGATGTCTGAGCGCTCCAAGAAGGCGTTAATGGCAGCAGGAGTGAAGTTAAAGATCTTCTCACGCAAATACACCTTGCCATAGCCTCTGGATCCATCATCACCAAAACAGGGGCGCAGATTTGCATAGAAGTCGCGCACCAAATCCTCGCAGTAGGGTCCTGCGTAGGTGACTGCCTTGACCAACTTCATTCTCTTCAAGAACTTATCAACTTTGTGTCTGGCACAAGTCGGCATGTCCACACAGCGATCTGTTTGAATGGGCTTGTTGGAGTAGAATTGGGGCCCAATCACTGAACGGCGTTCTGACCAGAATCGCCTCGAATAACCCTTGCCGGGTTTCATATCAGAATCTGAATCCTCCTTGGGGGCATCAATTTTTGGTGCCCTGCCCTTCTTCGCAGCAGGTAGTGCTGCGGCATCACCACTATGAGAGCTGTCGGGTTTGATTGCGGCAGCTTTCTCCTTCCCTTTACGGGATTTCTTGGCAGTGGTGGTCTCCACATCAATGGGGTTTTCCATTGAGGTTGGGGGCACATCCGGGCCTTTGCCTTTAGCATAGGCAGTGGCGGATCTGGTGGACGGCCGGCGAGTGATGGGCACTTGCTGTTTCTTGCGCTTCCTGGAGGCAAGATCCTGCAGCAGTGGGTCTGATTCTGTGTCAGAGGCATCTGCGGCATCATGCTGCTGTTGACTTGAGTGGCCGGAATCTTCCGCATCGGAGGGTGGATTTGCAGATGGATAAGGAGTCGGTTTGCGATCCTTGGTCTTCTTCTGAGATGGGTAGTTGTCGTAGAGCTCAGAGTAGTCAAAATCATTGTCATCGTCCCTCCTGTTGTAGGGCATCTGTTTGCCTTGCTGCTGCACTTCAGGGTCTGCCTGAGGAAAGGCAGATGATGCGGCAGTAACT
The DNA here is from genome assembly GCA_954870475.1 of Euphrasia confusa. Lineage (NCBI taxonomy): Eukaryota > Viridiplantae > Streptophyta > Magnoliopsida > Lamiales > Orobanchaceae > Euphrasia > Euphrasia confusa. The sequence goes on along the minus strand of OX940955.1, from coordinate 37,876,334 downwards.
GATGGCTCAGGACTGAAAAGGCCCTTAAAATCAGAGGTGTTCAGGGATCGTTCGTTCTGGGCAGCCTCATAATCGATGACGTTTCCGACGCCCGGGATGACCACCGGCGGCCGTGGAGTTTGAGATGGCTCAGTGTCGCCGGAAATGTCATCATCTTCAGGGCGGATGATGGACAGTGGAGTTGGTTCAGGGTAGACTCGTTCCTCTTCGGCAGGTTCGTCTTCTGCGGCAGCTTCTCCCCCTGCATCATGGTCCGGGGAGATGTTCATGGGAGAAGCCTTACCTGATCGTTCTCCGGCCTCGACGTGCGGCGGCTGGGAAGCGGCGTCGATTGCGGCGGCGGCAGCTGTGGCGGCGGCGGCGTCGATGGCGATGAGGCGGTTGATGAACGGCAGAGACTCCGCGGGTTGAATATCCTCCATAGTTGCATCGGGGCGAGATTCTTTGATGAGCTCCACCAGACGTGGGTCCGAGTAGTAGCGAGCAAAGGCGAAAGGAGATGATGCCATGGAATTCAAAGTTCTTGATGAAATTAGGGTTTTAGAAAAGAAAACAGAGTACACAATACGCAAGGAAGATAGAGTATTTTATACTTGTGCGTTGTGAGAAAAATTAGGGATTTAGAATTCCAGAAATTTCAAACTCTCTTTTGATCGATTTAGATGGAGAAGATAGAGTTGGAATAGGATTAGGACTTTTGAATTTCAGTAAATATTAAAAATAAAACTTGAAAGAGTTTTAAGAGAAGGAAACGGATGGCAGTTGATGGGATGGGCAACTAGGCAACGGTTACTTTTTGAAGCTGAACCGTCACCTGCCGCACACTCAAGTGCTGCCCAACGGTCAAGTGGGGCAAGGCTCTGCGGCAGATCGTTGCCAAAAATCAAAATTCCTTTTTTTTTTTTTTTTTTTTTTTTTTTTTTTTTTTTTTTTTTGAATAAAATAAGTAAAATATTTTTGTGGTGTGAAAAATCAAAGCTTACAAAGCAAAATTAGGAAAAGAATACAAACATCTAATCCTAATGAAACATCATGCTGCATCATAGGTACTTATACTCTACTTAGGTATAATGCCATGTCAAAAAATGAGATTATTAAATACTTAGGTCACCTAGTACATAGTATCTCAACCCATTGAGTATTAATTACATGTATATGGGTTTGACCATGTTGCCTAAAGTGGTTTGGGTATTCTCTCTTCCTTCGGAAAATTTTAAACTCATAAGTTGACAAGGCAGAATGCTGTGGCAGAGGTTCAGTAGGCATGACAATGCGGCAGCATGATGCAGATCAGCATCTAAGGCATGGTGCACATGCACAAAGATTTTCTCAAAGCAATGAATCGATCTGAGTTCAGTGGCTTGGTGAAGATATCTGATATTTGATTTTCTGTTGGGATGTGATCAATCCTCAAGAGTCGTTTCTCCACCAAATCTCGGATGAAATGATGCCTTATGCTGATGTGTTTGGTTCTTGAGTGCTGCACTGGATTATGACTGATATTTATAGCACTCGTATTGTCGAAGTAGAGTGTAAGAACATTGCTATCCAGGTGGTAGTCATCAAGCATGTGTTTTAACCAAATCAATTGGGTACAGCAACTCCCTGCGGCAATGTATTCTGATTCGGCAGTGGATAGAGAAATGCAGTTTTGCTTGCGGCTTTGCCATGAAATGATGTTGTTTCCAAGAAAGCAACATCCTCCGCTTGTACTCCTGCGCTCATCCGTGTCTCCTGCCCAGTCGGCATCTGAAAATCCAACCAAATCGGTGGTGGTATCTTTGGTATACCATATGCCTAACTCGACTGATGCGGCAACGTAGCGTATGATGCGTTTGACTGCCTTCAAGTGTTCTTCCCTTGGATCAGCTTGAAACCTGGCACACAAACAAACGCTATACATGATATCAGGTCTAGTTGCCGTAAGGTAAAGTAAACTCCCTATCATGGATCGGTAGAGTGTCTGATCCACTGCGGCAGTATCAGTGCCTCGGGAGATTTTGTCCGTTGAGCCCATAGGTGTTTTCATGGGCTTGGATCCTTCAAGTTGGAATCTTTTGATGAGATTCTTAGCGTATGAAGTTTGTGAGATAAACGTCCCAGCTGATGATTGCTTGATATGGAGCCCTAAAAAATGAGTTAGTTCTCCTACCATGCTCATCTCAAATTTTGATGCCATGGCAGAGGTAAATGCCTTAAGCATATTCTCACATGTGGATCCAAAGACAATATCATCAACATAAATTTGTGCAATTAAAATATTGGAAGAATTGAATTTCACAAACAGTGTTTTGTCGGCAGTGCCTCGAGTGAATCCGAAACTGAGTAGAAAATCAGTTAGGCAGCCATACCAAGCTCTAGGAGCTTGTTTTAGGCCGTACAATGCCTTGTGTAATTGATACACATAGTCAGGATGTTTCGGATCTTCGAAGCCCTTGGGTTGTGCAACATATGCCTCCTCTTCAAGTATGCCGTTGAGAAAGGCTGCCTTCACGTCCATTTGATGTAAGGTGATGTTGAGGTGGCATGCAATAGCAATAAGTAAACGTATGGACTCCATGCGTGCTACGGGAGCAAAAGTTTCATCGAAGTCGATGCCTTCAACTTGCGTATAGCCTTGCGCCACTAGTCTTGCCTTGTTGCGCACAACCTGCCCATGCTCATTCGATTTGTTCTTGAAAATCCACTTTGTCCCGATGACATTCTTGTTTTTGGGACGAGGAATGAGCTTCCAAACTTTGTTTCTTTCAAACTCGTTCATCTCTTCTTGCATTGCCATAAACCAAAATTCATCGGCCAATGCTTCTTTGGCATTCTATGGTTCGATCGTTGAGAGGTACGAGGCAATGCCTATTTCAATGGATGTGGCAGACATGCTTACATTCTTGGTCATGTTGCGGTAGTTGATGTAGGGACGAGCTCTCATGCGTGTGGCCAACAGTTGACTCGAAGGGTGGTTTCGGATAACATGTCTTGGGGGATCCCTTCGTCGTCGGATTGGTGTTTCTTCGACATCTGATGAATCTGTTTGTTGAGGCGAGCTATCATCATTTGAGTGCTCGGGAGACGCTGTAGAGGGCTGATCATCATTATTCGAGCCAGTGGGTGCGGCAGTAGGCTGCGTAGGAGTGAAACTGCCTTCAATTTCTGCTACTGCGGCAGGCTCGAGCAGACCTTCTACATTCTCTTCTTTGGGTTTCCTGAGTCGACTAAGATCATCAAAATCAACATTTACAGATTCAATGATGGTTCTAGTTTGTATAATAAAAATACGATAGGCATGACTATTCCTAGAGTATCCAACAAATAATCCTTTAAGTGATTTTGGATCAAGTTTAGATCTAGGTTCCCTATCATTCAGAACATAACAAACAGAGCCAAACACATGAAAGTATTTCAAATTAGGCTTCCTATTGTTCAAAATTTCATAGGCCGTTTTTGTTGTTCCTGAACGTATGCTGATGCGGTTCAGGATATGGCATGCGGCATTGAATGCTTCTGCCCAAAATTGCTTGCTTAGGCCCTTGGCGATCAGCATGATACACGCCATTTCCTTGAGGGTTCGGTTCTTCCTTTCAGCCACGCCGTTTTGTTGCGGTGTTATGGGGGCAGAAAATTCTTGGGCAATGCCATGCGCGTCACAAAAACGAGAAAGCCGTTGGTTTTCAAACTCGGTGCCATGGTCACTTCTTATTCTCTTTACTGAGGCTTCATGGTTGGTCTTTATCCACCTGATTAGCTTGGACACCTCATCAAATGTCTCACTCTTGTCTTGGAGAAAACGCACCCAAGAATATCTTGAGAAATCATCCACTACGACAAGTATGTAGCATTTTCCAGAGTGGCTCCTCGTCTCGATTGGTCCCATTAAATCCATGTGGAGGAGATCAAAGCATTTGGTTTGCTTTTGATACAGTTCTGCCTTGGAGTTGGCAGGTCCTGCGGCAGAGGCATCAGACTGTCCTGCGGCAGGTATTGCTAGATGACTTGTACGAGTCATTTTTCCTTGTTTGCAATATCCACATGTTGTCTTCTGGATTTTTGGGAGAGCTGGAAGTCCACGAACAGCATTTAGCTTGATTAGACGCTCTAAATTCCCAAGACTTGTGTGTCCAAGTTTTTGATGCCATAGGTCAATGTCATCTTTGACTTGTGCAGTGAGGCATGTTTCTCCAATGGAGTAGCAGTTGTTTGCCTTGGAACGCTCCCCCTGAATGAGTGGGTTCTCTGCACTATCAAACACTTCACACATTTGGTGAGTAAACTTTACATTCATGCCTTCATCGCATAGTTGACTTATGCTTATGAGATTCGTGATGAGGCCTTCAACATGAAGCACTTGTTGTAGCCTTGGCAGCCCTTTCACATTTAATGTGCCTCGGCCAATTATTGAACCACTGGACCCTCCTCCAAATGTGACCTCTCCTCCGTGAAAAACTTTGTAGTTGATGAGGTGATCACTATTTCCGGTCATGTGCCGCGAGCATCCGCTATCGAAGTACCACTTATCATCTTTGGTAGCTTTGAGGGCAGTGAAGATAACATTGCATGTTTCAGCACTTTGGATGGCATTTGATGCGGCAGAGGAGTCATTGGAGGGATCTGTAAAACAAACATTAGAAGAGAGTTTAGTTTTGGGCACCCATTTGCGTATCGTTGTTGCCTTCTTTTTGATAGAAAATCGTGAAGACATAGAGTGTGCGAAAAAATTGGGATGCCGTGGTCCAGTGTTGGAGTGAAAGTAAAATCCTCTTGCTTGGTCCTCTTCGCGTCTCCAACAGAAAGGTCGAATGTGACCAGGTACAAGGCAGTAGTGGCAAACATATCGTCTCTTCGATTTAAAATGTTGCTTAGGCATGGGCTTCCTTGTCTTCATCCTGCCTGATGGTGCCTGCCTTTGCTTCGGCCTTCTGCGGCAGTCTTTTGCTGGGGCATTGGCCTTGCCTTCGGTTTGTTCATCCCTCTTTGGAGTTGAGGATTGTGCGGCAGCGTTTGAATCGTCATTTGATGCCTTTACAAATGCCATGTCCATTGAGTTTTTCTTTGGAAAAACGGCATCTACAACTTTTTGATGTCCGAGGCCTTCCCGTTCAACATGTGAAATACTCATTATTGCATCTAATTTTGTTGTTGCCGTGTTCAATTTTACAAAAGTATTGTTTGCAACTTCGAGTTTTTCATTTACACGATTAAAATCAATTTTTAGTTTTTCGGCCTCTAAATCTTTTCTAGTGAGCTGGACATCTAGCTTCTTCAATCGTTCTTCAAAGGTGTTCTTTTCTACGAGCATTTGTTCAATTGCCATGGCCTGCTTCTTCACTTTTTCTTCATATCCGACTTTGGTTGACGTAAGCATCTTCATCATCTTGGTCTGCCGGGTAAATTTCATGAGTAGCTCATCGAAACTTTCTTTGAGCTCGATGAAAATATCAATGGGAATGGTCTCCTCTTCAGATTCATAGCCATTGACTGAGGCAGTGAGGCACAGGCAGTTCTCTGCGGCAGGGCTTTCTGTAGTTTCTGCGGCAGAGGCAATGAATGCAACATGCCGTCGTGCATTCACATTGGATGGACTGTCATCTTCAGCGTCAGATAGGGTTGTGCCTTCGAGTTGAGCAGTAAGCGCAGTGGTTGAGTCTTCAAGGCAATATTGTTCCATATCTTCTTGCGCAACCATGGAATTCAAAATTCCAATGCCTCGATCTTTTGAAGGGCATTCGGTTGAAAAGTGTCCAATCCCTTGACATACGTGGCACTTGATCCTCGACCAGTCCTTTGAATTTGGACTGGAACTTGAGATGGATCCCGTGCTTGGTTGGCGGATCACAAGTCGTCGATCTTGAGTTTGCGGTGACCTTGCCGGAAACTTCCTTCGTCGGGGATCGTACGGCTTCTTCAGCGAGCGAACAAGTACAGCATCCATTTTCCGGGCGAGGAATGCAAACTGGTCATCTCCACCATCAGATCCAAGTAGCTCGTAGATCTCTTCATCGGTCAAGTCATTGGTAGAGGTGGGGCTGCTGCCTTGAGAACTATTGCCTTGTTCTCTGCCGTCGGGTTCTGCCATGGTGTAGGCAATGTTCCTCTCGTCGCTTCGTGGACGTGACTTCCCGTGAGTTTCACGATCTTCATGGTTCAGTTCATAGTTCTTGAAGATCGCCATTAATGAAACAAAATCTTCTTCAGACATTTCGCTGTCTTCTATGGCAGTGACCTTCGGCAGGAACTTTTTGCTCATCGATCGCATAATCTTACTACACACTGCCGGGTTGCTAATGGGTGAACCAAGGTCAGCACATTCAGTAACAATGGACATTAATTCTCCAAAGTACTGAAGGCAAGTCTCGTCCTCGTTCATACGCAAGTTCTCGAAACGAGACATAAGCATACGGACCTTGGTTTTCTTCACTGCGTTGTTACCTTCACAATGAAGAGCCAGCAAATCCCATACTTGTTTGGCAGTAGTACATTGTTTGACAATTCTGTACATATTGCAATCGATGGATTCAAGGATGGCACACCTTGCCCTATCGTTGGCAGTAGCTGCGGCAGTTTCATCGATAGACCACTTCTCCGGTGATTTTTCAATCGTGCCGCCTTCAGGGATTTCCTCCTGAGGTGGTTTCCATCCTCGAAGTACGGATAGCCACGCACTGCGATCAATTGATTTGATCCTTGCTTCAATGCGGGTTTTCCAAAATCCATAATTACTACCGTCAAGAACAACCGGTGTTCGTACGATGTAAGATGGATCTGCCATTGTAAGTGTGCGTGATCAGACGGACCTTAAACACTAAGTAAGTCTAGTGCCCGCTCTGATACCACTTGAAAGTCGTAGGCAGTAAATAGAACGCAGTAAAATGCGCTGCCTAGACAAGGCAGTGTTCTGCGGCAGAACAGCGTATGCCGCAGCACGATGCCTTGTACAGAAAACGTTCGTTTTACGTGATTTAATTAAGTTTAAGTATTTTATCCAGATTAACCAAGTTTTTTACTTGTTAAAATTATATGTGATATATGTATAAGAATTGCAGCGGAATTAATAAAAATAAATCACTTCGAACGAACACACACACACGTACGAAAAAGTAAAGAACACAAATTTAAATCTTTGTATGTGTATTTAAATTATACACATACGAAACGGTCTTACGACCAGAAACTTTATTAAAGAACGAGTCTTTACAAAATGATACTCTTGGATTTACAAAGATATTACCAAAGGCTATACACATGTATGCCTTCGTATAAACCGTATCCAACGAGTATGAACAATCAACAACAAAACCTAGCAACTACTGTATCACACCTATTCTAAGCCTACGATCATCAGCATGAACAAAGAACACTCCCAGAGATGAGAGGTACACGGCACGAAGAACAAGTCTTCGGCTCTAAAGCTGATCGATCGATCTAGAATGGAAATTGAAGTGTATAAGGTGTAATTGTGTTGTATGAAAGTTGCTGAATAGTGTTGGGGTCGTCCTCTATTTATAGGAGGAGATTCCCAACTGAATTCCTTGATTTGCTAGGTCAACAATCGGTTGAGATATTCTAGGGCAGGCTGCTTTGACCGCTGCCGCAGGATGCCTTCTGAAGTTCTTCTGAAATTCACTGCCACACTGCACTGCCTTCCATACTATCTGGACTTCAGCATTCCTTTGCCCTACGCTCATGCTTCGCTCGATATCTTGACTCAACCTCTTGTCCAAGCCTTGCACTGCTTGCGGCATGACTCTGCCTGGCTGTGCTGCGGCAGAAAGCTTCTATGTTGATTGTTTTTCAAGCACGTTCCAACTAATGAACTATGCTAAATCAAATCACCAATATGACAAGTGATTACAACAGTTTAAATTGTGAAGAAAGAAATAAAACAAATAAATATGTTAGCAAGACAACTTCTGCCTAGGTACATTTAAGGCATTGTAATGCCCAAACATATTTATCCTTACATATGTTAAACTTAACAGTTGTTCATAAAATCACATCCCATTAAGTTGCTTTCGATCTTCTAATTTCTTTTAGGTATCCTATCAATAGTTGAACAATCTTTCATGTGTTATATATAATGATAAAATCCCTAATAAACTTACATGCTCATTTCCAAAATACTCATACAAAGATTAGTTACATCTATATCTATATCTATATCTATATATATATATATAATTTCAGAATCCACTAATTCCAGTTGACCAATAGGAAACCAATAATAATATTGTGTTTACACTATAAATTATAAATAAAAATAATATAAATTATAAATAGTAATATTATTAAACATATTTAAATTATTATTATATATAAATTTTAAATAGTAATTTAAAATTATATATTTTTGGTAATAATAATTAATTATCATCTTAAATATATAAATTTTTATTTCTTTTTTCAAAATTCTTTTTTATTCCATTAATATTAATTTAATTTCAATTAATCATATCTCATAAAAATCAATCTCTTCCTATTCCCTAATCCATTCTATTTAAAAAAAATTGATGAAACTTTTTAAGTATATTATTTTCTCTTGCTGGCTTCATAGGTCCTTTTTTATTTTTCTGAACATTGAATCGATTTACATGTATACGTTCTTCTATTCATTCATTTTTTTCCTCGATTTTTTTAATTTTATGTATTAATTATGATTTATTCGCAGATTCCAGTATCAAATTTGTCGAGTTATTTATTATGTTCGATTAGATTTTTTTTTAATTTTTAATTTATCCATAATAATTCAGTTATTGTTAAATTTTGCAGGTTAACATACGTTATATTAATATAATTGCATTTTCCCATCTCATCTCCTTCATGTTCACCAATTAAATTCAAAATATTTATATTTCTATTTATTTTTCAACTTTATAATTTTTATTTTCCATTTATTTGGATTTTCCCCCAGCGGTTTTAGGTATTTGTTGGATGCGTTTGACACTAGAGGAATGCAGAGACGAGAAACTCCCCTTCCACCAGATCAGATGCTCCTCGATCGGGTAGGATGAGACTAGAAACTCCTCTTCCACCAGATCAGAGGCTCCTTGTAAATGTTGATTTTGGCGACAATGTTTTTGTACTTGTGTTTTTGTTGATTTTCAGGTTTGCAGGTGCATGGAAAAGGAGACTAGAGTCTCCGGTTTTGGAACAATGGAATGTGCATGGAACGGCGATACGAGTCGCCGCTTTTGGCATGACAGGAACGGCGACAGGAGTCGCCGTTTTTGTGCAAACTTGGAATGGCAGTGGAACGGCGACAGGCGTCGCCGTTTTTGGTGCAAGCCGTGGAACGGAGACAGCAGTCTCCGGTTTTGTGCATGGTCTTGGAACGGAGACTGTTGTCGCCGCTTTTGGCATAGCAGTGGAACGGCGACTGGAGTCTCCGTATATGTGCATATGGCAATGACACTGGAACGGCGACTCCAGTCGCCGGTTTTGGCATATGTGCATGACATGGAATCGGCGACTCCTGTCGCCGGTTTTGGCAATGGCACGGGTTCCGCGACGCTTGTCCTCAAGGCACGGTGCCAGCGACTATGACATTCTTCAACGACGATTTTCACTAAGTACTTTCAACGTGATTTCTTTCACCAAGTACTCATATCAAGGAATGAAGAATGGATCTAGTGTTTTTTCTACTTCAATGATATCGACGACCATGAAGACGATGAAATTCCGAGGCTTCAACACTTAGAGTTTTTCACGAGAGTTTGAAGATGAAGAATTGAGATCGATGGAGTCAAGATTGAATTGAAGTTCTGTTTTTGAAATTGAAGATTCAAGATTCGAAGATTCAAGAATCAAAGATTCAAGATTCCAAGATTCAAGAATCGAAGTTCTACAAGAGTGATCTCATCCATGGAAAAGTGACATCAGCCAAGCATGTGACCAACCAGAACGTGCCACGTCATCACCTCACATGTGCGGGCTGCCTATATAAACCCATGGATTTCGATTTCACCAGTTGACGATTTTGAGAGAACGAAATCTGATTTTTAGAATCGTGACCGACAGCTTCGAGCTTCGAGTTTGTGTAGTAGCGTTTGCGCCTTGTGCCAAGATTAGAGTTAGGAGATTTAGCTCTAGGTACTTGTGTGCTAGATTGCAAGTTAGTGGGAGTTGTTGCGACACTCGGGAAACTTCTTGTAATCGTTTTGCCTACCATACTCAGTGTAATAGTTTAGTTTCGTTGTTTCAATGGAATGAAAACATATTACATAACTTTGTCTTTGTCTTCCGTCTTTCATTCCACGAACTTGTGTGACTGTTACCTTGACTGAAGCTGGTGTTCGTTGTTTAAGTCCAACTTCGCGAAAAGTTGGTATCATACGTCGAAGACGTAATTTCAATTGGTATCAGAGAGGGACGTCATACGTATAAGACGTGATCCGTTACTTGACTTCATATTTCCGCTACAATGGAGTCGTCCATGTTTGTCCAGAAACCGATTATGCTAACTCATCAGAACTACTCAAACTGGAAGGCCAAAGTTTCTGCTAGGATTAAGGGTTTTGATTCCAGATCTTGGATGGCAGTGTTGGAAGGATGTGAACGCCCATATACGTAAGACACCGATGGCGTGAGAATTCCGAAACCGGAACGTAGTTGGACGAGAGAGGAACATGACTTGTCCACGGCTAACAGCAAAGCCTTACTTATTATCTGTGAATGGCTTGACCTCAGTATGTATCAGCTGGTCAAAAATTGCACATCTGCCAGAGATGCATGGGAAACGTTACAAAGAACTTGTGAGGGAAGTCATGCTGTTAAGCGTTAAAAAATCCGAACTATCACTGCTCAATTCCATCAACTCCGAATGAGGGAAGATGAAGACATCAATGACTACTTGGACAAGATCATGAGATATGTGAATGAAGCTTTTGAACTTGGTGAAATTTTTCCTGCTCCCATGGTATATGAGAAAGTCCTCTCCAGTGTTAGCACTAGGTTCGAGAGTAAGGTGCTGACTATCGAAGCACGCAATGACGAGAACCAAAACTGGGACTTTGCCGACTTGATGGCTTATTTGAGAAACTATGACCTGACTCTCAAAGTTCGAAGCAACCCAGACATGTCTCTTGTCTACGAACCGATGACTGCTCTCAAGATTTCAGAGAAAGGAAAAAGTTCCAGAAGTTCTAGCTCTCGAAAAACTCATTCGAAAAATGAGAAAACTGAAAGTAGTTTTTCTGCTGATCTGGGTGAATCTGATGATGAGAAAGCTGAAGAAATTGAAAAACTGATGAACTCTAATAATCCGGACAAACTGGCTGCACTGACTGAGATAGTCACTTATCTTGTGAAACAAGAATTTAAGAGAAAGAACCGTGCACGAAATTTTCGAAAATTTCAGAAAAGTTCTAACTCATATCCAAATACTCCTGACAACCGAAATCAGGGATCGTCGTCAGACAAAAAGTTCAAAGGAACAAAGCTCTCACCATACTCCTCTACTGGCAAGGATGTCTCCAAGATGCAATGCTATGAGTGTAAGGGATATGGACACGTTAAAAATGAATGTCCTAATTTACATCGTAAGAAGAAGCTACCAGTTAGCTATGTTGTGATTGACGATGAGGATGTCATTTCTGAGAACGAAGAGTCTGAGGAAAATAATTCTGACGATGATGAAGACAACGCTCTAGTTGTCACTTTTGGTGAATCATTTGATCTCGAAAATGTGGAGGTCGAAAACTTTGTTTTTGATGCATTTCTGAAAGACACTGCAACTGCAGACAACATTTTTCGTGTGGCATCGACAAACCGAAATTTTTGTGATGACAACATTTTCTCGGATGATGAATCTGAGTCTGAAACCGAAAAGGAAGAGATGACATCTGATGTCCATCAAAGTGTGACCGAGTCTACTGAACTGGTTGATCTGAAAGAGAGTTATTCTAAACTCGAAAAATTGTGTGACACAGCTATCACTGAGAATAGCACCCTTGAAGTGTCACTGAACTTCATAAAAGAATCTCTTGATGAACTCTCTGAAGAGAATCGAAAAATGAATGATGAGGCTGTAGTCTTGAGAAACTCAGTTGAGAAGACTGAGGATGAAAAGAAGAAGTTGAACAATTCCTTGACAATTCTCAAAGTCAAATTTGATGACCTTTTCGAGGAAAAACATAAGTATTTCAAGGAAGTTGTCGGACTGAGAGAGTTGTGTGACAAAATGAGCTCTGAAAACTCTAAACTGAAGATGTCACTGAAAAAGGAGTCAACTGAAGTGAAGAAACTGCAGACTCTATTTAAGAACTCGGATGCTGAGAATGATGAACTGAAGTCATCACTGATGAAAACTCAAACTGACCTTGCCATGACTGACAAGGAACGATATGCATTGAAAGAAAAACTTCATATGACTGACGAGCTGTTAAGGAAAATGAACACGAACTCTTCCGTGTTTGACAATGCTGCTTCATATATGAATCCTAATCGTTACGGTCTTGGATTCCAAAAAGTTTTTGAGTCTATATACTCAACACCTGAAAAGAAGAAGGAAGTGAATTTTGTGAAGGCATCGGATGATTTGCCAAAGGATAAAAGTAAGGATGACGTTGAATCATCTAAACGGAAGGAGATTGCTGAAGGGAAGAAGATTGCTAAGTCTCCAGAACCAAAAACTCAAAAGTCGATCTCGACTTCAAAATCTGAGACATATCAATTTCCGAAGAATATTGTCAAACATCCTCGTGGTATCCTACCTTATGAGAAGACGTTGCTGAAGAACTTAGAGAAATCTCAGAACGTGAAGAAAAATGGACAAACCTCTAGCACAAAAACCGTTTTGGTCAAGACGTCCACGAAGGTTGAAACTCGTCAAAAGAGAAAGTATGTATGTCACTACTGTGACCAACCTGGACACATTCGACCATTTTGTTATAAGATGAAGGATGACGCGAACAGAGAGTTGATGACCCTTAAGAAAAAGTCCGAAGTGGCTAAGAAAATGAAGAAAACCATTTCTCCAAATTCGAAAGCTAGGACAACTCTGAAAGCGTTGACTGAGAGACATGTCCAAATGAATGGAAAGAAGAAATGGGTGCCTAAGTCTCAAAAGAGTAAAGTTGAACTTAACTCTACAACCAGTAGTTGGCAACCAAGGGATCTGATTTTCTGCCATGTTGCACTTAATGCTTCTGAAGCTGGCAACAAAGGCATTTGGTACTTTGATAGTGGCTGCTCCCGACATATGACCGGCACAAAGAAATTATTGAAAGAATATGAGCCGATGACTGGTTCCCCCGTGGTGTTTGGAGGGGGAGCAAAAGGTGTTGTCAAGGGAAAGGGGACGCTTCAAATCAAAGGATTACCTCCTATCAGAAATGTTGTCCATGTCAAGGGACTTGTGGCAAACCTCATCTCTATCAGTCAGCTTTGTGATGAAGGTTTTAATGTTAGCTTCGATAAGGAATCTTGCCGAGTGTTTGATGTTGAGGGAAAGTGTATAATGGAAGGTCCACGTGCTAAAAACAATTGCTATACAACTGAGTATAGTTGCTTCTCCGTGACCGTTCCTGATGAAGTTGACTTGTGGCACCAACGACTTGGCCACACTAGTACTCGCAATCTGAGCAAACTGGTTAAGGGGGAGATAGTTCGAGGAATCTCTCAACTCCCCAAAATCGAGAAGCGAGTATGTGGTGACTGTCAGAAGGGCAAGTTGACAAGGACTCCTCATCCGGCACTTCCAACTCTAATGAGCACTGCAGCTCCCTTTGAACTTCTACACATGGATTTGATGGGTCCAATGGAGGTGAAGAGCTTAGCTAAGAAAGAATATGTGTTGGTTGTTGTCGATGATTTTTCCCGATACACATGGACGAGATTTCTGGAATATGTTTCGACGAAACACGACTGCTTCCTTGTGACTGCGACGAAGGACAAGTAAACATGTCTATCACATACTTCGGTCCATCTCACCGATTTTTAATATGAGAGATTTTTCATTACCTCAAAGTTCTATTCACCTCGTGTGAAATTTTTGGTTTTGGAAAAATGATGGAAGTGTCTCTTTTCTGGGAAAATATTTGCTCTTCATTGCCTAATATCACCCCTCGAATCTCCACTAAAATGTGTTTGAATGTTTGCGTGTGTTGAACTCTTGAATGACTAACTCGGGATGTGTTGTTTTTGTTTTGGCATTTCTGTAGTTCATACACAGGACTATGTGGTTTACCATCTCGGAAGTCTAAACATTGAGTGCAGCGACGACAAGTTCAATTGTTGGCAAACTTGGAAACCCAAAAACGGAGATTCCTCATTGTCCGAATCTGGAGACTACCGTCGCCGAAAAAGCGGCGACTAGAAAAGTAGAGACGCAAAAACGGAGACTCTCCAAACAGGAGACTCCTGTCGCCGTTTTCAACAAACCGTGCCCATGCCAAAATCCGGAGACCACAGTCGCTGGAAAAGCGGCGACCAGAGTCGCTGGAATTGTGGCGACACCAAGCCCTGTCCAGCGCCACGCAATTTCCGGAGACTCGAACCTATGGCACTGAACTTCGTCATTCCAACCCTCGGTTTGAACTTCGTTTTTCATATTTTTATTTATTTATTTTTATTTATTATTTTTGAAAATTATTATTTTAATAATATTTTCAAATTAATAAAATTTTGTTCGTCTAATGGGCTCAAATTTTCTTCTTGAGATGGGCTTTTTACAGGTCTTGAGCTGTGTTTTTTAAATTCGGACGGGCGGCCCAAAATTTTCCTATATATAGTCCCTGGGGTGATTCTATCATGGTTACGCTTACATCGCACTTTAGAACTCTCGAACTCTCGACTCTCAGCTGCTGACTGCTTGTCCGACGTTTCTAGATTCTAAGTTTTTCCTAATTCCGTTGCATCCGGCAACTCTAGCTTCGCGCACCCGGCGCCCTGTCCATCGTTTCTGTGATTGAATTTTTCCAAGTGTTAGAATATTTTTCCAAGACTTCGAAATGTCTGCCGCAAAGAACTTGGATGACATGTTGGCTGACATGACTGTCTACCTAAACGAACAGTTTGAACAGGCTCCGTCGCCCACGTCTAAGAAGGCGGCGTATGAAGAGCTTAAAGCTCACTTAGAAAAAGTCGAGAAACGCAAGGCTGCGTCTGCTGAACCGTCCATTGACTTGACTACTACTGCCCCACCGGCACACTCATCTGCCCGTCAACCGGGAAAAGAACCTAAGGCAGGGAAATCAAAATTCCAAGATGCTTCCTTCCGCATCTACAGTGGGGTCGTACCCAAGGCTGAATACCATAGGTTGCTCGCGGCTGGCGAGATAACCAAGGATGGCAAAAAGATTGTCAAAATTCCTTCTACTGTGACTGTGACTGCTGGCACAGATCCAAAACTTAAGTCGCCGTCAGGCTCGGGACAGAAATCGGCGACTCCAGCTGGGAGTGCCGAAGGCAAGAAACCATCCGCCAGTGGAGGTGGTGTGAAAACATCCACCCCGAAAAACTCTGGTGGACAAGTCACCAAGTCTCGAACTCATAGTTCGCAGAAACCGCCACTATCTTCTGGATCAGCTGGATCGCAGAAGTCGACTGACGGCTTCAAGTATATCTCGGATTTTTCCGAGTGTCCTAAACCACATTCTCGCGATTTCTTCACTGCGACTGCTGAACGTCGCCACAAACTCATCCAGACTCTACCGATCCTTACCGATCGAACCATTTTGAAGGAAGACTATGACCGTCACGGCATAACAGATTTCCTGAGCAAGATGCATATGCTCAAATCCGTGAGCTTGACTTACCGCTATTCCATTCCCATCCTTAACAAATTCTATGCCAGCTTGTCTCCTGACTTCGCGAACCCGAAGAGCCGTCTGTATGGCTGTTTTGTTTTCCGTGAGAAGTTATACAAATTTCGTCCCTTCTCCATCAACAAATTTCTAGAGAGGTTGGAAGTTGATTCTAACTGGACTTCGCCCTCAGCTGAGGAACGGGCCGAAGACCTTACCATCGGCACTTTTGTTACTCAAAAGAAAGTTAAGTCTGAACTGCCGCCGCCGAACAAACTGTCTGCCTTTTACGGCATCTTGCAGCGTCTTGGCATGTCCAACTGGACTGCGTACAAGGACGAATCTGTCCTGACTCCGGAACTGATGCATATCATCTTTCGCCTTGGATGCGGCGAACAAATCAACCTTGGCAAAATAATATTCAATGACTTATGCAAAATTGCCAAGACGACGGACGAGACCATTCTTCGCCAAGCTGACTGGCCAGAGGCACAGAAACTTCAACTCACGCATCCGTGTTTGATCTACGGCATGCTTCACGCTCAAGGCTTTACACCTGACAATGACTTTGAGAAAAAGTTAAAGAAAAATGGCGCTGTCAAGATCACTGGCACGTACCTGAATCCGTCCAAACGTGTCATCGATCTCCCTTGGTTTGATTTTGTTGACAGGAATGCACTTCCTGATATTCTAACTCCTCCGCCATCTCCACTGAAAAGAAAGAGAAAGTCGATCGCCAAGAAAGACAAGTCTCCCTCGGCCAAGCGCCAAAAGAATGAATCCACAGCTGCAGCTGATGAGGCGGAACCTCAAACCAAACAACAGCCCAGAATCGTTCCTCGCGAGTTTGGGCCTTACTCTAAAGTTCCGCCTTACAGAAATCCTTATCATCCTATCCACAGTCATCGTGCTGTGGTGCCTTCAGCTTGTGTAAAGGAATTTTATGCTGACACCTTGACTCTGGAACAGTGCCAAGAAGAACATGCCGTGGCCTATAACAAAATGATTGACGCTCAGAAGAAACAAAAGTCATCCTTTGACAAACTTCAGCGTGAAATCCAACAAGGGGGAGGACTCGGTGATGTTGGAGCCTGACGCTACCGTCGTGGAGTAGCGCAAAATAATATTTATAAGCCTAAACTATTTACTAGCACAAGTACTAGTAGCAAGTATAGGGTCGATCCCACGAGGAGGCGATTTTGCTTATAGTTTTCCCGGCTTTGAATGCTCAATTGGGTTGTCACGTTTGAAAAGGTTTTGTTTTGGAGAGCAGTTGGGCATTGCCGAACCGTGGTCACCGTGTTTACTTGACTGAAAAATAACAGATAACAAAAATAAAACTAGCATGCAACCTAATTAAATGATTGAGCAATTAACAGACTCGACTAAGCAGATAAACAAATAAAAACTAAAGTATCCAGGCATTGACTCCCCTGACTTCCCCCTTGACCTATGTGCTGCCGATCATCGGTACGTATATCATTTTGCTAACAGTTTTGTCTTCCAGTTATAGATCCCAAGTATTAACATCCCTATGATGTCACGCATATTAATACTCCGAACCCTTATTCGCTCTTATGTTTAAGTCCTGCCAGATCTCTCTCGACAGGCCTCCTGACGTTGACCAATTCGACACTATGTGACCTCATGAGTCTAAGTTGGTCAAGTCGCCTTCATCCTCCAAGCAAACCCGGAATGGCCAATAGCATGCCTGGACAGACCCAAGTCATACGACCACATCTCCAGCAACATGTTGTACTTCGCGGACGCCCAGTCTCCCGGTCGCGTTGATCCACGTACTCCTGTGTTAGGCAAGTCGGGGTTCCCACTGGTCACTGTAGGATTGCCCAAGTCCCTAACATGCTTAAGTTACTACCCTGTTGAATCGGGAACAAAACTCAGCTAGTTGCTGTCATCAATAAGCCTCCCGGCACGATCACGTCTCAGGGTTGGTCAGGTTCTGTCTTTGCCCAGATACGAACTGTTTAGCTACTTGACATAATTAAAACAGAAAATAAAACAAAGAGATTACGACGAACTATATTATGCATTAAAACTGGAAATTGTTCAAAGGGAAATGAAATCAAAGTACGAAATCAAAAGCATTAAAACATAAAGGAAATTGTTTTTTAGCCCGAGGGCTTAACAGAAAATAATCGCCGGCGAGTCTGGTTGCTCACGCGGCCGCCTTCTTCTTCGCTGGACAGGTTAGGGCTTGCTCCGTGTTCTTCGCTGCTCATACGTCGTACTTCTTCTTCATCAGTCACTCTCTTATATAGACGGGCTTTAATTGATGGGAGACGTGTGGGGGAATACCTCCAGGGTTGGACGAGAGTCCTCCTTTTCTTTATCTCTGAATCTGGTCATCTTTGAAGAGTCCACGATTTTCAGGATTCTGGGTACACCGAATGCCCAACGTTCCGCCTCCGTCAATGTTAGCGCTTGCCCATGTACTTCCTTCTCTGACTGACTGAGGTAGCGGACCATGTGCGGTACTTGGTCGAGCTCAAGTCTTGCTCCACCTGCTGACGTCCTGGTTGCTTGCTCAACTCTGCTGGACCCTTTTCGTCAGTCTGGCTTGCTCAACTAGTGCTCTTGACCATGGAAGGTGATTTCCTTGCCTCTTTCACACAGTGCGCTCCTCTTTTCACTCCTTTACCTGCCCACCTGCAAAACTTGCCCAAGTACCCAAACGTGCCCTCCCAGACACAAATAAAGTAAAAACAAACTAAGGACTCGATTTACTTGACTCTAAAAACCTAAAAATGAGCCAAAAAAATATGGCTCATCAGAGCCCCCGATGCAAGTTTGAAGGACACGTTCCTTCTGAAGATGATCCGGGATGCTATCCAAGAGGCGCATGTTCAGTTAGCCAAAGGTAACAATATTGAAGTTGAACAGGTACCCCGAGCTGATGATGGCGAGAAGACGGACGATGACATTTTTGAAGGATGTATGGATATCCGTGACAAGGGAAAGGCGAAGGTTGGTGAAACTTCGAGAGCTATGCCGTCGGGTGGATTGAAAGATCAGGATGTCGACGCTGATGTCAACATTCTTGATGTCGAAGATGAAGGTGGAAAAGACTTCGGCGAGTACGAGATCTTTGGTTTGGGTGATGAGACCGACGACGACGAGAAAGAGGACTCCAGTTCTGATGATGGCTTCGTCTATGGCGAAGATGAAGAAGACGTGGTCGAGAGTCCGGAACGTGAACCCACTCCTGCTGGCTCGCCAAAGGAATGAAGAAATTGAAGATCTTAAGTTCCACATTCCAAGTTCAAGTTTTTATCCCAAGTTTTTATTTCCGTTTTTTTTATAACTCTGGAACTCGGTTTTTCATATTCTGTTATTGCATGCATCAAACTCTAAATTCGTCCATGCATTGTTTTTCATAATTTTTCTATCTCTGGATAATGTTTTGATTTGAATATTTATCTAAGTTTTTTATCCTTTGGTTTGAAATTTTGGCTAAGTCTTTTTATGGTTTTCATTGATTGAATGATTGATGTTTTTCCATCTTTTACTTAGCTTATTTTGTGTTGATATTCGATTGAGGGGGAGATAAGTATATCTCTTTTTACTTAACCTCGTTTTCATGAGTTGTGCCAAAAAGGGGGAGATTGTAAATGTTGATTTTGGCGACAACGTTTTTGTACTTGTGTTTTTGTTGATTTTCAGGTTTGCAGGTGCATGGAAAAGGAGACTAGAGTCTCCGGTTTTGGAACAATGGAATGTGCATGGAACGGCGATACGAGTCGCCGCTTTTGGCATGACAGGAACGGCGACAGGAGTCGCCGTTTTTGTGCAAACTTGGAATGGCAGTGGAACGGCGACAGGCGTCGCCGTTTTTGGTGCAAGCCGTGGAACGGAGACAGCAGTCTCCGGTTTTGTGCATGGTTTTGGAACGGAGACTGTTGTCGCCGCTTTTGGCATAGCAGTGGAACGGCGACTGGAGTCTCCGTATATGTGCATATGGCAATGACACTGGAACGGCGACTCCAGTCGCCGGTTTTGGCATATGTGCATGACATGGAATCGGCGACTCCTGTCGCCGGTTTTGGCAATGGCACGGGTTCCGCGACGCTTGTCCTCAAGGCACGGTGCCAGCGACTATGACATTCTTCAACGACGATTTTCACTAAGTACTTTCAACGTGATTTCTTTCACCAAGTACTCATATCAAGGAATGAAGAATGGATCTAGTGTTTTTTCTACTTCAATGATATCGACGACCATGAAGACGATGAAATTCCGAGGCTTCAACACTTAGAGTTTTTCACGAGAGTTTGAAGATGAAGAATTGAGGTCGATGGAGTCAAGATTGAATTGAAGTTCTGTTTTTGAAATTGAAGATTCAAGATTCGAAGATTCAAGAATCAAAGATTCAAGATTCCAAGATTCAAGAATCGAAGTTCTACAAGAGTGATGTCATCCATGGAAAAGTGACATCAGCCAAGCATGTGACCAACCAGAACGTGCCACGTCATCACCTCACATGTGCGGGCTGCCTATATAAACCCATGGATTTCGATTTCACCAGTTGACGATTTTGAGAGAACGAAATCTGATTTTTAGAATCGTGACCGACAGCTTCGAGCTTCGAGTTTGTGTAGTAGCGTTTGCGCCTTGTGCCAAGATTAGAGTTAGGAGATTTAGCTCTAGGTACTTGTGTGCTAGATTGCAAGTTAGTGGGAGTTGTTGCGACACTCGGGAAACTTCTTGTAATCGTTTTGCCTACCATACTCAGTGTAATAGTTTAGTTTCGTTGTTTCAATGGAATGAAAACATATTACATAACTTTGTCTTTGTCTTCCGTCTTTCATTCCACGAACTTGTGTGACTGTTACCTTGACTGAAGCTGGTGTTCGTTGTTTAAGTCCAACTTCGCGAAAAATTGGTATCATACGTCGAAGACGTAATTTCACTCCTCGATCGGGTAGGATGTGAATCGAGGGATGCACCCGAGTAACAGACACATGTGAGAGAGAGATCGAGTATGATGAGACGAGAAACTCCTCTTCCACCAGATCAGAGGCTCCTCGATCGAGTAGGATGTAAATCGAGGAATGCGCCCGAGTAGCAGACACATGTGGGAGAGAGATCGGGTAGGATGAGACGAGAAACTCCTCTTCCACCAGATCAGAGACTCCTCGATCGGGTAGGATGTAAATCGAAGGATGCGCCCGAGTAGCAGACACATGTGAGAAAAAGCCAATAGGTCTCATTCAAGGATTACTTCATAATATTTCAATGAAAATTTGTCATATCCGAGATTCGAACTCTGCGTCGTCGGGGAATTACACCAACATCACCACAAACCTTACCACTCGGCTATGCCCCAAGAAGCTTACATACTATAAATTACATCAAACATGCGTAGTCTTTGAAAATAATAAAATTTTCATAAATGAGATAACGGTTAATAATGAAATTAATATGAATTTACAAATTTAAGTGAGAGTTCGATTATTATTAAATAAAATAATTTGTTAGTCCATTAATAATTTTTTGGTCGAAATACGTTGGAGATTAAATAAAATTTTAGATTATTTCAAATAAATAAATCTCGTGCATCGCACGGGGAGTGATACTAGTTAAAAAAAATTAAACTATTTTTTAAAATAAAAAATAATTATTATTTTAAGACGAGTATATTTTATCACAACTTTCTCTTAACTACTTTACATTCTACACTTAAAATTATATTTTTTCCTCTAATTCTTCGATAACAAAATTAATTTTTTTTTTTTTAAGATTGAGGGAATATTATTACCCTTCATTGTTTTTGTGGTTAATTTCTAAGAGTTTGACTTGTGATGCTCCCACACACCAAATAAGCAAAAACAATCATGAACATTTAATGAGATATATTTCTAAATTTAGAAGTCCTGAAAATACCAAACTAAATGTGGAATTAGTTACACTGCTCTCTCTATTTTCCTCTGAATTCTCTCCCTTATATATTCTCATTGTCATAGCTGTATATTAGCTGTCAAATAACCTATATCCATTTTTCTTCTTTCCCTTGTTTTTTTTCTCCACATCACCATCTTCTCACATCACAATTATAACTATAAAATAAAACATTTGAAAACAACTTCCACCCCCTTTCACACTCCCCCTTTTACCTCTGTTTCTTTCTTCACAATCATTTCCTTTTGTTTTTGACCAAAAACAGTTTGGGTGCAACTCTTTTTGTGTGTTTTCTAATACACTGGACTATGTGTCAAAGCATGTGAAATGCAGCACTGATGTGGAGATACAGAGAAGAGTAAAAAAGGTGGAATTTTTTTTTCTTGTTCCTTCTTTGGCTGTTGTTTTAGTACAAGTAGCAACATGAGTTTTGAGTTCTGGTGAAAAAGATGAGATTTTTATTTCTATTTTTGGATTATTGAAGTGGGTTTTAGATGTTAAGAGTGCATTGTTTTTTTTTTTTCTGATTAATTTTGATTTATAGCATCAAGTGTGATGCACTTTTTCCTGCTTTTTGTTTATTGGTGTTTGATAGCATCTTCAAATGATTATTGTGATCTGTGAGCAATAAATGTTCGATTCAGCTTATATTATATACTCAAAATGTTCGATTATATTCGCTCGAATCGAGCATCATATTCAAACTCAAAATTGTGTGTTTCTGTCCATCTTTTCATTTGCCCAACATCAAATTTGGTGTCTTCAGTTCACAAACACGTTTAATAGACGATGATTTTGAAAACTGCAAATTGATCATTTATGAATGGTAGTGACTGAATTTGCAAACTAACCCTTTACATCGAATAACATGAGTATACAGTTCATGCCTCATAAATAATTTAAGGTAATTAGTATTATGGGGACACAAGAACTGATAATGTTCTTTACTTTTTAAAGTCATCGAACGAAGGAGAAGAAAGAATAAAGTGTAGGTATATGTTGTTGTTTCTGTTATTGTTTTTTCTGACTATGTTTGATGATCCATGTAGTGTTTCTGTTACAGAGAGAATTAGCTGATGCAGCAGAAAATAAGCTCCGCCTCTTCCGATCAAAGAAGCTGCTTTATGAACATGATGCCAAAAAGACTAAAGATCGATGTACCTCTTTCTTCCAAGGTCAGCTTCGAAATTTTGTAGCAATATAGATATATTCTTTAATTCCTTTATTTCTTTCTATGACATTCAAACCGGACGACTTAGTAGCTACGAGACTCGACATGTGTATTCAGTATTCTACTCATCGATGACTAGTTTTCAGAATATCCCCTCCTATGCATTAAAAGCTAGTAAGAATATTAGGATTTTATGCTTTTTATGCATGTTTGTTTGATGCGTTTGCTCGGGAGCAGGAGAAGAAAGAGAAGTTCAGTGAACGTATTTCTGCTCTTCAACAGCTGGTCTCACCATTTGGAAAGGTAGGTACTCCAAAGTCATCGTAAAAAAATTGAATGATCAAGAGTGGATATCTATAAGCAAAACATCGTTGCTGATTTCTCTTATTCTCACTACAGACAGATACGGCTTCAGTACTCACAGAAGCAATGGAGTACATAAATTTCCTTCACGAACAAGTTAAGGTACACACATTCTCCTGAAATGTTTACGTCTTTATCCTAGTCATCACCATATCAAGACACGAACCCGTATGGTCTTTTCAGGTATTGGGTGCTCCATATTTACTCAGTGCACCAACAGAGGCAGAGGTAAGTATGCCTTAAATCATTAGTACTATGTTTTAAAATTTGGTTTAAACAAAGTAGACTATCCCTTTCGTATTTTTCTTGTTTTCAAGGGTGGTGAAGAGCCACGCAGCCTTAAAGCCAAAGGCTTATGCCTCGTCCCAGTTTCCTTAACCGCTGGAGTTGTGAGTAGCAATGGTGCCGATATGTGGGCCCCGGTTAAAACTTAAAAGTAGTACCCAGAATTCAAGGAGATTGGTTTGGGATGAAGAAGCATCGGTGGTAACCCATAGTAGTTGACTACATAGATTATGAGGATCAAAAATATAACTTGTGTCTTGTTCCGTAATAAGCAAAGTTTTGGCCGATGAAATTTAGTTCCCATCGAGCCAAAACTTATATATATATATATTTATAGGTAGAAGCTAATGATACAGACGAATATTAGTGTTGTGTTAGGGGCAACATGATTTGTAAATCAGACGACTTAAAGATCGATCTGAGAGGCTTTTATTTCGCACCATATCAGTGCAGACTTTGCAGTATTGTGGTGCAGATCTTTACTAATAAAAAGATGTTGTAAAATTAAACGAGAGCTTTCGTATCACATTCACAATCCACAAGAATGTTACTTGGTTTCTGATCACAGTGAACGATATAAATAGCAACATCGAGCCTCTGAACCATGTTAAGGCTCCCAATTAACTCCTAAATCGATTTCTTGTGTATACTTAGTTACTGTGATCAGTCGAGCATTATTGAATCAGGGAACACTCGTGCATGATATAAAACTCTCGCTCGACACTGAAAGTCTTTACAGTGCCATTAGTTTAACATCCTTAGAATAACGAATTCTTGTTTTTTTCAGTATTTTAACACATTGAATAACGAATAATCTGTTGTTGAACCATCTATCCATACCCGAATTTTTTTCGTAGACTCGGTACACGGTTTTCCAGACGAGACCGGTTCAAAGAAACGACACGATACTATTACCTCAAATGTCATCCATTGACCTTCACAAAGTCAGCAACATCAGCAACAAAATTCAATCGTCACAAGCTGCTGCGAATCGCAAACACCCTATAAATACCCATCACCCTCTGCCTTACATCTCCACACCAAACAAATTAAGACAAACATGAATTCATTCGTTGCAACAAAACATTCTCTGCTACCAGCATTACTACTTCTGGCTACAGCAGGAACACTCGTCCTCGTCTCAGCCCAGAACTCATGTAATTGCGACTCAAACTTATGCTGCAGCCAGTTCGGCTTCTGCGGATCAACCGACGAGTACTGCGGGACCGGCTGTAAAAGCGGGCCCTGCAAGAGCACGCCAGCTGGCAACAGCCGAGGACCTTTCGCCGATATCGTGACCGACGACTTCTTCAACAGCATAATCGGTCAGGCCAATAACAACTGCCCGGGGAAAACATTCTACACCCGATCTGCTTTCCTCACGGCCCTCGACTCTTATCCTGAATTCGGAACTAATAATAATAAGGCCGAGATCGCTGCTTTTTTCGCGCACGTCACGCACGAGACCGGTGTTAGCGAAATCAATGGGATTGACGAAGATTGATTTCTTAAGACAAATTAGTGGAGATTGATTTATGTAATTAATATTGATTATTTTCCTTGTACAGGAGGATATTAGTATCTTTCCTTTTTGCTTTGTTGTAATGACACTATTTAAACTCTTGGTAATAGAACTTCATCACCAACAATTGTGGTGATCTCCATTACCTTTCTCATGGTATCAGAGCGATCTACGGATCAAAATATTTAAAAAAAAAAAAAAAAAAAAAACTTTTTTTTTTCTCTTCTAAACTTCAAGCTTCAAACATGACCAACCAGAATAACAACACATCTCTTTCCGATTCTCTTTCTTTCAACACCATGATACACATTCTTTCCAATATCAAATTGAATTCTACCAATTTTCTAATGTGGTATGATAATATTTATTCACTTTTCTCATGCAAGCGGTTCTTACCACACCTCACTGGTACCGTAATCTGCCCCCCTCCAACCGATCCCACCTACACGGCTTGGAATGACAAAGATCAATCTATCAAATTACTCCTCAATATTTCTTTAACAGAAGAAGCTATGGCCGTCACAATCGGATCCAAAACTTCGAAAGAAGCTTGGGATGCCTTGCTCGGCACCTTCCGTCAAACCTCAAAATCGAGAGAGCTTCGTCTAAAAGATGATCTCCAACTCATGAAACAGGGCACTCGAAATATTTCCGACTATGGACGTGAATTCAAATCACTTTGCGATCAACTCGCCGCCATCGGAAAACCAGTCGACGAAGCTGATAAATCACACTGGTTTCTTCGAGGACTTGGACCGGAGTTCATCAACTTTCAATCTTCTCACATCGCTCTTGGCACTCTACCGTCGTTAAGCGACTTGCTATCTCGAGCAGAGAGTTTCTCTTTATTTAACAAGCCCACCCCATCTGCTATTCCTCCTACAGGTACACCTCTTATGGCATTTTCAGTCCAATCAAAGCAGCACTCCTCTACTCAAAATAATGGATACCGCGGGCAGCCAAATTATAACAACAAGAACAACACCAATGATAGAGATAATAACAAGCCTAAACGCATTCCGAAATGTCAACTTTGTGGCGAAGAGAAACACTATGCTGATGCATGTCCTCGTCGTTTTGACAAGGCTTATACTCGTTTCCCCGCTTCTCGTTCTGGACAGACCGCAAATTTGGCGGAAGCTTTCTCTGCGCATGTTAATGTATCGACTCCAGATTGGTTCATGGACACGGGCGCATCGGCACACATGACCTCCAACACTTCTGGTCTCGACAACGCACAACAATATTCTGGTAACGAAAGTGTCATCGTTGGTAATGGTGACTCCTTACCTATATCTCATATTGGTTGTCGTTCGTTATCAAATATCAACCTGTTGGATGTACTTGTTGTCCCTCAACTCACGAAAAACCTCTTGTCTGTCAGTAAATTAACAAGTGATTATCCCGTCGATGTCTTATTTACTGATACGTCGTTTACAATTCAAAACCGCAAGACCATGGAAATTCTGGCTCGCGGCAAGCGTGAAAATGGATTATATGTATTGGAAGAGGGTAGCAAAGCTTTGGTTGCAGCCTTACACCGCAAGAATTTATGTGCTTCTTTTGAGTTGTGGCATGCTCGTTTAGGGCACGTCTCCTATGACACTATTTCTCTTTTGAATAAATCTAAATTATTATCAGTAACTTCTTTGCTTCCGAAGCCAGGTTTATGTTCTTCTTGTCAAATGGCTAAAAGCCCCCACCTTTCATTTATGGATAACATTAAGCGAGCTACAAATGTGTTGGATCTTATTCACTGTGACCTTTGGGGACCAGCTCCCGTTTCCTCAAAATCAGGCTTTCGGTACTATGCAATTTTTATTGACGACTTCTCTCGGTTTACATGGTTCTATCCGTTACATGCTAAGTCTGATTTCGTTGAAGCCTTTCTCAAATTTCGATGTTTAGTCGAAAACCAATTCACTCGAAAAATCAAAGTCTTCCAAAGTGATGGTGGCTCAGAATTCACAAATAATCGGTTAAAAGAAATTTTTTATGCAAGTGGAATTCATCATATTATGTCTTGCCCTTATACGCCAGCACAAAATGGTCGCGCCGAACGTAAACATCGCCATATCACCGAAACCGGGCTGGCCATCATGTTTAACTCTTCTGTGCCATTAAACTATTGGGTTGAAGCATTTTCTACGGCCGTATATATTATTAATCGGTTGCCGACGAAGGTATTGAACATAAAAAGTCCGTTTGAAATATTATTTCATATTTCGCCGAATTATGAGAATTTTCATCCCTTTGGATGTCGTGTTTTCCCTTGCCTTCGTGACTATGCCACAAATAAATTCTCTCCTCGAAGCTTGCCTTGCATTTTTATTGGATACAACTCTCAATACAAAGGCTTCTGTTGTTTGGATCCTCATACAAATAAGAAATATATCACACGACATGCCCGTTTTGATGAATCTTTCTTTCCTTTTTCCAATAATTCTACACCTAATATTGTAGAAAAATTGGACTTTGCAAGCTTCTTGGATCCCCAACCAGCTTTGACTACTGCAAGTAACACCTCTCACAATTCTACTGAAAAACATGGGCCTTGCTTGATATGCCCTACGGACAATCCATCAAGTCCTCTTGCTTCACAGAATATGGGTCCTCATTCTCAAATGCCTCAAGTCTCCAATACACTACCTTCCATTGAGCTTGAAAACTCGTCTATGCATGCTGAAGCCTCCAGGCCACCTCCTCAACAAAATCAACCTAATAATATCACTACTCGAGCTCAACGGGGAGTACACAAGCCGAAAAATTTTGGACCAGACTTTATTCTTACTGGGCTCACGGCTTCTCTCATCAATTCAACTCCGCCGAAAGGACTTAAGTCCGCTCTTAAGTCTCCTCAATGGATCGCTGCTATGGACGATGAAATACGTGCACTTCATTCTAATAAAACTTGGGATTTAGTTCCTCGTCCATCGCTTACAAATGTGGTTGGTTCCAAATGGATATATCGTACGAAATATCTCTCTGATGGTTCCATTGATAAATATAAAGCTCGCTTAGTCGCACAAGGCTTTACTCAACTTCCGGGTTTTGATTACTTCCACACTTTCAGTCCGGTTGTCAAGGCTTCCACTGTCCGCATTGTTCTAGCTCTTGCTGTGATGCAAAAATGGTCACTTCACCAACTCGATGTAAAAAATTCTTTCCTTAACGGCGTTCTCACTGAAAACGTCTACATGGAACAACCACCTGGATATGTCGATGCCCGTTTTCCTCAACATGTTTGTAAATTACGCAAGGCATTGTATGGTCTTAAGCAAGCTCCACGAGCATGGTTTCAACGCCTTAACCATTTTTTGACAAATCTGGGATTTGTATGTAGTCGAGCTGATACTTCTATGTTCGTCTTCCATCGCGATTCTACATTACTCTACTTGCTCGTTTATGTGGACGATATTATTCTCACCGGCAATGATCCCACTTTAATTGCCAATTTTATTTCACGACTACATTCCGAGTTCTCAATCACCGATTTGGGTCGTCTTAGTTATTTTTTGGGCTTGGAAGTCACTCACACCAGTGATGGACTATTTCTTGGTCAAGCAAAATATGCCCGAGATATTTTGTCACGTGCTAAATTACAAGACTGCAAACCAGTTAGCACTCCACTTGCCCCTGGTGAGTCATTTTCTTCAACTGGTGACTTGTTTTGTGATCCCGGACTGTATCGTTCTCTAGTGGGAGCTCTTCAATATCTCACGATCACTCGTCCAGATTTAGCCTATGCAGTAAATACGGTTTGTCAATTTCAACAATCACCCACTATTGAGCATTTTCAAGCCGTTAAACGAATTCTTCGTTATATTAAAGGCACTATACATTATGGAATTCGTTTTACTTCTGGATCTCCTTCATTACTTGGGTACTCTGATGCCGATTGGGCTCGATGTGTTGATACTCGTCGTTCTACCTATGGTTATTCTATTTTTCTCGGCGGGAATTTAGTCTCTTGGAGCGCCAAGAAACAACCGACTGTTGCTCGATCAAGTTGCGAATCCGAGTATCGCGCTCTAGCAAACGCAGCCGCTGAACTTATTTGGGTAACTCACTTGCTACGTGAACTACGTGCCCTTCCTCCTGATCCACCCAAACTATTGTGCGACAACAAAAGTGCTATATTCATCAGCCAGAATCCGATAGCACACAAACGTTCTAAACACATTGACATCGATTGTCATTTTATTCGTGAGTTGGTTGTTTCCGGTCGTCTTCAAACTCAGTTCATCCCATCACATCTTCAACTTGCGGATATTTTCACCAAAAGTTTAGCCCGTCCGCAATTTGAATTTCTTCGTTCCAAGCTTTGCGTTTCAATAAATCCCACGCTTCGCTTGCGGGGGGATGTTAGCGAAATCAATGGGATTGACGAAGATTGATTTCTTAAGACAAATTAGTGGAGATTGATTTATGTAATTAATATTGATTATTTTCCTTGTACAGGAGGATATTAATATCTTTCCTTTTTGCTTTGTTGTAATGACACTATTTAAACTCTTGGTAATAGAACTTCATCACCAACAATTGTGGTGATCTCCATTACCTTTCTCAACCGGGCGTAAGTTTTTTCTTTTTTTTCTTTCGTTGCATGCAACGAGCTTTTATTATTCGTCGACTGATTAAAATTATTTTTTCTCGAAATGCAGATTTGTGCTATACGGAGGAGATAAACGGAAAATCCGCGAATTATTGCGACGAGAGCAACCGTGAATATCCGTGCGAATCGAACGAGGGGTACTACGGGCGGGGCCCGTTCCAGCTGTCGTGGAACTACAACTACGGGGCGGCGGGAAAAGCGATCGGGTCGGATTTGTTGGGCAGCCCGGGCAGGGTGGCGAGTGATCCGATTGTGTCGTTCAAGACGGCGCTTTGGTTTTGGATGGGAAATTGTCACGGCCCGTTTATTTCCGGGCTGGGATTCGGGTCGACGATTCGGGCTATTAACGGTGCGCTTGAATGTGATGGGAAGAATCCGGCAACGGTGGAAGCTCGTGTGAACTACTATGCAGGCTATTGTGCGCAGCTGGGAGTGGGCCCCGGCGGCAACCTGAGATGCTAGAGATCGATCGATCGAGGAGAAATTAATGCACGAGCAATTAATAAATTATGTACTCTTCCGCTAGAGTTGTAGTGGTATAGCAATATGTCGAGCTTTTGTTGTTCATTACCAATGGAATCGAGTGCTTTCGTTACGATTTGTTTTTTTTTACTATATTTTACACTTTTTACGAATTATACTATGCTTTTTACGCTGTTTTTTTGTTCACACTAAATTATATTTATTTTTTCATATTAAAATAGAATTAGACCTTTAATTTTTTTTTACCTAATTTTTTATTTTTACACACTTAGTTTTACTTTTTTTACTTTAAATATTAAATTATCTTTACATTTTTTACCAACGTAATATAAATAATACTATTTTCTTTTCATAATATTAAGGGAAAAATGGCATTAAGGCCATTTTTCAGCATTTTTTGTCCAATAAGGTCAATTTGTAAATTTTGTGTCAATTAGGCCATTTTGTGTCAATTAGGCCACAAAAATGTCCGTGGAAGGACGAAAATACCCCTCCATATATCCTTCACAAATCGAGCCGAGGGGAATTCATTCCCGACACATTCAATTCCCAAAACACATTCAATTCTCTCTCTCTCTCTCACCTCCGCCGCCGCTGCTATTCAACTGCCGCCGCCGAGGTAATTCATCTCCGTCGCCGCCGCGTTCAAGCTAAGTAGAGGGGGAAGGTCGCCGCCGGTGAGCAGCTCCAATTCTCAGCCGCGATAATCGATTCCATGCAGTCCGTGTCCCTTGGCATCGATCGATCGATCGATTTGCTCGCCGCCGCCGCCGTTCCTGTCTCAGTTCAGATGTCAGATGCGCCGCCGCCCTCCTTGCCGTCGATTTCGAATCCAGGTACGCGATTTCGAATCCACGTACCCGTTCAGTGCTTAAAAGCTTCATTCAGCATGCATGCACAGTGTGTGTGTGGATTGATTCAGTGTGCATTGTTCATGCATTCAGTGTTGATTGTTTTTTGTTATGCATGTTCAGTGTTTTTTCGTTGCATTCAGTGTCTAATTCACCATGCCCTCAGTGTTCAGTGTGCATGCATTCAGTGTTCCTGCACCGAGCTTGCCATTCAGTGCTTATTTTGTTCAGTCAGTGTGTAATTCACCATGCACTCAGTGTTCCTGCACTGAGCTTGCCATTCAGTGCTAAATTGGTTCAGTCAGTGTCTAATTCCTGTAACACATTGTGTGGATTGACTGAGCTTGTTTTCAGTCAGTGTCTAATTGCTTGATTCAGTGTGCATTGAGCCGGACTAATTGCTCTTCCACACTGTAGACACCTGTGTGCACACTGAATCCATATTCAACCATGTGGATTCATTCAGTGTTTGTTTGATTCATTCACTGTCAGAATGAATATGGTATGGATTCAGTGTTGATTTGAGTCATTCAGTGTTTGATGGCTTTGTTCAGTGTTTATTTGATTCATTCAGTGTCAGATAATAACTTGGCTAATTGCACTTACACACTGTACCACCTTGTTGCCACACTGAATCCATCCATATTTAGCAATATGGATTCAGTGTTTATTTGATTCATTCAGTGTCAGAATGAATATGGTAACTGTTATTATCTCGTTGGAAATGCAATGTGTTACAGGAATCAGTGTGTGTTGACTTTGTTTCCTTTGAGGCATTGACCTGTCTCCCTTTCAATAAATGCCTGCCATGTTAGTTGAGGGTTGAGGCATTTACTGCCTTGTTAGTGTGGTGATTACGGTTATAAAAACCTCGTCATTTCTCTGGTTTCCTCATCTCATTTCTGTTCGATCGGGGGGAGCAGCCAGCAACGATGCCGAGGCGAAGGGGAACACTCGATCGAGAGCCAGGACCGACACCAAGCGAGGCAAAATTTATGAATAACAGTCCTCCCTCGTCGCCCGAACAAAGATTCAATGACGGGCCAATCCGTCGGGGGCCACCAATGATGCTTAGGCGACCAGGCACACTGGATCGGGAGCCAGGGCAGACGGCAAGAAGTCGGGGGGTTGAATCTTGGAATGGTTCTCACTGGACCGAGCAAAGATTCAATGGCCGTTGGCATAAAGAAAAGTTTCCCCTCCCGGCTGTCTTTGTTCGTCCGATCAAGGACGAAATGGGGAATTTCATCGTTCTGACGGACTCCCTGGACCAGAAATGGCACGTTCCTCTCACCACTCATCGGAATCAAACTGCCATCCACGGATTCAACTGGGAACGCCTCGTTCGAGAGTTTGGAGTGCAGGAAGGCTGGAACATCCGGATTACCTGGACCGGAGGAAGAAGATTCTCGGTTGGCGTATTCGATCAAAATGGCCAGTCGATGGTGCGCCCGGTCAGGGACCCCCCTCGTCGTGACCCAAGACTTCCTCCGTCTCATTATTATTGTTGTTAAATTTTGTTTTTTGTCGTTTTTTCTGTTTCCTGTGATTTTGACGACGACTTGTCTTCGTTGTACTGCTCGTGATTGAATTACTTGCTGCTTGCTTAATAAGACTCTTTGAGTTTAAAAAAAAAAAAAAAAACACTGTGTAGTCTGACTTTGACACTGAACAGGCCTCAAAAGCACTGTTCCTTTGACTGTGATTCATTTAACACTGAACAGGTCTTAAAAACACTGAACCACACAATCAAACAAACACTGAGCACACTTTTATGGCACTGAACACACTCCAATAGCACTGAACAGCACTGAACACACTTTAATAGCACTGAACACCATTTTTTAGCACTGAACAGACAGGGACACACATTGAATCACACTGTTTGAAATTTTCAGTGCTCGTTTCACGCATTCCTTAAAAAAATCGTGCGCTGACTGTGAGTCGTTATTTTTTTGTGTTTTTTTTTTTCAGCAGCAGGGGCCGATGTTTTCGCATTCTGTGCATTCACCGGTGAGAATTTGGTGTCCAGAATCGATTCCTCCCGTGCTGCCGCCCTTCACCAGCTGAAGGAAATAGTCGAGCTTCAGTGGCCTGAGCTCCGAGACGTTGCGTACGGCATGCATTACTCTGTACCCGATTTCCCAAACTGTGTGCTCTCAACCGATGCGGACATGTCGAACATGGTATCCCTAGCTGCGCTTCACAAGCTGCCTCGGGTGAGCATCGACATTTCCATCGCGACTGAAGACCACACCTCTAGTTCTGTGTTCTCGACGGTGTCCAACAGTAGCGCTGTCAGTGCGACTGGAACAGAAAACAATGAGGGATTCGAAGCAGAGGATATGTTCCGCCTGTTTGGTCCGTCGAGTTCTAAAGTGCTGTTGACCGATGGCTGGGACAAAGAGATTTCTGGTGTCGGTCAGATGTTCCAAGGAGGAGCCCCGGACTTT
The DNA here is from genome assembly GCA_954870475.1 of Euphrasia confusa. Taxonomy (NCBI): domain Eukaryota; kingdom Viridiplantae; phylum Streptophyta; class Magnoliopsida; order Lamiales; family Orobanchaceae; genus Euphrasia; species Euphrasia confusa. The sequence continues at coordinate 37,842,944 of OX940955.1, read as the reverse complement.
CGAAACGCGCTCTGTAAGGTGGCAGTCGGAGTGGGATTCGATTTCGAGTACGTGAAGAACAGATCCGAAAAGGTTTCTGCCGTGTGCTCGAAAAAAAGCAGCACGGGATGCAACTGGTCCGTGTGCGCCGTGATGGATCGAAGCAACGGCTTCTTCTACGTCAAGCAGCTGAGTAACGAGCACAGCTGCGGCGCGTGCTTTCGATCCCTGAAGCACAGGCGCGTCTGCTCGGACTTGGTTTCCAGTTTGATAGTCGAGGAGGTACGGAAAAGCACGCTGACTCGTCCGGTCCAAGTCGTGAGAAACTTCCAGCATCACTACGGCCTGGAGATCTCGCCTGGCCTCGCTCTGGATGCACTCGAGAAGGCCAGGAAGCTGATTCACGGCGACGATAAAGATTCCTTTGCCGCACTGACCAAGCACCTGCAGGCAATATCGGACTCCAACCCTGGGTCGCACCTGCTGCTCGAATTCAACGAGGCGTCCAGGAAGTTTCGCAGGGTCTTCATCTCGATGAAGGCTTGTATCGACGGGATGAACCACTGTCGCCCTTTGCTGTTTCTGGACGGCACGTTTCTGAAGGGAAGGTTCAAGGGCCATTTGCTCGCTCCTACGGGCAAGGACGGCGACGGAGGTATGTGGAACACTGACGGTTTGAAATGCACACTGAATCCAACTTTTTAACACTGACTGGTCTGAAATGCACACTGAAACTGACCCTTGTTGCTTCCAGCACTGAATCTGTATTTTCAACACTGAATGGGTGCTATTCACACTGACTGAAGTTTTTTTTTTTTTCGTGTCTCGTGAATGCAGGGTTGTACCCGCTGGCTTACGCCGTTGTCGATTCCGAGAACTATGCTAACTGGAAGTGGTTTCTGGACAACCTGAAGCACATCCTACCTACTTCTCGCACCGTTACGTTCGTGTCGGACAGGAATCTCAGGCTGCTCGAGGCGATGAGCAGGGTGTTCCCAGGGTCCCCGCACGGCTACTGCATCAATCACTTGAAGCTGAACCTGAAAGACAAATTCAGAGGCAGATGGGCGACCAAGATGTTACGAAAAGGCGTGGTGTGGAATTTCCTGAAATGTGCGTACGCAACCACCGTCGAAGCCTACCAACTGAGCATGGACGAGCTGTTGAAAGAGGGAGGCCAGACAGCGAAAGTGTTTTTCGAGAACATGGATCCAAAGAATTGGGCCAACGTGTACTTCTCGGGGAAGAGGTACGGCGAGATGTCGTCCAACGCCGCGGAGTCGTTCAACAAATGGATCATGGAAGCCCGGCATCTTCCGATCACGGCGTTGGTCAACACAATCAGGCTGAAGCTGATGACCTTTTTCCACGGTATGATGAGGGTTTATCAATCTCAAACACTGATTGCACTCTTTTAACACTGTTAGCCTTGTTCAAGCACTGACTGGCCTTGTTTAACACTGAATCAGACAGGGGGGCCAGGAGCAGGAAGTGGACTACGGCTTTCTGCCCGTCCGTTGAGAAGAAGCTGGGTGAAGCCATCAACGAAGGCAGGAAATGGGTGGTTGTGGGGTCGTCCGAAACGGTTTTCGAAGTGCAGTGCGTTCCGTCCGTCGTGGTCAATATCGCTGATCAGACGTGCACCTGCTGCCAGTGGCAGATTACAGGGGTTCCGTGTTCCCACGCAGCTGCGTGCATTTTGCGGTCCGGGAAGCCGATGGCCTCGTTCGTGGACAAGTTTTACCACGCAGAGAGCTACGCAAGGTCTTATGCCGATCCGCTTCAGCCGGTTTCCATGTTTGATCAACCTTCGAACGTGCCAGAGAACGTCATGATCGAGCCGCCAACATCGAAGAGGCCCCCTGGAAGACCTAAGAAGAAGAGGATTCCGTCCAGGGGTGAGCACATCCCGAGAGCCATGAAGTGCGGGAGGTGCGGACGTGTCGGCAATCACAACAAGAAAACGTGCACGGAGCCTGTACCCTAGTTAGTTAGTTAGTTAGTAGGCTTTTTTTCTTATTTTGGATCTTCGTTGTGTTTTTTCGACATGATTTCTGTGATCAGTGACACTGAATGGGGTGAAAAAACACTGACTGTCAGTGACAGGCACTGTTCGGCTCATAAACACACTGACTGACTGTCATCTAAAAAAAAACACGGGATTTTAACATTATGTGATTTCTTTCTTGTTCAGTTATGGTCTTGGAGTGTGTTCAATTGTTCTTGTATCTTGTAATTTTTGCATTTGCTTGTTTTTCAATGTTTCAATTCAATAAGCCTTAGTTGCTGACACTGAGTGGGCAAGATTAACACTGATGGCACTGAATTGGAAGAATAAACACTGCCAACACTGAACAGACAGAATTAACACTGAATAACAAGCAATATCATCACAACTGTGTTCAACTAAAAACTGCCCAGAAATATGAACAAAAAACATGTTTTGTTTTTTACAGAAACTAAAATCCAAAACACAATCACAATCATGTTCATACATTTACAGAAAAACACTTCATGGTTTTTTTTTTCAACCAAAACTGAACAAAAACGCGCACAGCCCTCAATCACTACTTCTCCTTCATGGTCAGGATGCTTCGTATCACGTGACCCTTGAATTCTTGGAACTCTTCCGTCCTGACCTTGTCCGGAATGGGCTCTTTCTTCAGAATCTTCTCCATGTAGTAGCATACGTACAAGGCACATTCATTCCTGAACAGTGACAGACGTGGAGGAGTCAGAGGAAAAAAAAAAAAAGGAACACTGACACTGAATGCATAAATATAACACTGAACAGGCCTAAAAATGAAAACACAGAAACACAACACTGAATGTGTTAATTATGCACTGAGATACTTACAGAGTTGGGGCTTGCTGTGGGAGAGGCTTCACGGCCTCGATATCATGTATCGGGAAACCACACTTCCCCGCTTTCTCCAGCATTTGGCCCACGTTGGTTTCCACCTTTTCTTTCTGAAATGTACGAAACAATACAGTTTGTCAGTTATCGTTAGAAAGGGAACATTTTTTAAAAATCGACTAAAATGCAGTAGACGTACCAATTCCGCTGCATTCGCCATGTAATGGTCCTTCGATTTCGCCCCCCTGGGTTGAATAGAGTTGTAGAATCGCCATTTCTGTTGGAGAAAGTCGCAGACGAGCAGCGTAAAATGGTTGGGAGTTGTAGTCTTTTTCATCCCAGGAGACAAAATCGGGAACATTATAATCCCTTTTCGCACGCACGGGATCATATCTGTTATTGTTTGGTACATTTTCTGGTTGTCATGACGTCCCATGACGATGGAAGTCTGCGAGAAAGAAAAAAAAAAGAAACAGGAGTTTTTATTAAGAAAGGATGAACTCAATGAGCACTGAACAGAACATTATAACACTGAACAGCACATATAAGCACTGACTGTTGATGATAAACACTGATCACCCATCAATAACACTGAACAGAAAACACACACACTGAGCAGCACATTAGAAACACTGAACAACATATATAAACACTGATCAACAGCAATGACACTGAACAGCACATAAAAACACTGAACAGACACCAACACACTGTACAACCATTAAAAACACTGAACAGTCAAGGGCAGTAAAGACTCACCCAACAGTGCGCGGGGAGTATCAGAGCCTCCAGATTCTTGTTGTGGTCTCGATGCAGCGACTCAGCAAAGGCGTCGACCACATGATTGCTGATGAAGGTGCACTTCATCATGTCGGTAATGTCAGCCACCGTCACGACTGTGTTTATACGGGGAAAGAACTTCATCGTCCACCTGATTGTCAAAAAAAAGGGAAAAAAAACACATTCTTAGCGCACAAAAAAAAAACGAAAGAAAGAAAGAAAGAAGGGAAAGACAGAATGTGAAAGAAGGAAAATAAAAGAAGTTTCACTCACGTTTTTGGGTCGCTGTTGTGGATGATGATTTTGTCGAGGATTTCCGGCTCCAATTCCAACCCGCAGTTCACATCAAATTTCTTGTTCACGCTCATCAAGAAGTTGAGATGATCCTCATTGTAATCACAGCGGATCGGTTTCTGGCTTGCCTCCTACACCACCTTCTTACCCTTCTTGATCGCCTTCTTCTTTGCGGCAGGGGCAGGGGGATCGTACTGAAAATCGTCGTCGTCGCCGTTGGCCGGCTTCCTTTTCCTGCCCTTGACCCGTCGCACCATCGACCTGGTCTTCGCCTTGCTCGAAGGCTCTATCTTTTCAGCTTCCGGTCTCAACGGGCTCCCTTCTTCTTCATCGTCCTTGTTGCCGTCAATCTCGTAGACGCACAACTCCGCCTGGAGACTCAAGACTTCATCTTCCCGTTCCTTGACGGTTTTCTGCAGAGCCTCGATCTGGGTTCTGTGGACGATTTCTTGCGCTTTCATGTCCGCCTCCAGAGACTCGATCTGGACTTTTTCGTATTCGTTCATGACCGACGACATCTGAAGGTCGGCCAACGCGTTCTTCAACACATCCACTTCGTCCTCGAGCTCTTTCACTCTAGCCCTCAGAAGCCGCACTTCCTCCTCCTCCTCACCGGAGCTTCGAGCCTCTCCCGCCTCGGTCACCGGATTATTCTGATCGTTCGCCTTCTTGATCAATTCTTCCTCGAGCTCTTTCAATCGGGCCCTCAGATTTTTCAGCTCCTCCTCCTCCTCGGAGCTCCTCCTCTTCAGACGCTGGTTTTCGCCTTCCAGCTCGACGTTAGCACTTGTCGCTTCGTTCAGCCGAGAAGTCGTGCTATCGAGCTTGGATTGGAGATCCCTCACAGCGCTGGAGAGATCTTGATTCTCCGACAGGAGGTTGTTGAGCAACCTCTTGGCTTCAGCAGCAGAAACAGCGGGGCGTTCCTCATCGGGCTGCTGCTGTTCGGAAGGCCCACCCTCGTCCTCCGGCTCCGGGACTATGCAGGCCATCTCCTGATGCCGCCCGGAAGAACTGTCGTCGTCGTCGTCTTCCCCATCTGACGACTGCTCGTCTCCAGAAGGCCCGCCCTCGGGGCCTTTTATTTTTTGTTCCTCTTCCTCCTCAGGGCTCGACGAATCAGAGCCCGGATGCTCGTCATCGTCATCATCATCGTCATCAGACCGCTCTTCGTCCTCGCTCTCCGCCGCACGCGGAGTGTTCACGATTGCTTTGTAGGAAAGGTAGCCCTTGTACGCATGGATCTCCGCCACCGTCTTTCCGTGTTTCAGAAGACGAGCATCCACCTGTCAGACACGGACATCACGCGTTAGAACTCAAAAAAACATCATCCCCCCTCAAGTGAGTGACACTGAACAGCATTAATAAGCACTGAACATCACAGTTATCCTACTTTGACACTGAACAACATAAAAAAGCACTGAACCAGAACATCATTCACACTGTCCACCCACAGGCACTGTGTGCATGAATATCACACTGAACAGCAAGCAATAAACACTGAACCTCAATATTTCACACTGAACCTCAATATTTCACACTGAACAGCAAGCAATAAACACTGAACCTCAATAAACACTGTCGACGGACACTGAATCATAAAACAAAACAGAATTAAAAGAAGAAGCAGAAGAAAGAGAGAAGATATTTACCGCCTCGTCCGCGAGACCCGCCAGGGTCTCCTTGGTCACATTCGAAAGATCATTGAGATGCCAGTTCAGGACCCGGGGGAGGTGCTCGTTCTCCAGCCTTTTTGCCAGCTTTGTGTGCTCACAAAGCCAGAACTGCACAAAAACCAAACAAAAAAAACCCAAGGTAAATATCAAGGAATGAAAAAATAAAAAAGACGGCAAGACGAATGTGAAGAACAGCAAGTAGAAGCACATACCAGAAGCAGTATCGTGCAGCCTTGTGTATTCTGCGGGTTGCCCCTGTTCGCAGCTGCGAGTCGCAAAGGGCCTTGAGAATCGCCTCGCCCCAGTTATAGCTCTGCATCGACTCCAGATCCACCACATAATCCAACCACTTCCATTGGATCGTGACGGAGGAAGTGGAGAAGAAGACAGTGCCGATCACTATCAACGAGAGGAGCCGAGCTACATCAGCAAGAGCCTGAGGCTTGCGACTCCGACGCTTCACCAACATATCAAGCTTTTCATTCAGCAGCTTCGGGTTCAGCGTCTTCTCCCCCGGGAACATCCTCTCCCTGAATCTTTTGTTATCACACTTGGACCTCGAACTGATATCGAGCTTCCTACTGCCGCCTACGATGCCAAAAATAAGATCGACATCCTCGGGAGTGATCCTGACATCTTTGCTGCCGAGCTTAATAGTACGATCGCCGGCATCCATCTGCTCCAGCACGGCAGCTATCGCAGCGTCGCTCTTTCGGGTGTGGAGGATGGTCAGCCTCTGATCCTTAATGCTCTTGAAGAGATGGTAGAAGGGGGTCATCTTCAAATACTCGTCGTGCCCCGGCTTCAGCTTGTCCTTGATCTCATCAATCGTCCGGATGATGGTCAGCAAGTTGGACCTCATCTGTTTATAGGACCTGGAACACCAAAAAAAAACACACCGATGTGAGTACAAAGCAATGAACAGGCATATACAACACTGAACAGGCATATACAACACTGAGTGGCCATGTAATTGCACTGAGTGGCACTGAAGAGGCATAACAGGAATGATGAGGCATTGGACAGAACATTTTAACACTGAACATACACCCAACACACACAATCAACACTGAGTGGCACACACAAGGCACTGGGTGGCATGCAGAGACACTGAGCAGGAATAATTTAACACTGAGCAGGACAATTTAACACTGAACAGAACATTTTAACACTGAACATGAACCAACACACTCAATCAACACTGAGTGGCACACACAAAGCACTGGGTGGCATAAAGAGACACTGAGCATGGATAAACAAACACTGAGCAGGAAAATTTAACACTGAACAGAACATATTAACACTGAACGGCCACCAACACACACAATCAATGATACGTACCTCGTCGGGGATAAAAAGATAGAAGAAGAAAGAAGAACGGAAAGATAAAAAGATACCGGCGGAAGTCCCAAAACCTCTGAACCTGAAATCGAGAAATCAATTAAGGACGGAACCCTAACCCCCAACTCGAGATCGATGCAGCAACTCGGGGATGATGAAGACACACGAACGAAGGGTGGATCGCTTCGTTGATTCGTCGGTTGAATTCTTTGGATAATCGGGTAGAATTCGAACCCAAGAGAGATTTAATAAAAACTCACAAAAATATATTTATTCATCATCAAAATCATTTTCTGCTTAAAACAATGCGTTGGGGAGCTTTATATAAGCAATGCCCTAATTATTAAATAAAAAAAATAAAACAATTAAAATTAAAACAATTAAAAACTGACGCAAATAAAACAATTAAAATCAAAACCATTAAAAAACTGACGCAAATAAAACAATTAAAATCAAAACAATTAAAAACTGACGCTATTAAAAACTTAACGCTGAACATTAAGTTTCAGCGCTACTTTTCTGAAGATGTCGTCCGACAGGTTATGGTGTCGGCCGACACCTAACCAGAAATTCGGGTTTCACCTCGGGTTGAACCTCGTGTTCCCAGAATATCGATTTCAGCCCTCCTGTCGGCCGACAGGCCTTGGTGTCGGCCGACACCAAGCCAAAACTCTTCCCGAACTTCGCGGCGCGTCCTCGGCACACTCTCGACCTCCGTTCCGACTTCGTCTTCGTCACTCTAGCCCGAATTCGAGCTCCAACGTCGATTGCTGAACCTTGGGTTGCATCATTCCCCTCCTCTTCAAGAGGATTTGTCCTCAAATCCACGTCGATGCCAGGGTCGAACACCACTCTCACGAACAAGCTCGGAAAGACATAATTCTGCAGCTCACACCCTCGATGTAGCGGGAAACTAGGAGATTTATCTTCAGGGAAGACATCATGAAATTCATGCAAAGCATAATGAGTAAAAGGGTGTAGAGAGAATAAAACGTTAGTGTAGAACTTCGCCTCCTCGCACAACACCACAGACGTCGGTTTCCCTTCTTTCTTGGCTTGTTTCACCATGGGTAACTCCAATTGCGGAAGGTCCTCGGATTTCATCAATTCCTCCTCGCTGTCGGACTCCACCGACTCCTCCGCGACGTCGAAATCCACCAAAACCGACGATGTCGGTTCGTCGTGCTCTTCAACGGACTCCACCGAAGCCTCCTCCTCGGACTCTACCGAAGCCGGATCTTCCTCGGAATACACCAAGACCGACTCTTCTTCGGACTCCACCACGGCCTTCGGTTCTGGTTTCTCTCCTTCGTCATCAGCCGCTACTTTCCCAACAGCCATGGACGCATGTACCCACTCCTCTAACAGACGCTCAATGTTGCTCCATCTCTCACTCTGGATCTCAGCTCGGGACCTCCTCTTATCAATGTCAGAGGCTTCATCCTTCTCAACACGAAACTCTCGACTACGATCACGGGCTCGATGATGGCCATTCGGAACTTCTCGGTATCCGCCGCCACCTCTGCGATACCATGCATTATCTCGATGAGGTCTCTCCTCCAGGGTGGTAAGTCGCTCATGCTCCGACTTAATGAATTCCCTCATTTCAAAACGCAAGGTCTCCATCATGAACTTAGCCTGTGGGTCATCCAACTCAGTCATCCTGCAAAAGTGTTAGAAACAAAATAGAGAAATCCTCACCACTCTCGTGTATCACTCAAGTTTTTGAATCCTCACAGCACTCGTGTTTTCTCTCAACTTCTCTCTCAAAGAATCGAACAATCCCAATCTACCGACAGAATTCAACTCCAACAAAATTCCTCAAACGAACAGAAGATATCAATTTGCCGAACGAACGATGAACAGCAAGAAAAGAACAATTGAGAACAAATAATTTTTTTTTTTTTAATCCGATGAACAGTACCTGTTCAAGATGAACAGTAAATTCGAAATAAAAAAAAAAAATTTTTTTTTTTAAACAAGAAAGAAGAAAGAAACGAAGAATAAGAAGAAAACAAGAAAGAAAGAAAGAAAGAAAACGAAACGAGGTTACGTAAAAATTTGAACCCGAACCTGCGCTCTGATACCAAATGATACGTACCTCGTCGGGGATAAAAAGATAGAAGAAGAAAGAAGAACGGAAAGATAAAAAGATACCGGCGGAAGTCCCAAAACCTCTGAACCTGAAATCGAGAAATCAATTAAGGACGGAACCCTAACCCCCAACTCGAGATCGATGCAGCAACTCGGGGATGATGAAGACACACGAACGAAGGGTGGATCGCTTCGTTGATTCGTCGGTTGAATTCTTTGGATAATCGGGTAGAATTCGAACCCAAGAGAGATTTAATAAAAACTCACAAAAATATATTTATTCATCATCAAAATCATGTTCTGCTTAAAACAATGCGTTGGGGAGCTTTATATAAGCAATGCCCTAATTATTAAATAAAAAAAATAAAACAATTAAAATTAAAACAATTAAAAACTGACGCAAATAAAACAATTAAAATCAAAACCATTAAAAAACTGACGCAAATAAAACAATTAAAATCAAAACAATTAAAAACTGACGCTATTAAAAACTTAACGCTGAACATTAAGTTTCAGCGCTACTTTTCTGAAGATGTCGTCCGACAGGTTATGGTGTCGGCCGACACCTAACCAGAAATTCGGGTTTCACCTCGGGTTGAACCTCGTGTTCCCCAGAATATCGATTTCAGCCCTCCTGTCGGCCGACAGGCCTTGGTGTCGGCCGACACCAAGCCAAAACTCTTCCCGAACTTCGCGGCGCGTCCTCGGCACACTCTCGACCTCCGTTCCGACTTCGTCTTCGTCACTCTAGCCCGAATTCGAGCTCCAACGTCGATTGCTGAACCTTGGGTTGCATCAATCAACACTGATGAACACATAATCACACCGAACCTCCATCAAAACACACAAAATTCATTCATGCAATGGAAATTAACAGATTGAAATTGAAAATCGGTTGAATTAGGGTTCGAAATACTTACTTCCTCTCCTTCTTCTCGCCGGCGGCAGGTTGAGGGATAGGGCTCGGCTGCTCTTCACTCGACGGAGTGTACTGAACAAGCCTCCGTTCAGTGTTTTCGGAAGCAGCAGCAGCGGCGGTTGGAGTCAATTTCTTCCCGGCGGTTCTCTTCGCGGCGGCGGTTTTCTTCGACGGAGCCATTGATAATCGAACTGAGCGATGAGAGATGAGAGAATTTCGTGTGTTGGTTGTGGTGGTTACGAAGCTTGATGAAATCGTCTGTGTGTTCTGTTCTTTTAGCGGGAGGAGCAGAGAGAAAATAATGGAGGGCGTGGGTTTCGTGTGTGTGGGAGTTCGTGTGTGCGGGAAATAATGAAATTAATTGCTGAAACCGTTTGTTCAAATGTGTATATATGCGAGGGCAACGATGTCTTTGCACATTTTAGGCGGCCTAATTGGCACGCGTAATTTTTCGAAAGCCTTATTGCCGAAAAAAGGTTGAAAAATAGTCTTATTGCCATTTTTCCCTAATATTAAGAGCATGTTAAACAGCTTATAAGCAGTTAAAAAAAAAGTAAGAATAAATATTTTTTTTCAATAACTTATAAGCTCTTGTAACTTAAACCATAAAAGACCTAAAATTATTACATTTTCTATATAACAAAAATCCAAATTTATTAATTAGTTAATATAATTTTTTTTAATTTTTTTCATATATAACAATTTATTTTTGATAATTTTATTTATATAAGATCTTAAATTGCCAAACAAATTAAATAAGACATAACGAACTTATTTATTAAATAAGATATAATATCTTATCAGCTCTTAAAATAACTTATAAGACATAACATTTTATACGCTCTTTTAAATAAACTCGCCCAAACGGGGTCTAAGACTCCTTAGTTCGACATTATAAATGAAATAGTCAAGTTATTTTGAAGCAGGGAGAGTAATATTTCTTAATATCCATGCTGATCGTGCTCAAGAAAGTATCAAGATATTATCTGAGGTAGGGATTACTTAGATAGTTTATCATGCTTCTTCAATTAGAAAGTCTTTCCCGGGGTGTCAGTTGCTCAGATTGGAAAAAGAAACAACAGTTGACATTACCAGCAATAGTTTATATCATCCCATCCTTCTGAAGTTATTTTTGAAACATTCAACGTTGTACATTCAATCGACACTAACCCAATAATTCATGTTTGATATTTTAGTAGTAGTTTTTAATTTAAATAAAAAAATCAATTAGAACAAAGTAAGTATACCAAAATATGATTTAAAATTTAAAAAGTAGTTGAAAAAAAAGTAAGAATAAAATTGTATTTTAAAGAAATATTTTTTTGGACATTCAAAACACTAAAGCGTGGATAATTAATTGAGTTAATACAATTTATTCATGTTTCCGCAACACTTATGTTAAATGAAACGAGTAAAAGTGGAACTGAGTCCATACTAAATGACCATTATTTATATATTATCTCGGGTTTGAACAAATTGAATAATGAAACAATTTGATGTTGAAACTTGAAAGAGCGCATTGAAATTGTGTAAATTTTGCACTTGGTTCTACCTTCTACTGGAAAGAGTAAGGTAGAGTACAAATTTTTTACTTGAGTCTACCTACAATCCGGATGAGTAGGGTAGACCAGGAATACTTAACACAATTTAGAGATTCTAAAAACTTTTCTTGTATATAACTTGTAATGGGTGGAACCACTTACAAACACACATCTACAAAATTCTAGCGAATCTTGTAGAAAGGTCAACACGACCAAAAACTAAGTCTATGTAGAACTATTCTAGCGAAGCGTCCTACGAAGACTAAAACAGAGGGTAGAACCGGAGCTTTCTAGCGAAGTCTCTCGGTCTAACAATATTTCTCTCTCTAGGAATTTAGAAATGAATGCGTGAATAGTGAATTCCAACTACCGACTATTTATAGGCTTCGTAAATTAGGGTTTCCGGAATTCACGCTTAATGGGCCGAGCCCAAAGCATCTTCATGGAATATTCGAGATTCCATTTTTCCGTACTTGACGAACCCAGCTCTACGCACTACCACACTAGCATGTCTTCGTGCTTCGAGCTCGTGGCGGGCATAGCTGAAATACTTAGTATTTTCTCTTGAACTAGAATCCTTCTAGCGAAGTCTTCTAGTCGCACCCACAGCTGGCTTCATTCCTTAGCAGTCATTCGTCCAGCCGTATGTATAGCTATGCTTGCACCGCGTCCGTCAAGGTGTTATCACGGTAAGACCTTGTAGTGCGTTGATGAACTCACAATTCTCTCTGATCCACGTTGAACCACGTTGATAGAATAGCTCGTTCCACGTTGACGCACTGATGCAACTCCATGTTGTTTGTAGAAGCTAAGTCTGCTTGTTCCATGCTAATGAACCGTGGTCACGCGTTGAGCCACTTGTTAATTCCACAGTTCAACCAGCTCGTTCTACCAATACCTAGCAGACTTCATGTTGTTTGTAGAGACCAAGTCTGCTTGTTCGACGCTGAGGGAACTCTTCATGATGTGGTCCCACATTGAACCACTTGTATTTTCCCGGTCCACTCAGCTAGCTCTACCAATACCTAGCAGACTTCATGTTGTTTGTAGAGGCCAAGTCTGCTTGCTCGACGTTGAGGGAACTCTTCAAGATGTGGTCCCACGTTGGACCACTTGTATTTTCCCGGTCCACTCAGCTAGCTCTACCATACAAACATTCAACATGAAGATACTACAAAACAAAGTGTATAGTTCAACTTAGTTCAAACAAGAACAACGTGGTTCTATGTTGAACTAGGAAGAACTACACACTAACAATGTGACGTTGACTTGATGTGCCATCCAAGTCAACCCGGTTGCACATTGGCGCAAGAGCATGATAACGTAGCTCCACGTTGGCGCGAGTGCTTGTCCAACGTTGGCGCAACCGACCAACTCTATGTTGACGCAGAGACCAACTCCGCTAACTCCACGTTGAGCCAACCCTTCATAACTTGGTCCCACGTCGTTGGAGCAAGTGACATCTCCACGTTGACGCACATTGTAACACGCGGTCCCACGTTGGCACAAGTGATATCTCCACGTTGGCACACTTGTATACTCACATGCACTTAGCTAAATCTTCGAAGTCATTCCAGCTCTACGTTGGACAAGGTACATTTTTCACGCCATGCGTAGCTAACTCTACCTCCAGCAAAACCTCTATCTACCTTCAACAGTAGCTCACTCTACCTCCAGCAGGGATATACTACTAGCTCACTCTACCTTCAGCAGGACCTAAGTCTACCTTCAGCAAGAGCTCACTCTACCTCCAGCAAGACCTCTCTCTACCTTCAGCAGGAGCTCACTCTACCTTCAGCAGGGATATACTTTCAGCTCTCTCTACCTCCAGCAAGAGCTAACTCTACCTTCAGCAAGAGCTATACTCCCAGTTCACTCTACCTCCAGCAAGAGCTAACTCTACCTTCAGTAAGAGTTATACTCCCAGCTCACTCTACCTCCAGCAAGAGCTAACTCTACCACCAGCAGAGATATACTTAGCTCACTCTACCTACAACAAGAGATAACTCTACCACCAGCAGGGATATACTTCCTTGCTTACTCTACCTCCAGCAAGAGCCAACTCTACCACCAATAGAGATATACTCCAAGCTCACTCTACCTACTCCAAGAGCTAACTCTTCCATACTATGAAGTGAGTAAAAAACAAGGTGTATAGTTTAAGTTAACTTATCGACAAACTCGATCGAACTATACACCAACACGCATGCATCCACACCCGATTTCCACATATATACTCGGTACCCAGTTCAAAGAAACAATAATCACACAGTATTTCTATATTATCTCAAATTCCTTCCATACCTTCACAAAGTCAACCACACAATTGTAACAAAACTCAATCTACTGTATATATATCACAACTCACAAGTATAAATACACGTTACCCTCTACATTACATTTCCACACCAAAACAACATGATCACACCAAAACACTCTCTGCTAATTTCGGCCTTACTTGTGGCCGTTGGAGCTCTCGTCGCCTCCGCCCAGAACTGCAACTGCGATACTAAGCTCTGCTGCAGCCAATTCGGCTACTGCGGCTCCACCGACGCCTACTGCGGAAAGGGCTGTCAAGCCGGCCCCTGCAGCAAGGGTACTACTACTACAGGACCTACAACTTTCTCCGATATAGTCACAGACGACTTCTTCAACAGAATAATCAATCAGGCCGCGAATAATTGCCCCGGAAAAAAATTCTACACCCGCACTGCTTTCCTCACGGCTCTCAAGTCTTACACCAACTTCGGGAAGGCGGGGTCCGCGGTCGATTCCAAGCGCGAGATCGCTGCGCTTTTCGCCCACGTCACGCATGAGACCGGGCGTAAGTTCTTTCGTATATTCATTGTTAGAAGTCGAATCATCAAACAGCTCTGAACTACTACTCCGTCTCAACTATAGTTGATCGACATGTAGATTAAGATAAATAATATATATTTTTTTTTTTTGACAAAAAATAAGGGATAAAAATGTATTTTATGTTAAAAAGTAAAATAGTTTTGAATAAAGTTTGAAAAGTAGGTTGAAAAAGTAAGAGTAAATAAAATAGTATTTTAAAATGAAAAAGTAGAATAATTATTTACACTGACGGGAGTCGAACCCAAAATTTCTGTGTTAGCCTAATGCTCTGATACCATGTTAGAAGTCGCATCATTTAAAGCTCAAACTAATAGAGAAGTTGGACAATTTGACATTTAATTTATATTAGTTGGTCGAATATATTCTCTTTTATTCGTAGACTGATAACATTATTTTCGGGAAATGCAGATTTGTGCTATACAGAGGAGATAGGCGGTAAATCCGCGGACTATTGCGACAAGAGTAACCGCGAATATCCATGCCAATCGACGGAGGGATACTATGGGCGGGGTCCGTTACAGCTGTCATGGAACTACAACTATGGTGCGGCTGGAAAAGCGATCGGGTCGGACTTGTTGAGAAGCCCTGGTATCGTGGCAAGTGATCCGATTGTATCGTTTAAGACGGCGCTTTGGTTTTGGATGGGAAACTGCCACGGCCCGTTTACTTCTGGACAGGGATTTGGGTCGACGATTCGTGCTATTAATGGTGCACTTGAGTGCAATGGGAAGAATCCGGCAACTGTTGATGCTCGTGTGAAGTACTACACAGACTATTGTAAGCAGCTAGGAGTTGATCCCGGCGTCAACCTCAGATGCTAGAGATCGATGGAGGAGAAATTAATGCACGACCAATAAATTATGTACTCTTCCAATGTCAAGCTTTTGTTTGTGATTCAGCTTGTTCATTATCGATCAATGGAATCGAGTGCTCCTGTTACGACATTTTCATGAATGTAATATAAGAAAACATATTGTATCCATAGTGTTGAATTAAGCTGCGGTTCTTGATTACACTTCAATAAGAAAAATATTAGTTGAGTTATAAGTTATAAACACACTTTTACATAATTTCATACTGTATTGTTACGTGTCCTGCACAACAACTCTGCTGATGAGTGAACGTTGGTTTAATTATATTGCACTTCTTAATCTTTTCACATACTCGATATATCAAATTAATTAGCAATCAAGTAAATACATGATGTCAGTTGTGAATCTTGTGACACATATATAAAATTTCTGACGACACACAGAATATTTTCATGACAATTTGATCACAATGGTCAGTGGTAAACAGCTGTGATCAATTTAATTAGTTGGTAGGAATTTGATAAAAAAAAACTCTTCTTGTCAACAATTGGACATACTTGTTTGACTGAGTATATCTTTGTATTACTTCTAAATTTAAGGTAGAAGATTAAAACCACTATTATTAAGAATGATACAGAAGTGTAATCCCCCACTTCTATAAATACCAAACATTCCCCCACACACTTACACACACTCAATCCCAATGGCAATTGATCAAAGCAAATCTCTACTAGCCTCGACTCTCTTCTTCACCATGCTTCTTGCTTCTGCGAGTCGAGCGTTCATGCATAACTGCAGCTGCAACAACCCCAAGCTGTGCTGCAGCAAGACGGGGCTTTGCGGAGCCAGCCTCGACTACTGCGGATCAGGCTGCCAGTCAGGGCCATGCTCCAAGGAGTGGCCTAGAAACGGAGTCTCCGTTTCTAATATCGTCACCGATGAATTCTTTAATCGGATTGCCGATCAAGCTACGAGCAATTGCTCCGGGAAAGGATTCTACACACGAAGCGCCTTTCTCCAGGCTTCGCGATGGTATCCGAATTTCGGGACGGTCAAGTCAACTGACGATTCGAGGCGCGAGGTTGCGGCCTTCTTCGCTCATGTCAATCTCGAGACCATTAGTAAGTCGTCTACTTTTTGTATATATATATATATATATGTTTTTAGTGGGACTAGCTCATTGGTCAATTGCAGCAATTTAAATACTCACGCACACATGTCCTGAATTTCAGTACTCAACCAACTGAGGAAACAACTTTTTGATAGTATATTTTGTGAATAAAGTGTCAATCGAGCAAACAACCCTTGATAGTATATTTTGTAAATAAAGTGTCAACTGAGCAAACAAACATTGATAGTATATTTTGTGAATAAAGTGGATAACTTATTTTTTCACTCTTCCATAATAAAAAAAATTACAACCACATAGATTCACTGTGCTATATAATTCAACTATATAATGTATACAGAAATGTGCTATATCGAGGAGATCAATGGCACAACAAGAGACTATTGCGACGAGGACACTCAATATCCGTGCGAGTCTAGAAAGGGTTATTACGGGCGAGGCCCAATACAATTGTCTTGGAACTTCAACTACGGCCCTGCTGGAGAAAGCATCGGGTTCGATGGTTTGAAACACCCGGAGATTGTGGCAAGTAATGCAGTCATAGCTTTCAGGACTGCGTTGTGGTATTGGATGAGCTATTGTCACGTTCCCTTTCTTTCTGGGAAAGGGTTTGGGTCGACTATCCGTGCTGTCAATGGGGAACTCGAATGCGATGGAGCCAACTCGAACACCATTCGTCATCGTGTGGAGTATTACAAGATGTTTTGCAAGCAACTTCGAGTTGACCCAGGCAAAAACTTGACATGCTAAGCTAGATTATATGTACAACTACATGTTTTTCTTAATTATCGTCCAACTACAAATAAAATGAGTCTAATTATCAAATTATCGAGGCAAATTAACAACGATCGAACATGAGTAGGGTTTTCTTGAGTGGAAAAGAGAAGGAATTAATAGTATGGTTGTAAAAAAAAAAAAAAAAACATAAACCGGGTTGGCTTGTTGTTCATGAGCTCTAAAACCAAATGCTCGACCGAATCCTCAGGTTACATTGCTATAGCTTGCACGTTGAATTCGGCTATGAGAAGACAAGAGTCGTTCACAATGAAGCCTCTCTTCGGGTCCTTGAGAGATTCAAGCTCCATAAACCAAGGCAATCCCCAACTACTTCCGCTAGTTTCAAACCATTTATAAACTGCAATTAAGACATATATAGATATAGATATACTAACATCAATCTCATCATGAATTGGTCGAATAACGGATTGATAGGGGCTATGACTTACCCGTATAAGTGATGTGTTTATTAGCAGATGTCTGGTCTTTTATGGTAAAGGTAATTTGTGCATACAATCTTTCAGACGAGGCGAAGGGCACGATATCGGCATTGTATATAAAGATAGATAAGTAGCGTTCATTTTCTGATGAACGCCCATTAGGTTCCAGATGAACTTTCCTGCACGCATTTAACAAATTAATTAACACAATATTTTGAAGAGTAAATATATATACAATAAAAACTCTATAATTAATACTGAATATATAAATAACCTCTCTAAATTAATAGAATTTTCTGGTCGTCTTTTAAAAAAAATACTTGATAAATTAATAATATGTCTAAATTAATAAAATTTCACGGTCTCAAAGATATTAATTTATAGAGATTATATATATATATAGTAGTACCATTTATGGCCGCCAGCAGTGAATACTTCAGAACGCCACGTATCTTTCAATTTTGAGAAGTTTTCAATTTTATATACGCGCTTGTAAGAATCAGCCAACGAGCTAACTTTCTTCACAGACAGACATTCGACGAGCGCCGCATTATTGGAGATAAAAACATCGGCACCAAACACACAAGCGTCGTTAATTATGTACCCTTTCGTGAAGTCTTCATGGGAGATAAACTGTGGGATGCCCCATTCATATTTCATTGCATGAAATCGTCGTGTTCTTCCTGATGATCATATGAACAAATTAAAACAATTATATTACCTACATTAATATATTTCAGAAACCGTACTATTGAAATTAAGCTCATGTACTACGGCACCTAGTGTGTAATGATACTTTCCGGATACATGATGGAGGACACTGATCGAGAAGAAAGCATTCACCTCCCAATTCTCAGGGAGAGCGGTTGTGTCTGCCATGGCCAATGACACGGATACGTAGCCTTTGCCTTCGTCGTCTTTTTCATTTACCTGAATTATAAGCTTCCTGAAATGAATCATGTCCAAAAACACAAGTTATACAAAATCTCATTAGTACTACATCTGCCTTGTGTTAATATGCACGGATGCTTTGTAAATTACAAATGACCAGTTCATATTAAGCTGGGATGTGCATATAATATTGGACGCTGCTCCTCTTCTTTTTATCTTAATATATCCCCTAGATTTATACAATAGTATTTACAAATTACACCTAAAATTTTAAATATATCATACACTCCACTACAAAAAATTTAAATAATCATTTTAAAATATATAGAGAAATTTTTTCAAGGGTACTTCTGATATTTTTTATATAATTAGGGGCATTAATTTATTCTAATTATAAATAATAGTAAACATTCAAATTTAATCTTTTTAATATATACTGTATACATATGCATGAGTATAAGAGTATAATTTGTATATGCATGAGTATAAGAGTATAATTTGTATTTCGCTCTCATTCACACTAGAGTTCCATACTCCAGTAAACTAGCTTGGATTTTCACACTATATGTTTGAATGAACTTTATTATTTATATGTATTGGTTATATTGTGTAGGTTAAGTGATTCTAAGTCTGCTAAAACTTAGAAATGTTGGCTACATAATCTAGAAAAATACACTACAGGACTTTACAGACATGGGGATGACTATGACTTAGAAGTTCGAAGGCATGTTGAACCAAGACCCCAAAGAGTTTGACAGAGTTTTTGAAGTTTCTCAAAGAGGACTTAGAACCAACGCCATCTTCCCACCGAAGTAGTGATGTGGCAGTACGACATAGCCCTAGTAGGGGTGGGCGTGGGACGGGATGGGACGGGACTAATTGATCCCGTCCCATCTCGCTAATTTTCGGGATGGAATCGGGACGGGATCGGGATTTCGAGACGAAGTGCCCACCCCTAAGCCCTGGAGGTAACCCTGTTAATATGTTGATGTCAGGAGCACGAAAAGTAAAAAAGAACTACTAAGGAACTTAATACTCGCAAGTAAATAAAACATAGTACTACTACAAGTATGAAGCTCGCGATGCGTAGTCTCGCTAGAGTCGAAAAACCCGGAGCTTTGTCGGTGATGGAATCTCGAATATTCCAAGAATGATGCTCTGGCCTCAGCTTATTAAGCGGAAATCTCGGAAGTCCCTTTAGGGTTTTCTCTACGAACACTATAAATAGTCGCTAGATTGTTTATAGAGTTAAACACTTTAATTTGGATAATTCTAGAGAAAGAAATATTGTAAGTCGTAGGAAATCGTTAGAAAGCCCCTTCAATACCCTGCTATAGTACGCTTAGAACGAGTTCACTAGAAAGAGTTCTTAGCTAGTGTATGTGATAGTCTACTAGTTCATAGTGCCGCTAGGATTATTGTGATTAGTTAAACTTGATTTTTTGTCGTGTGACCTTTCTACAAGATCGCAAGAATTTGTAAATATTTACTTGAAGTGTCCGAACTACCACAATAATACAAGAAGTTTATTCAAAAATCTCTTAATTGTGTTCAATTATTTCTACAATATATAGTTCTGCAGAATATAGTTCTGCAGAATAACATACTAGTTCAGGGCTACACACAATTTCATAATACATTATGAGTTTTAGCAATAAATATAGTTTGTTTTGTAAAGTGAAAACTAAAGATTTTTTTTTAATAATAAAAACCAATATGCCATAATTCTTAATAAAACTTAAAATATATCAATATGCCAAAATTCTTAATAAAATTTAAAATATATTCATCTCATGTTTTTTCTTAATTCAACTTATATTTTTTCTTGCCTTAAGAGTACTAAAAGATAAATGTTAATTTACAAAATTAAATTCTTAATATTCTGTATTTTTTTATTTTTTTTGAAAATTTACCAATTTTATTTTTCTAAGAAGGTATTATACAGCGAAATAAAAATGTTAAAAGTTCATACCACGTATATCCTCCAGCCTTAAATAACTTCGTCTCGTATTTGTCAATCCCATGCTGCTTTAGCAACGAAAACGATTCAATTTTGATCATGAAATGAGAAGGTAGTGTATCTCGTTCTTCCATCATATTTGCTTCTGCAAATTGAATATGGAGTATTATTTAAAATATATTTTGTTATGAAAAATTCAACAACAAAACCAAAAACAAAACACATATAATATGAATTCAAACGAATTAAATTTAATTAAATTTAGTTAATTAATTGCTTACCATCGCCTGGTGCCGAATACCACATGCTGTAATTTATACTCTCTTGTTTTTCTTTGTTAATGAATATCTGAAATTAGTTCTCTCTAAATTTTATAGTTGCTCCGAGAAAACCCTAGCCCACCTCCTAAATTCTAATGGGCTGCCCCTAACAAATCCAATTGATCTAGGCTTACACTCACGCAAATTTTAAATTCACATTTTTATAATAATCTACATTCTACAATACCAAAATTACCCTTTAAATATAATTACAAAAATGGATAGTATAATCATATCCCTATCAATTGACAATTAGTATACGTTTTTTTTAATGAAAGTGAATGAGTTGTTGAAAGTGAATGAGTTTGAATTGAACGAAAAATAAACTAAATTGATTTTTTAATAAAATTAATACTCCAATAATTTTATAAATTATTAAATATATTTAAAGAATAATAATAATATTTTAGCATTAACTAAATTGTACTCCATATCTGAAATTATTTATTCGAACTATTTTTTTTATTTATTTTATTTTAATTTATATTTGAAACGATCGAATTTAATCGAGTTGAACTCGAATTTAATCGAGTTGAACTGAAATTGTCTGAACTGAAATTAAATTAAAAAGAACATATCCTTACACGATCCCACATATTTCTTGCAAAAATCAAACAATCACGCAATTATTCAAAGAAGCTTCATAATGTGCAATTGAATTTATCATACATGGTTCATTTGACCCACTTAGAAAATGTTGTTTTGGACTGAAATGGAAGGAAATTAATTGAATGGATTTGAACTCAAGTAAACTGAATTGATTGTTTTTATAAAAATAATAATAATTTTTAAAACTTGTTTAATGTTTTTAAAAATTGATTAAAGTTTTAAAAAAATATTAATAATAATCTAGCATTAATTAAATGTATATCAAATTATTGATTAAAAGTATTAACAATGATCTAGCTTAACTAGATGGTATATTTTAAATTATTGATTCAAATTATTTATTTATTTATTTTGAAACTAATTTAATTAGCTGAACTGAAACTATGACTATGACTGAATTGAAATGATCTCAACTAAAATAAATTAAAATTCAAAATTCAAAAACATGTACTTAATAATTAAAGCTCAAACTTTTGATAAATTCATCAGAGAAATGTACAGTATACAGAAATGTGATATATCGAGGAGATCAACGGACATCTAGAGACTATTGCGACGAGAAGGACACTCAATACCCATGCGAGTCAACAAAGGATTACTACGGGCGAGGCCTGGCTGTCTTGGAACTCCAAAGGGTTGGGGCGACTATCCGTTCCGTCAATGGGGAACTCGAACGTGATGGAGACAACTCGAATACTGTTAGTCACCGTGTGAAGTATTACAAGACGTATTGCAAGCAACTTCGAGTTGACCCAGGCAAAAACTTGAGATGCTAGCTAGTTTGTCTAGATGTACCCTTGAGTTGAAGAATAAGAACATTAAATCATACTAGTGGTTTGACACTATGATGGTCATGTATAATTACAGTTGTTCTTGCTTGAGTTCTACACTGTCCATAATTATTGTCGAACTACATATAAAACGAATCCAATTAACCATTAATTATCGAGGCTAAGTAACACCGAACAGTAGGTTTGACTAAGTTGTCTTGAGAGATGCAGAAAAGATCAGAAGGAATATAGTATATTATATAGTAATTTGACATCTGACTCCACACCATCCACCATGCACACAGAGTCGAAGGCAATGATATTCACATCAGCCCAATGGCTCCTGTGCTTCTCCATCAATTTCGACTCCACACACACTCAGACATCCTCATATCCTAATCTTATCAACACTTCAAAAGTTGATTGTTCTTCGATTAATTATAAGATTGCTCGCTATCTTAACCCAAGAAGATTAAATTCAATAATTTGATCACTGAACATAACTTTGCTAGCTAGAACAGAACACTGAAATTGGATTTAAGACAGAAACATAAATTTGGGCATGAAATTAATATGCGCACAGGCATTGAAAATGAACTATATTCCTCCATAGTAATGTGGCATAATTTGTTGTCTGTCTTCTTTAACAATAATGATCAACAGGGCACCAACCAAAGTCGCCAAACACAAACAAAACAAGTTTTTTTAGATGCAAAATAAAAAAACAAGGATGGAACAAACTTATTTCATAGTCATCGGGTTCACCGGAAGGCTTAAGGCGCCTCCAACCTATCAGCTTGACTTCCACCACCGGCTTCTCCTCTTCTCCATTTTTAGGATAGACAGCACGACACACATCGATGCTCATATGACAAAAAAGCGAGGGATCAATCCGGGACAAAGAATGCAGTACGCAGAAGTAACACTCTCCCTTGTCCTTGTCATGCTTCAAGAGAGTCAACCCGTCGACTTTAAATACAGGAAGCTTGTTATCACGCACATGCGACTCAATAAAGGATGATGGGATGCGGATGTACGAATTCATGTCATCATTGGAAATATGCCATCAGGATAGAAAAGAAACCGATCCTCAACAACAGAAAATACCAGTTTATGCTATGCCTGAAATCATCGACTTCTTCTTCTCTGAATCAGAATTGGAATTGTAGAATAGCGAGTCTAAATCATAGGTGAAAATGGAATTTTGATTACGGGCGTCAGCGGTGGGAACTCCTCCATCACAACCCTCGAACACATAGCGGGTGGTTTTATTCCACACACAAAAGCCATGATCAACGACATGTACAGAGCTTCCGGTGTTGATTTGGAGTGTCGGAGAAACAGGGGCGAACCTACCACCTCCGACATCAGACTATAAATCAACAACGCATAATTTGTAGTGGACGTTCATGTTCTCATGGGTATCCTCTCCGAGACACGAGAAAACAATACAGGCTTTATTATGATCACCTGGAGGAGGAGGAAGAGGTAATTGAATCTGCAGGCGATCCATCGGTGGGAGAGAAGTCGGAACTGTAGGTTTCTGTCGTGATTGATCGGTGTAAAATTGATTGTGTAGAGAGGAAAGGACGCCTAATCCAGAATATGCGTCTATGTTGTGTGTATTAAGCTTGCTTGCCGATGGTATTACCGACCAGTTGTACCTTTACGATATTCTTGACTGCCACATCAGGCGAAAATGTGACAATTTCAGCCTGTTGGGAAATACTGATAGCGGAGTATGTCGAGAACAATTGCAGCATAAGTTAAAAACGGTAACCTTTTGATGCTACTCAAACATCGACGGATAGCGGGCCGTTGTTAAACCGAATACTCAAAACTGTGCCAAGCCAAACACAAACACAAACCAAATTAGTAAAAAAAGTATGGAAGTTTTTTTATAATAACAAAAATCAATATACCACATCATTAATCCTTCAAACATACAGAAAGAAGGTAATAATACTATAAAATTATAAATAGCTTGAATTTTAGTTTAATCTTTTGAGACGATTTTTTAAATATTTAAAAAAGTTTATGTTTCTTGACACACGCAAATAACCTTGAAACAACACTAACTCAACCAATTCACATCTCTAGATAAAACTATAAAAGATTAAAAGGTACATACAGACGAATAATTCCCCAATGTTTCATCCAGGAACAAGCACTTGCTGCGTCTTCTAACAGGGCAAAAGGATTTTAGCAAGAAAAACGGAAAATCAATGTGATAGCCGTGCAGAGCATCAGATGCAACACAGTCAAGACCAAGTGATATAATCTCATCTGGACCCATGAAACCGGAAATAATTCAGCAAATTCAGTTTGTAGATTTTTGCACTAATATTTACTCTTTCCTTCTTTTGCGGTATTCGTGTGCTTTTCCAGAGCTCCGGTGTGATCGACTGGGAGAATCCTTTCTTCGGCGTTTGTGGTGCTTTGAATGCCTTCTGTTGCTACTCTTTTCCTTGGAGGTTCCCTTGTCCTTTCTTCTAGACCTCGAACGGTGACTATCTCTATAATCATTGGATGTATCGCTTTCCAAACTGCTTTCACGCCTACGACTCCTTGACTGTTTTCTGTTTCTTTCATCTTCTGAAGAACTGTAGTTCCGACAGTTTTGAGAATTCCGATGTGTTTCTTCTCCAGACACCTTTCCAAGTCTATTTTCTTTACTATTTTCTTGAGGGTTTTGTAAATAAGTGTCTGGTTTGTTTCTTGTTGTTTCACCATTCGTAGAACTGCTTGTAAAATCTCGAGTAGATTCGCTCTTTCCTTTATCGAGATTAATACTTTCCTTCCGAGGAACGGGTTTATTTTCCGGAGGCAGCATCTCTGGTGGAACCATTAAACCGAGTTCTTTTCCCAATGACTCTAAGAAGTCTCCAGCCATTAAACGATTCAGAGTTGTGTTTGCGACTTCAATCTTCTTTTGTGTGTCTTCCGCTTGATGAGCTGATGTAGTATTTTCCTCTTCATTATCAGAGTCATCAGAAAAAATGGCCTAAAAAGGGGCAAGGATAAAAACACATGTAATATAAGGTATACATATTCATATGTACAGACACACACACACACATGTAATATAAGGTATACATATTCATATGTACAGACACACACAAACACAGAGGCTGGAACTACCTTATAGAGATCAACGGGCCTTTCGACATTTTCAACTTCCACCTCATCCTGGACTTCCATCTCAGTTGTTTCTATTTGAGGAATTAAAGATGATTTCTTCGTCGCAATATTTTCTTCCTTCATTCCAGTTTTTGTAGAATCTGGCATGAAAAACAGAGAATCCAATTTGCTTCTTGACCGAGGAGCAGGTGGTGGCTGCATTCAGGAATATAGAAGTCATATACAGAAAAAAAAATGAACTGGAAAGGACTCCACAAGACAAAAAATAGAGCTTTACAAGAATAAGAATGAGCAGAGATTTAAATCTTTCATGTGTTGATTTTTATTCATGTGATCCAATTATTAATTACATTATTCATGTAAATTACCCAAAACTAGGAAAATCACGGGGTAAGCAAACATCATTATCATGTAGTAATGTAGTATCATATTAACGATTATGTTTATCCCATAAAAACTACTCCATATGATAAAAAAAATTGGTTGGATGTGGTTTCACTATGGTCTCTAAAATGTTACAAAAGCCAATTCCGTCTCCATTATTCAGATGTCGAAAAAAAAACCTTAACTTTCAGAAGCCACAAGCACACAACCCCAATTGAAAAGCAACAATTGCCATTCATCAATAAATCCTCATCCTAGGAAACTTAATGTGAATTTGGGGAGAGTTTCAGTTTCAATGGAGTACCTTGTTACTTTATGGACTTATTGACAAAAACTACCATCTATTTAACAATACCAAAAGCAACAGAACTAACAAACCTCCTCAGTCAACCATCTATTTTACTAAACTAGGATCAACATAGTTAATCGTTCTATTAGCAGCATTATATCTCACAATCATACAATATAGCTTAATCTGGATAGATGTAAAATGCTAAGGGCCCATTTGGTAGTATAGATAACAACCAGATAGTTGTGTTAACTTTGATATCATTTGAGTTGTTGGGCCTATGCTAGATTAAAAGGCCCGCTACAATTTACTGTGTTCCTTCACATTATTTATCTCCCCAAGTGGGAGAGAGATAGTATCCTAACTGAACAGTGATTAGTTTGATTTATCTGATGATAATTTATCCTACCTACCAAACAAGCCCTAACTATATGATTTAAATAAGCACCTTGCTGCACCATTCCTATACACAAAAAAGAATACACAGATAATCAAGTGAATTGAGTGAAAATATAAAAAAACAATACGTTGAAAATCTTTCTGACTAGATATTGGATATATTTCAAATCTCAATCAAATATTTTTTTATGAGTACCATTCTATAAGAAAATGCTGCAAACCCTCTTAGCCTGATTTACCGAATCGTCTTATATGTTTCTTAATTCTCTATTAATCAAGTGAAATTGAGTGAAACTATAAAATAATGTGTTGAAAATCTCTTTCTGACTAGATATTGAATATATTTAAAATCTCAATTAAATGATTTTTTTATGAATACCATTCTCGAAGAACACTCTGCAAACCCTCTAAGTCTGATTTACCTAATCATCTCATAAGTTTCCTAGTACTCTATTAATTTTGTAGTGTTTTCTTGCTACATAACAGAATATGGCAACTGGCAAGTCTAAAGGTAATAACAGCTGGCCTTTTAAACAATAGCCCTTGTATACAAAACTGGAAATATTAAACAAGGATATTGACTACCTTGCCCATGTAAGGATCAATCAAATCAAAACGCTTGCATAAAATGGGTGCCGGACGCCATTGAAACTCTTCCCTTTTTGGAAACATTCCCTTCATCAACAAATCCATATCCTCTGAAACTTTATCTTTCTGCACATGACGTTAATAAATTCACAATAAGGGGCATGAATTAAATTGCAAGCAAGTAAAAATAAATAAATAAAAAATAAGAATAAGAACAAAAATAAGAAAAAATCTGTAGCAAAATTTCATTGCTCTAAATACCTCTATTCCACCAGTCGTAAACTGTAATCCTGTAGATGCTGATATATCCGACAGCAACGGACTGGTGGCCTCAATTTCTTTACCTGGGTTTCCTTTCTTTAAAACATCAGCCGCAGCTTCAAATTCTAATCTTTCACGAGCACGGGCAGCCTCAGACATGTAACTAGAACCACCGGAATCTTTACTTCGAAGACCTCCTTCATATTTCTCCTTTAAGAACTGTTCAAATCTCTTTTGCTTCGGAGGTTCATCATGAAAAGGTTTCTCGACATCTGGTTGCTCATTCTATCAGAAAAAATGAAAACAGTAATCATATTAATAACTTAATACACAAATTTTCTCACAGATAACCATAAATATTTGAGCTACTCACGATTGATGAGGGTTTAGTGAAAGTATCTGAAAGTTTAAACTGGATGTTCACGGAACTAGTAGAAGTAGCCAAAGAGCTAGAATCTCTTAAGGTGCTTTCTAGAGCTTTTTCTCCTAATATCTTCCCACGTCTTTCAGCAGTCAACTTTTCTGAATTTTGAGTTTTTTTCTCCTCCAACAGTTTGGGTTGTTCACCACGCTTTTGGCGCTCTTCCCAGAGCTTCCGAGCATAAAAATCAGAACCGTTTCCTCCTCGGAGAAATTCAAATAATGGGTTTGACTGGTTTTTCTCCTTAGAGAGATCCTCAAACAATTTTCCACAGCGGGATACTAAACTTGCCACGCCTTCAATCAGGACCTTAAGATTGTTATCTTCTGGAGCAGCAGCCTCAGGAGGTGGGGTTTCAACTCTCTCATACTCAACTCCAAGATGAGCAGGAAACTTGTGGTGGGGAATAAAATCCTTTGGAATCTCAGGAGGATCAAATCTGTGAATGCCATGCGAAATAAGCAAAATATATTAATTAAACCGGTATGCATCACCTATATAATTCTTCGAAAAGCAATCACAAAAAATGTGAGGAAATTTAAATTTTGGTTTTTAGGTTTAATATTTTAGCTAATATAATATCAATATGCGTAGAAAAAACTATTTTTTATTCAAGTTTACTTTAGGTACAAACATTTTCTACAATATCAAGAGTCCAATTTCAATTAATTTACAGCTTCTGAATTATTAATAGAATTGTATTACAACTATTAACTATATTCCCAATTGGAGTATCACATATATTATGGCATGAACAGCCATGTAACCTTCAACCTATGTTGAGATTAAGTGCTGCAACACATTCATATGTGATTCCAATGCCTCTAGTAACGATTCCTAGTTTTTCTTGTTTTTATCCTTTATGTTTTGTCAACAAGAATACACGATAACTTTGTAATGAGCAATGTTCCTAAACTATCAGCCTATGCATGCTTATTATGAACAAATATAAATCCAATATTTATCATTTTCTAACATTAAATGCAACCCGAAAAAAACAAAAAAAAAACTGGGGGGAGCCATTTTGGGGCTTCAAAATAAAGAAATAGAAGCAATACATGTAGGACATATTGGAGTAGCCAACAGATATGCAACCTAGATGAAAATTATAAACTAAGGTAGGATAAGGAAGTCAAATGATATCATCATGAAGAATGCCTCAATAAACAAATTTTGCATGGTAAATAGAAAGTTGCCAAGGGTAAAATTTAGGTTTTAAAAAATCAGTGGAGAGGAAATCGGGGTGAAATTTAGTTCATTAGGAAATGGGGCTTCAAAATAAAGAAATATAAGCAATACATGTAGGACATATTGAAGTAGCCAACAGATATGCAACCTTGATGAAAATAATACACTAAGGTAGGATAAGGAAGTCAAATGACATCATCATGAAGAATGCCTCAATAAACAAATTTTGCATGGTAAATAGAAAGTTTCCAAGGGTAAAATTTAGGCTTTAAAAAATCAGCAGAGAGGAAATCGGGGTGAAATTTAGTTCATTAGGAAAAATAGGAACCAACTTCATGCCTCAAGATAGTTACTTGAAAGAAATGAATCTACTTCAACAAGAAATTGCATACATAAGCACCTCTCCAGAATTCGGTCGGAATGTGATGCAATTTTGAATCCAGACAGAACATCGTCCTTCTTTCCATCTAATATCCGCAAAGTGTCCACATTTGTTTGGGAAGGTTCTTCTATTTCTTGCACATAATTATCTTGAAAATCATAACCTGTTCAAAACAGGTGCATTTAAGCAGCAGACTCCAGAAATTAAAATTAAATGTTTGTACAGAACTTGAGAAGGAAAACTTGAAGGATAGCTCATCACATTAGGACTTCGCGTGATGATAATTCAAGTTAAATAGCTATTCATAGTCCAGACATTATTAATTCTTTTTGTTCCTTTTTTATTGCTGTTTTTCCTTTGGAGAGTAAATAACTGGCTGTACACGGGCGCTTGAATTTTAAATAAATCCCCAAGTGTAGTATTAGTTCTGGATTATTAATTTAAAATTATTAAATATATCAATTTTTCGAGTTACTAAATTTGTGAACATATTAAATTTAATTTACGAACATAGATAAATATTAGTAGTAATAATTCATCATTAAACTATTTGTCAACAATTTCTGTACGTAAATTAATGATAAAATTTTCATTAGTACGACAATTAATTGTGTATTATAAATTTAATAACAAATGAGTTAATGAATATTTGAAGATAAACTTAATGACCAATGAGTTGATTATTTTTGGATGGAAAAGGTGCAAGGACAAAAACTGACAATTCTACATAATATTTAAATCCTCTCTTTCAGTAAGCTCATTAACTCAGATTTTATTCAAAATCAATGTTTGGAAAGCAAAAGCTAATTGAAACTCTCCTACCAAACAACCCAATTAAATGATTTGACTGGTCAGTCCTATAATTTGTGTCCAGGTCTCTCTTTTATGTCTAAACCTCTAACTTCCAAGCAGGGCCCAAGTAAATCTTCAGAGAAGCATATCACCTAATCTAGGAAATAGACCACTCAATGATTAATTCCTATATAAATTATTCCGACTAAATATAAAGGAAGTATTCGCCACGATGCAGATTGTGTTTAGATTTGTATTGTCTTTCTACTGAAACTAGTTCAAATCGCAGCAACTGCTAAAGAGTTAGATTGGCTCTCTACTGTGGCAGAAGTGATCGGATTTTTTCAGCCCTCAATTTATTTCAAGAAAATGATACTCATTACTACCTCCGTCCATTTGAAACAGTAGTAGTGTTTTATGTCTATGGTGGGTTTGTTTGGTTGTAATTATTTGATATTTTTTTAAATAACCAAAAGAGAAAATTAGGACATTTTTAGTGAGACTTCCAAAATGAAAAGGGATGGAGGCAGAATTTTTGTTGGGTGTAGAGGCTCAGACAATTTCTGCAGAATGTTGTACGAAATTATTTTACATTATCATTGAAAAATTACAGTTGGGTATTTTCTAATCAATTTTTTTAGATTATTTTTTTATGTTTTTTATGATTTCTTTTACCTAGTATTCCACGCTTTCTTTAATATTGTAGGCATTTAATGAAAAACAATGACAACAAAGATGCAACTAGAGTGTAATATCAAGCAGGATGCAACTGGAATACAATATCAAGCAGGGGTGAAAATATATATTGGAATCTGGTTTAGAGATTGTGTCCAACTCATTTCTCTTCAATTTTGTGAACTCAAATGAATCAAAAATCTAAACCTTGCTAATGATATTATTATTTAAATATTTGTGCTCAGCGAAAGGACAAACTAAACGGAAAATAAACAAAATCAAGCTAAGCTGGAGAAATAAACAAAATCAATTTGATTGTAATAAAATCTAATGAGAAAATCACTAACCTGAGGCATAAACGTCTTCATCTTCAGCATCCAAATCTTCCAGAGCACCAATACCAAAACCAGGACCAATCTTTCCTGGAAGCATATGTGTCAGTAATTAGAACATACATACGTCAAATAGTTTTCCGAAAAACGTATACTTCATACCAGCAATGCCGCTAATCAAAACTCACCCGATACAAATCACAGTTATTAATGTGATAGTCTATGTCAAGACACAATGGCAAGAATGTCCAACTTACTACTATAATATAAAGAATGAAAATAAGTAAATTTACCTTTTATTGAAATAGAGCTGCGACCCTCAATCTCTCCCTTACCAGACATTCTTAGTCTTTTCTTTTCTGAAACAAAAGAAACCCAGTTAATACCACAAGATTGAAAAGAATGAATTTAGAAGCAGAAATCTAACCCAAAAAAGCCATATACCCCTAAACTCTGGGGCTTGCTTGAAAGGATCATAGCCTAGGCCATGCAAATCTTGCTTCGGGTTGATTACATATGCCTAGAAAAGATTAAAGGTAAAAAAAAAAAAACATAAAAACAGAGAGTATAACTGTGATTGCTCCTGCAAAGAAAAACAATCAAGGGTTTCCAATTTCAAAGCTTTTGACAAACTTAAATTGATGTAATAAAATATTAAAAGGGCTATACATAATTCATGTAACAGCTTTTATAGAAGAACACAAAAGGATTAAAACATCAGCTAGAACCACATACATAAGGATACCCAATGATACAAATCATTTGAATAAATATCCCACAGCAGAGTGCTCATTCATCTGTCTCTCCACATATCTTTGTAAAGTTTCTTCATGGCACGTGCTGTTTCCTAACCTAAATTTATCTATTTATTAACAAAATCTGTTTAAAAGTATATCAGCGGCAGCTTCACTAACAGTGTGCTTCCTCTTGAAAAGCGCCTACAAGGCTACACCAAATTTAAGCCAGTGCTTATTTTCTCCCAATTCCCATACTCCAAAAGGTATGCAAAGTCCACATATTGATGCTTTGAAGTTCTAACCCTACTAGGCTGAACTTTGATTCTCTCCCTTTTTTATGAACTATTTACTATTAGAAGTTGTATCAACAGAAACTCTAAACTAAAGCATTAAATATAAGAATGACATCAAATTCCACCAAGTTGATAATCACTCCATGGATCACCTTCATGTGTCTTTCAAAAAGAAGATGCCCTAAGACTCGAGTAACCCCTGATTTATAGAACCTAGAAAAGGTATAGTAAATGCAGACTATGAATCTAGCAAGGGATATGAGATGCTTATTAAAAAATGCAGTCATGTAATCAATTTATTTATTAGATCACACAAGATCATAGTCTAACCGGTACACTTCTAGAGAACTGGTTTTCATCATCATCCGGCAGATCTGGGGCATTTTCAACATCTTCTTCATCTGGTTTTGAGTAGGTGATCGGCTTTCTTGCATTGTCCGAGAGTGCAAGAAATGCTTTTCTAGCTTGTCTCCGAGCATCTTCATGCATATAATAAGGAAGTTATATGCAGAAATAGAAAATGGTTCAATAAGCATGTATCACAACATACCATAAAGTGAATTCCTGTTAGAATCCTTTATGGACCTGCCTTGCCGCCAACCCATCTTTAGCAACAATTTGACACCTGATATCAATGAAATCATGAAAATTTCAGTATGAAATCACACTAGTAGTGAAAATAATATTTAATTCACCAACATCAGCCACAAACCTATGGATTCTGTGGCTGGAACTATTAGTTCATCAGGAACCGGTCCGGGAATAGTGGAAGGCCTAAAATAATAAATAAAAAAGTTAGAAAAAATAAGACAAAAAAAAAGAGTGTAGGCAATGGAAACAGTTCCAAGACCAAGGATCCATAAGAAAATGAACTCAACATTAGCCAAGTAAGAAGTAAGAACTATGATGGGAGTTTGTAAATAAAGATATGAGCGAATTGTATAAAGATTTGGAGAAAGCAAAAGATACAAGGATATACAATCCAAAGGGCCAAGGAGAATATATCATGGCAAAAAATTATGTTTCTACTGACCCACTACTTTACACATACAAATTCATGTTAAACTAAGGAGGATGAGCCTAACTAGAAGAAAAGAGGAATTAAACCAGATTCTAAGAATCTAAGACCAGGACAGACTTTTATCATACAATCATTCAATCATACATTAGCTACTGACGTCTGGCAAGTGATTGATTGTATGATATCAGTTCTCTCAAAGTTCCCAAACAAACAAGTATATGAAGGGAAAAACATTGACAGAAGTAGCATGCAATAATCAGTTTATGAGAATAAAAAATACAAACAAAGATTCGTAGGGATAAATTTGAAAAAACCAGCGCAGAAAAAATGAGCTTATAAGAAGACATAAATATGTAAGACAAGAAGAAAAACCTATGTTTTTGTTCATTTTCAACTTGCTTACGCGCAAGCTCAGCTGCTGTAAATCCAAATGTATCAAACTGCATGGATGTTTCCAAAGCGCGACCTTCCAAATCCTATAAATTGAATCAGATATTCAATATATAAAAAATTGAAGTAAAAATCTAGAAACATCAATAGCTTTCAAACATCATATTGTACAATACTACAATATTCTAGCTAATATACTCAGAAACGTTAATGGAGAAAGTGAAGTAGTAGTATTTTAACATCCACAGGTTAGGATGAACTCCACATAAGACGCAAAGGGTTCAAATAAAAATGACACTCGGCTTAACTCAAGAGAATCCTTTTCTCATCAGGGACCAGTTTTATTTTCAATTGCATTAAAGTTTGGCACAGAGAAGAATTCTTACATTCGCATAAAAAGCAAAAACGGGTTTAGTTTGGGCTTTGGAAGTACAATAGAGAATAACATAAAATACAAAGATCTGTCATTTTTAGCAAACAATATCTAGGATAAAGCAAAAGGAACTATTAGAGAAAATACAGATTTCTCGTCCTCATCCATGAAGTTGTATATGCTTTGTTGTTTGACTTCAGCCCTATTTTTGCGCGATGATGTGAAAGATTGTGGAGCCCATCCTGCAATTTTCAGAAACAGAAACTTGGTAGTTTTAGTGTACATTCACACAAACAAAAAAGGTAAGTAATTTAAATCAACGATGAGTAGCATGGGAACACACCTTCTTTCGAACCAACTGTGTTGTAGTAGCCAGCAGAGTATCCTCCAGTAAATGCTCCATGAAACCTCCTCCTCCCTTCTTCATCAGTAACCTGAACATCGACCATGGATAAATTATAAAAAGAAAAGTGTAAAACAAAATCAAAACTGAACTAAACTAACTACCTCCAATAAAAAAACAAGAAAAAAAAAGGTATACAGTGATTCTCTTAATCATTTGATTTATAGACATCTTCAATACAACTGTGTTAGTAAATTTAAATGATATAGGTAAAGGCTTAATGTGTATTCTAGGAAGCTTTGGTACGGTTATTGAAATCGTAATATTACGCAATGTTATTACTACGAACCCGGAACAGAAAAGAAAAAGGATTATCATGCTATTGCAGGTGGATTGACGATAAAAATATGGAATTCAACTGTCCCCAAATTATCAGAACTGAGCTGTATCATTCAATAAACATTTCCCAAAAACACACAAAATTTCTCTGCCGATTTCAGCTACCACCGATATGATTAGGCATTGAAATGATTAATAAAAAACTCAGAATTCACACCGAAAACCTAAATAAAAAAGGGGGAATCAGTTGTTGAATGTTATCCTCTTCACCTCTTGCTTCCAAGGTGGGAGGGCGGTTCTGAGCTGACCGGCGGCCACCGCGAGTGCCTTTTTCTTGCGAGTGGTCACTTCTTCTTCCCGTTCTATCGGTGTCCCGTAGAATACAAGATCGTCGTCGTCGCTCGGCATTTCTCGTGCTTAATTTCTCGCCGAATTATATCGACAAAGCGATGCAATTAAAGTGATCGCAATATTTATCTACTCTGATCGTGTCGAAGAAGAAAATAGGTTTATACCGGTTCGCGATACCTGGCACGTGAGTCGTGAAGCCTACATTTATGAACCGGGCATGAGTGGGATGTGTGGAAATAAGAAACCCGGTTCCAATCCCAAATCCGAATTACTTCCGTCTAACAAAATCCGGTTTACATAAACACAAATAGATTGAACACTTTTTATTTTTGGATTATTAAATTTAAATTCTATTAAATATTTTGAAGCTTAAAAACTTGTGAAATTAAAAAGTTCATAAAATTTAGTTTATGCGATACATATTCAATTGATCAATAATAATTCACAATTATTCACCATAAGTCATGTTTGTGTCACAATAATTCAATTGATCAATAATAAATTATGCTACATTTATCTCAAACTAATATTCACAATTCCTTTACAAAATACAAAAAAAGACCATTAATTTAACATGAATAGAGTATAAAATAGAACCAAACAAGTTGTAAGGCACATTCTTGATTTACATCTTGAAGATCCTCTGATGTGTGAAGTTTCTCGTCTCTCCTCTTTATCAATAAATAAATAAAAATAGAACCAAGCAAGTTGCACGCGGACTTCATGTAAATATGAAGCGGCCGTGGGTTTTCGTCACTAAAAAAAATGTTAAAGAGATGATTTATGATGTTGTGTCTAATTTATATATTTAATAGTAAATAACACAAACAACTTCATATTTCACTCATGATAAAAAAAAAACAGTGTTACAATCGAAAATGAAGATAGGTAATTATACAATGCTTACACAAACATAAATTTAGAAGTCTTCTGAGTCCATTTGAGACAAGTGCACATATCGCTCCAAGGAAGTCAAGTCCCCTCGGTTCACATGCACCCATGCCTCAATTCCGTCGCCATTTTTGTTGTCCACAAGTATCGTGGCATATGGAAGAGGCATAGCCCCAAAACCGACAAAAACCGGCTTACCCCAACCGAAATCAGCTTCATAAAAACCAAACTTGCTCCAATCAGTAAGCCTCAAAGGTATATCCATTGACATGCTTCTGTTGTTTACACTCGAGTCCATGATGAGCTTGTGGCCTTCCACACCCAATGCTAACGTTTGGCCGATAATTGTAACAGTTTTTCCGATGGATTCTCCAAGCATATAAACCAGATCCTCAAATCTCAGAACTTCCTTAGTTTCAGCCACCGATGTTACCACCAAGTTCCCGCAAGAATACTTAGGCAGAGGAGGGATTGTTCGCTCACGCATGTTGACCGGCTGGTAAATTTTGAAGCACGCTCCCGACCGGTTTCCATGTTTCGCTCGATCCATGCGCATTAAAGCCTTGGCTATAAAAGCACTCACGAGACGCACCCGGCTCACAAATACTTTCTTCGGTTCTCCATTAACTCTAATATTAGTAATCTTGGATCTCAACTTGTCTATATCCTCCTTGCTGAACAACACTCGCTTCACGACGATGTTTGGATTTTTACCCGTGAGTAAAACGTAACCATGCCCAATATTCTTCGCAGGAAAAAACGAGGGAGGGTCGAAGCTAGGGGCGATAATCACGGCAGCGTTCGACCAGGCGGAGACGAACGTTCCGAGCGAGGAAGCATCGAAGACTCTGTGGGACACGCTTATGCCGATCGCCACGTCATCGAGCTTGAGCCTTGTGATCTGAATGGACAGGAGTGGATCCGTGGGCCCATCCGTTTCGTAGAACTGACGAGAAAGGAGATCAGTCAGCTCGTCGTCGTCGACGCTTTTCGTTGTAAGGTCGGCCAGCTCGATATCTGCGGCTTCGGCTAGCACGAACTCGGCCCCCTCGTCGTTGCAATCCACGGAGCGATCGGTCTCGACGTATCTTCCGGCGAGAGGGTAGAATCGAGGTAAGATGTTGGCCAAAGAATCTTCCAAATGAGTTATGAATGTTTTTGGTGGGGAGGGATAGAAGAGAAGGACGTTGATATTGCAAGGTGGGCTGAGCTCATCTATGAATGATATTTTGTACTTGTTGAGGTGAAGAGGAGTTGGGGTACTTGGCTTGATCAGCTTGCGGCTCATTACATTTATCTTGTTCATCATTATTATTTACAAGCGAGAGAGAGAGATTGAGCTTTGTAATATATGTAGTGTAACACACCGCGCGCGCGGGGGTCCTAATTAGAAATCCAACTTGCTTGATGTTTCACGTGGATCAAAATAAAGATGTTTCACGTGGAAAGTAAAAAAGAAAAATAAGTGTTGTGGTAGGTATGTAGGTTATTCGATTCCACTTCTCATCCGTCAGTCTTTGATTTGAAATATGTTATTCTCTCCATCTCATAAGAGTAAGGAAAAAAATATTTTTACTTTTAATTTTAAAATACAATTTATTTCTAATTTATTTACAATAAACAATTTATTAAAAATACAATTTAAAAATACAATAAACTTATTATAAAGTCAAAAAACTAATATTTTTCTTAATCTTTGAAAAATCTTTCTAACTCTTTCGAAATGAAAAGGGTATCACTCGTGTTGTATAATAATTTAATCAAATTCCTTTAAAATATAATTTTTTATTTTATAAGTAACTTTGAATTTGAAAAAAAAATAATGAATTAATATAAACCTAAATTAAATTTAGAATTTTGATTGGTCCACGTTTCTCAAAAACACAAATTTCTCAGCCTATTTCAGCTACCATCGATCACGGAGGCTGATAATATGATTAGGCTTTGAAATGATTAATAACACAAAACTCACAATTCACACAGAGAACCAATCATATATGGGAATCAATTATTGAAAGTTATCACTTTCACCTCTTGCTTTCAAGGTGGCACGGCGGAGTTTTTTTTTTTTTTTTTTTATAAGTCAATTATAATGTTTTGGGGTTTGAACTTAAAACTTTTGATCTTTAATTCAAGTTCAACCAACTGATCTAATTAATGAAAAAATCAAAATAAAATATTTTGTAATTGATTTTTTATGGTTAAATATTAATTCAAAATATAATTATTTTCTATTTTAATTTATTTAGAAATAAAATTGATCGAGCTAATTATATATGGATTTCAAGAGAAGTGAATCTGTATATTAAAATTACTCCTAAATTAAAAGTAGTATGTTTAAAGGAACAAATCTTAAATTAAAATATCAAACAAAAAAAGTGTGGATAATTGAAATATGGGTAATTTTATTTGCACTCTTAATTTCTTCAAGTACACCCATGTTTATATATACATTAAAATTATTAACTTAAAAAGTTTAAAATAATCTTAATATTATATTTATTTATAAAATTTGTATATTTATGGCAAAATCAAATAATTTGTAGAATTAAATAAAAATATATATAATTAATATATTAAATAATATATTTATTTTTCATTTAATAAATTTTTATTATTTTATTTATTATTTATTACAGTATTTATTATGTTATTTTATTAATATTTTTAATTTCCTTCGAATTTTCTGGTTGTTTTTCTTAATATATATATAATTTATTTTATTATTGTGATAATACACAGGAATTTTATATATATAGACACAGAGATTTTTTTCCTTCTTTTATATTTATTTGTTTTCAATTTTTATGTTTTATTTTTTATTTTTTATTAATAATTGTATTTAATTTATACATATATTGACGTTTTCTTAAGTGTATTTTTTATAAATGGTATTTTTTGTATGTTAAGGGGTTTATTAATTAAAAAAAAAATAATAAAAAGATGAATTTAGTAATGATGTGAACTTATAAATTTAAAGGATGTAAATAAAATTACCCTTGAAATATTTTTAAAATGGAACATAAAATATCGCACCAAAATGCATTTATATATATTAAGTGTCGCATGCTAGTTAAAATCAGTCCTCCATAGTGAATCTTCAATTGAAAAAATGTCACAATAGTTTCATATTTGTTGAAAGTTAATAAGGGCAGTAATAGAATCAAACTGTATTTTTATTATGTTGAAACACAATACTTTTTAGTTTCAATTTGTTTATCCTATACTGTCTGCCCATTACAAATAGTTCAAATTTTCTTAGGATGGTGATTTCTTATTTTGGAGAGTGAAATTGATTCAAGTGAACTAAACGAGTTTAATTGAATTAAACTAAATTAGTTGAATTGAATTGAATTGAATTATAATTTTTTTAATAAAAATAATAATAATTTTTATAAATTGTTGAATATTTTTTAAAAAATATATTAATAATATTTTAATATTAATTAAATTTTATAATTGAAATTATTTATTGAAATTATTTTTTTATTGAGGTGAACTGAAAGAGTCTTAATTGAATTGAACTTAATTGAACTTATATCAACTAAAATGAGAGCTGAACTGAATAAGTCAGAAATGAATTGAACTTAATTCAAGCAATGACAACTAAAATAAATTTGAAACTGATGTGAACTGAAATAAAAAATTAAGTTAAAAAAAATAAGTTCTAAAACATGCACTTTATTTTTCAAAAATCTATAAGACATGATTTGGTATTATTGGGGAATATACGCTTCTTAGGCCAGTATATCTCCGTCGATCGTCAAAGGGTAAGTTCGATTTGTGAATAAAGCGGAATAAAAAAGAAGACAAAAATTACGTGGTTCGGCCAAGAATGCCTACTTTCACGGACACCACACCCAATATTATTCGATAATAATATTCCTGTGTACAGGACCAGATTTCGATAGATCTCTTTTCGACTCACTATTTCGTGTTCTATGTGTTCTCTAGGTTATACATGAATGAGGGGATGAGGTTCTTTTCTAGATGGGAGGTGTAAAATCCTAACCCAATCCCCAAGAAACCGAGTCAACTCGCGGTCAATATTTCCGCCTAGAGACGAAATGCCCAGGCACGCGCCGGTGCGCCACCCACCGTTGGGAGCCACCCACCGTCGCGCTCCACCCACCGTCAAGTAGCCACAGGAGAAAAAAGATCCTGCAAGTCGTCACCCCGGTGGACGGCGCGCGCGCGTAGGGCAGCCTCTTTTGTCCATTTTTCGCTCGTCTTTGACTCGTCCCGATGATTTGGCTCCACCTCTAACACTCCTACGATGCTTTTATCCGAACAAGGGTTGGACTCCCAACAATCATCCCCTCCAACCCGAGTGAGCAATTATTCCACCAACGCCCAAGTTGATTATCGGCATCTCGACACCACCGAAATATGAGTCTTCAAAAACAGTCCAACATGTCAACCCAACCCCTCAACGAGTGTCTCGTATCCAAGCTCCATGAATACGACCAACGAGGCATCCCATGCATCCTCTAAATGCATTTATGCCTCTAACGCCCTCCACTGGGGCGTCACCTTTTAATGGCTAGCAAGATTAGGAGATGATGCCGTGCGCGCCTCGAACCTCATCTCAATCTTCCGAACTTCCTGTTGAACCTTCTTCCATTGCATCCCGATCACCCTTGCCTTGTAGGAGCCGACCCGCTCCTCATGCCCATGTGTTCGACAACGGTTGAAATCCCGTCCAGTCTTCATTGTATTACTCGAGCAATGTCTGACACCAGTTCCTCGTGCCACCACACTACCCTCGAGCCTATACAAGCCGCCAACATTTCTTCCACACAGAACCTCCCAGTTATCCTTCAACACCTTAATTTTCCCGCACGCGGCCTCGAACTTGCACCCCCTCTCGTCTAGCCTCCCGGGAGCCATCAAATTCTTTCTTATGCTTGGCACGTGTTTTACTCCCGCAACCGTGACGCTCCTTCCACCCGGCAACCGAAACTCGACGATCCCTTCCCTGGCTACCCGATTCCTTGAACCATTAGTAATTTGAACCGTCTCTCTTTCACATTCCTTGTACTCAGAAAATTGGGCTCGATCATGGCATATATGAAATGCACTCCCCGAATCGAGAATTCAATCTTCCCTCCTAGCGTCGTTTGCCTCTAACACCGCCAACGCATCGTGCACATACTCGTGTTGAACCGCTGCTGCGTTTTCTTGTTGGTCTTTCTTCGCCTTCAGCTTTGGACAATCTCTCTTTACGTGACCCTCATCGTCGCAATAATAGCATATGACCTTCTTCCTCGGCCTCTCCCGATTTCCTCCACCATTCCTCCGGTTCCCGCTGTGACCACCACCCGTGTAAAATGTTTTCTCACCCTCTGACTCACTTTCAACCTCCTTCTTCCTCGCTTCCCCATTGAATAGGGCATCCGTGACCATCGTCATGGTCATCTTCCTCTCCGGCGCGAAATTACTTAGGGAAACCACCAGAGCCTCCCAACTGTCGGGCAGGAAGCTAAGCAAAAGCAATGCTTGAATTTTGTCATCCAGATTCAAGCCCACCGCGGTCATTTGGTTCACAACATCCTGGAACTCGCTCACATGGTCGGCCACCGGAACACCATGCCTTAGCTTAAGGTTCACGAGCCTCCTCATGAAAAACGCCTGATTCCTCGGTGACTTCGATTGGAACATCTTCTCCAATTTAGTCCATAGAGAATAGGCCTCCTTCTCCTCCGACACGTATGGGTACACAGTCTGTCCAACGCACTGACGAACAAGGCAAACCGCCTTCTTGTTCATTTGCTTCCACTTGTCTTCTTCGATGGTCGACGGTTTGACCCCCTTGCACTCGAACGGTATCTCGAGATCCCTAGTCGTGAGATAATCCATCATACGCGACTTCCAAATTGAATAATTTGTCGCCGTCATAACCATCATCTTCGACGTCATACTCTCCTCCGTTGGTCCTGCCATTGATCAATACCACCCCCACAAGAAGCACAAGACAAATCCAACCAAGAAACAACCAAACACCGAAAAATAGAATCGATTCACCTGTTTAGTCCCTCTTTGTCTTCGCACCCCGGGATCTTCCTCGTATCTAGAACTTCGTCTGGATATGGAAATGCCTCCGGTAACCTTCGCCCTTTGAAATAACCTTTGCTCTGATACCAATTGTTGGGGAATATACGCTTCTTAGGCCGGTATATCCCCGTCGATCGTCAAAGGGTAGGTTCGATTTGTGAATAAAGCGGAATAAAAAGGAAGACAAAAATTACGTGGTTCGGCCAAGAATGCCTACTTCTACGGACACCACACCCAATATTATTCGATAATAATATTCCTGTGTACAGTTTCGACTCACGATTTCGTGTTTTATGTGTTCTCTAGGTTATACATGAATGAGGGGAGGAGGTTCTTTTATAGATGAGAGGTGTAAAACCCTAACCCAATCCCCAAGAAACCGAGTCAACTCGCGGTCAATATTTCCGCCTAGAGACGAAACGCCCAGGCACGCGCCGGTGCGCCACCCACCGTCGCGCTCCACCCACCGTCGCGTCGCGCTCCACCCACCGTCGAGTAGCCACAAGAGGAAAAAGTTCCTTCAAGTCGTCACCCCAGTCGACGGCGCGCGTGTGCGTAGGGCAGCCCCTTTTGTCAATTTTTCGCTCATTTTTTACTCTTCCCGATGGTTTGGCTCCACCTCTAACACTCCTACGATACTTTAATCCGAACAAGAGTTGGACTCCCAACAAATATTACTTAAAAATATCACATTCTCTTTTTGTCTAAAAATATAAAATCATCTCTTTGTGTATTTTGAAAGTAATAATTGTATTTCATTAACAAATGGATTACAAGATATAAAAAAAATTGAGTGATAAGAGTGGTTTATTTTTTTATTGATTTGAAAGTAAATAGTATATACTCTTCGTAAACGTCCAACACTTTTATGAGCTTAATAATTAATATATATATATATATATATATATATATATATATATATATATATATATATAATCTTACCAAATGTTATTTTTATGCTTACTTTCTTAAACGCTTAAGAATTAAAAAAAGAAAATATTACTTAATCTTATCAAAGTTTTGGTGATTTTTACCATTATATTTTTGAGAAGACAATATAGACATAGTTACCCTAAGTTTACCAAACTCTTTGTACACTGTGAATTAAATTATGACATTTATCATTATTACATTAATTAATTAAATAAATAGTATTTTAATTATAAATAAATTATATTATTAATTAAGAAAATTAATCATGAGAAAATTACATATTTATTGGAATGAATTGATTATTTGCGTTTTTTATGAGACATTATTATGACAACACTTTTTGAATGGTGACACTATTATTTGTTCTTTTAATGATGATTGATTAGTACTTTTTCATTAAATGACGTCCTTTCAATGATTTGTTTTTTCTTTAAATAATTGGAATAAACAATTCACTAGCTAGTAGCTACTAGCTAGACAACTCTAGGTCCGACTAGAAATCTTATCGCTCAAATAAATATAATGTGAAAGGTAGAGCTGCACATTCAAGCCGAATCGGCCGATTCCAGACTATCCGGTTCAGGTTCATA
Source organism: Euphrasia confusa (assembly GCA_954870475.1). Lineage (NCBI taxonomy): Eukaryota > Viridiplantae > Streptophyta > Magnoliopsida > Lamiales > Orobanchaceae > Euphrasia > Euphrasia confusa. Next base: position 37,799,729 of record OX940955.1, on the reverse strand, counting down.
AGGTTCAAGTTCGGAGTTTTGATGAACTGAACTCGAACCGGTGAAAACAAGTTCAAGGTTCAGGTTCAACCCGATTCAGGTTCAGGTTCTGAACCGACCGGTTCAGGTAGAACCTTGAAACCGGATTTTTTTTTTAATTTTTAAAAGTGTTTTTGAGAATTAACTTTTTTAATAAGGTTTTTTAAAAAATAAAAGATTTTATATATTTAACTTATTTTTAGAAATAATGTGAAAAAATGAAAGTTAAATAAAAATTGAACTTTAGTTTAATTTTAATATCAAAAAATAATTTTATTTTTTTTAGTTTTCGATAACAAAATAAAGTGCATACGTATTCTCGTTGAGAAATCAAAGTTCACGTAGTTCTTAAAATAAAATTTAAATAAAAATTAGATTTAAGTTTAATTTTAATATCGAAAAATAAAATAAAATTTTTAGTTTTCGATACCAAATTAAAGTACCTACGTATCCTTAGTTGAGGAATCAAAATTCACATAATTCTTACTTACCTCACTTACCTAATTTACCTAGCCGGCTAGTTTTTAAAATTTGGTTGAATCTAGACCATAAGATCAAATAACGTCTATTTTTTTCAAATTTCAAATTCAAATATTTAGTAAATTTAAATTTAAAAATTAAATTTTTTAAGAATATTGTAAATACGTTTATTTTTAATTAGTATCTATTAATATATAAAAAAATAAAAAAAATTATCCGAGCCTAACCGGCCGGTTCAGGTTCAGAACCGGACCGAATCAGCCTTGAACCTAACCCGGACCGGTTAAAACCGGTCCAAGGTTCAGGTTCAGGTTCCGAACCGGCCGGTTCAGGTTTATCCGGTTCCGGTTAAGGTTTCGAACCGGTCGGTTCAGGGTCGAACCGGACCGAATGTGCAGCTCTAGAAATAGGGAGTACTATATTTGAAACCAAATGGAAATATAATTAATAGATTTATACTGTAAAATAAAACAAAAATATAACTATATGATAATCAAAGTTCAAGTTTTTAATTAAATAGTTGAATATTAATTTCTACAATTCTCCATTTATTAATACTAAGTTTTTTTAAAAATTTTTTTTTTGAGAAGTTTCATTTTTGTATTACAATCTGTATCTCATATTGTAAGTCGTAGTGCTCAGCGGTATTATGAAGAATACGCAGCACTGCACATGCAACAACAACAACTGGGGTGTTGCGCAGCGCATTGCAGTAAAGAAAATCGTTTTGTTTGTGAGTAAATTACTTTGTTCCGTGAGTATTATCAGATTTATATGTATTGATAAACGTTATGCAGCGGAATGAAATTGGAACAAGTACGAAAACCGATTTTCGTACTCACACACACAAGAAAAAGCAATAAACGAGACAACAAAATTAATCTTGTATGGGTATTTAAATTATACCCATACGAATGTGCCTTAAGGCAAAAATGATTAATAAAGATCGAAGTCTTTACAAAATGTGATCTTGAATATACACTCGACTACCTTTCAGACATACACACATGTATTCCTTAGGTATCGTATTCAAAGATCACGACCAAACCAACACTAAACAAACTACGGCTGAATATGTTCTGATACAAAGCTTCGTAGTTGAAAGGTTCTATCAAGAGAATAATCGAAGAAAAAAAGCTCGGGTGAGACTTTTCACAAAGATGAAAAGGTGTTCTGAAGTGGTAAATAAATGTGCTGAAGAATCCTTCAATTTATAGGCCTAAAACCGTAACCAACTCCCTTGAAAAGCGAGAGGTAAGGCGGTTCCTATATTCAAGGAAATCTGTTTTGACTGATGCTGCAACGCCTTGCGCAGACAGGACAGATACTGCACCACCTTGCATCAGCGTCTTCAACGAGTCTTGCTGCAACGGTGCGTCTTCAGTCTTCAACTAAATCCCTTGAAAACCGAGTTGTTAGGCAGTTGCTAGAAAATAGGAATTCTGGTTTGACCGCTGCTGCAACGTCTTGCACAGGGCCAACTTCATCTACTGCTGCAACACCTTGCGTCAATATCCTCTGGAGGTCTTGCAGCAACAGTTGCGTCTTGAGTCTTCAGCAAACATTCTCATGAGTGTCATCTTGCTGCAGCATGAGTAGCACTCAACGCAGCACCAAGGTCTTCAATGCTCGACGAGTGTTGGTTGCATATATACGCATGAATCAACTAGATCACATGCTAAATAGATCACACATAATGTATGTGATGCACAACAGTACACAATGTGAAGAAAGAGAAAAACATGTAAGTATGCTGCTGCATCGCGATGCCTAGCGACTCGCTGCGGCAGTGCACTGCGTAGCATATTACACTAACAAACTCCCCCTTTTTATCTTTCTTCACAAAACATGAGGAAGAGCATAAGAACAACTCCCCCTCAATGAAAACTCTCTTAACTTAGAAGTGTAAGATAATATATAAGCATTATCTCACTAAGGAAGAAAACATTCCCCCTTAGTGAATTACTTCCAAGCTAAGATTCTTTCCTAACAAAATGAATGTAGATAAAGATTATCTAAAAAGAGAATCACACCAATTTAAAATAAACAATAACAAAAGAATAATTAAATTTATGAAACTTCTTTTGCAATGGCTCTCCTTTGCTGATGCATCATCTGCACTGTCTCCCCCTTGCTGATGCATCATCTGCAATGGCTTCCTTTGCTCATCTACTTGTGCATAACCTTCTTCTGCAATGGCTCTCCCTTGCTGATACATCATCTGCAGTAGCTCCCCCTTGCTGATGCATCATCTGCAATGGCTTCCTTTGCTCATCCACTTGCTCTTCCTGAACTTCACTCCCCCTTTTTGTGATGAAAGGAACAGGCCATACATCTTGTTCTTGAGAACAACTGTAGGGCACACATCTTGCGGCAACGCAGACGTAAATATTGAAGTACCAGGGCCTAATGCGGCAGCACGCTGTGGCATCGGCGAAGCTTCTTGCGGCAATGATTTTTTTTTTTTGCTTTTTTTTTCGGGTGTGATGACTTCTAAGATTAACTACTCAATGAAGAACTAACAAAAAAAAAATATGAGATGTGAAAAGTCTCCGGATGTGGCAACACACTGCATATAAACAAGCTACACACTTCCTAATGAATTTACCGTGACCCAGAAAGTGAATGTATTGAATATCTTAGGCACTTAGTACATTGAATCTAAACCTTTTGTATATATATTGTTTTTTTTTTATTTGGGTTCGTCTATGTTACCTCAGAGCTTTGAATATCCTCTCTGCCTTCGGAAGATTTTACATTCTTTATTATGACATTCTGATGCGGCAGTGTCGAAGGAGAAGTTGAAGCTTACATGTCAATGCGGCAGTGTGTTACGATCGTGCGTTCAAGGAATGCTTTGAAGTACTGCAGCAGTGTCCGAAAGTCCTACGTTAGAGATAGAGTGTCCTGCGGCAGTAGCTGAAAGTTCTTCAGTAGTATCTGAAAGTCCTACAGCAGTGATAGAATGTCCTGCTGCAGCAACAGTGGCGGCATCTGTGGTAGAGGCATCAAACGCGACATTTTCAATTTTGGGAACCCATACTCGAGTCACTTTCTTTTTAATTGGACTTCAGGTAGGTCGAGTTGTGCTGAGTCGCTTGTTGGGATTCCAAGGACCGACATTTGAGTTGAGGAAACGTCCATTTTCAATATCTTCCTCACGTTTCCAACAATATGGTCGAATATGACCAGAAACAAGGCAATAGTGACACACATATCGTCTTCGTGGTTTGTTTCTGGGCTTGGGCAGATGTTGAGGATTGTTCACCTTACCAGTTGCTGCATGACCCTTCTTTGCATTTCTGGTCTTGCGTGTGGCAGCAGCGGCTGACTTGCTTCCTGTTGCAGCAACGGCTTCCGAGCTTACTCTTGCGGTGGATTCCTTTGCTGTTGAGAACTCAAGGACATCTTCCATGGCCTTTACAAATCTGATTCCAGTAGATAACTTCTTTGGAGGGAACACGACATCGACGGTCTTTTGATACCCGAGGCCTTCCCTTTCAACATTTGATATGCTCATCACCGCATCCAACTTTGAGGTGCCGGTGTTAAGTTTCTCAAAAGTGTTGTTGGCAACCTCCAGTTTCCCGTTAGCCCTATCCAAATCGATCTTTAGCCTATCTATCTCTAGATCCTTCCTTGTGAGTTCCACATCAAATTTCTTTAATCGTTCTTCGTATGCGCCTTTGTCGTTGATTAATCTCTCCGTCAACTTTGATTCTTTCTTGAATCTTTCTTCTGATGAGGCTTTATCAGATTTAAATCTCTCCACCATCATTGATTGCTTCTTGGATTCCATTCGGAGAATGTCAAATTGGTCTTTTAGTTCCATGAAAATATTTATGGGGATTGACACTTCTTCAGGTTCAGAGTCATCAACGGAGGCAGTGAGACACATGAAATCCCTTCCCATGGCTGCAGGAGTTGTAAGGCTGGCATGTTGCAGTTGGTAGGCAGGAGTTGCAGCAGCATCATCATCTTCATCATCTGATAAGCACCGACCTTTGAAGTGAGCTGCAAGGGCTGTTTCGGTGTAAAATTCTTCGACCTTAGGGTCCTGCAATGCCATCATATTAACAAGATTTTCAATTTTCCTATTTTTAGATTGACATTCGGTAGCATAATGTCCAACTCCATGGCAGGTGTGGCACTCAATTTTGGACCAGTCCTTCTCTTGGCTCGAATTGAAAACTGAGTTTGGTCGTTGAGGCACAAGTCTTCTTTCTTGACCTGTTGCAGCATTGGATAGATTCCTCCTTCGTCGTGGATCGAAATTTCCTTTGAGAGATCGTACAAGAATAATATCCAACTTCTTTGAGAGTCGATCAAACTTGTCATCACCATCATCGTATCCAAGTAGTTCATAGATCTCATCGTCGGTGAGAGAATCTGGACTTTGGTCACGAGGTGTTGCTGCAGTGCCTGACTTTGTGAATGAATTGCCCCTTGGTTCAGTTGCGGAGAATGCAATAGACTTCTCACGGGCTTGTCCATGACTTTCACGATCTTGTATGTTCAGCTCATATGTTTTAAAAACAGCCATGAGTGTGACATAATCCTCCGAGGAGCCCAACGGTCCGTCTTCGATTGCGGTGACTTTAGCTTGAAACTTTGAATTCAAAGACCGCATCACCTTGCTGCATACAGCGGTATTGGAGATAGGTCAACCAAGGTCAGCACACTCATTGACAATAGCCATTATATCGCCAAAGTAATGAGTGGCGGACTCATCCTCATGCATTCGCAAATTCTCAAAACGAGACATAAGCATGCGCAACTTCGTTTTCTTCTCTGCGGTATCACCCTCACAGTGAAGTTGAAGTTGGTCCCAAATATCCTTGGCTGAACCACATTGTTTTAACAATTTTATACATTTCACAATCAATGGATTCAAGGATCGCGCATCTAGCCCTATCATTGGCTGTTGCAGCATCGATCTCATTTTTGGACCATTTTTCAGGCGCTTTTTCAAGCTTAGTGCCTTCTGGAATTGATTCAAGAGGTGGTTTCCATCCTCTGAGAACTGACAACCATGAATTACGATCAATGGACTTGATTCTCGCTTCAACACGAGTTTTCCAAAAACTATAATTTGTGCCATCGAGAACAACCGGTGTTCTAACGATGTACGAGGCATCCGACATAATGTGTGTGAGTAATCAGAAGGACCGTAACACTAAGTGAGTCTAGTGTTGGCTCTGATACCACTTGTAAGTCGTAGTGCTCAGCGGTATTATGAAGAATACGCAGCACTGCACATGCAACGCACTGCAACAGCAACAACTGGGGTGTTGCGCAGCGCGTTGCAGTAAAGAAAACCGTTTTGTTTGTGAGTAAATTACTTTGTTCCGTGAGTATTATCAGATTTATATGTATTGATAAACGTTATGCAGCGGAATGAAATTGGAACAAGTACGACAACCGATTTTCGTACTCACACACACAAAAAAAAGCAATAAACGAGACAACAAAATTAATCTTGTATGGGTATTTAAATTATACCCATATGAATGTGCCTTACGGAAAAAATGATTAATAAAGATCGAATGTCTTTACAAAATGTGATCTTGAATATACACTCGACTACCTTTCGGACATACACACATGTATTCCTTAGGTATCGTATTCAAAGATCACGACCAAACCAACACTAAACAAACTACGGCTGAATATGTTCTGATACAAAGCTTCGTAGTTGAAAGGTTCGATCACTCTCGATGAAATGAGAATAATCGAAGAAGAAAAGCTCGGGTGAGACTTTTCACAAAGATGAAAAGTTGTTCTGAAGTGGTAAGTAAATGTGCTGAAGAATCCTTCAATTTATAGGCCCAAAACCGTAACCAACTCCCTTGAAAAGCGAGAGGTAAGGCGGTTCCTATATTCAAGGAAATCTGTTTTGACTGATGCTGCAACGCCTTGCGGAGACAGGACAGATACTGCACCACCTTGCATCAGCGTCTTCAACGAGTCTTGCTGCAACGGTGCGTCTTCAGTCTTCAACTAAATCCCTTGAAAACCGAGTTGTTAGGCAGTTGCTAGAAAATAGGAATTCTGGTTTGACCGCTGCTGCAACGTCTTGCACAGGGCCAACTTCATCTACTGCTGCAACACCTTGCGTCAATATCCTCTGGAGGTCTTGCAGCAACAGTTGCGTCTTGAGTCTTCAGCAAACATTCTCATGAGTGTCATCTTGCTGCAGCATGAGTAGCACTCAACGCAGCACCAAGGTCTTCAATGCTCGACGAGTGTTGGTTGCATATATACGCATGAATCAACTAGATCACATGCTAAATAGATCACACATAATGTATGTGATGCACAACAGTACACAATGTGAAGAAAGAGAAAAACATGTAAGTATGCTGCTGCATCGCGATGCCTAGCGACTCGCTGCGGCAGTGCACTGCGTAGCATATTACACTAACAAACTCCCCCTTTTTATCTTTCTTCACTAAACATGAGGAAGAGCATAAGAACAACTCCCCCTCAATGAAAACTCTCTTAACTTAGAAGTGTAAGATAATATATAAGCATTATCTCACTAAGGAAGAAAACACTCCCCCTTAGTGAATTACTTCCAAGCTAAGATTCTTTCCTAACAAAATGAATGTAGATAAAGATTATCTAAAAAGAGAATCACACCAATTTAAAATAAACAATAACAAAAGAATAATTAAATTTATGAAACTTCTTTTGCAATGGCTCTCCTTTGCTGATGCATCATCTGCACTGTCTCCCCCTTGCTGATGCATCATCTGCAATGGCTTCCTTTGCTCATCTACTTGTGCATAACCTTCTTCTGCAATGGCTCTCCCTTGCTGATACATCATCTGCAGTAGCTCCCCCTTGCTGATGCATCATCTGCAATGGCTTCCTTTGCTCATCCACTTGCTCTTCCTGAACTTCACTCCCCCTTTTTGTGATGAAAGGAACAGGCCATACATCTTGTTCTTGAGAACAACTGTAGGGCACACATCTTGCGGCAACGCAGACGTAAATATTGAAGTACCAGGGCCTAATGCGGCAGCACGCTGTGGCATCGGCGAAGCTTCTTGCGGCAATGATTTTTTTTTTTTTGCTTTTTTTTCCGGTGTGATGACTTCTAAGATTAACTATTCAATGAAGAACTAACAAAAAAAAAATAGGAGATGTGAAAAGTCTCCTGATGTGGCACGCTGCATATAAACAAGCTACACACTTCCTAATGAATTTACCGTGACCCAGAAAGTGAATGTATTGAATATCTTAGGCACTGAGTACATTGAATCTAAACTCTTTGTATATATATTGTTTTTTTTTTTTTTTTTTATTTTGGTTCGTCTATGTTGCCTCAGAGCTTTGGATATCCTCTCTGCCTTCGGAAGATTTTACATTCTTTATTATGACATTCTGATGCGGCAGTGTCGAAGGAGAAGTTGAAGCTTACATGTCAATGCGACAGCGTGTTACGATCGTGCGTTCAAGGAATGCTTTGAAATACTGCAGCAGTGTCCGAAAGTCCTACATTAGAGATAGAGTGTCCTGCGGCAGTAGCTGAAAGTTCTTCAGTAGTATCTGAAAGTCCTACAGCAGTGATAGAATGTCCTGCTGCAGCAACAGTGGCGGCATCTGTGGTAGAGGCATCAAACGCGACATTTTCAATTTTGGGAACCCATACTCGAGTCACTTTCTTTTTCATTGGACTTGAGGTAGGTCGAGTTGTGCTGAGTCGCTTGTTGGGATTCCAAGGACCGACATTTGAGTTGAGGAAACGTCCATATCACACAAATTTAGATTCTATTAAATAAATTTAGTTTACTATCTTGTGTGATACATATTCAATTGAGTTAATATCACACAAAGATGAATATATCTTTTAAGGTCATTGTTTCGCACGTTTTTGTGCGATATTTTCTATTGTTTTGTGTGACTTTATTGTATTGTTTTTGTGCTTATTTTTATCCTATTAATGTGATTATGTGTTTATGTTGTCATGGTTTTGGTTTGGTAGAGTTTGGACGAGAATCGGGCGAAAACGAGAAGAAATACACGAAGAGGCTCATGTCGATTCCAGCTTTGCGCAGTCGTAGAAGAATGGCCATCCCCGATATTTCAGCCGTTGGATCATCCCCAAATTTCTACAGCCTGTAGAGGACCTCCAGATCTACATTATCAACGGTGGGTTTGGCTAAATAACAATCGGAGACGAAGATATAGCGCAGCGACCATAGGGAAGGAAAACTGTTTTCACTCGAAGAAATGAAGTGTAGAAAAGACCAAGTCCAAGGTGTCGGACGACAGCTATAAGGTGTTGGAGTTGTGTACTTAATGTCTAGATTTAAGTAACTGTAAACTCCCGATCATAGCATTTAATCTATTAAATTAACGAACAATTGTTTTGCGTTTAATTATCATTAATTAAATATATGCAAAATATAGTCCTGGATTTTATACGTTGAAGTTAGTATGGTGCAAGCATGGGCGCACAGAAGATCATACTATCGGTTACTCGTATTTAATCAAACAGTTGCTCACGACCTAGATGGACACGGACCAATCCATCGGTATTGTCGTTGTGTGAGAGAGAAAATAATTTATCTTAATTATTTTATCACACTTGTACACTTGGTTTATTGAGCGGATCGTTGAGATTCATCGATTAGGATTGCCGGCGATAATCGATTCGAGTCTCAGTGTATTTTATTCTTAATCCCCGATATTATTGCGGGTGTGTATATTTAATATAAGTAACTTTGATTTACCAAAGGAATTAACCGATTTAATTATTAGGTTAATTTCCGGTTAAGTTGGGTCACTATATTTTATATATGGCATGCCGTGAATAATTGACCGGACAGTGTATCCCGTCAGGGTTGATAATATCCCCGAGATGAGTTCATAAGGAATTATTGTGTAAACCTCATGAGTGGATTCGTTCCGCACAATAATTAAGGTTGAATTGTACTAGTCTCGGATTAAAGAGATGAATAAATTAATTAGCAATAAATTAATTTTATTCATGGATATTTAAATCTTAAATACACGGAATAAATAAATACTACCGGAGAAATATTATTTGAAATAATATGGTTTAATATTGGGAGTGCAATTAATTTATATAGTGGAAAATAAATTAATTAATATTGATAAGGATTAATGGACTTGGGCAGTGGGCTCAATTTAATCTTCAATATTGGAAGCCCAATATTCCACCTCCTTTAGATCCCCTACGTAGCCTATAAAAGCACTACATGACCTTCATAAATCATAAGACAAGATTATCATACTTGATATTCTAGAGAGTTGAAGGAGATCCATAGGAGTTCGATAGATCGTCGCCCACCCGACGTTCGAACGAAGTGCAAGGAATACGTGAGAAGATCCAAAGGTCTTCAACTTGATTTCGTTTCTCCGCACAACGAATCAAAGGTACAATCATAAACTCCTTCGTGTGAATTTATGTGATTAAATTGTGATACGTACATGAACACAAGATCCGGAAAAACGACGAACTTCGGGGACGGGGATTCGAGATCCCCGGCGAACGTTCGAAGGACCCTCGGCTGGGAGCCGAGGGGTGCGATCGAGCCCTAGGGGCGTCGATCGCGGGGCCCACACGAGGACGCCCCGGCTGGAGCCGGGGCATGCGATCGACCGCGTGGTCGATCGCCGGGCGAGCCGCGGCTGGTGCGCTGGGCGCACCGCCCTCCTCGGCGGTGGAGGTGAGTCGCCGGACTCACCGCCGGGGGCTGTTCGGAACAGCCCCACGGGGATGCGCGTGCATCCCCGGCCCACGCGATCAATCGATCGCGAACCCCGCGTCGGGGTTCGGCTAGGGTTTAGCCGCGGGTTCATCCCGCGGCGATGCTCTCGTCGAGCCCGGTTCTTCGCGTGTGGTTCGCGTTGGTGATTTCCGACTCGCGGGAGACTTCGACTGGGGGCGGGCTGCGTGTCTTCGGGCGCGTAGTCTCCAAAGGTCGGACTCCTGCGGATGAGTAGGTATCCGTGATCGGTTTCCGGCGACGGGATTTCGTTCGGGGTTATCGGTTCCGCAATTTTGATACCCCGGGACATCGAAACCCAGCAATTGGTATCAGAGCGTTTGGTTTCGTGTTCATGTATGTATTCAATTGTGTTCTACCTTGCAGGGATTCCGACTATCATGGTTTAATTAATTGTTAATTATTCGTTTAATTAATTGCTATTTAATTTACCATGATTGTTCGTTTATTAAACTCTCGGACATGTCGAGATTCGTTTTGTGTGGATGAATGCTTGTAATAGTAAAAATTCGGGGGTTGATCGAATTTAGATTTATTATTATTGTTCTATGTTTTCCGGAAAGTGTATAGGGTCGATTTCATGTATAGAATCGATACCGGAATTGTAAATTTATTTCTTGTAATTTATTTACGTTGGATCGATGCCGAGACGACCGCCGGAAAACGCGTGTGACGAAGGAGATGATGAGAGGGAGGGCTCGGGATCGATCATGGAGATCGATCCCATGGAGATCGATCGCGGGGGCTGTCCGCGATGCTCCTCGGCCACGCCGGCCACCGGTGGAGGTGGCGCGTGGGCTGAGGTGGCGGCGGTGGTGCTCCCGGCCGGCGATCAAGGTGGGGGGGCGCGGGGTCCTCGTGATCTCGTGCTACTCCTACCTAGATTCACTTTCCTAATTAATTCGGTTTTCCTAATTGAGTTTTTCCTATTTTTGGGAATTCTCATGGATTAGGAAAAGAATTAATTGGAATTAATTTTATTCCTTATTCTATTATGGAAGTCTTCTAGAGTATTCCGAGTTCTACTTGGAATAGGATCCTAGAGATTTAATAGAATTAGAAAGGAATAATAATTAATTTAGGATTAATTTATTTCCTAATTGATTATTCCTATTTTATGGGAATTTTCATAGTAATGGAAATTAATTAATCTTGGAAAGTAGAAGAGTCCTAATTTATTTTTATTTCCTTATTCTATTATAGAAGTCTTCTAGAATATTCCAAGTTTGACTTGGATAGATTATTCTAGAGATTTAATAGAATTAGATGGGAAAAAAAAAAATATTAATAATATTTAATTTTATTTTTGATTTATTCGATTGACTTAATTTTCGAATTGAGTATCTTTTGGATTTATTAAAAATAAATAGATTTAAATATTGGGATTAATATTCTCGTCACATGGAGCATTCAAGAACGAAGACTGAAGACTAGAAGAAGCATACGGAGATGGAATAAAGCCATGATAGTCGGAAAATAATTTTTCTAGCATTATTTTGACTATGTGCTATGTGCTTTATTACTTGTATGCATGCTTATGTGTTTAATTATGCATTAGATAGCGTATCCCTTTGTTATAAAAAGCTAAGTGGGAGAGGGGATGGAAACATTCCCATGGTCTCCATTACTGTTCTCTTGGTGACTCTTATGGACTTTTGAAGTTCGTATAGATGTGTCATTGTAGGAGAATTCTTGTAATTCCTCTTACAAGAAACATTGATTAAGTTTATCAAACAATGCCTAATTTGTCTTTCTGAAACTGACTTCAAGTCGACTCATTCTCACCCCGGGGAGTGGAATGGAGCCAGAGCCACTTGGTCATGTGGATGACACAAATTAGAGACATTCGTACCATCCTTTTAAGGTGGATCGATTGTCTGCTCGGCTCCCTCATCTAATGAGAGATAGGGTTGTTCGCATGGTGAATCACTGGTTAGAAACTTCGAGTTTCACTTATGATTCCCCGCGTCTTGATTTACAAAATCGAATGCTTCAAGTAATTGGATTTCAATTGTAAAAATCTTTTGGTGTAGTAAACGTCCACACTATCGTGGCTTGCTGCATTGAATGGGATTTTGGAACGATTGATGTAGACAGTTATAGAAGAAAGTGAAGGATCGTGTGTTAACGTAAACGTCCACACTATCGTGGCTTGCGGTGATATGCGAGTCCCAAACAATCTTCTTAGATACTGAGTAATGGTTTACACTTAGGTGCGCTCTATAGTATTCTTCCCATCGAAGTAACGCTATAGTGATGTACGACCAAAGCAAATCTAATTGCTAAATCATTTGGATAGGTAAACGTCCACACTATCGTGGCTTGCCTTATCTGATGGGATTTTAGATGTAATTAGTGATTTAATGATATTATTTGAGGGAGATAATATCGGATATTAAATTAATTGTTTGTTTAAATGTGCTTATAGGTTTAGAGAATAGCTATGAATCCACTTGAGTTAATACTTGAGGAATTTGACGCACTGGTTCCATACTGTGTTGAATGGAAGGAAGGGTTAGACATTGCTCAGACTGTAAAGGAGTACAAAGACGTACTCAGTGAAACTTGTCCTCCTGGACTCACCATTAACTCAACTGAGGATGAGATTTTTGACTTTGAAAAATGGGATAGTGCTCGTTCATTAGCCATTAATCATGATGTCATGCTTAAACTCAAGTTGATGTTTGGACATGATGGGGAGGCTAGAAAAGAGGCGATGAGGATACTCATAAAGATCTGTTACTTCGATGAAACACTTGATCATGTTTTTGAGATGATGGATCTTTTAGACGAGTTGAAACAATCGCAAGCTCTTATAGCCAAAGCCAAAGGTTTCGGACCTAAAGGCAAGGGAAAGGAGAAGAAGACAAGGGGGTCCGGTGGTCCTAAGGGACTTGGACCAAAGGGTGGGATAAAGAAGCCTTCTGGCAAATATCCCCAAGGGAAGCAGTCTGAGTACTGGGGGTCTACATCTTGTCCTCTCAGAGGTACGAATTTTTCTTTAGTCGTAAAAACATAGTCAGCGGTATTATCTACCAGAAATCTGGTGTGTAGATATGGAACCACTGACGGTATGTGCATTTTGAATGCAGGGGTTCCAGAAAACCCGGCGACTTAGAGAAGAAGAGTTCGAGTCTACACGGGCAAAAGCTGTAGAGGAGGCAGCTGTTGCGGTGGAAGACATTTATCTGCTTTAGTAGTTAAATAGGATTTCATTTCAAGATTATTGCATTATGTACCCTTTATTTTAGAAAGAACATTTTGTTCTGGATTTCTATTATTTATGAATGGATATTTTATTTCTTTAATCATTGGATGATTTTGATAAGAAATGATGGCATTATCTATTCTGGTACATTAGATAGCAATATATGAATGATAGATCCTAAGTCTACCACGATGCAACAAACCGTTCTATAACTTGTTTTACTTGATTAGATATGTTTCTTTATTAAATCATTATACTTGTGAATTCTTGTACTTAGTAGTATTTTCAAATAAGATTCAAAAGGTCGAAATTGATTTGATCAATTATAGTTGAAGGAATGGACCTTCCGACCTGAGAATTGAATTTGGAGGATAATACATCTAAGCAAACCTTTCTTCATAAAGGATAGAATTCGGACCTAGTATTGGAAATGATTAGATATGCAGACACATGTGTGAATTAGAAAGGTACGAGTAGTTCTTTCAAGAATACTCAAATGGATTAGAGTACTTAAATGTGCCATAAAAGCAAAGTATTTTGACTAGTCAATGGACACAAAGCTATTATGGGGAACCATTAAAGTATATCCATTAAAAGCCTGCGACTCGGTCGCGGAGGCCATCACCTATCTAAATAACACATAGCATAATCAAAAATTGGGATTCAATCCCAAAGGGCCGCGCCATACACTCACGTGTAAAGATGATGCGTTGAAAATAAGAAATGGAAATCTAAAAGTAAGAGAGAACGAGTTGTTCGGAACTACCTATGTTCTATGGATATTTCTAGAGACAATAGCACATTCTGTGTAATTGTAGGATATCCTAGGTGAACGAAGTATTGTGTGTTCTATAGTACTATGAACCAGAAGAACTTTCGTTCGGTTCATAGAGGAAGACTATTAGATGAACCACAAAGCCTGAACTGAATTAATACCTTGGAATAAGAAGAAGGACAAAAGACTGGGAACCAGCCAAACCGAGTAGAAGTACACCACACACTGCACCTATTGTTATTACTGTTATACACCGGGACGCCATTGCAGTGGGAGGTTGTTGAACAACCAGAGATATTCATAAGACTAGAGGAGTTCGGACTCTGAATCTAGTAAACATGAAATCGATCCCTAGCTCTGCATAAGGGCAGTGCTAGATCTAAATGAGCCTGCTTGGAAAACAATAAGGATTATTGTTAAGAGGCTAGATCATTTAGAGTACGAGCTAAGTAAATCCATTTATGGATGGTTACAAAGCTATGAATCGTGGAACTTGCGAATTGATGGGATAATCCATTCAATGGATTCATCAAAAGGCAGAGACGATAAGTGTATTAGAGACGTAATGGAAACAAGGTGGTGTTTCTCGGAATTTTATGTAGATAACATTTTATCATTGGAAACAATGTAAAGATGATGTCAGACATAGAATAATGGTTGTCTAAATAAATCGGAATATAAGATTGAGAAGAAGTTGGAACGTGTTCTTGAAGATCTTATGATCTAGGGATAAGAACATTGTACTTCTCCTAGATATCTTATACAATTATGGTTCGTTTTAACAAGCATATGTATATCTATCTAAGGTCATGTGTTTCGAACACATAAAGGAGACAGATGATACTAAACAGTTTCCTACACCTCGTGTGGAAAGCTTAAATGCAATGTTAGAAAATAAGAACCTGATATCAACTATGCGGTTAGCGTAGTGGGAGGATATCAAAGTAATCTGGACAAGAGATATTCGAATGCTGTAAGAGTACTTGGATGTACTGGATTACTAAGCAAGACGAAATCTTCTTAGATTACAGTTTCTCAGATCTCAAATCAGAGAAGGACCAGTGTAAGTCGATATCAGGCTATGTGTTCATTTTTGGAAAAAGGTGGAACCTTTAATATGTAAAGAGTGATAAGCAGGATGCTTCTCGGACTCTCTCATAACCGAATAGCAGCCTCAGAGGCAGCGGAAGTTTAGGTTCCGAGATAACCTCTAAGACTTGGAAATGACTCTTAGTTTATCAAAGGCTATTTAATAGCGGTGCATGATAAACTGGAAGAAGTCATAAGTCTAAAAGTGATGATAACACATAGAGCAAGTACCACCTGATACGAGTCATCGTCAGGGAGACGACGTAGTAGTCACCAAGATAACTTCAGAGCGGCAACCTAGAGTGCTCATTCACATAGTACTTCTCGGAAGTACACCTTAAGCACGTGATGAGTATGGGAACCGGGAGTTTGGAGGAAATGACTAGACCTTAGTACAAGTGGGAGATTGTTGGAGTTGTGTACTTAATGTCTAGATTTAAGTAACTGTAAACTCCCGATCATAGCATTTAATCTATTAAATTAACGAACAATTGTTTTGCGTTTAATTATCATTAATTAAATATATGCAAAATATAGTCCTGGATTTTATACGTTGAAGTTAGTATGGTGCAAGCATGGGCGCACAGAAGATCATACTATCGGTTACTCGTATTTAATCAAACAGTTGATCACGACCTAGATGGACACGGACCAATCCATCGGTATAGTCGTTGTGTGAGAGAGAAAATAATTTATCTTAATTATTTTATCACACTTGTACACTTGGTGTATTGAGCGGATCGTTGAGATTCATCGATTAGGATTGCCGGCGATAATCGATTCGAGTCTCAGTGTATTTTATTCTTAATCCCCGATATTATTGCGGGTGTGTATATTTAATATAAGTAACTTTGATTTACCAAAGGAATTAACCGATTTAATTATTAGGTTAATTTCCGGTTAAGTTGGGTCACTATATTTTATATATGGCATGCCGTGAATAATTGACCGGACAGTGTATCCCGTAAGGGTTGATAATATCCCCGAGATGAGTTCATAAGGAATTATTGTGTAAACCTCATGAGTGGATTCGTTCCGCACAATAATTAAGGTTGAATGGTACTAGTCTCGGATTAAAGAGATGAATAAATTAATTAGCAATAAATTAATTTTATTCATGGATATTTAAATCTTAAATACACGGAATAAATAAATACTACCGGAGAAATATTATTTGAAATAATATGGTTTAATATTGGGAGTGCAATTAATTTATATAGTGGAAAATAAATTAATTAATATTGATAAGGATTAATGGACTTGGGCAGTGGGCTCAATTTAATCTTCAATATTGGAAGCCCAATATTCCACCTCCTTTAGATCCCCTACGTAGCCTATAAAAGCACTACATGACCTTCATAAATCATAAGACAAGATTATCATACTTGATATTCTAGAGAGTTGAAGGAGATCCATAGGAGTTCGATAGATCGTCGCCCACCCGACGTTCGAACGAAGTGCAAGGAATACGTGGGAAGATCCAAAGGTCTTCAACTTGATTTCGTTTCTCCGCACAACGAATCAAAGGTACAATCATAAACTCCTTCGTGTGAATTTATGTGATTAAATTGTGATACGTACATGAACACAAGATCCGGAAAAACGACGAACTTCGAGGACGGGGATTCGAGATCCCCGGCGAACGTTCGAAGGACCCTCGGCTGGGAGCCGAGGGGTGCGATCGAGCCCTAGGGGCGTCGATCGCGGGGCCCACACGAGGACGCCCCGGCTGGAGCCGGGGCATGCGATCGACCGCGTGGTCGATCGCCGGGCGAGCCGCGGCTGGGCCGCGGCTGGTGCGCTGGGCGCACCGCCCTCCTCGGCGGTGGCGGTGAGTCGCCGGACTCACCGCCGGGGGCTGTTCGGAACAGCCCCACGGGGATGCGCGTGCATCCCCGGCCCACGCGATCAATCGATCGCGAACCCCGCGTCGGGGTTCGGCTAGGGTTTAGCCGCGGGTTCATCCCGCGGCGATGCTCTCGTCGAGCCCGGTTCTTCGCGTGTGGTTCGCGTTGGTGATTTCCGACTCGCGGGAGACTTCGACTGGGGGCGGGCTGCGTGTCTTCGGGCGCGTAGTCTCCAAAGGTCGGACTCCTGCGGATGAGTAGGTATCCGTGATCGGTTTCCGGCGACGGGATTTCGTTCGGGATTATCGGTTCCGCAATTTTGATACCCCGGGACATCGAAACCCAGCATAAGGTGTCGGACGACATGAAGGCAATTTTGAAGAGAAGTTTACAGAAGGGAATCGCAGGTTCGACCTGCGAACGACGGAGATTTGTCGGCCGACACCATATCTTGTCGGCCGACACCAATTCTTAATTCCAGCACTGCGCGACTTTGGGAGAATTGAATTTCCCGCTTCGTTAACCGTTGGATCGGCCTGAAATTTGGAGAGCATGTTCCCAACTTCGACATCTAAAACTTCAACGGTTGGATCGACGATATGATAAGCGAGGAAGTTCCAGTTATGCTCAGAACGCACCAGCACTTCCTTTGGGCGAAAATGTAGAAGGAATAAAGTCTTGACTTTGTTTGACTCCTTTTAGGAGGGTATAAATAGGACATTGGCTTGATTTTTGTAACTAACTTTCATTTCCCCAATTTTATAAGATTGCATTTAGCTTCTTCTCCAAGCTTTCCATAATCCATTTTTGTTCTTCAAATCCTCTACACAAATTCACGATCTAAATTCCGTACGTCGAGAATTCGACAAAATCTCATTCACAAACGTTGTTCACCTCATCGAGACGGACGTTTCCATTGGATTAGTTTCTTCGTGTGACAAGTTGAAGCTCTGTCCCGATTTTGGAAGCTTTTCTCGATCTACTCCTTCATCCATCGATTCCATAACCACCGTGGTGAGATTCTCTTCGTTTTCTCTCGATTATGGCTTATTCGATTGTGGATTGTGATGTTGAGTGCTTGATTATGGCTAGCTAAACTTGTGTGAGAGTGTTTGATGAAATTCCTCAATGAATTAGAGTTGATCTTCTAAAGTAGCTCGATTTCTATTAATTGGACGGTTACACTTTCGATTTGTGGTCTCGTGTCGAACAACTTCGTAGTATATCGCTAGTGGATCATACGGTTGAAGTGTAATTAGATGATCATTGGTGAGGGAGAACGTGACAACACCATGATTTCTATAGTCCGATTATTAGTTAATTGAGAGTTTATAAATCTAATTCAACTCTAGTTCGTTAGGAAGAGTAATCGGAACACCCTTGCTTTCCAACTCATTTACTTAAACTTGATCTTTAATTACTCGTCTTTAATTCTCGTTCGTAGTTATTAATCAAACAATCATTGCAACCCCCCTTTAGTTTAATGATTTTCTTCCCCCTCTTGGAACTTGTACTTAACATATACAAATTGATATTCACAAGCCGATAGCATTGCTCCTCGAGAGATCGACTCGGGGGATTTACACACGTAAATCTTTCGGTTTTATAAATTAGTTTTTGAGCAATCAAAATGGCGCCGTTGCCGGGGAGCAATTTAGGCGACGTGAATTGAATTTTGTGTTAGTGAAGTTCTTGTTTCTTTGTTTATTTTTCTTTTGTTTATTTTTGTTCTTTCTCGTGTTATCGTTGTATTTTACACTCGGTGCGTGTAATCCCTTTCTTTGAGTGTGGTTTATGCAAGGTTGAAGACGTTCTCTCTTTCATACTTCCATCTCTCCTACAACGACCGAGTTGATCACATGGCTAGACGCAACGATAACCGAGCTTATTACATTGATGATTATGATTACCCATCCGAGAGGGGTAGTTCTTCTTCAAGTCATTGGTACAATCAACGAGTTCATGAGCGATATCGCCGACCTCGGCAAACCGATGTTGAATATGAAGACGACCGAGATTATTCACCTCCTCGTCACCGGAAACATCTTGGGTATCGCGAGTATTCTTATGATAAGAGGGAGTCCGTATCCCCACCTCCTCGAGATTATTTTCGGGAACGAGAGACATCCCAAGATCAAAATCGTGGACACTACCGTAAGGAGAATGTTGGGAATGGAAAAGCATATTATCATCAACCTTCATTGAGGCAAGATACTAAACGTAGGTCTATTGGCGATTTTTCAAAACCACATCTCCACATGTCGGGGAGTCACTACGATGATAAAGAACCGTATGAAAGACACCGTTCCAACTCTTCTAGCGAAAGTCGTAAACCGAGGGCCAAAGAAGAGAAGCTCACTTCCCAACATTTGTCTCAATTGCCCTCATTTTCCGGGTTATCGAGTGAGAATGCCATCAAGTTCCTCAAGGACTTTTCTATTGTGGTTGACACCTTTCCGTTAGCCGGTTTTGGTAAAGATGAGTTGAGGGTGTGGTGCTTTTGCTATTGTATGAGAAATGAAGCTAGGGATTGGTTCTCGAGTTTGCCATCTTGTTCCAAGTCTACATGGGATGATATTTTTAAGGTATTCATTGATCAATATTTTCGAGAGGCACCAAGATCTCCCATGCCACTATCTCCTTCTTTGGACACTTTAATAGATGTGATTGAGGTTGAGCTAGATCACTTGCTCCTTGGAGTTATTCTCGATTATGTGGAAGAATCCTCATACCATGACTTGATTCCCGATGACGACCTTGATAGAGTTTCCTTGGTGATCACCCCATCGAAAGAGAAAGTTGTTCTAGTAACCAATGAGAGTAAAGAGAAATCAAATGTCCCGACGACCTTTCATATCTTAGATATTCCGGGTGAGTCTCTTCTTAAAGCTCCTATCTCTTTGGAATATGACACACCGATGCTCGCTCTCTTAGATAAGGACATGATGTTTGTGGAAGTGGATGAAGTTCAAGAGACCATAAATGTGGTGTTTCCTTTGGAGTGTGATGTTGATCTCTTAGACTACAAGGTAGAACCTTATCCGATTGAGTCCATTCTTGAGGATGTAGGTAATGATGAAGATAAGGTTTTGGAAGAGCATGCTCATTTCGATTTCATGGTTGAGATTTCTAATCATTCTCCGGTGTCGAATATTCAAGAGAAGAGAAAATCTTGGGGTTTTGGTCGGAGAATCTACGGTTTGGTGGATTTGGGAGTTGATATTGGATTTTCCACTTCTTGTGTGCTTCCTCCCTCGTCTTTTGAGACTCACGAGGACGATGATGGTGATCTCGACCCTCCTAAGCCGCCTAATCCGGGTAATAGATTCATTGACATTATTTGCGGTTTAGGTGAGAATTTATTGGATATATTTATGTTGAGGACGGAGGTTGGATTTCTTGATGATCGGTTGCGTGATGATTTCTATATTGATGCTCGTGAGCCATTGACAGAGATGGTATTCCTCCGGAAATATAGCTCGATATTTTTAGAGGGTCCGGTGGATGAGAGACATGATTTTGGGTCGATGGACCCGTTTCTCAATTTATGGCGAGCCTTCACTTCTTTCCATTTGGAGGATCGAGCTCCTTCGACCGAAATGCTTTACTTGAGGAAGTATAGCTCGATATTTTTAGCGGTCGAGATGGAGAATGTCTACTTTCTACATCTAGATGCAAGTGTGGGGGAGATCGGTATTTCATGCACTACTATTCGACATCTCACCATACATGCTCTAGTTCTCCCTACTCTCGAGGACCGTGCTCCCTTAGTCGAGTTAGTCTTCTTGAGAAAGTATAGTTCGATATTTTTAGCCTTGACACGGTAGAGCTCGGAGCCATAAACCGAGTGCCACGTGGGGGCAAGCCCACGGACGTCGAGCTAAAGACGAAAAACAAGCGCTTCTTAGGAGGCAACCCAAGGTTTTATCCTTTATGTTTGTTTCTCTTTTTGTAGGAGAGTGTGTGGATGCCCCGTGACCCGATGCCTAAGCCCTTCGATGCGATGATTATCTCTTCTCGGCTACTTGTACCATTCCATGACCGAGCTCCATGATAGGATTGTTGTTTCGTGTTTGAGGATGGATGTCCATTACCGCCCCGATGATTAGTCTTCGATTTGCCATGTCCGGTTCTCGCCATTCTAGGGAAGTTTCGTTATCCTTTCGTCTCTTTTCCCTTTATTTTTCGCATGAGGACATGCTTTTATTTTAAATGGGGGAAGTTTTGTGGAATCCATCTTGTATTTTGTTTTATGTTTATATGGTTTGTAGGGATGTTCCGATTTTATTTTGGTGGATATTTTACCTTGGATTGTTTACTTTTTGTGTGATGTTTGTATGTGTGGGGGGATTTTCCGAAACCTCGGTGAGTTTGAAATGATCGAAAATTGAAGTTCTTTCCGGTATAACCAAAAATTTTGAGAAATGGTCGGATATTTCAAAGTTGAATGTTGTGTGAGTGAGTAAGTAATTTGGTTGCTTTAAACAAATGCGAATTTTTCAAAAGCCAATTGTGAGGTTTGAGCCGATTAACTTCTTTCTTGAGCGATAATTCTAAAAATCTCGTTGCTTCTTGAGACTCATGCTTTCTTCTTCTATAACTCGGTGTGTTTTGAGGATATGAGATAACTAGAACTCGTGTACTTCGGATTTCAAAGCTCTTTATCATAACATTCATGATCTTGAAAATGATGGGAACTAATCACTTAGGACCAAACCATTTCAAGGAGATTTATAAACCCCCGAGCCCGTCGTGGGACACCCTAGCTAACCCCCTTGAGACCACGTTATACCCGTTCTTTCATCACCCCCAAGCCGATGTTGGAGTGTGAGTGTTTCATTCTTTATGTGTGAGAAAGCTCCGTGTTGAGTGATGAGGACTTTGTACCTCTAGGTGTTTGCTAGTAGCCACCTTTGTTTCGATTGATTTATCATTATGTGGGCGTTTAAACCACATGTACTCCCAAACATTGCTCTTTGCTTATATTACCTATCTATAAAAAAAAGAATGAAAAAGAAGTGAAATATCCACTAGTTATATGAGAGAGTTCTTGTTGATAGTGAGCATCATTCTAAATTCTTAAAGCGTGAGTACTTGGTTATTACTATTCCTTGATGACCCGAAAAATGGGTCAAGTGTTTCATTATATAAAGGTGATCCTTGAGGTGAGGAAAGGAGAAATAAGGATGGGGCCACAATAGCCAATGAGTCAATGAGTTACTAATCCTAAAAAATGCCCGAACCTCCCTTAACCGAGCCCTATTACAACGTTGTATTGATTAGAGTTCCTTGATTCTTGAGATTGATAAATTTGATGAGTGGAGTCTTCCTTGTATACTTGCCTATGGTTGTTATCCTTTGCGCATTGTGATTATTACACGAAGTCTTTCCTTGATTATACTCTTTGTTCCCGGTTGTTCTTTATATGCAAGTTCATCTTGATTTGCTTCTATTCACTTGCAAAACTTGTTTTGAGTGAACCCTTGCTTCGAGAGGTAAAATAAACGAGTGCTTCCCTTGTGAGGAGAAAGACGGTTTGTTGAGGTAACCCGATTACTTTATGAACTTGCTCGATGTGATCTTTGTGGTGTTCGAACTTTTCTCGGTAGTACTTGCTTTTGATCGATAGCCGGAATTAACTTCTAAACTCTTTTGTGGAGAACTTGCCTTGTTTTCGTTGTTATTTGTGTTATTTTGTTTGCTCGAGGACAAGCAATGGTTTAAGTGTGGGGGAGTTGTTTCGCACGTTTTTGTGCGATATTTTCTATTGTTTTGTGTGACTTTATTGTATTGTTTTTGTGAGTATTTTCATCCTATTAATTTGATTATGTGTTTATGTTGTCATGGTTTTGGTTTGGTAGAGTTTGGACGAGAATCGGGCGAAAACAAGAAGAAATACACGAAGAGGCTCATGTCGATTCCAGCTTTGCGCAGTCGTAGAAGAATGGCCATCCCCGATAATTCAGCCGTTGGATCATCCCCAAATTTCTAAAGCCTGTAGAGGACCTCCAGATCTACATTATCAACGGTGGGTTTGGCTAAATAACAATCGGAGACGAAGATATAGCGCAGCGACCAAAGGGAAGGAAAACTGTTTTCACTCGAAGAAATGAAGTGTAGAAAAGACCAAGTCCAAGGTGTCGGACGACATGAAGGCAATTTTGAAGAGAAGTTTACAGAAGGGAATCGCAGGTTCGACCTGCGAACGACGGAGATTTGTCGGCCGACACCATATCTTGTCGGCCGACACCAATTCTTAATTCCAGCACTGCGCGACTTTGGGAGAATTGAATTTCTCGCTTCGTTAACCGTTGGATCGGCCTGAAATTTGGAGAGCATGTTCCCAACTTCGACATCTAAAACTTCAACGGTTGGATCGACGATATGATAAGCGAGGAAGTTCCAGTTATGCTCAGAACGCACCAGCACTTCCTTTGGGCGAAAATTTAGAAGGAATAAAGTCTTGACTTTGTTTGACTCCTTTTAGGAGGGTATAAATAGGACATTGGCTTGATTTTTGTAACTAACTTTCATTTCCCCAATTTTATAAGATTGCATTTAGCTTCTTCTCCAAGCTTTCCATAATCCATTTTTGTTCTTCAAATCCTCTACACAAATTCACGATCTAAATTCCGTACGTCGAGAATCCGACAAAATCTCATTCACAAACGTTGTTCACCTCATCGAGACGGACGTTTCCATCGGATTAGTTTCTTCGTGTGACAAGTTGAAGCTCGGTCTCGATTTTGGAAGCTTTTCTCGATCTACTCCTTCATCCATCGATTCCATAACCACCGTGGTGAGATTCTCTTCGTTTTCTCTCGATTATGGCTTATTCGATTGTGGATTGTGATGTTGAGTGCTTGATTATGGCTAGCTAAACTTGTGTGAGGGTGTTTGATGAAATTCCTCAATGAATTAGAGTTGATCTTCTAAAGTAGCTCGATTTCTATTAATTGGACGGTTACACTTTCGATTTGTGGTCTCGTGTCGAACAACTTCGTAGTATATCGCTAGTGGATCATACGGTTGAAGTGTAATTAGATGATCATTGGTGAGGGAGAACGTGACAACACCATGATTTCTATAGTCCGATTATTAGTTAATTGAGAGTTTATAAATCTAATTCAACTCTAGTTCGTTAGGAAGAGTAATCGGAACACCCTTGCTTTCCAACTCATTTACTTAAACTTGATCTTTAATTACTCGTCTTTAATTCTCGTTCGTAGTTATTAATCAAACAATCATTGCAACCCCCCTTTAGTTTAATGATTTTCTTCCCCCTCTTGGAACTTGTACTTAACATATACAAATTGATATTCACAAGCCGATAGCATTGCTCCTCGAGAGATCGACTCGGGGGATTTACACACGTAAATCTTTCGGTTTTATAAATTAGTTTTTGAGCAATCAGTCATGTTTGTGTCACAATAATTCAATTGATCAATATGAATTATGCTACAATTTTTTCAGACCAATGTTCACAATTACTATTATTCTGACACGGTGAGAGTATAAACCACCTGGACTTCATGTAAATATAAAGCGGCTGCGGGATTCGTCAAACAACTTATTTCACTCATGATAAAACACACTGTTACAATCGAAAATAAATAGGTAATTATACAATGCTTTATTATACATAAACATAATTTTAGAAGTCCTCTGACTCCATTTGAGACAAGTGCACATATCGCTCAAAGGAAGGCAAGTCCCCGCGGTTCACATGCACCCACGCCTCAATCCCATCCCCATTTTTGTTGTTCACAAGTGTTGTAGCATACGGAACAGGCATAGCCCCGAAACCAACAAAAACCGGTTTACCCCAACCGAAATCAGCTTCATAAAACCCAAACTTGCTCCAATCAGTAACCATCAAAGGTATATCCATTGACATGCTTCTGTTGTTCACACTCGAGTCCATGATGAGCTTGTGGCCTTCCACACCCAATGCTAGCGTTTGGCCGATAATTGTAACAGTTTTTCCGATGGATTCTCCAAGCATATAAACCAGATCCTCAAATCTCACGACTTCCTTAGTTTCAGCCACCGATGTTACCACCAAGTTCCCACAAGAATACTTAGGCAGAGGAGGGATTGTTCTCTCACGCATGTTGACCGGCTGGTAAATTTTGAAGCAAGCTCCTGGCCGGTTTCCATATTTCGCTCGATCCATCCGCATTAGAGACTTGGCTATAAACGCACTCACGACACGCACCCGACTCACAAAAGCTTTCTTTGGTTCTCCTCCAATAATCTTGGATCTCAACTTGTCTATATCCTCCTTGCTGAACAACACTCGCTTCACGACGATGTTTGGATTTTTACCCGTGAGTAACACGTAACCATGCCCAATATTCTTCGCAGGAAAAAACGAGGGAGGGTCGAAGCTAGGGGCGATAATCACGGCAGCGTTCGACCAGGCGGAGACGAACGTTCCGAGCGAGGAAGCATCGAAGACTCTGTGGGACACGCTTATGCCGATCGCCACGTCATCGAGCTTGAGCCTTGTGATCTGAATGGACAGGAGTGGATCCGTGGGCCCATCCGTTTCGTAGAACTGACGAGAAAGGAGATCAGTCAGCTCGTCGTCGTCGACGCTTTTCGTTGTAAGGTCGGCCAGCTCGATATCTGCGGCTTCGGCTAGCACGAACTCGGCCCCCTCGTCGTTGCAATCCACGGAGCGATCGGTCTCGACGTATCTTCCGGCGAGAGGGTAGAATCGAGGTAAGATGTTGGCCAAAGAATCTTCCAAATGAGTTATGAATGTTTTTGGTGGGGAGGGATAGAAGAGAAGGACGTTGATATTGCAAGGTGGGCTGAGCTCATCTATGAATGATATTTTGTGTTTGTTGAGGTGAAGAGGAGTTGGGGTACTTGGCTTGATCAGCTTGCGGCTCGTTACATTTATCTTGTTCATCATTATTATTTACGAGCGAGAGAGAGAATGAGCTCGGTAGTATAGTGTAACATAACCGCACCAAAATGCATTTATATACAGAGATAAAAAAAACTTTTTAGTCCCATAAATGTAGCATTTTTTCGATTTAGTCCTACATATATTTGTTTTTTCAATTTAACCCCAAATATGTCGAATTTGGTTTCAATTTAGTCATTTTTGTACGAAGTGCCCATGAATGCTGACTCAACGCTACGTGTCAGCATTCCATTGGTCAACGATTTTTAAAAAAAGAAAAGAAAAAGGTCGTTGACCAATGGGATGCTGACACGTGGCGCTGAGTCAGCATCTATGGACACATTTCGACGAAAATTGAAATTTTCGTACAAAAAAGACTAAATTGAAACCAAATTCAACATATTTAAGGCTAAATTGAAAAAGCGGATGTATGTAGAACTAAATCGAAAAAAAAGACTACGTTTATGGGACCAATTTTTTTTTATCTCTTTATATACATGACTATTATTCTATTTTATACTTTTGGGGTCCTCATAAGAGATCCAACTTGCTTGTGCTGTTTCATGTGGATCAAAATAAGGATGTTTCACGTCGAAAATTAAAAAATAAGAATGAAGTGTTGTACTTCAATTCCACCCCACACTCGTCAATCTTCAATTTAAAAAATTATACTATAAATACTTATTCTCTAATTAAATAATTAAGAATATTGATAATTATATATTCTAATCAACATTAAGAATATTCATAATTATATATCTTCTAACAACTTATGAATATTCATAAATATATATATTTTTAAATAAATTATGAAATATTTATTAATTTCCCTCTCCTCAAATTCACACTTCTAATGGTTTCAGAAAATTATAGCAATTATATTTTTTTGTTCTAAATAATTGATAGGAGACCAACATTACTTTTTCCAAATTGCGAAATTAAAAAGAACGTTTTAACTCGCTTCTTAAATCAAGACCGTTCTCAAAATAGAATGTCATTTTCGTCTTTATAATTTTTCAATTAATATAGTAATTAATTATAATTACGAATTTTGAATTTAATCATATTAACATTCAATTAAATCAAAATACTAACAATTTAATATTTATAATATTGTGTTAAAAAATCTTTATTACACAAGAGCGTGACCTTCAATGTTACGTTTAAAGAGTAAGTTAGTTGTGAACTCACAACACATTGTAATTCAAACGGCTTGTTCTTATTATTAACTCATTCCTTAGAGTTCTGGTTAAATTAAAACACATTTTAATTTAATCTCGATCAAAGCAGTTGAAACTCGTAGGCAGTAGATAAACGCAGTAAAATGTGCTGCCTAGACAAGGCAGTGTTCTACGGCAGAACAGCGTATGCCGCAGCACGATGCCTTGTACAGAAAACGTTCGTTTTACGTGATTTAATTGAGTTTAAGTATTTTATCCAGAATAACCAAGTTATGTACTTGTTAAAATTATATGTGATATATGTATAAGAATTGCAGCGGAATTAATAAAAATAAATCACTTCGAACGAACACACACACACGTACGAAAAAGTAAAGAACACAAATTTAAATCTTTGTATGTGTATTTAAATTATACACATACGAAACGGTCTTACGACCAGAAACTTTATTAAAGAATGAGTCTTTACAAAATGATACTCTTGGATTTACAAAGATATTACCAAAGGCTATACACATGTATGCCTTCGTATAAACCGTATCCAACGAGTATGAACAATCAACAACAAAACCTAGCAACTACTGTATCACACCTATTCTAAGCCTACGACCATCAGCATGAACAAAGAACACTCCCAGAGATGAGAGGTACACGGCACGAAGAACAAGTCTTCGGCTCTAAAGCTGATCGATCGAACTAGAATGAAAATTGAAGTGTATAAGGTGTAATTGTGTTGTATGAAAGTTGCTGAATAGTGTTGGGGTCGTCCTCTATTTATAGGAGGAGATTCCCAACTGAATTCCTTGATTTGCTAGGTCAACAATCGGTTGAGATATTCTAGGGCAGGCTGCTTTGACCGCTGCCGCAGGAATGCCTTCTGAAGTTCTTCTGGAATGCTCTGCCACACTGCACTGCCTTCCATACTATCTGGACTTCAGCATTCCCTTGCCCTACGCTCATGCTTCGCTCGATATCTTGACTCAACCTCTTGTCCAAGCCATGCACTGCTTGCGGCATGACTCTGCCTGGCTGTGCTGCGGCAGAAAGCTTCTATGTTGATTGTTTTTCAAGCACGTTCCAACTAATGAACTATGCTAAATCAAATCACCAATATGACAAGTGATTACAACAGTTTAAATTGTGAAGAAAGAAATAAAACAAATAAATATGTTAGCAAGACAACTTCTGCCTAGGTACATTTAAGGCATTGTAATGCCCAAACATATTTATCCTTACAAACTCCCCCTTTTTATCTTTCTTCACAAAACCATGAGGCAGCAGCGCAATGAGCACTCCCCCTCAATGAAATACATCTTACTTGGAAGTTTATGGATTTTATCTTGACAAAACAACTAAGGCATAAAACTCCCCCTTAGTTAATACTTCCTAAGTAGAACAAAAATTTATTTAAACAACTAACTAACTAATAGAACAAAAACAAGTAACTAAGTAAGCCTTGAAAATAACACACCAACTTTTTTCAAAAGGAAATAAGTACTAGAATTAAAAATTGTTCAAACCAAAAGCAAACTTAAAACCAAATTGTTCAAAAACAAATAAACAGAAATTAAATAAATTGTCTTGAGCAGAATAAAACTAAAGCAAAAAGAAGAAATGATATTTCTTCGGGTCTTGAGAACTGCAGTCCTTTAAATCATCAAACTTCGGGCTCGGGCGATGAATCACGATCCTCTCCATCAATCTCTGCTGCAGTGTCTGCGGCAGCCTTCTCTGCTGCGGCAGCATCCTTCTCTGCAGCTTCTTCAGCTTCAACTTCTTTTAGGTCTTGATCAATGCGCCTCTTCAACATCCTCAACACAGTGCTCTTTGCCATTTTTTCCTCGGCTGCTGGTACTCCCCCTTTTTGTGGAGGAAAGCCCTCTTCTGTAAGAAAGAAAGTAATTGCATCCACTATAGCTTTGGCCATGTAGTCCTGCATGACGACCATATGGTTTGCAGCAATTTGGTCTGCAAATGCCTGGAGACGGGCATGAATACCCGGCTGTGGAGCAGATGAGCTAGGGCCAGTAGCCTGCGGCAACTTGGGAGCCTTCTTTGGAGGTGGAGTGGGAGGCACTGCGGCAGTAGCATGAAAACCAGTCCACGGCAGATCATTGTACTCACGTACAGACAACTTGTAGGGATGTGGCACAGCAGTCAGTTGATCAGCACTGTTGATCGAGAGCCCTTGGATCTTCAACATCTCCCAGATCAGGGAAGGGAACGCAAGGCTCTGCGTCTGGGTAATGTTCTCTGCCTGGGATGCAATCTTTTCAAAGATAAGCTCTCCCAAGTTCACCTGCCTACCTGCACCAAGGTGAAACAGGACTTCCCCCATTTGGGTATGCACAAAGTGCACATTTGTTGTGGGAATCCAGTTGTGCCTGGCAACAGTAAACAAAAAGTAATAAAAAGATGAGAGTTTTGAGCAAGGTATGTTGTTTGCGGCATCAGGTGGTGATCTGGTCAAGCGGTGAGACACTGCGGCAATGGTGGGGTCAGCAATTGCGGCAGGGTACTCAATGTCAGAGCGCTCCAGGAAAGCATTTATGGCAGCAGGGGTGAAGTTAAAGATCTTCTCACGGAGATACACCTTGCCATAGCCTCTGGATCCATCATCACCAAAGCAGGGGCGCAAGTTGGCATAGAAATCGCGCACCAAGTCCTCGCAGTAGGGTCCTGCGTAGGTGACTGCCTTGACCAACTTCATCCTCTTTAAAAATTTATCAACTTTGTGTCTGGCACAGGTCGGCATGTCCACACAGCGATCCGTTTGAATGGGCTTGTTGGAGTAGAACTGGGGCCCAATCACTGAACGGCGTTCTGACCAGAATCGCCTTGAGTACCCCTTGCCGGGTTTCATATCAGAATCCGAATCCTCCTTGGGGGCATCAATCTTTGGTGCCTTGCCACCCTTCTTCGCAGCAGGTAGTGCTGCGGCATCACCACTATGCGAGCTGTCAGGTTTAGATGCGGCAGCTTTCTCCTTCCCTTTACGGGATTTCTTAGCAGTGGTGGCTTCGACGTCAATGGGATTTTCCATTGAGGTTGGGGGCACAGCCGGGCCTTTGCCTTTAGCATAGGCAGTGGTGGATCGAGTTGATGGACGGCGAGGGGTAATGGGCACTTGCTCCTTCTTGCGCTTCCTTGAGGCAAGATCCTGCAACAATGGGTCTGATTCTGTGTCAGAGCCTGCGGCATCACGATGCTGCTGACTGGAGTGGTCGGAATCCTCCACGTCGGAGAGTGGAGTTGTTGATGGATAAGGAGTCGGTTTGCGATCCTTGGTCTTCTTCTGAGATGGGTAGTTGTCGTAGAGCTCAGAGTAGTCAAAATCATTGTCATCGTCCCTCCTGTTGTAGGGCATCTGCTTGCTTTGCTGCTGCACTTCAGGGTCTGCCTGTGGAAAGGCAGATGATGCGGCAGTGACAGATGGCTCAGGAGTGAAAAGGCCTTTAAAATCAGAGGTGTTCAGGGATCGTTCGTTCTGGGCAGCCTCATAATCGATGACGTTTCCGACGCCCGGGATGACCACCGGCGGCCGTGGAGTTTGAGATGGCTCAGTGTCGCCGGAAATGTCATCATCTTCAGGGCGGATGATGGACAGTGGAGTCGGTTCGGGATAGACTCGTTCTTCTTCGGCAGGTTCGTCTTCTGCGGCAGCTTCTCCCCCTGCATCATGGTCCGGAGAGATGTTCATGGGAGAAGCCTTACCTGATCCTTCTCCGGCCTCGACGTGCGGCGGCTGGGAAGCGGCGTCGATTGCGGCGGCGGCAGCTGCGGCGGCGGCGGCGTCGATGGCGATGAGGCGGTTGATGAACGGCAGAGATTCCGCGGGTTGAATATCCTCCATAGTTGCATCGGGGCGAGATTCTTTGATGAGCTCCACCAGACGTGGGTCCGAGTAGTAGCGAGCAAAGGCGAAAGGAGATGATGCCATGGAATTCAAGGTTTTTTATGAAATTAGGGTTTAGAAAAAAAAACAGAGTGCACGATTTAACGCAAAGAAGATGATGATTTTATACTTGTGCGTTTCAGAGAAAAATTAGGGTTGAAGAATTTTAGAAAAATCAAACTCTTGATCGGATTTGGATAGAGAGAGTTAGAGTTTGAGAAGGATTAGGGCTTTTGAATTTTAGTAAATGATAAAAATAAAACTTTAAAGAGTTTTATGAGAAAGAAACGGATGGCAGTTGATGGGATGGGCAACTAGGCAACGGTTACTTTTTGAAGCTGAACCGTCGCCTGCCGCACACTCAAGTGCTGCCCAACGGTCAAGTGGGGCAAGGCTCTGCGGCAGGTCGTTGCCAAAAATCAAAATTCCTTTTTTTGTTTTCTTTAATATTTTCTTTTTTTTTTATTTTTTAATATTCTCTTTTTCTGTTTTTAGAATATTTTCTTTTTCTATTTTTCATTTTTTAATTTTTTTTTTTGAATAAAATAAGTAAAATATTTTTGTGGTGTGAAAAATCAAAGCTTACAAAGCAAAATTAGGAAAAGAATACAAACATCTAATCCTAATGAAACATCATGCTGCATCATAGGTACTTATATTCTACTTAGGTATAATGCCATGTCAAAAATGAGATTATTAAATACTTAGGTCACCTAGTACATAGTATCTCAACCCATTGAGTATTAATTACATGTATATGGGTTTGACCATGTTGCCTAAAGTGGTTTGGGTATTTTCTCTTCCTTCGGAAAATTTTAATCTCATAAGTTGACTAAAGCAGAATGCTGTGGCAGAGGTTCAGTAGGCATGACACTGCGGCAGCATGATGCAGATCAGCATCTAAGGCATGGTGCACATACACAAAGACTTTCTTAAAGCAATGAATCGATCTGAGTTCAGTGGCTTGGTGAAGATATCAGCAATTTGATTTTCTGTTGGGATGTGATCAATCCTCAAGAGTCGTTTCTCCACCAAATCTCGGATGAAATGATGCCTTATGCTGATGTGTTTGGTTCTTGAGTGCTGCACTGGATTATGACTGATATTTATGGCACTCGTATTGTCGCAGTAGAGTGTAAGGACATTGCTATCCAGGTGGTAGTCATCAAGCATGTGCTTCAACCAAATCAATTGGGTACAGCAACTCCCTGCGGCAATGTATTCTGATTCGGTAGTGGATAGAGAAATGCAGTTTTGCTTGCGGCTTTGCCATGAAATGATGTTGTTTCCAAGAAAGCAACATCCTCCGCTTGTACTCCTGCGCTCATCCGTGTCTCCTGCCCAGTCGGCATCTGAAAATCCAACCAAATCGGTGGTG
Organism: Euphrasia confusa; assembly: GCA_954870475.1. Taxonomy (NCBI): domain Eukaryota; kingdom Viridiplantae; phylum Streptophyta; class Magnoliopsida; order Lamiales; family Orobanchaceae; genus Euphrasia; species Euphrasia confusa. The sequence goes on along the minus strand of OX940955.1, from coordinate 37,767,180 downwards.
GTATCTTTGGTATACCATATGCCTAACTCGACTGATGCGGCAACGTAGCGTATGATGCGTTTGACTGCCTTCAAGTGTTCTTCCCTTGGATCAGCTTGAAACCTGGCACACAAACAAACGCTATACATGATATCAGGTCTAGTTGCCGTAAGGTAAAGTAAACTCCCTATCATGGATCGGTAGAGTGTCTGATCCACTGCGGCAGTATCAGTGCCTCGGGAGATTTTGTCCGTTGAGCCCATAGGTGTTTTCATGGGCTTGGATCCTTCAAGTTGGAATCTTTTGATTAGATTCTTAGCGTATGAAGTTTGTGAGATAAACGTCCCAGTTGATGATTGCTTGATATGGAGCCCTAAAAAATGAGTTAGTTCTCCTACCATGCTCATCTCAAATTTTGATGCCATGGCAGAGGTAAATGCCTTAAGCATATTCTCACATGTGGATCCAAAGACAATATCATCAACATAAATTTGTGCAATTAAAATATTGGAAGAATTGAATTTCACAAACAATGTTTTGTCGGCAGTGCCTCGAGTGAATCCGAAACTGAGTAGAAAATCAGTTAGGCAGCCATACCAAGCTCTAGGAGCTTGTTTTAGGCCGTACAATGCCTTGTGTAATTGATACACATAGTCAGGATGTTTCGGATCTTCGAAGCCCTTGGGTTGTGCAACATATGCCTCCTCTTCAAGTATGCCGTTGAGAAAGGCTGCCTTCACGTCCATTTGATGTAAGGTGATGTTGAGGTGGCATGCAATAGCTATAAGTAACCGTATGGACTCCATGCGTGCTACGGGAGCAAAAGTTTTATCGAAGTCGATGCCTTCAACTTGCGTATAGCCTTGCGCCACTAGTCTTGCCTTGTTGCGCACAACCTGCCCATGCTCATTCGATTTGTTCTTGAAAATCCACTTTGTCCCGATGACATTCTTGTTTTTGGGACGAGGAATGAGCTTCCAAACTTTGTTTCTTTCAAACTCGTTCATCTCTTCTTGCATTGCCATAAACCAAAATTCATCGGCCAACGCTTCTTTGGCATTCTTTGGTTCGATCGTTGAGAGGTACGAGGCAATGCCTATTTCAATGCATGTGGCAGACATGCTTACATTCTTGGTCATGTTGCGGTAGTTGATGTATGGACGAGCTCTCATGCGTGTGGCCAACAGTTGACTCGAAGGATGGTTTCGGATAACATGTCTTGGGGGATCCCTTCGTCGTCGGATTGGTGTTTCTTCGACATCTGATGAATCTGTTTGTTGAGACGAGCTATCATCATTTGAGTGCTCGGGAGACGCTGTAGAGGGCTGATCATCATTATTCGAGCCAGTGGGTGCGGCAGTAGGCTGCGTAGGAGTGAAACTGCCTTCAATTTCTGCTACTGCGGCAGGCTCGAGCAGACCTTCTACATTCTCTTCTTTGGGTTTCCTGAGTCGACTAAGATTATCAAAATCAACATTTACAGATTCAATGATGGTTCTAGTTTGTATGATAAAAATACGATAGGCATGACTATTCCTAGAGTATCCAACAAATAATCCTTTAAGTGATTTTGGATCAAGTTTAGATCTAGGTTCCCTATCATTCAGAACATAACAAACAGAGCCAAACACATGAAAGTATTTCAAATTAGGCTTCCTATTGTTCAAAATTTCATAGGCTGTTTTTGTTGTTCCTGAACGTATGCTGATGCGGTTCAGGATATGGCATGCGGCATTGAATGCTTCTGCCCAAAATTGCTTGCTTAGGCCCTTGGCGATCAGCATGGTACACGCCATTTCCTTGAGGGTTCGGTTCTTCCTTTCAGCCACGCCGTTTTGTTGCGGTGTTATGGGGGCAGAAAATTATTGGGCAATGCCATGCGTGTCACAGAAACGAGAAAGCCGTTGATTTTCAAACTCGGTGCCATGGTCACTTCTTATTCTCTTTACTGAGGCTTCATGATTGGTCTTTATCCACCTGATTAGCTTGGACACCTCATCAAATGTCTCACTCTTGTCTTGGAGAAAACGCACCCAAGTATATCTTGAGAGATCATCCACTACGACAAGTACGTAGCGTTTTCCAGAGTGGCTCCTCGTCTCGATTGGTCCCATTAAATCCATGTGGAGGAGATCAAAGCATTTGGTTTGCTTTCGATACAGTTCTGCCTTGGAGTTGGCAGGTCCTGCGGCAGAGGCATCAGACTGTCCTGCGGCAGGTATTGCTGGATGACTTGTACGAGTCATTTTTCCTTGTTTGCAATATCCACATGTTGTCTTCTGGATTTTTGGGAGAGCTGGAAGTCCACGAACAGCATTTAGCTTGATTAGATGCTCTAAATTCCCAAGACTTGTGTGTCCAAGTTTTTGATGCCATAGGTCAATGTCATCTTTGACTTGTGCAGTGAGGCATGTTTCTCCAATGGAATAGCAATTGTTTGCCTTGGAACGCTCCCCCTGAATGAGTGGGTTCCCTGCACTATCAAACACTTCACACATTTGGTGAGTAAACTTTACATTCATGCCTTCATCGCATAGTTGACTTATGCTTATGAGATTCGTGATGAGGCCTTCAACATGAAGCACTTGTTGTAGCTTCGGCAGCCCTTTCACATTTAATGTGCCTCGGCCAATTATTGAACCACTGGACCCTCCTCCAAATGTGACCTCTCCTCCGTGAAAAACTTTGTAGTTGATGAGGTGATCACTATTTCCGGTCATGTGCCGCGAGCATCCGCTATCGAAGTACCACTTATCATCTTTGGTAGCTTTGAGGGCAGTGAAGATAACATTGCATGTTTCAGCACTTTGGATGGCATTTGATGCGGCAGAGGAGTCATTGGAGGGATCTGAAAAACAAACATTAGAAGAGAGTTTAGTTTTGGGCACCCATTTGCGTATCGTCGTTGCCTTCTTTTTGATAGAATATCGTGAAGACATAGAGTGTGCGAAAAATTTGGGATGCCGTGGTCCAGCGTTGGAGTGAAAGTAAAATCCTCTTGCTTGGTCCTCTTCGCGTCTCCAACAGAAAGGTCGAATGTGACCAGGTACAAGGCAGTAGTGGCAAACATATCGTCTCTTCGATTTAAAATGTTGCTTAGGCAGGGGCTTCCTTGTCTTCATCCTGCCTGATGGTGCCTGCCTTTGCTTCGGCCTTCTGCGGCAGTCTTTTGCTGGGGCAGTGGTCTTGCCTTCGGTTTGTTCATCCTTTTTTGGAGTTGAGGATTGTGCGGCAGCGTTTGAATCGTCATTTGATGCCTTAACAAATGCCATGTCCGTTGGGTTTTTCTTTGGAAAAACGGCATCTACAACCTTTTGATGTCCGAGGCCTTCCCGTTCAACATGTGAAATACTCATTATTGCATCTAATTTTGTTGTTGCCGTGTTCAGTTTTACAAAAGTATTATTTGCAACTTCGAGTTTTTCATTTACACGATTAAAATCAATTTTTAGTTTTTCGGCCTCTAAATCTTTTCTAGTGAGCTGAACATCTAGCTTCTTCAAACGTTCTTCAAAGGTGTTCTTTTCTACGAGCATTTGTTCAATTGCCATGGCCTGCTTCTTCACTTCTTCATATCCGGCTTTGGTTGATGTAAGCATCTTCATCATCTTGGTCTGCCGGGCAAATTTCATGCGTAGCTCATCGAAACTTTCTTTGAGCTCGATGAAAATATCAATGGGAATGGTCTCCTCTTCGGATTCATAGCCATTGACAGAGGCAGTGAGGCACAGGCAGTTCTCTGCGGCAGGGCTTTCTGTCGTTTCTGCGGCAGAGGCAAAGAATGCAACATGCCGTCGTGCATTCACATTGGATGGACTGTCATCTTCATCGTCAGATAGGGTTGTGCCTTCGAGTTGAGCAGTAAGCGCAGTGGTTGAGTCTTCAAGGCAATATTGTTCCATATCTTCTTGCGCAACCATGGAATTCAAAATTCCAATGCCTCGATCTTTTGAAGGGCATTCGGTTGAAAAGTGTCCAATCCCTTGACATACGTGGCACTTGATTATGTGTGAGTATTTTCATCCTATTAATTTGATTATGTGTTTATGTTGTCATGGTTTTGGTTTGGTAGAGTTTGGACGAGAATCGGGCGAAAACAAGAAGAAATACACGAAGAGGCTCATGTCGATTCCAGCTTTGCGCAGTCGTAGAAGAATGGCCATCCCCGATAATTCAGCCGTTGGATCATCCCCAAATTTCTAAAGCCTGTAGAGGACCTCCAGATCTACATTATCAACGGTGGGTTTGGCTAAATAACAATCGGAGACGAAGATATAGCGCAGCGACCAAAGGGAAGGAAAACTGTTTTCACTCGAAGAAATGAAGTGTAGAAAAGACCAAGTCCAAGGTGTCGGACGACATGAAGGCAATTTTGAAGAGAAGTTTACAGAAGGGAATCGCAGGTTCGACCTGCGAACGACGGAGATTTGTCGGCCGACACCATATCTTGTCGGCCGACACCAATTCTTAATTCCAGCACTGCGCGACTTTGGGAGAATTGAATTTCTCGCTTCGTTAACCGTTGGATCGGCCTGAAATTTGGAGAGCATGTTCCCAACTTCGACATCTAAAACTTCAACGGTTGGATCGACGATATGATAAGCGAGGAAGTTCCAGTTATGCTCAGAACGCACCAGCACTTCCTTTGGGCGAAAATTTAGAAGGAATAAAGTCTTGACTTTGTTTGACTCCTTTTAGGAGGGTATAAATAGGACATTGGCTTGATTTTTGTAACTAACTTTCATTTCCCCAATTTTATAAGATTGCATTTAGCTTCTTCTCCAAGCTTTCCATAATCCATTTTTGTTCTTCAAATCCTCTACACAAATTCACGATCTAAATTCCGTACGTCGAGAATCCGACAAAATCTCATTCACAAACGTTGTTCACCTCATCGAGACGGACGTTTCCATCGGATTAGTTTCTTCGTGTGACAAGTTGAAGCTCGGTCTCGATTTTGGAAGCTTTTCTCGATCTACTCCTTCATCCATCGATTCCATAACCACCGTGGTGAGATTCTCTTCGTTTTCTCTCGATTATGGCTTATTCGATTGTGGATTGTGATGTTGAGTGCTTGATTATGGCTAGCTAAACTTGTGTGAGGGTGTTTGATGAAATTCCTCAATGAATTAGAGTTGATCTTCTAAAGTAGCTCGATTTCTATTAATTGGACGGTTACACTTTCGATTTGTGGTCTCGTGTCGAACAACTTCGTAGTATATCGCTAGTGGATCATACGGTTGAAGTGTAATTAGATGATCATTGGTGAGGGAGAACGTGACAACACCATGATTTCTATAGTCCGATTATTAGTTAATTGAGAGTTTATAAATCTAATTCAACTCTAGTTCGTTAGGAAAAGTAATCGGAACACCCTTGCTTTCCAACTCATTTACTTAAACTTGATCTTTAATTACTCGTCTTTAATTCTCGTTCGTAGTTATTAATCAAACAATCATTGCAACCCCCCTTTAGTTTAATGATTTTCTTCCCCCTCTTGGAACTTGTACTTAACATATACAAATTGATATTCACAAGCCGATAGCATTGCTCCTCGAGAGATCGACTCGGGGGATTTACACACGTAAATCTTTCGGTTTTATAAATTAGTTTTTGAGCAATCAGTCATGTTTGTGTCACAATAATTCAATTGATCAATATGAATTATGCTACAATTTTTTCAGACCAATGTTCACAATTACTATTATTCTGACACGGTGAGAGTATAAACCACCTGGACTTCATGTAAATATAAAGCGGCTGCGGGATTCGTCAAACAACTTATTTCACTCATGATAAAACACACTGTTACAATCGAAAATAAATAGGTAATTATACAATGCTTTATTATACATAAACATAATTTTAGAAGTCCTCTGACTCCATTTGAGACAAGTGCACATATCGCTCAAAGGAAGGCAAGTCCCCGCGGTTCACATGCACCCACGCCTCAATCCCATCCCCATTTTTGTTGTTCACAAGTGTTGTAGCATACGGAACAGGCATAGCCCCGAAACCAACAAAAACCGGTTTACCCCAACCGAAATCAGCTTCATAAAACCCAAACTTGCTCCAATCAGTAACCATCAAAGGTATATCCATTGACATGCTTCTGTTGTTCACACTCGAGTCCATGATGAGCTTGTGGCCTTCCACACCCAATGCTAGCGTTTGGCCGATAATTGTAACAGTTTTTCCGATGGATTCTCCAAGCATATAAACCAGATCCTCAAATCTCACGACTTCCTTAGTTTCAGCCACCGATGTTACCACCAAGTTCCCACAAGAATACTTAGGCAGAGGAGGGATTGTTCTCTCACGCATGTTGACCGGCTGGTAAATTTTGAAGCAAGCTCCTGGCCGGTTTCCATATTTCGCTCGATCCATCCGCATTAGAGACTTGGCTATAAACGCACTCACGACACGCACCCGACTCACAAAAGCTTTCTTTGGTTCTCCTCCAATAATCTTGGATCTCAACTTGTCTATATCCTCCTTGCTGAACAACACTCGCTTCACGACGATGTTTGGATTTTTACCCGTGAGTAACACGTAACCATGCCCAATATTCTTCGCAGGAAAAAACGAGGGAGGGTCGAAGCTAGGGGCGATAATCACGGCAGCGTTCGACCAGGCGGAGACGAACGTTCCGAGCGAGGAAGCATCGAAGACTCTGTGGGACACGCTTATGCCGATCGCCACGTCATCGAGCTTGAGCCTTGTGATCTGAATGGACAGGAGTGGATCCGTGGGCCCATCCGTTTCGTAGAACTGACGAGAAAGGAGATCAGTCAGCTCGTCGTCGTCGACGCTTTTCGTTGTAAGGTCGGCCAGCTCGATATCTGCGGCTTCGGCTAGCACGAACTCGGCCCCCTCGTCGTTGCAATCCACGGAGCGATCGGTCTCGACGTATCTTCCGGCGAGAGGGTAGAATCGAGGTAAGATGTTGGCCAAAGAATCTTCCAAATGAGTTATGAATGTTTTTGGTGGGGAGGGATAGAAGAGAAGGACGTTGATATTGCAAGGTGGGCTGAGCTCATCTATGAATGATATTTTGTGTTTGTTGAGGTGAAGAGGAGTTGGGGTACTTGGCTTGATCAGCTTGCGGCTCGTTACATTTATCTTGTTCATCATTATTATTTACGAGCGAGAGAGAGAATGAGCTCGGTAGTATAGTGTAACATAACCGCACCAAAATGCATTTATATACAGAGATAAAAAAAACTTTTTAGTCCCATAAATGTAGCATTTTTTCGATTTAGTCCTACATATATTTGTTTTTTCAATTTAACCCCAAATATGTCGAATTTGGTTTCAATTTAGTCATTTTTGTACGAAGTGCCCATGAATGCTGACTCAACGCTACGTGTCAGCATTCCATTGGTCAACGATTTTTAAAAAAAGAAAAGAAAAAGGTCGTTGACCAATGGGATGCTGACACGTGGCGCTGAGTCAGCATCTATGGACACATTTCGACGAAAATTGAAATTTTCGTACAAAAAAGACTAAATTGAAACCAAATTCAACATATTTAAGGCTAAATTGAAAAAGCGGATGTATGTAGAACTAAATCGAAAAAAAAGACTACGTTTATGGGACCAATTTTTTTTTATCTCTTTATATACATGACTATTATTCTATTTTATACTTTTGGGGTCCTCATAAGAGATCCAACTTGCTTGTGCTGTTTCATGTGGATCAAAATAAGGATGTTTCACGTCGAAAATTAAAAAATAAGAATGAAGTGTTGTACTTCAATTCCACCCCACACTCGTCAATCTTCAATTTAAAAAATTATACTATAAATACTTATTCTCTAATTAAATAATTAAGAATATTGATAATTATATATTCTAATCAACATTAAGAATATTCATAATTATATATCTTCTAACAACTTATGAATATTCATAAATATATATATTTTTAAATAAATTATGAAATATTTATTAATTTCCCTCTCCTCAAATTCACACTTCTAATGGTTTCAGAAAATTATAGCAATTATATTTTTTTGTTCTAAATAATTGATAGGAGACCAACATTACTTTTTCCAAATTGCGAAATTAAAAAGAACGTTTTAACTCGCTTCTTAAATCAAGACCGTTCTCAAAATAGAATGTCATTTTCGTCTTTATAATTTTTCAATTAATATAGTAATTAATTATAATTACGAATTTTGAATTTAATCATATTAACATTCAATTAAATCAAAATACTAACAATTTAATATTTATAATATTGTGTTAAAAAATCTTTATTACACAAGAGCGTGACCTTCAATGTTACGTTTAAAGAGTAAGTTAGTTGTGAACTCACAACACATTGTAATTCAAACGGCTTGTTCTTATTATTAACTCATTCCTTAGAGTTCTGGTTAAATTAAAACACATTTTAATTTAATCTCGATCAAAGCAGTTGAAACTCGTAGGCAGTAGATAAACGCAGTAAAATGTGCTGCCTAGACAAGGCAGTGTTCTACGGCAGAACAGCGTATGCCGCAGCACGATGCCTTGTACAGAAAACGTTCGTTTTACGTGATTTAATTGAGTTTAAGTATTTTATCCAGAATAACCAAGTTATGTACTTGTTAAAATTATATGTGATATATGTATAAGAATTGCAGCGGAATTAATAAAAATAAATCACTTCGAACGAACACACACACACGTACGAAAAAGTAAAGAACACAAATTTAAATCTTTGTATGTGTATTTAAATTATACACATACGAAACGGTCTTACGACCAGAAACTTTATTAAAGAATGAGTCTTTACAAAATGATACTCTTGGATTTACAAAGATATTACCAAAGGCTATACACATGTATGCCTTCGTATAAACCGTATCCAACGAGTATGAACAATCAACAACAAAACCTAGCAACTACTGTATCACACCTATTCTAAGCCTACGACCATCAGCATGAACAAAGAACACTCCCAGAGATGAGAGGTACACGGCACGAAGAACAAGTCTTCGGCTCTAAAGCTGATCGATCGAACTAGAATGAAAATTGAAGTGTATAAGGTGTAATTGTGTTGTATGAAAGTTGCTGAATAGTGTTGGGGTCGTCCTCTATTTATAGGAGGAGATTCCCAACTGAATTCCTTGATTTGCTAGGTCAACAATCGGTTGAGATATTCTAGGGCAGGCTGCTTTGACCGCTGCCGCAGGAATGCCTTCTGAAGTTCTTCTGGAATGCTCTGCCACACTGCACTGCCTTCCATACTATCTGGACTTCAGCATTCCCTTGCCCTACGCTCATGCTTCGCTCGATATCTTGACTCAACCTCTTGTCCAAGCCTTGCACTGCTTGCGGCATGACTCTGCCTGGCTGTGCTGCGGCAGAAAGCTTCTATGTTGATTGTTTTTCAAGCACGTTCCAACTAATGAACTATGCTAAATCAAATCACCAATATGACAAGTGATTACAACAGTTTAAATTGTGAAGAAAGAAATAAAACAAATAAATATGTTAGCAAGACAACTTCTGCCTAGGTACATTTAAGGCATTGTAATGCCCAAACATATTTATCCTTACAGCAGTTTTCAACGTTGTCCCCTAATAACAACGCGTCAAGATTTTCTAAATATAAATGAAGTATAAGTAAGATCTTTGTGATATATAGTTGCGTACAATTGATCCCTCTATACATATATATGACTCGATTGAACAAGAGACATTGACCAAAAACTACATGGTCTATAAATCTTCATAACACACAAAATATTCACGATTTATTAAGCGATCGAATCTCCTACGTACTGCAAAGCACACATTAAATTTTGGGCTGCACAAACATTGCACAAACACTGTCCATTAATGGAGTGGTCTTAATAGACTCAAGGATATTTCACAATACAACAGGTCCTCTAGAAGAGTCATACTAATGTTTTGAGTCTTAAGGATTAATGTTACTAACTTTCATGTCCAAAAAAGTACTACTACGTGCTACCTCTAGTCCCAGATATTTGTGTATCGAGACATGGACATACATATTAAAAAAAATGTTAGGGTAAATTACATTTTTCTATTTGAGATTTACTATTTTTTACACTTCTTATCTGATCTGAAAACCGTTGAATGTTATTACCTGAAGTTTAACAAATTTACACAAATCTACCCACCACTCCCTAAAATCGAATATTCTGAGAAATATTTTGATTTGAAAATTAAAATAGAAATTTCTACTCATTTTTTGTTGATTACCAATGTACCCTTTAATCTAAAACGGATCAACATTATTTAAATAATAAAATAAAATAAACAATCAAATCCTAAATAAATATATAAAATTCGCATCTTCAAATCCTCAATTCATCTCTATGTGAAAAAACCTAAAATTATTAATTTTCATCTCAATTTATACAAAAGACTAATTAATTCTCATTACATCAACAAAAAATCAAAACATCATCATATCGTTTATATAGAAATAAAAAACAAAAAAATGGAATTATCATCCTCAATGATGAGTCTTAATTTGCATCTGTTTCTTCGAACAAGGAGAGAGTGAGGAGAGGTCGACGACGGCTGAGAAGGCGAGGGCAGCGCGACCTTCGAATGGGGAGAACTCATTCGACGTAGGGAGGCCGACTTTCGGCCATACGCGGCGGGGTCGTTTTTTAGATATGATCTCCAACTGATGTCTCTACCTCCGACTGATTATTTTGATATGGATTTGTTTATTTCATGAGGAGATAGAAAAGAAGACGGACATGACGAAAGAGGAAGGGTGATTTGTGAAGTGGATGTTGCCGCCGGAGATGGCGATGTCTTTATTTTCTCCTGCATTTGATGATGTTTGAAGATTCAATTCATTTGTTTTTCTTCCTTAAATTATTATTTTTGAAAATTATTATTTTTCACCAGATCAGAGGCTCCTCGATCGGGTAAGATGTAAATCAGGTATTTGTTAGATGCGTTTGACACTCGAGAAATGCAGAGACGAGAAACTCATCTTCCCTCAAATCAGAGGCTCCTCGATCGGGTAGGATGTAAATCGAGGGATGCGCCCGAGTAGCAGACACATGTGGGAAAGAGTCGGTCTCATCCAAGGACTAACTTCATAATATTTCAATGAAAATTTGTTATATCATCCGAGATTCGAACTCTGCGCCGTCGGGGAATTACATCAACATCACCACAAACCTTACCACTCGACTATGCCCAAAGAAACTTACATACTATAAATTACATCAAACATGCGTAGTCTTTGAAAATAATAAAATTATCATAATTGAGATAACGGTTAATAATAAGATTAATACGAATTTACAAATTTAAGTAAGAGTTCGATTATTAAATAAAATAATTCGTTAGTCCATTAATAAATTTTTGGCTGAAATACGTTAAAGATTAAATAAAATTTTAGATTATTTCAAACAAATAAATCATATGCATCGCACGGGCAGTAATACTAGTTAATTAAAATAGATAATAAGTACAGTAACAAATTTCATCTCACGTTTAATCTTCAATTTTAATTTATAGTTATTCAATTTGATATGTTAGTCATACACACGAAACTTACATGATAGTTTACTCAGACAATGTCTTTGTGTGAACCATATCCAATTGAGTATCACATAAATTAAGATGAATAAATTTGTATGTACGATCAACCTGCAAAAATTCAACTAAACGTGGAATCCATATGTTACCAAATGATTTACTGACGTTGCATATTGAATTAGTAAATAATAACATAAACAACTTCTTATTTCAGATGTAGATAGGTAATACAATGCTTACATAAACATGAATTTAGAACTCTTTCGACTCGATTTCAGAAAGTGCATGCAATTTCAGTAAAAGTAAACATACAGCTGGGATGGTTAAGCTCTCTTTTAAATCTTCTAAGGTCAAGGATCAATCCATTTCTTTCACTTTTTTCTCTTTTTTTTACTTAAGGTTAAAATCTTCCAAGGTTTTTTATTCTTTATTTTTTTCTTGTTTTTTATTCTCTTTTTTTCTTGGGAAAAATGGCAATAAGACCATTTTTCAACATTTTTTCGGCAATAAGGCTTTCGAGAAATTACGCGTGTCATTTAGGCCGCCTAAAATGTGCAAAGACACTATTATCCTTTTCCCCCAAATTTCAATCTGCACACATTCTCTCCGCCCCCAAATCGACCGAACACGTTCCCCTTCATCCCTGAAGAAGTTGTCGACGACGATGAAGTCGTCCCTCGGGCGATCGGCTTGTCCACGAGGTGGCTGCCGGCGAAGAAGCAGCGCGACAGGTCAGCGTTTTCCGGTCTCCTCCCCGCTTCACCGAATCGGGTGGTGACGCCGCACCGAATCTCCAACGTCAAGCCACCACCACCATGCCGCCGCCGTCAAAGCCTCCCCGAGTTCAAACAGCCGCTGGAGATCTACCAAAGCCCTCACCGGGTCCGTTCGATTCAAGTCGAGCCAAGCCCCGATCTAAAGACACCACTGTTGTCCATCTTCGGTGGAACCCTATCGTCGTCGAGACGCCGTCCCGTTGAGTGTATCCATTCTCTCGGAACATGATCTTCATTGGCCCTGCCCCTCGAGCCACTCCAGAGCAACGTGCCGCGTCGTCTCTGATTTCGGGCCGCCCGACTTCGCCGCGAACAGGGGCCCGATCGTCGATATACAAACGCTCAGATGCTTCGTTTCTGCTGACTCGGGTAAGTGTGGTTTGGTATCGCCGTTGCTTGGGGAAAGAAGAAATGCGATGATGTCGTATATTTACATGTGAGTGTCAACAATGCTCTGTTTATGTGATCTCGCGGTGCTTCTTTATGCTGCTTCCAGCGAGGTTATCGTGCTGCTTGTGTCCGTGCTTTTGATTGTTGGTTTTCGAGTTCTTGTGGTGGTGTTGGTTTTCGGGTTGTTTTTGTCGTGTGTTTGGTTTCATGGCCATGGCCACGTTGTGTATTTGATTTTCGGGTTGTTGGCAGGGCATGACGGGGGTGTTCTTGTTGGTTGCCATGGCGATGGAGTGGATGGAGAGGGAGGAGCGAGATGGGGTGGTGATGGCGTACTTGCTGTGCTCGGAGATGGTCTCGAAGGCTTTGCCTTTGGATGTATCTTTGGCATTTAACTTTGAATTGTATCATGCTAGTAGTAGACTGTTGTTTGCTTTGTGAAAATTGAAATTCAAACATGACCTCTTTTTTAGACTGCTTGGGGACAAGTTTTTACTAGTGTAAAAACGAGAAAGTATATTTTTCATTGTTTTCAAAGTTTTTGTATTCTACGAGTGCAATTTTTCTATCTTATGAATAGATGTGGATCAGAAGTTTCTTTTTTTCATTTTTACTATTATTGTTACTATTTTTATGTACCAGAAGAAGACCAGAAGGAGTATTATGTACTTAAATGCAAGAGAACAGTGGAGGGTGGTGTTGTGGTAGAACATGAAAGCAAGTTACTAATGATATCCAAATGTACTGTGTGGGTTGAATTCAGAATCTTGCTGCAATTGGATTTTAGGTTGTCCAATGTTATGTGATGTGGAGGTTTTGCTTTAGTTACTAATGAAGTTTTTTGTGGTATTTCTAATTTTGAAAGAGATAGGGGTTTTTCTTTAATTAACACTGAATGTCATATTTTAACACTGAATGTCATAAAAACACACTACACTGAATGTCATAGTTTAACACTGAATGCCCCATTTTTACACTTAAGCATAATAACACTGAATGCCAGATTTTCACACTGAATGTTATAAAACTACACTGAATAACAACATATTGAATGTCATATTTTAACACTGAATGACATATTTTAACACTGAACATACTGAATGTCATATTTTAACACTGAATGACATATTTTAACACTGAACATACTGAATGTCATATTTTAACACTGAACATACTGAATGTCATATTTTAACACACTGAATGTCATATTTTAACATTGAATGACATATTTTAACACTGAACATACTGAATGCCATATTTTAACACTGAATGACATATTTTAACACTGAACACACTGAATGTCATATTGTAACACTGAATGTCATATTTTAACACTGAACATACTGAATGTCATATTTTAACACACTGAATGTCATATTTTAACACTGAATGATATATTTTAACACTGAATGTCATAAAAACACATTGAATGTCATATTTTAACACTGAATGTCATAAAAACACACTGAATGTAAAATAAAAATACATAAAACTCGAATGAAAAAATACACAAAACTCACTAAATAGGATGAAACACACTGAATAGGAATGAAAAACACTGAATATAATCCACATTTACAATTAAAACACGCTGAACCATATATAGAAACACTGAATGTTAGATTTTCAACTGTAAAAATGAATAAAACCGTATGAACCTAACAAAAGAAACAATAATTAGAAACCAAATTTTGTTTATTCCTAATAGCAGCAACAAACAACTCCAGCCCCGAATCGTTCACACCCTCGACCACCGGCAGCTTCATCTCATTCGACTCGACTCTCTTCGTCCGAACGATGTCGTGAATTTCTTCACATCCTCGAATCCTTCTTGTTTTAGTTTTACCGTATGTTCCCTTTGACAAATAGAAGAAGCAGTATTGTAAATAAGAACATCATCAAGAAGCATCTGCAAAAAAAAAAAAGTATAAACAAGTGAAATACTAAACAATCCACTTCCTTAGAGCTATGACCATAAACTGCACAAACATCAACTCATTTCCATTTCATTGCTATAAAGATTGCCACCCAATAGTAAGCATTCCATATTTAATTAATCCCATAATTTTGGCTGCAGAAACTTGAAAATCTAGTACGATCAATTCCCATACCCCCTCCTCCCCAACAATGAAAACATATACACCCACCTATACATACTAAACATACATGCATATACACACACACGCATAACCAAGATCTAAGGTTTACAATTTAATTATTTTTCCTAAACATTCTTTACTTGTTGAACCAGTACTCATATGCGTGCAAGCACAACCAATGTGGTAAGAGTAAATTTCAATATAACTCCGAATCGAGCCCTCCAACCGTTGCTGAAACAGTCGTATGAAACCCGCCATCGCCGAGAACCAAGACTGCCGCCCCGAAGCCCCATCGGAGATCAGTCACCGAGTCCCTGCGCCATCGTGAGTCTCACTACCACCGCACCTCCCCTTCATCGATCGAGACCATAGTACCATTGGGGGAGCAGCCCCGACCACCGAATAGCTGACTCGTCTCCCCAGATCGAGTGTCGACGCCGCTGGGTCTCTCCTCGCCACAGAACCAACCGAGTTTCTTAGCCGAAAGCTCGACAATATAGCTCATTCAGTATCAAGTAGGATCTGCATTTCCCAGGGGCATTTCGTCGAACAAGTGGCGGGTATTGGACGCCTTCTGAAATCGTATCAAATTCTGGATACGATCTTTGACTTCCATGGCCCTCGACGCCATCGAGACCGCCCGCACCGCCCACGAGCTCCCGTTGTCGATCGGGCAGGAGTTTCCCGACGTTGACACCTGTCGGAGGGCACTGAAAGACATAGCCATTGCCTCTTATTTCGAGATCCGCATAGTGAAATCCGATCGAAGTAGAATTGATTAACGACTTCGAGGACCTTCTTGGCGAACTCGTTGTTGGCCTTGACGGAGACCCTGAGGACGGATTCGAGGCTCTCTTCCTGATTTCCGGCAGCCGTGGCGATACAGAGGGTCGGGTGGTCGGTGTTGTTGCAGATGCGGGAGACGAAGGGGCTGGCGGAGTTGCCGAGGCTGGATGAGAGGTCGACGTCGAGGCTCACGACGCTGGTGGCCGGGATCTCGTCGAAGCGGGCGGGGACGTCGTCGAAGGAGACGACTCCGTCGGGGGAGACGGAGGAGAGGAGTGTGTCTAGGTAGGGTGGGGTGGGGTGGGATGGGGTAAGATTAATCGAGGGTATTTTCGTCTTTTCAGATACATTTTTTTGGCCTAATTGGAACAAAAAGACCTAATTGACACAAAAATTAGAAATTGACCTTATTGGTAAAAATATGTTAAAAAATGGCCTTATTGCCATTTTTCCCTTTTTTCTTCTTCTATTTTTACTTAAGCTAAAAAATCTTCTAAGGTTAAAATCTTCCAAAGTTTTTTATTCTTTATTTTTTTCTTTTATTTTTACTTAAGCTAAAAATTTTTCTAAGGTTTCTTATATTCTAGTGGTCGATCGGATCGACCACGACATGCATGTCGAGGAGGAAATCAAGAAGACGAAAACCGAGGCGGAAGCAAGAAGCTCGATCATCAATCATCCTTTTTTCTCTTTTTTTTTCTTCTATTTTTACTTATGCTAAAAAATCTTCTAAGGTTTTCTATTTTCTTTTTTTTTTTCTTCTAATTTTACTTAAGCTAAAAAATCTTATAAGGTTAAAATCTTCCAAGATTTTTTATTCTCTTTTTTTTTCTTCTACTTTTACTTAAGCTAAAAAATCTTCTAAGGTTTCTTATATTCTAGTCGTCGATCCGATCGACGAAGACATGCATGTCGAGGAGGAAATCAAGAAGACGAAAACCGAGGCGGAAGCAAGAAGCTCGATCATCAATCATCATATATCGTGATTACACAATGAAGTGAATATGCATGAATTGTTATGAATTATATTTTCTCAAATTGAAACGAATAAAATGACAAATGTAATGTTAATTAATTATAAGGGCTAAATACACTTTGCCACCCCAGGATATGGGGTTTTTACACTTTGCAACCCCGTCGGAAAACTTTTACCGATCAGTACCACAGGATAAGCAATATTACAATTTGGTATCTGCCGGCTGCCGGATCGGAATATGCTAAGGAATATTCCGTTTCGAAGAGTTTTTTCGTAAATATTAACACCAAAAAATGGCTTATTACACTTTTACCCCCAACCCTATTTTTCTCCGCTAAAAACAAATTCATGGTCTTCATCTTCATCCTATGATTCTGGAAAAAAAACAAACAAAACTTAATTTACAGAGTATCTTTATCAACTCAAAAAATTTGGAAACTTGAAATTGTTGAAGAATTAATATCTATATCTTCAAAAACAAATTCAAAATTTAAATATTTTAATAATTTATCAAAAAATACAAACAAGAAAATTCAAACAAGATCCGCAGATACATTTGAAAAGAAAAAAAAATCACTAATCGTAAGATCCATAATAAAAATCGAAATCAAAATCACAAGATTCAAATCTAAATCTAAATAGATCCAAAAACAATATGCCAAAAAAATTAATTGTCAAGATTTGTTTTTTCCAGATCTATAAATGTTGATTTCATCTTCGATTCGTCCATGTTCATCCAACATCATTCATTGTAAAAATACATAAATTAATTAATCAAAAAAGAGGAGGAGATCGTCGAGCGACTCGTGGACGGATTTGAGGCGGCGCAGGCCGTCGCAGAGCCAGGCGGAGGTGGTCGGCGACGGCGATTCTTCAAAAAAAGGCATGTCCTGTGAATTCCAGGGTAGGGGCAAGTGGGTCCCACGTGACGCCATGGTTTGGAGAGTGCGAATGTTTGAATCACCTGTTTCTGGGAGAGGGAGGAGAAGATGCGGTGGAGGGTAGACGCGGCAATCCACGACGGCCATTGACGTACGGTGCGGTGTATATATCGGAATTGAATCAGCCCTAATGATATTGAATTAGGGCTTTTATAAACTTCAAATTAATTAATTAGTATATATTTTTTATTTTATGAAATCTTTGATGAAAATGAGAGTGGATCTCGGAGATGACCGTCCAGATTTCCAACTCTCTGCACACTTCAAGTGAAAACGGGATTTGAGAATTTTTTTATATTGGGTAAGATTTTTTTTTTTTTTTAATTTGCTTTTTGATTTAATTTAAAAGATAATTAATATTGTGTAAAGACAACAATACCCTCCAGTTCAATTGTTTAGTTTACTCTCACGCGCTTCAGTAGAGCGTGAATTTCAATCACACAGAATATTCTATGGCATATTCCGATCCGGCAGCCGGCAGGTACCGAATTGTAATATTGCTTATCCTGTGGTACTGATCGGTAAAAGTTTTCCCACGGGGTTGCAAAGTGTAAAAACCCCATATCCTAGGGTGGCAAAGTGTATTTAGCCCTAATTATAACTATCCCTAAATCATTTAATTCATTTTCAAATTATTGACGTAATGTTTTTTAAATTATACAGTAAAAATAATTTTCAAGATATTTACCGAATTTGCCCTTCTCGAATAAGAAACAAATTCAGGTAATCTCAATCTCGTAATCCCTAAAATCGTGGGAACCGTAAAACTCAGAATCGGGATGGGATTTCAAAATGACCGAATTCCGGCATCAATTTCACAGTCCCTCTCACGTCCTCACGGAATATGGAACCATTTCCTTCCGCCGCCGCCGCCGCGAAATCCTACTGGCGTTTCAGCAAGGAGGATTTCTTCCCGGAGCTCACCTTCGACAGCCTCGACACCTACCTCTCCGCCCTCTCCGAAACCCCTCGCCATCTCAAGGACCACCTCCTCGGCCGATCCTCGGACTCCAACGAGCTCTTCCGGAGCAAGTACCTGTCGGAGAACGAGATGAGGATCTGTTGTCGGCGCCGGGATTTTCAGCATCAACGGTCAGGAGGCCCAAGACGACGCCGGCCCCGCCATCGTGCTGTCCTACGCCCTTTCCGGTATTTCTGCTCTACTATCCGTTTTCTGTTACACTGAATTTGCTGTTGAGATCCCCATTGCCGGTGGTTCTTTTTCTTTCCTTCGTGTCGAATTGGGGGATTTTGTCGCGTTCATAGCCGCAGGGAATATTCTGTTGGAAGGTCTCTTGGCCGCCGCCGGCCTCGGCCGGTCCTGGTCTTCTTATCTCGCAAGTATGATTAAAAGCGACTCTGATTTTTTGAGATTTAAGATTGATTCGTTTAAAGATGGGTTTAATTTATTAGATCCTATAGGCATAGCTGTGTCTATTCTGATCGTCGTGAATGCGATTGCCATGACAGGCACCAAACACAGCTCGATTTTGAATTGGGTCAGCTCGATTTTCAGCGCGTCCGTGATCGTGTTTATCATAATCTTTGGTTTCGTGCACGGAAATTCCGAAAACCTGGTGCCCTTCTTCCCCTAAGGTGCTGAGGGAGTATTCAAGGCGGCTGCAGTCGTTTACTAGTCCTACTCAGGTTTCGACGTGGTGGCCAACATGGCAGAGGAGGTTAAAAATCCCGCCCGAGATATACCCATCGGATTAGTCGGGTCCATGTTTCTAATCACCGTCATTTACTGCCTAATGGCGTTGGTTTTGGGGATGATGGTGAAGTACACTGAGGTGGATGTGAATGCGGCTTACTCTGTTGTGTTCGATCATCATGCTGGGTTCAAATGGGCTAAATATCTCATCAGCATAGTCGCTCTAAAGGGTATGACCACGAGCATGCTTGTCTTGTCAATGGGCCAGGCCCGATACACGACTCAGATCGCAAGGGCCCATATGATCCCTCCCTTTTTCGCGTTGGTCCACCCGAGGAGTGGGACTCACCCTTTTGACCACCAGCGGTGGTTGTATCCTGGCCTTCTTCTCGAGTTTGCATGTTTTGTCTAGCGTTTTGTCGTTTAGCACTCTGTTTATTTTCATGCTCATGGCTGTTGCATTGCTTGTGAGGAGGTACTATGTTCATGACGTCACCCCGAGACAGGACCTGATTAAGTTAATGGTGTCGTTGGTTATTGTTTTCGGGTCGTCTCTTGGGGTGACAGTTGTTTGGAGTTCGAAAAAGAGGCAGTGGGCGGGGTACGTACTGTTTGGAGTGCTGTGGGGTGTAGGGACTTTGGGGATGGCGTTGACTTCGAAGCATAGTGCTCCTAAGGTTTGGGAAGTCCCGCTTGTGCCATGGTTGCCCTCTCTGTCTATCGGGATGAATATTTTTCTGATCGGCTCACTTGGTAAGGTGGCGGTCGAACGGTTCTTGATTTGTAACATGATAATGCTGGTTTACTATGTGTTGGTTGTGGTTCACGCGACTTACGACGTGCGCTACGTTTATGAAGAGGAAGGAAACAGCTAGACGATGAGGGTAATGAAAATGCACCTCGTTGATGGTTATTAGGTACGGTGTTTTCGTTATTTTTCTCTAGTGTAAAGCTTAATTTGCAACCAACTGAGAATCTCTTTGGGTCTTATGGTTTCGTGCTCATTTAAAACGTTTAAAATAGCATTGAAATATTTTACAGTACATAAGCTTTGAAACATGATAATTTTACAGTCCATAATACTCTGTAATCTGAAGCAGGTGCGTTCTTCATGCCATATTGACCATCACATGGGCGATAAATCGGCGGACAATCTCGGACCCGGATCCATCTTCCTCGATCGCCTTCCTACTCTTCCCTTTGAGAGCTTCGACTCTGGTCCTGACATCACTTTCCGGTTCCATGAGTCGCCGGATTCCATCCCCTATCTCTTCCGCGGTCACCACCACAGCATCAGCGCCCATCTTGTAGTCCATCTTAATCTCGACGGCCACCCCTAAATCCTTCACCAGCTGGAAAGCATTCGCCTTCTGCTCAGCATACATGGGCCATGCCCCCATGGGCACCCCGCACCACAAGCTCTCGAGCACCGAGTTCCACCCACAGTGAGTCACGAACCCACCCACGGCAGGGTGCGACAAAACGGCCACCTGCGGGGCCCACCCGACCACCTTCCCGACGTGGGCCGTCCGCTCGACGAAACCTTCCGGAAGAACTTCTCCCGGATTCACGTACTCGCTCGTCGGCCCGAACCCGAGCCCGCTCGGAGGCGGCTTCCGGATCGACCACAAGAACCGGAGCCCGGTATTCTCCAAAGCCCGGGCGATCTCCCTCGCCTGGATCTCTTCGAACCACCCCCCGCTCCCGAAGCAGAGGAACACGACCGACGAGATCGGCTGATCGTCGAGCCACCTCACTATCTCGTCCTGTTTCGAATTTTTCCCAGTTTCGAAATGAAGCACCGGCCCGATCGGGTAAACCGGAGGAATGTTGTTGTTGTTGTTGTTGTTGTTCAGGGATTGGATCGCGTGGGATTCAATCTCCGAGAAAGTGTTGACCATGATCCCCTTGGTCTCCCTGAATCGCTTCGCGTGGTCCAAGAGATCATTGTGAAACATGACTTGGGGTATTTGTTTTGCCGGGAACGGGAATCGATAATGCGGGATCGAGAGGACTGAGTCTTCCTCGTTCACGGTCA
Source organism: Euphrasia confusa (assembly GCA_954870475.1). Lineage (NCBI taxonomy): Eukaryota > Viridiplantae > Streptophyta > Magnoliopsida > Lamiales > Orobanchaceae > Euphrasia > Euphrasia confusa. The sequence continues at coordinate 37,746,022 of OX940955.1, read as the reverse complement.
GGTCAAGACCCTGGTAGTCCCTGAGGGCCTGGAAGTGGAGCATGAGGCCGAGGATCGAGGCCGAGGAGATGAAAAAAACGTAGGTGGCGGCGTTGAACTCGTCGGCCACGTCGATCATCGGGGTGCAGAACATGTCGATCACGAAGCCCGCCAGAATACGGGTCGGGCCGAGGCTTTTGACCAGGTCAACCACCTCGGTCCTCACGTGGGCCTTGTGGGCCCGGATGAAGCGAGTCGTGAAGGAGAGGGAGGAGTCGGTGGGGAGAGAAGGGCACTCGACGGGAGGAATGTAAACGAGACGGATTCTGGGATCGGACAAGTGAGCGGCGTCGTTAGTGGGTCCCGAAGCGGGGCTGATGACGAGGACGCTGATCGAGAGCCGCTCGTCTCTTTGGACGAGGAGGTTGGCAGTTTCCAGGGCTGATAGCAGGTGTCCCCTGGCTGGAGAAGGGATGAAAATCAGCTCTGCTTGTGTTCCTGGATTCATTTTTTTTTTTTTACTTAGAAACTAAACAAGACTGTGTGCTCTTCGGGTAATACTTCCAGGAGTACAGTATATATAGGAGTACGTGGTATAGACACTTCTTTTTTTTTATAATTTTTCGTGTGAAACGAGACGGAAAGAGTATTACATTAAATAAACCATACACAAATACACAATCATGTGAATTTTAAACATCACCTTATAATCATGGCTATTTTTTTTATTAGGGGTGATTACAACGTTTATCTGTGTTTATTTATTTATGTTAAATTTATCATGTAACACGACACATTGTATTTATAATTGTACAGTACATATACTTTTATTTCATTTTAAATTTATCGTGCAACACGGGTACGACTTAAATTACTTAAATTGTCATTATGTTTACTACGGGTTCTTATTGTATGTGTAATACTCCGTCACTTGCGGGTCGAAACTCGACACTAATGGGTCGGTTCGATTACCAATGATCGTCATGAAGTGTGATATCATGGTCCCATTAAGAGCCTGTTTGGCGGAGCTTATAAGCTCCTTAAAACAGCTTATAAGCTGTTTAAGAGCTTATAAGCTCCTAAAATTTGTTTTTAAAAATAAGCTGTTAAACAGCTTATAAGCTGTTTAAAAAAAAGTAAGGGCGGAGGTACTTTTTTTAAAACAGCTTATAAGCTCTTGTAACTTAAACAATAAAAGACCAAAATACCCTTAAAATTATTACTTTTTATATATATACAAAAATTCCAAATTTATTATTTAGTTTATATAATTATTTTTAATTATTTTTTTCATATATAACAATTTATTTTTGATAATTTTATTTATATAAGATCTTAAATTGCCAAACAAATTAACATCTTATAAGTTTATATATCTATTTTATCCAAACGGTTTAACAACTTATTTATTAAATAAGACATAACAGCTTATCAGCTCTTAAAACAACTTATAAGATGTAACATCTTATAAGCTATTTTAAATAAGCTCGCCCAAACAGGCTCTAAGTCAACATGTATTTTTTCAACGACAATGATACTCTGACTTAACTATACCAACATGTGTCTTTCAGCTCATTTTGTTCTCACTCGTGAGAGTTCTCGAGATACTTTCAGTCACTCATCCTAATTTAGTAACCAAGCTCGTGCAAACGTCGAGTCCAATCGTAGACCCGCCGCTATCCCCGTCAAACCCACGGCGCACCTCCGTTGATTGCAATTACCGGAATCATCAACCATTCCCTCCTCCTCCACGTCAAGGATCCTAGCGAGATCGCCAATTATCATGGCCCTTCATCAACCGATTTCTTTCCTCACGCCGTGTGTTTCCGTCACTTGCTCATACTCTTTTCTCTCGCTATGTATATTTTCGGTACAGAAGGTAAATGATAAGGAGAAGTAATGGGCCATTTTTCCTAACCAAGCCTTTTCCCAAAATAATCCAAGCTCAAATCTCCTAAATATCCTAAGCCTAAATGCCCTAAATTCTCAAGGCCCATTTTAATCATAGAGCGATTTGTTAATAATAATAATAATAATTATAATTATATTGGTACACTCGGACATAAGCTCTTGCACGCTAAGGATTTCAAGATTTCGGCATGTGTGGAAAAGGTAGGGTTTTTTAATGGTCTATTAGATGCAATACCTGGTGTATTACTCTGGTAGCATCTTAACCGTTTATGCATACACCATACACGTCGGTGTGTGTGATTGTGTGTGTACTTGTATAAAATAATATTAAATCAATGATTATTAAATGCATGGTGTACTTCACCTGGTGTAGCATAAATAAAATCCTCTTTTAATTAGGGGTGACTATTCGGTACGGACGGATACCTGCACCCGAATTTTCCGGGTACCCGTACCCTAAAAAGCAAAAATATTCATCCCATAATCCGACCCTCTTTAGTAAATCGGGTACCCAATACCCGGGCAGGGTAATCGGTTACGGTAATCGAGTACCCAAAATTACCCTAAAATATTAATTAACAAAAAATTAATAATAATATTCAAATTCAATAGTAGTTTATTTTCAATCAACCAACAAGCAAAAATTACAATTTCTATTATAAACACTATCTATATTTTTCCCTAATTTTGATATATGCATTGTTCCATTATTAAAGTATATTAGTAATTAATATAACTACATATCTAAACCTAAAATACCATCGCTGAGATTTTAAACAACTACGCTAGACACCTAGTATTATAACATATCTAAACATGAAATACTAACGGTCCATATTTGCATATTTGTTAGAATTAAGTTTGTTAAATTTCTAGATTTTTTATTTCACTTTTTGCATTAATCAATTTGGGAAAATTTTAGTTGAATTTGAATTTAGTAATACTATCTAAAAAAAGTTGCACATCTCCAATATATCATATTGATTTACCACATAGCAATAGATATCTATTTATATAATATATATATATATATATATATATATATATATATATATATACATCTATGATAATATCTATTCATATAACATATTTATGACATATCTATGATAGATATCTACTGTTATGTGGTAAATCTATAATAGATATCTATTCATATATATATATATATATATATATATATATATATAATGTTGCGCAAATATATTTACGCAAATATATTTATATATATAATTTACTGATTTTTGCTTAAATATATTTATATTTTTACGCAAATATATTTATATATATAGTAAATAAATTAATATATGTTACGTGTAGGGATATTTACGACTTTATACATTTTAAAAAATTTCCCTACTTAGTATTTAAAAAATACAAATTCCCTAATAAATAAACAAGTAAAAAATATACAACCCTAAAAATGAAGTGAAAAAAATAAGTGTTCAAAATAATATTAAAAAACAATCTGCCCCATACCTTAATATTAAATACATAACAAGATATACAAAAAATAAATATTCAATCATAAAAATTAAAATAATAATAACATAAATCATCATTTACAAAAATATTTATTATTCATTTATCAATCAAAGTTCAAAATTACAATAAAAAATAATAAAAATATCATTTATTATTTATATAATGTTTAGATTTTTACTTAATATATTAAAATATTTATTATTTTAATTTAAATAATTAATCTGGATGCTTTTGCAAAATAGTGTAGTTTTAATTTATGTTACACAAATTTTCTTTTTATTTATGATTTCTATGAAATAGTTATTGAATTGATGGATACTATATGTCTTTTCCAGGACTAAATCTCATTATAAATAAATTTTATTTTACTCACTGCACCACCAGTTATGATGCCACCCTCAACCCTCACAGATGATAACTTGTCTGAAGTGATATCTATTCTGTTGTTGGTGTCAAAATATGACTCGAATCCGTAGAATTTTGTTTCCTTATTTAGGAAAATTAGAATTATATTGAATATAATTTTATTCCTTATGGATTTAGGATTCATATATTAGGAAAATAGTTTATTTTTATTCCTATTGCTTACCTAATTTATGAGTTTTCTACACCTATAAATAGGGATCTCCATAGACATATTATTTGTGTAGAACACGAGTTAATACTATCATAGAGAGAGATACTATTGTGTGAGATTAGAGGGTTTTAGAGTGGATATCAATCCTTATAATCGTCGGCAATATTATAGTGAAAGTTCTCGTCGTTCCTCCCGTGGTTTTTCCCGATTTGGGTTTCCACGTAAATTCATTGTCTTCTTTACTTGTCTCCTTCTTTATTTATTGTCGAGTTATTTTCGGGGTTCCGCATTATTATTCGTACTATACATCGTCGATCTGCAACAAGTAGTATCTAGTGGCACCGGTCTTGATCGTGTGGCGTTCAGAGCTTTGTCCCGTAACAAGTGGTTTCAGAGCCAAGTTACGATCCTAAAAGCTAACAAGTGGTATCAGAGCCAGACAACGATTCCGTGACCTTTCTGAGCCAGACTACGATTCTACAACCTTCTGGAGCAAGGTTTCGATGGCGAGCGTGAGGTACGATCTACCGAATTTAAGTCTCAACACGAGGTTTCCTATTTGGCAATACAAGATGAGGTTAGTCCTCAGATCTCTTAAGCAAGAAATTGTTCTTCTTGGTATTGACAACAAGCCGAAAGACATGAAGCATGACGAGTGGGTTAAGCTCGATCAGATGGCTATAGAGACCATAGGGCTTCATGTTTCGGATTCTTTGACCGAGGAAACGACGGAGACGAAGACCACAAAGGAATTATGGGAGTTGTTGGAGTCAATGTGCGTTGAGAAAACGGCGTCCAACAAGCATCACTTGAAGAGAAGTCTCTACTTCCTCAAGATGGCGGAGGGGTCGTCGATTCAAGACCATGTAGCGAGATTCAAGGAGCGTGTAGCTGACCTTAGGAAAATTGGCGTGAAGATCGAAGATGATGATCTTGCGTTTTGGATGTTATGCTCGCTACCCCCCTCGATGGCGGCTTTTCGGGACACGCTTCTCTATGGTAGAGATAGTCTCACGTTTAAAGACGTAACTTCGGCTCTCTCGTCAAGGGAAAACGTACAAAGGATGGAGTCCAACAAGGATGGTGTGCCCGATGTGGGTGAAGGACTTAGCGTCCAGAAGTACCGTGATAAAGGGAGCGACTCGGGGAATTCAAAGTCGCGACACGGGAATAAGACGTGTTTCTATTGCAAGAAGAAGGGACACATAAAGTCGGAGTGCTACGCGTGGAAGAAAAAGGAGAGCAACAACAATAATTCCGGTAAGAATTCCGGTGACGTTGGATTAGTAGATGGGCATTATTATGGGGATTTACTAATGGCTCTAGGCGAGAACTCCAACTTTTGTGATGATTGGATCTTTGAATCGGGTTGCTCGTTTCATATGTGTCCGGACCGGACGTTATTCGAGACTTATGAATCTTTGGAGCATGGTGCAGTGTTTATGGCTAATAACACCTCGTGCAAGGTCGAAGGGATTGGGAATATCCGCTTGAAGATGTTCGATGGCACGGTGCGCACGTTAGGCGAGGTAAGACATGTCCCTGACTTGAAGAGGAATTTGATTTCCTTGAGTACCCTTGATATGAAGGGCTACAAACTCACTTGTAAAGGTGGAGTTTTATGGGTTACCAAAGGTGGTTTGGTAATATTGCAGGGAAAGAGAAAGGCGAGTCGCCTTTATGTCCTCGATGGAAGCTCAGCGAAAGAAGTAACCGAGGTTAATACTAGCTACACCGGAGAAGGTGGAGTTTCTGAGGCTACCGAAGAGGCTTTGGTAGTGTTGGGAGGAGACGAAAAGGCAGAGCGACCTTATGTCCTCCATGAAGGCGCGGTGAAGGAAGTAACCGGGGCCGAACCTCGACTCTTGCTAGAAGAGTCTCACCGGCTTAGAGGCATGCAACCAAGTAAGGCTGGAGTGACCAAGCTGATTAAAGATGAATCGGTGAACGACTAGACCATGTGCGGCTTGGGCATGTGAGAAAAGTCGATTTGAAGGATCGAGTGTTTCTCGATCTATGGAGTGTTTCTAAATCTGGTGAGCATTGTGCGCTTGGAAAGCGGTCGAGAGGGTATATCTCGAATTAGGCTCACAACTCGAAGAAGACACTCGGGTATGTACGTTCCGAGTTATGGGGACCTTTGAAGGTCCAAACTTCTAGGAACTAGGCCCGTTGGGGCATTTGGAGAAAGACGAGGGACGAGACTATGGAGTGCGATGTGATTTCGCATGGGCGATGTGATTTCGCTTTATGGTTTGATGTGCGATGTGATTTCGCATGCGCGATGGAATTTCGCGGTTTCTCGTCAAAGTGGAGATTGTTAAAATATGACTCGAATCCGTAGGAATTTTGTTTCCTTATTTAGGAAAATTAGAATTATATTGAATATAATTCTATTCCTTATGGATTTAGGAGTCATATATTAGGAAAAGAGTTTATTTCTATTCCTATTGGTTACCTAATTTATGGGTTTTCTACACCTATAAATAGGGATCTCCATAGACATATTATTTGTGTAGAACACGAGTTAATACCATCATAGAGAGAGATAATATTGTGTGAGATTAGAGGGTTTTAGAGTGGATATCAATCCTTGTAATCGTCGGCAATATTATAGTGAAAGTTCTCGTCGTTCCTACCGTGGTTTTTCCCGATTTGGGTTTCCACGTAAATTCATTGTCTTCTTTACTTGTCTCTCCTTCTTTATTTATTATCGAGTTATTTTCGGGGTTCCGCATTATTATTCGTACTATACATCGTCGATCTGCAACAAGTAGTATCTAGTGGCACTGGTCTTGATCGTGTGGCGTTCAGAGCTTTGTCCCGTAACAAGTGGTTTCAGAGCCAAGTTACGATCCTAAAAGCTAACAGTTGGCTCATAAGAAATGATTAATGACTCCAAAACAATCTAATGTTGATAGTGTTTTCATAATGTGTTCTTTGATCGATTGATCCTTCTTTTGTATGTATCCTTATTATTTTTAGAATTGTGAAGAAAATTTATTTTATGAAAAATATATTGGTTTAAAAACAACTTGACAATGAAGGCGTTGCAATTAGGGCTGGGTGTGGGACGGGATGGGACGGGATTCTTCGAATTCCGTCCCGTCCCGAGAATAAATTTTCGGGACGGGACGGGACGGGATTTGTATTTTAAAATTTCGTTCCGCACGTTCCAATCTCGTTTGGGTTCGGGTCGGGATCGGGACGGGATCGGGACGTCCAAAAATTTTAAATAAATAAAAAATATTTTAATTTTTTTTAAAAGTTGAGATAAAATAATAATATTACCTACTTATAAAACAATCAAAATTTAAATAAAATAAAAATGACAAGTTTTTTTTAACATACTATATATATTGAATTGATTTAAATTTTTTATTTTAAAAATAAATTATTGAATAAGTTAAATAATACTTATTTTTATTCAATTTAAATAATATTATAATTTTTAAAATTTTTCAAAGTAAAAATTTAATATTTTTCAAGAAAAATATATAAATAAAAATTAAATTAATTTGAAATGTTGTTATATTGTAAAGATATAATAAATTTAATTGAAACTATGATTAATATTTTGACATTTTTATTAATATGTGTGAAAAAATAAAAATATTATTGATATTAATAAATAAACGGGACGGGACGGGATTAAACGGGATCGTCCCGGTCCCGTCCCGTCCCGTTGTAAAAAAATTGAAACGGGACGGGACGGGACGGGATTGTCATTTTTAAAATCCATCCCGTCCCATCTCGCTAGTTTTCGGGATGGGATCGGGACGGGATCGGGATTCCGGGACGAAGTGCCCACCCCTAGTTGCAATAATGTTAGTTCACAAATAAGTGTTCCAAGCGTCACGAAATAACGTAACTAAAGTGTACTATCATGATGTTTGTTAATGTTACCAAATAAAATTATAATAACACATAAAAGTGTCACAAAATAATGTTATAATGACGCCAACAAGCGTCATGATATAATATTTTTAAGACGCATCAAAAGTGATGTTACCAAATAAAATTATAATAACACATAAAAGTGTCACAAAATAATGTTATAATGACGCCAACAAGCGTCATGATATAATGTTTTTAAGACGCGTCAAAAGTGTCACTAATACGCGTTTATGGTGACGCTTTTCAAGTGTCACAATACTTACTTATAGAAACGCCAAATCAAGTGACGCTTTATCAAAGCGTCACTATAGTAAAAGTGTCACTAAAAACTACTTATAGTGACACTTTTGAGCGTCTCTAAAACCCATTTTTGTAGTAGTGAAAAATTAAGAAATATGTTTAGTAAATGTGGAGGTGTAAATAAATTTCATCAAATATGTGTTTAATAAATGTGGAGGCGTAAATAAATTTATGTGTTTCTGCTTTTCCTGTTTGTAGGACTGTCAATTAGGCTGGGCCGGCCCGAACTCGGCTCGTTTGGCCCTAAGAAAAACCTGTTCGTTTAATTTTTTTTAGGGCTGAGTCGGGCTAGGGCCTAAAAATTAAGCCCAAATTATATATAGGGCCGAGCTTGGGCTTTGCTAGGCTCGGCTCTTCTAAAGCCCGACCCATTATATAATAATTATATTATAAAATAATTATATTATTTATACATATAATTTTATTTTTTTCAATTTGTTTGTATAAGTAAATTAAATAGTGATTATATATGATTTAAAGTGTTTGTCGATTTAAAGTGTTACAAACACATTATTTATTTTTTATTTTGATAAATTAATCATTTTTTATTTGTTAAATTTGCATGGGGAAATTTTTATTAATTTAAAATTGTTAATATTATTACTTTATTTTATTTGTAATGTATAAATTCACAGGATTATTAATATGTATAAAGTATTTTAAAGTATATTTTATAATTTTTTTATTTAAATAGTATTATAAGTATAATATAAGTATTATTTATTTTTTTAATTAATATATTTATTTCGAAAAAAAAGATAGTAGTATGAAATTAGGGCTTAGCAAAATATCGGCCCGAAGCCCAAATTCTCATATAGGCCGAGCTTGGGTTTGAAATTTTCAAGCCCAAAGGCCAAAGCTCGAAGCCCATAGCCCTTTAAATTTCATGGACCGAGTCTGGGCCAGTTAAAGCCCGACCCATATGGCCCGATTGACAGGCCTACCTGTTTGGTCTTATACGTTTCACCGTCCATGTCAGATTATGGACTTCCAATTAGAACTTGTAATTAATATTCAATTTATACTTGAAAGAAAATTTGTTCTTGAAAACAAACATTATGTTAGAACTTGAAAAATGTAGTATAACACAGACAAACAACTTCTTATTTCACTCATGGTAAAAACACACAGGTACATTTGAAAATGAAGACAGGTATAATACAACGCTGATCAAACAAACATGAATTTAGAAGTCTTCCGATTCAATCTGAGACAAGTGTACATAGGTCTCGAAGCAAGGCAAGTCTGCTTTGTTCACATTCACCCACGCCTCAATTCCGCCACCATTTTTGTCGGCCAAGAGTGTCGTAGCATACTGAAGAGGCATAGCCCCTAAACCGACCAAAACCGGATTACCCGAACCAAAATCAGCTTCATAAAATCCAAACTTGCTCCTATCAGTAATCACCAAAGTTATTATATCTGTTGACGTGTTGATGTTCACCGTCGAGTCAGAGATGAGCTTGTGTAGTCCCTCCTCCTTACCCAAAGCTAAGGTTTGCCCGATAAGTGTGATAGTTTTCCCGATGGCTTCTCCGAGTATATAAATCAGATCCTCAAATCTCATCACTTGTTCTTCCTCCTTAGTTTTAGCCACCGATGACACCACTAAGTTCCCGCAAGAATGCTTAGGCAGAGGTGGGGTTGTTCTCGCACGGATGTTCACCGGCTGGATAATTTTGAAGCAAAAGCCTCCCCGTTTTTCAGATTTCGCTCGATCCATGCGCATTAAAGCCTTGGCTATAAACGCGCTCACGAGACGCACCCGGCTCGCAAAAACTTTTGCAATAATCTTGGATCTCAACTTGTCTATATCCTCCTTGCTAAACACCACGCGCTTCACGACCATGTTCGGATCCCTTCTCCTCGGCCTGTCGATACCGCCCTCGAGATTCCTTCCAGGAAACAGCGAGGGGGAGTCGAAGGTAGGGGCGATTGTGTCATTTCCACCTCCATTGGCGGCGTTCGACCAGGCGGCAACGAACGTCGCGAGCGAAGACGCGTCGAAGATCCTGTGCGACACGCTGATGCCGATCGCCACGTCACCGCCCTTGAGCCTCGTGATCTGAACGGACAGGAGAGGATCCGTGGGCCCGTCTACTTCGTAGAACTGACGAGAAAGGAGATCGTTCAGTGGCTCGTCGATTTTGGACAGCTCGATGTCTGCGGCTTCGGCTAGTACGAACTCGGCCCCCTCGTCGTTGCAATCTATGGTATGGTCGTTCTTGAGGTATCTTCCGGCGAGAGGGTAGAATTGGGGTAAGATTTTGGCCAATGACTCTTCCAATTGGGGTGTTGGAATTGGGGTTTGATAGAAGAGAATGACGCTGATATTTGTTTGTGGGCTGAGCTCGTCTAGGAACGATATTTTGTACTTGTTGAGGTGAAGAGGAGTTGGGGTACATGGCTTCATCAGCTTGGTGCTCATTATATTCACCTTCATCATTATTACATTAAATATTACTACAATTCTCAGGCGAGAAACTCCGCAATTTATAGTTAGGACATGTTCAAGTTCAGTTTGCATCCATTAAGTTAATTAAACTTAATTTCAATTTTGACCTATTATCAATATCAGTCCTAAAAAACAAGAATTAATCATGAATATACTAATTTAAACTACTACCCAATCGCGTGTAATTGTAATTAATCATAAATATATACTTTTATAATTAAATTAGTTAGGTGTATAATTCCCATTTATATAAATGTACATCATCTCTTGTTGTGTTTAAAATAATCTTTCATGATATGTGTGGTCTAATATAATAAGGCTATAAAGATATTATATATGGGTTGAATTCATTATGCAGAAGTGATGGCAACTGTGACAAGAGAGTAGCACCTTCGCATCTTCTGCTCAAGATCCAATATTTTTCGTTGCTCGATAAGTGTGAAGTCGAAAAGTACAAGTTCCCGGAATTTGATGCTGGAAAGAGTACTATTTTTTACTACATTTCTAGTAATGCGGAGTACATCTCAACGCCAAGTACCTAATTTTCTCGCGCAAAGGAAGTACGAGGATGTTTGTTCTTGCAAAATCAAGTATATGTTTTTTTAGATCTTTTTCAGACCATTCAGTTCAATTCAGCTCAATTAAATTTATTTTAAAATAAATTAAATAAAAATAATTTCAACATGTAATATTAGGAAGATTGCTTTTTAATATTATTTTGAACACCTCATTTTTAAGGGTTGTATATTTTTTACTTGTTTATTTATTAGGGAATTTGTATTTTTTAAATACTAATTAAGGCATTTTTTAAAATGTATAAAGTCGTAAATATCCCTACAATATAACATATATTAATTTATTTACTATATATATAAATATATTTGCGTAAGAATATAAATATATTTGCGCAATATATTTGTGGTTTGTAAAATATATTTGCGCAACATATTATATGAATACGTAGATATATAGATATAGATATGTCATATAAATAGATATATTGGAGATGAACAACTTTTTTAGATAGACTTTCTAAATTCAAATTCAACTAAAATTTTCCCAAATTGATTAACATGCTAGAAATTTAACAAACCTAATTCTAACAAATATGTAAATATCGACCGTAGCACAACTGATTTCATTCAATTCATATAAGCAGAAGTTTAGATCTACGAATCGAAACAGATTTCTCACCTTATACGTCAAAGTGTTACGGTAGAACAGACCCGATAGGCAAGAACTTGGATTGTCGTCGTTCTGTGGGAGTGATTAAGAAGAGGATTTTATAGGATGTGGGAGTGATTAAGAATGGGATATAATGGGCATGGTGTCTAACCCTCAACTATGATTGTTCATTTGTAATTGGTGAAAAAAAACTGACTGTTATAATACTAGAATTCTACTGTACACGTGTTTAGCGTAGTTGTTTAAAAATCTCAGTTATATTAATTACTAATATACTTTGAAAAGTTGAAAAAGTTAATAATGGAACAATGCCCTATATCAAAATTAGGGAAAAATATAAGTAGTATTTATAATTCTACATGTCCCGATCCATGATTTCCCCTTCGAACATTTAAGTTCAGTTTAAATCGTTTTTCAGATCGTTGTTCAGTTTGATTAAATTCATTTCAAAATAAATTAAATTAAAATAAATAAAAAATAATTTAAATCAATAATTTTAAATATACAATCTAGTTAATAATAAAAATATTATTAATGTTTTTAAAAAAATATTTAATAGTTTATAAAATTTATTATTATTTTTATAAAAAATTCAATTTCCGTTCAAATTTATTAAGTTTTTTGAGTGTGAATTTTCAATCCAGAAGAACAAGTATTTTTAATTTATTTATTTTAAATTGAACTAAAATGAATGAATTCAAACTAAAATAATTGAATTGAATTGATTTTTTATAAAAATAATAATAATTTTTGTAAACACTTAAATATTTAATTAATATATATATATATATATATATATATATATATATATATATATATATATATATATATATATATATATATATATATATATATATATATATATATATATATATATATATATATATATATATATATATATATATATATATATATATATTAGTAATTTTTTAGGATGAACTAAATTGCAGTATATTTATAATTATTGATTCTAAATATTTTTTTATTATTTTATTATTAATTTATTTTGAAAATTATAAGCTAAAAGAACTTAATTATTTTGAACTTAACAAACTATTAAGTCCAAAAGAATAGTTGTTAGCTTTTAAGACAGTAAACTGACTCTAATACCACTTGTTACGGGACAAAGCTCTGAACGCCACACGATCAAGACCGATGCCACTAGATACTACTTATTGCAGATCGACGATTTATAGTACGAATAATAATGCGGAACCCCGAAATTAACTCAACAATAAAATAAAAAAGAAGGGGACAAGTAAAGAAGACAAGGAATTTACGTGGAAACCCAAATCGGGAAAAACTACGGGAGGAACGACGAGAACTTTCACTATAATATTGCCGACGATTACAAGGATTGATATCCACTCTAAAACCCTCTAATCTCACACAATATTATCTCTCTCTATGATGGTATTAACTCGTGTTCTACACAAATAATTGTGTCTGTGGAGATCCCTATTTATAGGTGTAGAAAACCAATAAATTAGATAACCAATAGGAATAGGAATATACACTTTTCCTAATATATGACTCCTAAATTCATAAGAAATAGAATTATATTGAATACAATATAATTTTAATCATCCTAAATAAGGAAACAAAATTCCTACGGATTCGAGTCATATTTTAACAATCTCCACAGAAACCGCGAAATCCCATCGCGCATGCGAAATCACATCGCACATCAAACCATAAAGCGAAATCACATCGCCCATGCGAAATCACATCGCCCATGCGAAATCACATCGCACTCCATAGTCTCGTCCCTCGTCTTCCTCCAAATGCCCCAACGGGCCTAGTTCCTAGAAGTTTGGACCTTCAAAGGTCCCCATGAATCGGAACGTACATACCCGAGTGTCTTCTTAGAATTGTGAGCCCAATTCGAGATATACCCTCTCGACCGCTTTCCAAGCGCACATGGCTCACCAGGTTTAGAAACACTCCATAGATCGAGAAACACTCGATTCTTCAAATCAACTTTCCTCACATGCCCAAGCCGCACATGGTCTAGTCGTGTAGACTCTTCATCCGAGAGCCTAGTTTTTCCCACGGTTACTTCGTTCACCGCTTCATCTTTAATCAGCTTGGTCATTCCGGCCTTACTTGGTTGCATGCCTCTAAGCCGGTGAGACTCTTCTAGCAAGAGTCGAGGTTCGGCCCCGATTACTTCTTTCACCGCGCCTTCATGGAGGACATAAGGTCGCTCTGCCTTTTCGTCTCCTCCCAACACTACCAAAGCCTCTTCGGTAGCCTTAGAAACTCCACCTTCTCCGGTGTAGTTAGTATTAACCTCGGTTACTTCTTTCGCCGAGCTTCCATCGAGGACATAAAGACGACTCTGTTGGGATATGTCCTTCGATCCTACGTGTGCAATCGATAAAGTCATAAGGTCGTCTATGGATGTTAAATGATTATTTGATAATAATAATTGTTGGGAACAATATAATATTGATCAATTAAATCATACCTATAGGGTCACACACGGACTCAAAGATGATGTACGTTGCTTGATAAATATATTGATTTAGAATCAATATTTACGTGGAATTAATTAACATGCATGGGATGCATGGCTTGCATGGATGCATGTTATATAGTGTGATATGGCATGCCACACAAGCAAGTGGGGACCACATACAATGCATAGTGGCATGTGTATGTGGCATGACCTTTCACCTCCTTTGTAACCCCTTTGCATGATTATGGTGCATTATGATGCCCATTATGTTGTATGTTACAAAGGGGTGTAATGGGATGCATAATGATTGACTTAGATAGATGAAAATCAGATTTTCATCATACAATTGCATCAGCCACGAAATTCCACTCAAATAGAGAGAAAAGAGGTGATCTTGGAGATTCATTCTCAAGCAAGCAAGGTGTTCATTATCCGGGTTCGTGTGCAACACGTAGAGGCCGGGCCATTTGTGCGGCTTCCACATCCGGACGATCTAAAGGAGTGACGAGGTCATTCACAAGGAGAGCATCTAGTGACGAATCCATGAAGGTGGTTCAATCGACTCAACACCACCTTCATCAACATCAACGAGGCACGCTACACCAGCTGTAAGTGATCTCGTTAATCTCTCTATATATATATTGGATGTATATATATAAACGTGTCTATACATATAATGTGTGCCTAGATCTTCATGTTGTTCGTGTTCTATTGTTTTACACGCTTCCGCACACACGAACAAGGTAATCGAGCGATTGGATCGGCATCGAAAACCATCAATTGGTATCAGAGCCTAGGGCTCGTGCACATGTTTTGTGTTGGACACAATTTTAAACAACATAATTTCTCTTATGTGCTTCTTTGTTGTGGTGTTGATTGCTTGTCTTAGATGTAAGGCCAACCACATATAGTGGTTGGGTGAATGCAATCGTGTTTTTTACGTACCGAATGACTTTAGTTTTGAGGCCTGCGTGCCTTGGAATCAGTTGTAATTTGGAGGACTGTGTGCCTTGGAATCATTTGTAATAGATAGGTTTCTTTTACATATGTATTGTACAACTTGTAAGCAGTGGATTTGATCCACGGATCGACCTTGGATCTCGGAGCACCGACGAAAACGAAGAGAAACGAAGCAAGAAGAAGTGTTTTTTCAGCTTCTGGAGCAGGTAGCGGTCGCTACCCTAGGGGTAGCGGTCGCTACCCTAGGGGTAGCGCAACGCTCCTCGATCGCTGCCCGGACCAAAATACCTCCTGGAATGAGGTAGCGGTCGCTACCATAGGGGTAGCGGTCGCTACCCCCTCAAAAATCAGCTTGGCGACGTTTCGGTGTACGGGGCGCTACTCATGGAGTTTTGCTTATTTTTCGTTCGTTCTTTTTCCTGTGTGTTGTGAGGTTTAGTGGCCATTCGAGTATGTATTGCTTGCTGTGCTAGTTCTAGGTTTATATATGTTATAAATGTTCAACCAACATACATACAACCTTAAACATGCATGTTCCCAGAATAATGAGTATAATGTCTTGTCCAAAGCATCACACTCATGAAGCCCTCGATCATAAGTTGGTAGGTCCGCCTCAGCGGGGTACTACTTGTTATCTTGGGATAAGTGGGAGTAAAGGTTAGACCTTTACACGTGAGTTTGGTTTTCTCATCGATAGATCCACTGCAGGCGTGGCTATCGAGACATGAGATGAGAATGGGATTCTCATCGACCGAGAGTGATATTAGATATCATTGACATGGGTATGTCTACCTATCTTGAAATACTTAAGTGCGGACTCAGTCGGCTTAAAGATTTGTAAGATGAGGATCTCAGGATCGTTTTGTTCTAAGGGACAATGATATTGGATATCAATTGAACAAAATGAAATAAATAAGTACAATTGTTAGACAACCTTATTTGTTTACCGCTTTGTGGATGTTTACAAACTTTAGTTATCTTACTTTTATAGTTTATCATGTCAAATATCAACTCAATTCAAGTTTGGTTCAATTCTTGATTATGAAAAATTGAACAAATTTTCTTGATTCACAACGTAATTTGAGGATGGTCCTCAAATATGAAGACAAGGGAAATGTGTTAGATAACCACATCCTAAGATATCATTGAACAACTCAATGGCATGTTCGGGGAATATGCTAAGATTGAGCGGTTCGGTATGACCAGGGTCATCGCTTCAGCTAGGCTGGAAAAATGGAAATCTATGGAATCACATGTGCAACAAATGATTGAATTATTTGCTTCAAGTGACCGCCTAGATTTTTCCTATGATGATTATTTGGCAACAGATTTCATACTTCAATCTCATGATGGTTATAATGCCTTTAGGCTAAAATTTCCACATGAATGGTTTGAAGAAATCGCTTCGTGAGCTCCACGGGATGCTCAAGGCTGCTGAACCGACGATAGATAAGGACCCTAAGAGGGAAATTCTTATGATATGGGATAGGGTATTCAAAATAGCATGGGCAAGAAGGCTACTAGGGTTCCTAGGGAATCTCAATGCGTCTACTGCAAAAGTGTTGGACACTACTTGCAAACATATAAAAATTCATATTTTATTCAATTCCAAAACAAATGCCTAATTTGTCTTTCATTTGATGGATTATAAGGTTAGGATTATTTACACCTCGGGGAGTGATTTAATCCAAAACACTTAAGTTCATCAATGACACAAATTAGAGACTTTCGAGCCATTGGATGGCGTGAAACGATTGTCTGGTTGGCTCCCTCATATTTTATGAGAGATAGGACTTCAATTGCATGATAATATCGCTGGTTAGAAAACTTCGATTTTTCACTTACGATTTATCACGTTTTGACATTGTATTAATTTTGAATGGGAAATTTGAATGAGACTAAATTATTGGGAATAATTGAATTTGCCCAAAGTTCAAAGAAGATGTGAAGAACGGGGTTGCTTCATCTTCAAGTATTAATGATATAGACATTAAACTTCACAAATTCTACTTCTTGGGTATTGGATGCCAAATATGGTTCTCACATTTTTATGCGGAGGAACTACATAGAAGTATAAGTTTGGTGAATAAAGATGTCGATCTACGAGCAAGAAATGGAGCGAAGGTCGCTGCATTAGCCGTATGATCATATGATGTTGTTTTGCCTTAGGGCCTTGTTTTAGTATTATAACTATGTATTTTTCGTACCTTAAATAAACAATGAATATTGGTTCAGTATTGGATACTGATGGATTAGTTTTTCACTATTTAAATAGTTTGATAACTATTTTAATTGTGAACTATTCTTTGTTTTGGTACGATTATTACATTATTTATTTATACTTTAAACTCAACAAATCATATATAACATTAACACCAAAGGCCGAATCGAATAAGTCTCAATGAGACATAACTGTAACATTGTTGATTAGATCAAAATCTAAACATGCAACGAATCTTCTTTTAGAAGGCATTCTAGAATCATTTGACTTGGAGTCATTTGATACATGTGAATGATGTTTGATGGACAAAGATAACAATGTCATCTTTCTTGGAGAAAGGAGAACATGTGAGTGATTAATTAGGGATGATCCATACTGATGTATGTGGAACCTATCAGTTCACAAGCACATGAAGGTTATGTTTTGGAAAAGAGAAAACAAACTATATTAGATATAGTTCGACCATTCGATGAGAGGTCTAAATGAACTACTGGTCTCTTTTGGGAACACACAATTCTTGACTTCAACTTATACACTGAATAGGACGCTGTCAAAAGCTGTTGATAAGACACCATACTAGGTATGGAAAGGGAGGGTCCCTAAATTGTTTTCATCAAGATTTGAGGTTCTAAAAGCTTCTCTGACGAGATTTATCTCTATAGAGCTTGAACTCAAATGGGATAAAAGTTTCCTTATGGTATGTCCATAAGAAACTCGAGGGTACAACTTCTACGATCTATCTGAGAACAATATTTTGTTGCTCGATATAGTGATTTTCTTGAAAAGAGTAATCTTTCCTAGAAATTCAGTGGGAGCTCGGTTATCTTGAACGAGGTTCAAGTGGAACAACCAATGATGAATACTCAAGACTGGGTTGAGAGTATTCCTATGGTTTTGGAAACCATACCAGCCCTTGTAGGTCAAGAAGGCATATATCTCGTTTAGTCAGATACTTAGGTATTGTGACCAATGAGAGATATGAATTCATGCTTTTGGAAAGCGGTGAACCTTCGACTTAATTCCAAGCTATGACGAGTCCAGCTACTGAAAATTGGCATGGTGCCATGAAATCTGAGATGATATCAATATCTGATAATCAAGTTTGGAACATGATATATTTGCATCACGGGGTTAGACCCAATGAATGCTAATAGATCTTTAAGATCTAAACAGGCAGATGGAAAACCTAGGGTTTTCAAAGCAAGGTTGATGGTAAAAGTTTTATTCACGAGGTGGATTATGGAAAAACTTTCACCAGTTGCTTTGATTAAATCATTCAGATTATCTTAGCCATTGCTACTCATCTTGATAATGAGTTATGGTAATATTGAATGTTAAAACTAAATTCTTGAATTGGATTCTAGAAGAGAATGTGTTTTGACACAGCCAAATAGTTTTATCGATCCTAATAAGGCTGAGAAATTATGCAATCTTATAATTCCATTTATGGAATAAAGCAAAGCATATCGGAGTAGCAATCTTCAGTTCAATGAATCCATACTGGGTTTTGGATTTCAGAGGAACTCGGAAGAGTCTTGTTTTACAAGACAAACAATGGGAGTTACGTTGTATACATTGTGTTGTATGTCGATGACATACTCCTTATTGGAAACAATGTTTCTATGCTTAATTCTATTAAAGAATGGCTTGAAAATTGTTTTTCAATAAAGGATCTTGGAGAAGCACAGTACATATTGGGCATCAAGATCTGTCGAAACAGATCAAAAATGATGTTTGGACTTAGTCAAATGACCTATATTGATAAGGTACTTGATAAGTTCAGAATGAAAGACGCCAAAAAGGGTCTCATTCCAATGAGTCATGGCACATCTCTTAGCAAGATGCAAGGCCCTACGGGACTTGATGAGCAAAAGAGGATGGAAAACATTCCTTATGCTTCGGCAATAGGGTCTATAATGTACGCTATGATATGTACACGACCGGACGTATCGTATGCTTTGAGCATGACGAGTCAGTTTCAAGGAAATCCAGGTGAGGCGCGTTAGACTGCGACCAAGAATATTCTTATGTACCTTAGATGGACAAAAGAATATTTTGTTGTCTTTGGAAGACAAAAAGAGTTGATATTAACAAGCTGTTTGAATGCTAACTTCAAAACAGACTAAGATTATTTCCGATTTTAATCTGGTTATATCTTTTGTCTGGTTAGAGGTGATATTTGCTGGAATAGTTCCATGCAATGCAATATAGCTGATTAAACTACAGAAGCTGAGCACAGTATTGCATTAGATGCAGTAATGTTGGCAGTTAGGATTTAAAAGTTCTTGAAAGAACTAGGTGGCGTAAATAGCTCAGTCCATCCGATAGTTCTCTATTTATAGTAGAGTTATCGCGCAAGCCTATGAGCTAGGAAGCACCACAAGTCTAAAACTGGTGCTCAGGAAGTTTCACATTATTTGGGAGATAGTTTTGTGGAGACATCGAGATAATAAAGTTGCAACTTTTGGTAAGGTTGCAAACCCGCTTTCTAAACCTCTTCAGCAGTTTAAGCTTGAGGCTTTCACGACTGCAATAGATATCAGACATCTTAGAGATGGGTTGTGATTTCTATTACTGTATTAGATACTTTTGGAGATTTGGTAAACATTCACTCATATGTATAATACATAATTCTTCATATAAATATGGTTTAATTTTATGAATTGTCCAAATGATTAAGTTATATCAATTGGGTTATGAGGTCGACTTACCGCATAATGAAGTCCCAATGGTTGAACTGATATACTTGAATCATATAGCTGTTCCTGGTTCGTATAATCGAGTACGGACAAACCGATAATACAAAGAACTAGATTGTAATGTGTACTATAGCGCCGCTTCATGGGCTAGTGATGTGGGACATCAAGTACAATTACATAGATATTAGCTGGGAGCTAATGATCGAACAGACCCGACTGGAATAGTATTTAAGATTTCGAGTCATAATACTATTTCATTGACTGTCGAGCAATTTCCTCTGACTTGAGTAGTCCAGAGTGATTCCATTCTGAAATGGTGTACTTTGATACAAGTAAACGCCTTTCGTAAAAGGAGGTTATAAAACTTGTTATTGGGTATATCAGGAAGCAAGTGGGAGAGCTTGGATTGACAAGATGGGATTGTCCTCCATTTTATAATGGGATACATGTCTTAACGGCCACTTGGAGAGTCGAGACTGTGGAAAATACGTGGCCACGTCCAGATTCGTATCATAGTGATAAATCTGGTTTTACAGTCTGTCTCAAAGTCCAAGAAAGGTTTGAACCGATTGAGGATGACTCGAGTCTTGCCTCAAGTTCAAACTTAGACATAAAGTGACAACAGGAAATTGGCAGCACACTGGCTCTGAAGGCCAAGTGGGAGATTGTTGGGATATGTCCTTCGATCCTACGTGTGCAATCGATAAAGTCATAAGGTCGTCTATGGATGTTAAATGATTATTTGATAATATTAATTGTTGGGAACAATATAATATTGATCAATTAAATCATACCTACAGGGTCACACACGGACTCAAAGATGATGTACGTTGCTTGATAAATATATTGATTTAGAATCAATATTTACGTGGAATTAATTAACATGCATGGGATGCATGGCTTGCATGGATGCATGTTATATAGTGTGATATGGCATGCCACACAAGCAAGTGGGGACCACATACAATGCATAGTGGCATGTGTATGTGGCATGACCTTTCACCTCCTTTGTAACCCCTTTGCATGATTATGGTGCATTATGATGCCCATTATGTTGTATGTTACAAAGGGGTGTAATGGGATGCATAATGATTGACTTAGATAGATGAAAATCAGATTTTCATCATACAATTGCATCAGCCACGAAATTCCACTCAAATAGAGAGAAAAGAGGTGATCTTGGAGATTCATTCTCAAGCAAGCAAGGTGTTCATTATCCGGGTTCGTGTGCAACACGTAGAGGCCGGGCCATTTGTGCGGCTTCCACATCCGGACGATCTAAAGGAGTGACGAGGTCATTCACAAGGAGAGCATCTAGTGACGAATCCATGAAGGTGGTTCAATCGACTCAACACCACCTTCATCAACATCAACGAGGCACGCTACACCAGCTGTAAGTGATCTCGTTAATCTCTATATATATATATTGGATGTATATATATAAACGTGTCTATACATATAATGTGTGCCTAGATCTTCATGTTGTTCGTGTTCTATTGTTTTACACGCTTCCGCACACACGAACAAGGTAATCGAGCGATTGGATCGGCATCGAAAACCATCAGACTCGTCTTTCTCTTTCCCCGCAATATTACCAAACCACCTTTGGTAACTCTTAAAACTCCACCTTTACAAAAGAGTTTATAGCCCTTCCTATCAAGGGTACTCAAGGAAATCAAATTCCTCTTCAAATCAGGGACATGTCTTACCTCGCCTAACGTGCGCACCGTGCCATCGAACATCTTCAAGCGGATATTCCCAATCCCTTCGACCTTGCACGAGGTGTCATTAGCCATGAACACCGCACCATGCTCCAAAGATTCATAAGTCTCGAACAACGACCGGTCCGGATACATATGACCCGAGTCTAAGATCCAATCACCACAAAAGTTGGAGTTCTCGCCTAGAGCCATTAGTAGATCTCCATAGAAATTCCCATCTACTAATCCAACGTCACCGGAATCCTTATCACCGGAATTATTGTTGTTGCACTCCGACTTTATGTGACCCTTCTTCTTGCAATAGAAACACACCTTATTCCTGTGTCGCGACTTCGAATTCCCCGAGTCGCTCCCTTTATCACGGTACTTCTTTTGGACATTAAGTCCTTCACCCACATCGGGCACACCATCCTTGTTGGACTCCATCCTTTGTACGTTTTTCCTTGACGAGAGAGCCGAAGTTACGTCTTTAAACGTGAGACTATCTCGTCCATAGAGAAGCGTGTCCCGAAAAGCCGCCATGGAGGGGGGTAGCGAGCATAACATCCAAAACGCAAGATCATCATCTTCGATCTTCACGCCAATTTTCCCAAGGTCAGCTACACGCTCCTTGAATCTCGCTACATGGTCTTGAATCGACGACCCCTCCGCCATCTTGAGGAAGTAGAGACTTCTCTTCAAGTGATGCTTGCTGGACACCATTTTCTCTACGCACATCGATTCCAACAACTCCCATAATTCCTTTGCGGTCTTCGCCTCCGTCGTTTCCTCGGTCAAAGAATCCGAAACATGAAGCCCTATAGTCGCCATAGCCATCTGATCGAGCTCCACCCACTCGTCATGCTTCATGTCTTTCGGCTTGTTGTCAACACCAAGTAGACAAATCTCTTGCTTAAGAGATCTGAGGATCAACCTCATCTTGTGTTGCCAAATAGGAAACCTCGTGTTGAGACTTAAATTTGGTAGATCGTACTTCACGCTCGCCATCGAAACCTTGCTCTGAAAGGTAGTAGGATCGTAGTCTGGCTCTGGAAGGTCACGAGATCGTTGCCTGGCTCTGATACCACTTGTTAGCTTTTAGGATCGTAACCTGGCTCTAATACCACTTGTTACGGGACAAAGCTCTGAACGCCACTCGATCAAGACCGGTGCCACTAGATACTACTTATTGCAGATCGACGATGTATAGTACGAATAATAATGCGAAACCCCGAAATTAACTCAACAATAAAATAAAGAAGAAGGAGACAAGTAAAGAAGATAAGGAATTTACGTGGAAACCCAAATCGGGAAAAACCACGGGAGGAACGACGAGAACTTTCACTATAATATTGCCGACGATTACAAGGATTGATATCCACTCTAAAACCCTCTAATCTCACACAATATTATCTCTCTCTATGATGGTATTAACTCGTGTTCTACACAAATAATTGTGTTTATGGAGATCCCTATTTATAGGTGTAGAAAACCCAAAAATTAGATAACCAATAGGAATAGGAATATACTTTTTTCCTAATATATGACTCCTAAATCACTAAGGAATAGAATTATATTGAATACAATATAATTTTAATCATCCTAAATAAGGAAACAAAATTCCTACGGATTCGAGTCATATTTTAACAATAGTATTCCATCAAACTCCCGTACCACAATGCACATTTTATTGAAGTTCAAGTTGCAATGATTTTATTTTATTATTTTTTGGGCCCCTAATAAGAAATTCAACTTACTACCTTGCTGTTTCACATTGAGAATAATAAAAATAAAAATAAAAATAACAACGAGTCAATGACATCCAAAATGAATTTCACGTTCATGATATTATTGAGTGAACGTTGACATCCAGAATGAATTTCACGTTTTTCATTGTTTCTTTAATATAAATATGATGTTATATAGTTTGGTCATTGGTGTTTTTATTTTTTTAATGTAATGCAGGGGTTTGATTTAATTTATTTATCAAAATAATTCAATATATTCAATACTAGTTTTTTAAAATTAGAAAACAAGCCTGAAATATTGGAGTATAATTTATTTATTTGCTCAAGGCTTCTAATTTCACAAGAATGTTTAGTACTTTTAAACCTGAAAATTACAACCTTTTATAAGTGAAAGCACATGTTCATTGGATAGACACATTTTGTTGAAGACATCCTTTCATTAGGCAGTCTTTCAGATAGACTTGCATAAGCAGCTATATATAGCTATATATGATATAGCAATATCATATTTAGCCTTGCATCCATGATCAGGCAGCCACAAATATATTGAGGAAACAACACACGAAAATTACAACGAAATATATAATAGAAAAATATACGAGAGTTGATATGTATTTATTTTTAAGAGTGGGGAGGAGAAAACACTTTTCTTTGAGTACATTGGTATACTTCTTCATTTGGTGTAGCATAGATAAAATTTGTATACTACGTACGCATGTCCCTTTATTTTATGTCAAATTTGTTTTTTTTTTTTTTTGTTTTTGTTTTTTGTTTTTTGTTTTCTATTGAGAGAATTTGATAGTACCACGAATGATTTTGTGGTTTTGGTTATCACTAATTATATAGAGAATACAACATATAATCCCATAATTTACGGGATGAAAATAAGGAAAAGATTACAACAAATTAAGTAAAGATATGATTATGTATTATCCTTATTACCCCCCGTCAAGCGATGCGTGGGGTGAGGCAAAATGCAGAGCTTGGACCGTAGTAGCTCAAATGCCGGTCGAGGAAGACTCTTGGTGAAGATGTCTGCGAGTTGAAGGTGGGTCGGAACATGTTGAGTGTGTAGACGACCAGAAGAGACGAGCTCACGAACAAAATGGTAGTCGATATCAATATGTTTTGCACGTTTGTGAGCAATAGGATTCTGACTAAGAAACACGGCACTCGTGTTATCACAGAGAAGTGTGGGGCGTGATGTGGGAATGCGTAGCTCAGAAAGTAAGTTAAGAAGCCACTGAACTTCTGAGGCAGTGTTTTCTAAAGCACGATACTTCGATTCACAGCTAGAACGAGCAAAACAGTAGGTTGCTTCTTTGCACTCCACGAGATAAGATTACCACCCAGAAATACAGAATACCCGTAGGTGGAGCGACGGGTCTCAGGGCAACGAGCCCAGTCGGCATCAGAGTAGGCAAGGATGGATAAGTCTGGGCGAGCTGTGAAAGAGAGACCGAGATGTAGAGTCCCTTTGACGTACCGAATGATTCTTTTAACAGCATCATAGTGAGCAACAATTGGTTTTTGAAGGAACTGACTGACTTGACTAACCGCATAAGAGAGATCCGGGCGAGTGATGGTGAGGTATTGGAGAGCCCCGACAAGAGATCGGTAGAGGGTAGGATCATCAAACGGTGTACCTTCACTGGTAATAGAGCAGCCGGCAATAAGAGGTGTACTAACAGGCTTGATTCGAGTAGTTGAGCGCGCTCCAAGATATCATGGGCATACTTAGCCTGCATGTCCAACAAATAATCCGCCAGAAGTGGATGAAACTTCTAGGCCCAAAAAGTAATTAAGATTCCCGAGATCTTTAATAGCAAACTCCGTGTTCATGCGATCAATGAGCCTCTGAATTGTAGTGGAAGAGCTCCCCGTGATGATTATATCGTCAACATACAGAAGAAGAAAGACAACCGAGGCACCATGATGATGATAGAACAACGAGGAGTCCGAACGACACTGCTTAAATCCCAAAGAAGTGAGGAATGAGATAAAATGCTGGAACCATGCCAAAGGAGCCTGCCGCAGGCCATAAAGAGCCTTCTTGAGACGGTAGACATGCGTCGGAAAACGAGGGTCGACAAAGCCTGGTGGTTGGGCCATGTATACAGGCTTGGGAAGAATGCCGTTGAGAAATGCATTTTTAACGTCTAGTTGATGAAGTGGGCATTTGTAGTGGACGGCAAGGGCCAGGATGACACGAATAGTAGTAGCCTTGACGACTGGACTGAATGTGTGTTGAAAGTCTGCGCCAGGTACTTGAGTAAATCCTTGAGCAACAAGGCGCGCCTTGTACCGTTCAATAGAGCCATCAGAGTGATATTTTGTGCGAAATACCCATTTAGAACCGACAATATTAACTCCGGCAGGTGGGGGGACTAAATCCCATGTGGTGTTGGAGTGTAAGGCATCGATTTCTTCTTGCATTGCGGCAAGCCAATGAGGAGATTTCATAGCAGATTTAAAACCGCGAGGCTCTGTAGAAACTGATAAAGCTGCAAGGAGAGCATTGGTGGAAAGATTCACCGGATACTTGGGTTTAAAGATGCCATCCTTCGCACGAGTGATCATATGGTGTCGAGGTGTCGGAGCAGCGGATGTGGAGGATGAAGAATCGACAAAGGGGATATTACCCGAGGACTCTGGCGGAGAGAATGCTGTAGGGGGAGGTGCTGTCATGAGAGTAGGTGTAATAGTAGGAGGCATAGGCAGAGTGGAACATGGCCGACATAATGGTGTGGTAGAAGAGGCCGGTACTGGAGCCGGAGTATGGGAAACTGGTGAGGATCCAACGAAAAAGTAATCCTCATATCCTGTGATGTCTAGATTAGTACGGGGAGTAGTAGAACCATGGTCGCAAAATGGAAATGTGCCCTCGTCAAACTGAGCATGTCGAGAAATGAATACCCGGTCCGTAGTAGGATCATAACATCGAAACCCTTTGTACATACTACTGTAGCAAAAAAAAATGCAAGGACGACTCCTGGGAGCCAATTTATGTGGCGCGTAGTCTCTGAGATACGGAAATACGCGACAACCAAATGGTTTGAAATTAGCATAATTTGGTGTTGTACCAAACAAGACCTCAAAGGGAGAGACATTGTCGAGGACCTGTGAGGGAAGCCGATTAATTATGTGAACTGCAGTGGCAAATGCATCAAACCACATAGTAGCAGGCACAGAGGCGTGGAATAACATAGATAAACCGGTTTCACAAATATGACGATGTTTGCGTTCCGCTCGACCATTTTGCTGAGGTGTATATGGGAAAGAGACACGGTGATGGATGCCATGGATGTCCAAAAATTGACGAACCCGATGATTCATAAATTCAGAGCCGCCATCACTCTGAAAGGTTTTCAGAGCTGTAGAAAACTGATTACATACAAAGGCATGAAATTTGACGAAGATATCATAAAATTCAGACTTCGTATGCATATGATAAATCCATGTGAACGGGAGAAATCGTCCACAAATGCAACATAATAACGATAACCAGTAGAAGTGGTGACAGGTGCAGGCCCCCATAAGTCTCAATGAACAAGTTCCCATATACTAGAAGCACGTTTATCATTTAAATTAAATGAGAGACGCTTACTTTTGGCCAATTGACACGATGAGCAAATAATGGGATTCGGCAATAAAGATGTAACACCCAAATGTCCAAGTTTATTCAATAATGAAATAATAGAAAATGGGACATGCCCCAGACGTAAATGCCATAAATGAAAGATAGCTTTTAATTTGGCGAAGCGAACACTAGAGATAAATGCAAAAGTACCACGATCGAGAACATACAGACCATGCTCACATCGACCCTGAGCTAGTACTGCTTTGTTGAGCCGGTGCTGAATAGTAAATGTCTTATCAGAAAATAACACATCAACGGGATAATCAGCAGTTAATTTACTGATAGATAACATATTTTTCGTAATTTGAGGCACGACAAGCACATCAAGCAATTTGAAATTAGAAGATAAAGTACGAGAGCCAATATGAGATATAGGAAGTGATGTACCGTTCCCAACCACGACAGATTGGTGTCCAGAATAAGGTTCGGCCGAATCGAGAGAAGTCGGTTGGGCAGCAATGTGGGTCGAGGCACTCGAGTCCACAAACCAATCATGTGCTTCATTATTGGGCTGAGGTTGAAAGGTGCATTGGGCCTGAAATACTTGGGTCAGATCAACATTATTTTGTGGTGTTGAAGTGTTGGGCCGATAAGAGAATGTATTATTAATGGGCTGATGTGGAAAAGCCTGATGTGGAAAAGCTTGGGCCAAATTAACCGTACCCTTATTCAGAAAAAGGGGACATTGATTTGCATAATGTTCACCGGCACACAGTTGACAACGCGGAGGGCGACGAGAGAATCCACGACCACCCGACTGGTTCCCGGAGGAGAAACCACGATTGTCGGAGGGCTGATGAGTACGATGTCCAGTGTTTTGGCGAGACGACGAATCGTTCGATCGAGAGATTTGTTGAGAAGGGTTGGAGGTTCGGCGAGCGTCAGCGGCAAAGGCAACCTGTGAATGAGACGGAGACGCATCCATGGCCTTGGACATGAGATCGAATTGCACCGCCTGATGTAGTAGAGTCGTGAACCCAGGCAAAGGTTCTAGGGCCATCCACGTGTCGGCGAAACTGGTAAACTGCGGCCCTAATCCGCGAAGGAAAAAATGACTCTTATCAGATTCATCGACCGGTCGTCCGATTGCTGATAATTGGTCACATAAGGCTTTGAATTTCTTGCCATAATTTGGGACCGAGAGAGAGCCACGGCGGAGCGATAGAAGCTCTTCTCGTAATTGATGGGCACAAGAAGTGTAAGAGTGAGCGAAGGCGCGCTCGAGGGCTATCCAAGCAGCACGTGAGGTTGAACAATCGACGACTTCAGCCATTGCTTCTTCCGTAAGAGATGAGAAGAGGATTGCCAATATTTTCTGATCTTTAGACATCCATTCGGAGTAGGCGGGATTCAAGGAATCTGTACCGTTGACGGTGAGGGTAGACGCCGGAGGCTGAGAAGAGCCGTCCACGAACCCGAGCAAATCAAAACTGGTTAACATAGGCACTACCTGTCGTTTCCAAAGAAGAAAGTTGGAAGAGTTGAGTTTGATTGAGACCATATGAATCATGGTGGTGATAGGGATCGAGTCGGCTGAGGAAGCCATTTAGCAAAGAGAGTAGAGGGCGAATCGAGAGAGAAGGGAGATCGATGTTTAGGCTGATACCATGAGAGAATTTGATAGTACCACGAATGATTTTGTGGTTTTGGTTATCACTAATTATATAGAGAATACAACATATAATCCCATAATTTACGGGATGAAAATAAGAAAATGATTACAACAAATTAAGTAAAGATATGATTATGTATTATCCTTATTATCTATATGCATGATGCTTTGTGACAGTACTAAGAGTATTATCTATAAAATTGAAAAAAATATGTAACACAATCAAACAAGTTCTTATTTCACCCATGGTAAAAGTAAAACACATAGCAGTACATTCGAAAATAAAAACAGGTACTGTAAACAACTAAACATGAATTTAGAAGTCTTCTGATTCCAACACAGACAAGTGTACATATTGCTCGAAGCAAGGCAAGTCCCCTTGGTTGACATGCACCCACGCCTCGATTTCACTGTCGTTTTTGTTGTTCACAAGTGTCGTATAGTACGGATCAGGCATAACCCCGAAACCGACAAAAGTCGGCTTACCCCAACCGAAATCGGCTTCATAAAATCCAAACTTGCCCCAATCAGTAAACACCAAACGTATATCCGTTGACACACCTCTGATGTTCATCAACGAGTCCACCCCAAACGTATGGCCGATAATTTTGATGGTTTTTCCAATGGCTTCTCCGAGTATATAAATCAAATCCTCAAACCTCTCGACTTCATTAGTTTCACTGTGTGCGTTTTCCCTAGATAACCATGTCACCGATGGAACCGACAAGTTCCCGCAAGAATGCTTAGGCTAAGGTGGGATTATTCTCCCCCTCATGTTCACCGGCTGTACGATTTTGAAGCTAGCTCCCGGTTTTCTATATTTCGCTCGATCCATGCGCATTATAGCCTTGGCTATAAACGCACTCGCAAGACGCACCCGGCTCACAAATACTTTCGGGCCTTCTCCATTATTAATCTTAGATCTCAACTTGTCTAATCCTCCTTGCTAAACACCAAAGCTTCACGAGCATGTTTGGATCCCTTTTCGACGGTAGAACGAAACCGTGTCCAAGATTCATGGCAGGAAACAACGAGGGGGAGTCAAAGCTAGGGGCGATTGCGTCATTTCCACCTCTGTTGGTGTTCGACCAGGCGGAGATGAACGTTCCGAGCGAGGATGCATCGAAGACCCTGTGGGACACGCTATGCCGATCGCCACGTCATCGCGCTTGAGCCTCGTGATCTGAATGGAGAGGAGTGGGTCCGTGGGCCCGTCCATTTCGTAGAACTGACGAGAAAGGAGATCGTTGAGCGTGTCGTCGTGGTCGGCAAGCTCGATGTCTGCGGCTTCGGCTAGGACGAACTCGGCCCCCTCGTCGTTACAATCGACAGAGCGATCGCTCTCGAGGTATCTTCCGGCGAGAGGGTAGAATTGTTTTTTTGGTAAAGGTCAATTTCATTAAAAATAAAAGGTGTAACAGGACTGCGCGTAGGGAAGACCCTACCGCCCCACACGAACTAACAGACTAGCTCTCCGACCAACCGAATACAACTTATAGCAAAACAAATATATAAACTACCAAGCTATATGCCACACTCTCTGCAATGCTCGTTCCTGAAGAGAGTCCGAGAGTCATAACTAAATGGTATTGTCAGGCCGCTGTTGATCCGACTTATTCAGTCCTTGCATATTCCATCAAAGTGTGCTACACATGATCACTCGGTTGAAGGGCTGCTATAGGACCCTGTTCCGGTAACATCATTGTACGTGTAAGCGCCTCCACAATCTCTCCCTCCTTCATATCCCCGACATCTTCTAATTCATCGAAACCATTTTTTTGAATAATAGCGACACTCCTTTCAGTAACAGTTGAAGTGTGCACTCGTGTAGTAGGGTCATGGACATACGGTTTCTCCCCCGTAGTTCGGGAAATCATTAGTTTGGTTTGGTCAGAATTGGTGTTGCGCCTTCCATTACTCACCTTGGTCGGAGATTTACCGTCTGCCGCCCTAGAATGCTCTCGGTACCCTATTTCAGAATCACTAGATTTAACGGAACTCTGGGAGTACCCTGTGGTCAGAGGGGTATGGTCCCCTTTGCTACCCGTAGCTTTTCTTTTTGCCTCTACAAGTTGCCAATCAGAGTAAAGCGTAGCAACAACAGGTTTTTGGGATGAAATCTGGCCACGGACCTTAGGTTCAAATCGCGTGATCGCCTGGTGGGTTTATGCTTGACTGCTGCAAGGCACGCTGCACCCGTGTGCCCAAACGAAGCGCACCTTCGACAAATATTCGGTCTCCACTCGTATTCTATATGAACTTTGCAGCTCCTGTTGTATGATTCATTCGTCTCCGTAGGCTTAAGTAGCATAACATGGTCTTTGAATTCCCCTTCGATTTTCACCATCACACAAATACGTGCATAATCAAGTCGTGCCATAGAATTAGTAATCGCGTCTGGATAAAGAGGCACTCCAACGGCGCTAACTACCATCCCCAGTCCCTCCGGCGTCCAAAACTCCAACGGGAGATTCCGCAGCCTTACCCAAATTGGTACCTCTTGGTGCACCTTTCTCTCTAACGTCATCTCCTCTTGCCATCGTTGTAAAAATAATGGTTTTCCTGCTAGTAACCAAGGTCCCCCTTCAACAACCGCCCGTAACTCCACATCCGATTTAACGGAAAAGACGAAGAAGCCATTCTCCGTTGATCTAATGTCAACCAGTCCTTTCCACAAAGCCGAAACGAATCGCCGAGTAGCTTGAAACCCAATATTGTCACCAACAAAATAACCCACCAACCTGCAAGCCCATCTCTTTCCTCCCTCTTGAGCTTATTTCCAGGTTAATTTTCGGTTGGACGTTGATGAGCCATTTTATTTGCTCATCTTGAGCCCTTTTTTGAGTCAGTTTGAGTTTGTTTTATGTGTCTGGGAGGGCACAGTAGAGTGTTTGGTCAGAGTGTGCAGGCAAACAGGTAACAGGTGGCGCACTGGGCAAAAGAGGCAAGGAAACCCCCTTCTTTGGGAAAACAGGGATTTGGAGCGTGTAGTGACTGAGCAGTTTGGCCTCGTCAGGCAAACCAAACCACTTTGGGTTGAGTCATGAAGCAGAAGACCCATATCGACTACCAAGTACCGTGCATGGTCCGTTCACCTGTGGAGGAGGAGAATACCTGTAGAGAGTTTGGGAAGCGGATTGCCAGTGGAAAAAGTCAAAGGCGTCTGGAGCTAAAGATTGAAAGTACTTAGCGGCGCCTGGAAAAGGAAAGCCCATGCAGCGGCCCATGCAACTCTGATTCCGCAATCCTAATTCAAGCATATATAAGGAAGAGAAGTTGGAGAGGAGAAGAACACCAATTCACGACCCCGTTCACGAAGCAAGTCGCCGACGATCGAAGCTCTCGGATATTTCCGGCCAAGTTGTTTCTTTTGAAGTTGATCGAGCCTTCGGGCATTAAAACAATTTACTGCTTTATGTTTTTATTGTTTTGTTTTGCTATTTCAGTTTGAACAATTTCAGATTCAGTAGTTATGAATTTCAGTTCCGTTTTCCAATTTATTTCTTATTTTATTTATTCGCATATGAGTAGCTAAACTTACAGGGCGTTTGGGCAAAGGCGGATCAAAGGGAACTCTGGGCTTAGATAGAACCGTGAGGTTGATAGGGCTTTTAGTTAACTGCTTTGAGGTTTGTTCCCGATTACACAGTTGAGGGTTATTTTATTCTTGGAGGTTTGGGCAGACTAATTTGGTCGTTAGGAAACCCTTTCACTTTGAGATACTGGCGATTGATCAAACCGAGTAATAGTATCTAGTTGTACTACGGGCATAGCGCTAGAACGTGTTGGAGCTTTGCGGTCGTATGATTCAGATTTCCGGACATGCTATTGGCCGAATTGGGTTCGTCGAGAGAGTAATGCGAGTTTGGGCAAACTAGATCCATGCGACCACATAGGTATCGAATTGACCAGACTCAGGGGATTAGGCATAAGTATACCTTGCCTTTCTTTACCCAGTAAGGACGGATTGGGGTGGGGTAATTGTAGGCGTGACTTAATAGGACTACCTTTGCTTTGTTAGACATCCTATAACCGATTGACAAACCATTAGTTAAAATCATTAGTGCCAGGGATCGGTAATTTGCCCAGAGAACCCAGAGAGAAACCGTGAGCCCAGAAGCCTACTTTCCTTTATTTGATTTCAGTTTGATTAATTTTAATCTGTTTCCAGTTTGGTCAGAGTGTTTAGCTTGTTATTTCTGCATGTTAGTTTGGGTTAATTAGATTTCTTATTTCTGTTAGTTAGTAGTTTGATAAAACGCTGTGACTCAGCGACCAAATTCAAAACCTTTTTATTGTGACACTATTTGGGCAAAGCCGAGATTAACTAAATTGCAATTGCTTCTTCGTGGGATCGACCATATACTTATCACTTGCTATCTTGTGTTGAGTTTGGGAAACATTATGAATTTATTTTGACCGCGTTAGCTTCCACGACAAAGTTTTCGCGTCGTCAGACGTATTTTAGCGATACTCTCCTCTGTTGAATAGGACGATTTGCCTCAGCAAAATCTTTGGAGTTGAATGATCCAAAGAACAGATTCTCTAGCGGGGATCGCTCGCTTCAGGGCCTGTACCTGTACTCAACATAGGATTGAACGTCGCTAGTGATTTCGAATTAAAATCACCCTTCTCCCTGTCAATAAGGTCCGTATGCACCATAGAATTTAATTTGGGTTGGCTCGCAGCATGGCTCGGACCAGATTGGTTAGCATGAACCTGTGATGTCAATCTTTCCGTAGGGTTCGAACCGTTAGAGCTTGATCTAATTTGCTTCTGTAATTGAATGGAAGCTTGAACTGAGGGTTCAATATGACTGAGCCTGATTGCACGGTGATGGCTGAACCAAAATAAAAAGAATTATCAAATAAATTATAATTCTTAATTTTCCCATTTGAATTTGAAATTCGATTGCCTCCTTGTTTATCTGCACAAATCTTTCTGACTATTGATTCTTTCCTTACGCCATCCCCAGTCTTCCCTAATCCCTCGCATGGACCATCCGAATTATTTCCAAAATTATTATCACAAAAAAGAAACGCAGTATCCTCCCTTCCGAAATTAAGGTCTCGGTCAATGACCATATTCGAATTTAACCCATCAGACTTCGATCCTCCCCTATGAACAGCAGCATCCGCCACCACAGAATCACCTACTCGGTTATCCCGACCCTCCACTGAAGCTATTAGTTGTCGGAAACCCATCAAATCAAAGTTAAACTCCGGATGCCTAAGTGTTATCGTATCCAACATCTCTTCTGTCGCGTACTGTGGCTGCATCATTGGGGAATTGATCGGCACACCCGGAGTCGGGACCGACCCGATGGATGTTGAAGATCATATCCACATGAGAACGACGAATTGGACATAACAAACTCGTAAAAGTTGATCAAACTCGTAAAGAACAATAATATTCTGTAATAATCGAACAAAAGAAACTGATAATGGAACAACGAACTAAAAACATCGAGTAGAACTCTAGAAAGATCAATCTAACAAAAAAAAAAGTCTTGCTTTTCTTTGATGTCCGAGAGGGTAGAATTGGGGTAAGATGTTGGCCAATGACTCTTCCAATTGAGTGATTGCTTTTGGTGAATCGTGGTGATAGAAGAGAATGGGGTTCATATTGTATGGTGGGTTGAGCTCGTCTATGAATGATATTTTGCACTTGGTGAGGTGAAGAGGAGTTGGTGTGCATGGCTTAATCAGCTTGAGGCTCATTATGTTGATCATCTTAATTTATTACAACTTCTATTATTCTCGAGCGAAAATACTCTGCAATTTATAGTTATTTTATTGATTGACCCGTTTTTTGTGCGACTTTCGGTCGATTTTTGGCTCTTCCGTATTCTTGTTATGCCCGTTTCCCCCCGTTTTATAAGCTTATAGCATTAATTGGATTAAAACGGTGTGATCGATACATCTTTCGTGTTTTGTAGGCAAAACGGGGTGAAAACGGAGAAAATCGACTTTTTGGGTGAAGAGTACACTGACTGGAGACCGACAGCCGAAGACATGGAGGGCGACACCTGACTGGAGACCGACAGCCGAAGACCTGGAGGGCGACACCTTCAGAGAAAGAGCAAAAATTTCATGGTTCCAAGAGATCGAACCTACGATCGCAGGGAAATCCCGCGTCCGCAGGAAGGATGTCGCCCTACACCATACAACCAGTCGGCCGACATGACCCTGGAGGGCGACAGGAATTTAGCCGTCGCCCAACAGCTGTTGAGGATCCAAAATGTTGAAATCTCAGGAGATCGAACCCGCGTCCGCAGGAAATTCTGCGTCCGCAGGATGGATGTCGCTCGACACCCTTAAGCCCGTCGCCCGACTGGCTAGTGGAGGGCGACTGGAATTTAGCCGTCGCCCGACAGCTATCGCTGGAAAGTGCAGATTTTGTAATTCGTCTTTGACTTTATTTGACTCCCTTTTTGAAGGGTATAAATAGTATTTTGGCTTGAGAATTGTAACTAACTTTCATTCCTCATCATTTTAATATTGCATTTTTAGCTTCTTCTCCAAGCTTTTCCATTTTCCATTTGTGTTCTTCAAATTCTCAACATAAATTCACGATCTAAATTCCGTACGTCGAGAATCCGTAAAAATCTCATTCACAAACGATCTTCCTCTCCTCGAGCCCGACGTTTTCATCGGATCGGTTTCTCCATGTGACAAGTTGAAGTCCGACCTCGATTTCGGAAGCTCGGCTCGATCGTTTCCTTCATCCATCGATTCCATTATTTCCGTGGTGAGATTCTCTTCGTTTCCTCTCGATTATGGCTTATTCGATTGTGGATTGTGATTTTGAGTGCTTGAACATGATTAGCTAAACTTTGTGTAAGGGTGTTTGATGAAATTCCTCAATGTATTAGAGTTGATTTCTTAAGTAGCTCGATTTCTATTAATTGGACAATTACACATCTCGATTTGTGGTCTCGTGTCGAACAACTTCGTAGTATATCGCTAGTGGACCATACGGTTGATTGTGTAATGTCGAAGCTCGAAATACCAGCACGCCGAGTAGAGGACCTCGAGGGGGTAAAACTCTCGTGTGTATCGTGATTAAGTGTAGACGATCTTTGATGAGGGGTATCGTGACAACACCTTGATCTCTTGTCCGATTATTAGTTAATTGGGAGTTTTATAAATCTAATTCAACTCTAGTTCGTTAGGAAGAGTTATCGGAGCACCCTTGCTTTCCAAACACACTTGTTACAACTCGTTCTCTATTTACTTGTTTTTAAATACGTGTTAATTGATAATCAAACACTCATTTGCAATCCCCTTTAGTTTATAATGATTTTCTTTCCCTTCTTGGAATTACTACTTAGCATATACAAAGTGACATTCACGTGCCGATAGCATTGCTTCTTGAGATCGACTCGGGGTTTACATCGTAAACCCTTCGGTTTTATAATTAGTTTTTGAGCAATTATTTATACTATGATCAATCATATATATATATATATAATTGATTTAAAGTACTACCAAACCAGCAAAACACGTGAAATTGCAATCATGAATTTAATATAAATAATATTAACTAATCGGTTGTTGTCAACTAAGGTTGTTGGTTCTATGTGAAATAAGATAAATCGAGCATTGACTAATCGGTTTAATCGAAACTAACTTCGACCCTTAGAATCAACCGTGGTTCAAAATATCACACTTCATGAAACCAATGTGTGTTCTATCAACTATTTCATCAAATACCTTATAACATTAATCTTAGATATCATCATTTAAGGAAAATTTAGTCAATAATACCCATGCAAATCAACTCAACTCAAACAACAAATAAGATGTAGAATCATGCATAATCATTATCATCAAGTTCAAATTAATATTCAATATTCCACAAATCCAAGTTCAAAACATGTAAAAACGAGTAGGAACACCGCACAAAATCGAGTAGCTAGCGAGATGAAGTTCGATCGTAGAATTGAAGACAACGATGTGTATCCCGTGGAACGAAGATCACAGAGCACTTTGAACAAGAGCCTCGTTTTCGGTTTTTTAACTACCATCTCTTATAATTTCACACATACAGTAACATATACACGTGAATTTCCCCAATCTCATAATACACATGAACCCTACGATCAATTGCATTTGGACAAATCTCCACCACAATATTTTAACAGAAATTATGTTTCACATTTTAAGGTGTTATTGGTTAGATCTTGACTAAATTTTACTTGTTATAATTTATTTTGGTTTTTTTACTTCACATTAGTTGCCTTGTTTGTTAGTTATGTGTAGAATTTTTCTGAAAACAGTGTGATTACTTTGTAGAAGCACGTCCAGCTGCATAATGTACTTGAAATTTTATAAAAAACTTGGAAGTCATTTCTAACTAATGATGCATGGAAACTTACATAATATCAGATATACGAGTCTTGCAAATTGAAAATTATTAAATTCACTCTTCATTTTAGTGTTGTTAGTGTGTAGTTCTTCCTAATTCAACATAGAACCACGTTGTTCTTGTTTGACCTACGTTGAACTGTACACTTTGTTTTGTAGTAACTTCATGTTTTATGTTTGTATGTTTTATATTCATTAATTCATACAAGTCTGCTAGGTCAACGTAGAACGAGCTGAATGAACTGTGAAATTAACAAGTGGCTCAACGCGTGACCACGGTTAATCAGCGTGGAACAAGCAGACTTAGGCTCTACAAGCATCATGGAGTTGCATTCGTGCGTCAGCGTTGAACGAGCTATTTCATCAACGTGGTTCAACGTGGATCAGAGTGAAATGCGAGTTCACCAACACACTACCAATCAGAGAGTTCAAGGCTTACCGTGAAGACCTTGACGGACGCGGTGCAAGCATAGCTACACATAGAGCTGGACGAATGGCTGCTAAGGAATGAAGCCAGCTACGGGTGCGACTAGAAGACTTCGCTAGAAGGATTATAGTCCAATGAAAAATACTAAGTATACCAGATATGCCCGCCACTATCTCGAAGCACGAAGAACACGATAGTGTGGCAGTGCGTAGAGCTGGGTTCGTCAAGTACGAAAAAATGGAATCTCGAATATTCCATGAAGATGCTTTGGGCTCGGCCCATTAAGCGTGAATTCCGAAAACCCTAATTCTCGACACCTATAAATAGTGGGTAGTTGGAATTCATTATTTACGCATTGATTTGACATTTTCTAGAGAGAGAAAATTTGTAGACCGAGGGACTTCGCTAGAAAGCTCTGGTTCTACCCTCAGTTTAGTCTTTGTAGTATGCGTCACTAGATTAGTTCTACATAGACTTAGTTTTTTGTCGTGTTGACCTTTCTACAAGATTCGCTAGAATTTTGTAGATGTGTTTGTAAGTGGTTCCACCCTTTACAAGATATATAAAAGAGTTTTCTTTTAGAATCTCCAAATTGTGTTTAGTGTTTGTACTCTACCCTTTACAATCTAGTTCTTTTAGAATTTTGTAGATGTGTTTGTAAGTGGTTCCACCCTTTACAAGATATATAAAAGAGTTTTCTTTTAGAATCTCCAAATTGTGTTTAGTTTTTGTACTCTACCCTTTACAATCTAGTTCTAGGTAGAACCAAGTACAAAGTACACAATTTCAATTGGTATCAGAGCGAGTTCACCACCTTTGGTGTGATCCTAGGAAGAGATTCTACGATGGAGTCATTCACTGTCGTCAAGCCCGTCATACTCAATTCTACAAACTACTCTTACTGGAAGAGCAAGACAAGGTTGAAGTTGAAGAACGTGGACCCACGCGTGTGGGGAGCTGTGTTGAACGGTTGACAACCACCAACCATAGTGGACAAGGATGGTGATACGGTCCCGAAGGATGAATCTACATGGACCACGGCCGAACATGAAGCTGCCACTTTCAATTCTAAGGCCATCCACATTATCACCGATCTCATCGACGTCCACATGTTCTCAGTCGTGAGGCACCTCACTTCGGCCAAGCATGTGTGGGACACGTTGGAACGGATGTGTGAAGTCAGTGATAGTATCAAGAGGTCCAAGATCAGAAGACTCACTACTACCTTCCACCGGCTCGAAATGAGGGAAGATGAAGACCTTGACTCCTTCTTCAACAAAATCATGGCTATCGTGAGCAAATGTCAAGAACTTGGAGATCATATACCTCCACCACTCATTTGCACCAAGGTTCTACGAGGTGTAACAGAGAAGTTTAGCGTCAAGGTTACTACAATGGAAGACACGAAGCTTGGTCTTTCGGGTGACTACAACGAGATCATGAGCCATTTGAAAATTTACGAACTAAACTTGAAATTTAAGGACAAGTCTTACTCTATGGCTCCATTTGAAAATTCCATGAAGGCCCTTGCTATCTCTCAGAATGCATCTAGCTCTACCTCCAACAAGGCCGTCTCTACCCACTCTCCTCACTCTACCGAGAGTAATGCTTTTCTAGCTGAAGACTCCGATGATGAAAGTGAGGCCCTTTCTCTTCTTGACTCCTTAAATCCAGACAAGTTCACCGCCATTCAAGATGCCGTGAGCTACCTTGTTCGTCAAGACATCAAGAGGAAGAGGAGGTTCAAGCAATTCCGAAATCAGAGGAACTCTGGAAATTCCTTCTCCACTCCACCCGCCACCAACCGCAATGGGTATACCCCAAGTCGGAAATTTGTTAGTGGCGCCCCCAGCAAGGACATGTCTCGAATCAAATGCTTTGAGTGCAAGGGGATGGGGCATGTGAAGAATGAATGTCCTAACTTGCATCGGAAGAACAACATGGATGTGAGTTACTTGGTGTTCGATGGTGATGATGCTTTGTACTCCTCTGAGGACGACAAGGGGAAGATGGTAGAGCCCAATGAAATTAACGCACTCCTAAGTGCTATTGATGATGAGAGTGATGAAGAGTTCGAGGTAGATAAAGCTGACTTGGCTACTCGTGAAAATATCTTTTGTTATACCTCTGTGGTTGCAGGCATAACTGAGAAGGGTGCTAGCTCTACCCCCAATTATCTGGCTGGGGGTATGACCGATAAGAAAGCTGAGTCTACCCTTGATGCTGAGAGGGTGAGCAAGAGGGAGTTCGAGATTGTGAAGTTGGAGTTGGAGAGAGCGTTGAAGAAAGCAAGTGAGCTGGAAGCCATTATGAAGAAGGATGATGCGGAGAAAGATTTCCTGAGAGATTCCCTTGCCAAGATGGAAGAAGGCTATGTTATGCTCACCAAGGAACTCTACCAAGTGAAAGATAAACTTGATGTTGCTGATTGTCTTTTCAAAAAACTCAACACTGGCACTTCTAAGCTTGATAATATGTTGGGCTGTGTTAACACCAAGAATTTTGGGCTTGGGTTTAAGGAAACTTTTGATTCCGTTTACTCTGACTCTCCTTATACGTTTCCTAAGTTTGTGCATGCTAAAAACAAAACTATTATTGAAACGAATGGGGTCAAGCCGGAGGATGCTCGTACATCCAAAGGCAACGTGACTTCTACCTCAAAGGTTAAAATACTCAAACGTGCCAATATTATTCCTCAACCCAAACTTGCTTCATTGTCCTTGTTGACACCGGTCTCCAACGCTGCTCTACCCGTGATTAAATTCGGGTCTACCCATGACAAGAAAAATTTTACACGAAATGTCTCGAATCGATCCAAGATATACAACGCTACTACTAAATCCACTCAAAAGGATCGATCGTCCAATTCTACTCCCTCGCTAAACCCTGCTACGGTCATGACCACTCAGAAAAAGAAGACTCCTTCTACCCATTACAAGCGTGCTTATGTGTGTCATTATTGTGGGAAGAAGGGACACATCAAACCTTTCTGCTATAAGCGTGCCGACGACTTGAACTCTCACGGAGTTGTCTTAAAACAAGTTTGGAGACCCACTCCTAAATATACGCATGGCAAGACGAAACAGGTTTGGATAATTAAAGCTGCTCTACCCACAGCAAAGGACACTAAACCAAAGCAAGTATGGAGAAGAAAGGAAGAGGTGATATGCAATGTTGCATTCACAGTGGCTAAGGGTACGACAAAGGAGACGTGGTACTTTGATAGTGGGTGTTCTCGACATATGACCGGCACCAAAGACTCCTTGATCGACTTCGTTCCTCATTCCGGTGGCCCCGTCACTTATGGAGGTGGGGCAAAGGGAAGTATAGTTGGAAGTGGAACGTTGAATGTGAAGGGTCTACCCGCTCTCAAGAATGTTCTCTTGGTCGATGGGTTGTGTGCAAATCTCATAAGCATTAGTCAACTATGTGATGATGAACTAAACGTTAAGTTCAACAAAGAAAGTTGTGAAGTATGCAATGCAGGAAGAGTTACATGAGTTTGAAAGGAATAAGGTGTGGTCTTTGGTCCCAAGACCAAGGGATGTTAATGTGATTGGCACCAAGTGGATTTACAAGAATAAAACCAATGAGTTCAATCAAATAGTGCGAAACAAGGCACGACTGGTTGCTTAAGGGTACACCCAGGTAGAAGGAATAGACTTTGAGGAGACTTTTGCCCCGGTAGCACGCATAGAGTCCATTCGCTTACTCATTGCGGTGGCGTGTTACAAAAATATTCCATTGAGGCAAATGGATGTGAAGGCGGCGTTTCTAAATGGAGTGTTGGACGAAGAGGCTTATGTTGAACAACCCAAGGGGTTTGTGGATCCTCACAAGCCGGATCATGTCTACCTCCTTCATAAGGCCCTTTATGGGTTTAAGCAAGCACCTCGTGCATGGTATAGCTGCCTTACGGAATTTCTTTTGAAGTTTGGGTTCACTCGTGGGAATGCCGACATTACCCTCTTCATCAAGATTGTTAAGAACGAAATGCTCATTGCACAAATTTATGTTGATGACATTGTATTTGGTGCTACCCATGACCACTTGGTAAAAGAATTCACTGAAGCCATGGCCTCCTCTTTTCAAATGAGTTTGGAGGGGGAGTTAAGTCACTTTCTTGGCCTCCAAATCTCGCAACGTCATAATGGTATGTTTGTCTCTCAGACCAAGCATGCCATCAACATGCTCAAAACGTTTGACATGGCGGATGCCAAGCATATGAAGACACCAATGGCTACCACGGACAAGTTGAGCAAGGCAGAACAGGGCAAAGATGTTGATATCTCTACCTATAGATCTCTTATAGGAAGCTTGCTCTACCTCACTGCCACTCGCCCGGACATCATGTATAGTGTGTGCCTTTGTGCCCGCTACCAAGCCAAACCAAAGGAAGAACATCTGGCTGCCGTGAAACGTATCCTTCGATATGTGGCCGGGTCTACCAACCTTGGTCTATGGTACACTAAAGATACTTCTTCTTATCTTGTTGGTTTTGCAGATGCTGATTGGGCCGGTGACAATGATGAAAGGAAGAGTACTAGTGGTGGGTGTTGCTTCTTAGGAAACAATCTTGTTTCATGGCATAGCAAGAAGCAAAATTGCATTGCTCTATCTACCGACGAATCCGAGTATGTGGCTGCTGGGAGTTGTTGTACCCAGATGCTATGGCTTCAACAAATGCTCGTCGACTATCAAATTTAGAGCACGCCACTCACTTTATATTGTGACAACCAAAGTGCTATAAAGATAAGTCAGAATCCGGTACAACACTCAAAGACCAAGCATATTGACATACGACATCACTTCATTCGAGACTTGGTAGAACGGGGTAAGGTTGTAATGGAACATGTGCCTACGGAGAAACAACTCTCAGACTTCTTCACAAAACCACTTGCTTCGGAAAGATTTTTGAGCCTACGGAAGTCTCTCTGCATGGGCACATTTTGAAGGGTAGTAGGACGCATATGGCTACCTCCACCCACAGCCGTTTATTTTCTCAATGGAACCATGAGGTAGAGCAAGGTGAGGTTAGTTGTTGACAGTTGCAAAGTGACGTAGTATTTGGACATACTGTTCTTTAAATATTTATATAAGCAATTCATTGGAGTGAACTTTGTTTGCTCTATGTCTAGCAGGAAAAGTCGGCCTAAAGATTTCCTCGATGGATCGGGTCTTGGTTGACTTGGTCTTCGGGAAATTCAAAAGACATGGCCTTATACATATAATGATGAAAACACAAAAGATATATATATATATATATATATATATATATATATATATATATATATATATATATATATATATATATATATGGAAACATCATTTTATAACACCTATCACTGATTGGGTCCTAATAGGCATGCTCTACGCTTGAATAGCAAGTGAAATGGTCGTGGTTACACGCTGAACTGGCCAAAATAGCAATACCGTCCATAAAGCACTGTCACTCTACCTCTAATATCTCTACTTCATGTTCTTTCTAGCGATTTTGATTCACTGTGTGGTGGTACGTTTGTCCACGTTGTGTGTGCCTGTTATGTCTTTAACTGTACTTCGTGTTATAAACTTTTGCAGAGTACTCCTGTTCGACGAAGCATAGCTGTTCTACCCTTGAAGTGCTTCTTTAGGCTTCGTTGGTCAAGAAAAATTTTATGTGAATTTGAACACTGGGTAAATCGATGTGTGTCTATGTATATTTACTCCTGCTCTACGTGTGCTACTTTGAGTTCTCATGAAAGTCGTTCCTGTCTTACGTTTTACTCTTTGCTTGTTGTGCTGTTTGCTGATTTTACATTATGAGTATGGTTGTCCTACCCATAACCACTTTTGCAGCGCGTGCTACTCTTTGATTTAGGTTGCTGCTAATGCGTTGTGCTTCCTAGCCCGTGGACACACCCTGGCAGTCCATCTTTCTCTGCTGATACGCTCAACCACGTGACTTTGCCATTCTATTCACCGTCGACCTACCTGGCCTCAAATTTGGTTTATTCTATCTTTCTATCTAAGTACTTTTATTAAACGCTTCACTATATTTGTTGTGCGTGTTGTCCTTTGGTTTTTGACTTCGCAGATACGCTGAAATAAATTTCTTTGATCAACGCGCACCAAGTGCTCTACGTTCCTTGTTACGCGCTCTACTACTTGCATCTGCTGGTCTACCTCTACGCACAACCGGCCAGTTGACACGTGGCTCACTCTACGCCACAGAATTTGAACCGTTTCCTCTCCTCTATAAATACCCCCTCGGGTCAAACACATAGTGCACCTTACACTGCGTGTTTTAGAGAGAGAAACCCTTGCAAAAATTCTGTTCATACCTTCTACGTGCTATCTCATACCATCTACCCAGAAATTTGTTCTTTGCTCTACGCAGGTCAATCTCTCTCACCGCACAACTACAATGACTTCATACGAAACTCCCGCGTTCTACGCTGCCAAAATTGTGGAACTCAAGGCACAGGAAGCCACTCTTGAAGCCGAGCAGGCCGTAGAAGAGGATTTTGACAAAATCACCGACTTGGAAGCCAAGATTGGTGCTGTGCGTACCACCATCATTGAACATAGACGCAACAAACACTTTGCTGAAAAAGCAATCAAGGAAGCGGAAGAAAAGAAAAAGAAGGAAGAGGAGGAGGCACGTAGGGCCGAAGAGGAGAAAAAGAAAAAGGAAGAAGAGGAACGTTTGGC
Source organism: Euphrasia confusa (assembly GCA_954870475.1). Taxonomy (NCBI): domain Eukaryota; kingdom Viridiplantae; phylum Streptophyta; class Magnoliopsida; order Lamiales; family Orobanchaceae; genus Euphrasia; species Euphrasia confusa. Next base: position 37,701,706 of record OX940955.1, on the reverse strand, counting down.
GGAGATAGAACGCAAACGTATTGCTGATGAGGCTGCACGTGTAGCCGAAGTGGAACGAAAAAGAAAAAAAAGGAAGAGGCTGACCGTATAGTCGAAATTCAAAGGAAGAAGGACGAGGAGACGACACGTCTGGCCGAGGAAGAGAGAAAGAGAAAAGAGGATTCAGCGGCACGTACTGCCGCCCTAGAAAAGCAGAAAAAGGAGAAGGCAGAGGCAGATCGTATTGCCGAAGTGGCAAGGAAAGAAATGGCTGACCGTAGAGCCATCAATACTGAAAATGTGGTGGACCGTCCCACCGAAACTGTTGCTGCCATCACATCTGTTGACTCTCAACAGACTAAGGACGCTAGTGATGCGTCCAACACTGTCATTCCTCCAGCCCAACCGTCCCCTCTCAACGTTCAGCCAGCTGAGGAAGAAGAAAAGGTGCCTGAAAATAGGCTTGTTGTACCTTCTCCCTCACGCTACGTCGGAGAGGGTCACTCTGCTGATTTCCACTACGAGTGGGCTAGTGATCGCTTCGACACACTGGTAGATCAGAAGATAAATGTTGAGCGGTGGTACGGCCTAGCAAAGTGGATCAATCGTGGCCTCCAGGCCTTTATGAATGAGTTGCATCTCTCTGATGCTGTTAATTTCGACCTGGACTACAACCCGTACATCCACAAAGTTGTTTTTGGCCACATTGATGCTGCGTTCAGCCAACCCGGCTCTCCGTCTTACGGGAAAGTTATAATCCGCGAGCATGAATATGATCTTTCTCCTCGCACGATCAACAGAATGTTCAAACGCTCCCGTATTCAAGCTACGTGGGACGCGCCACCAAAGCATCACCCCGATAGCCAAATGATGGGGTTCATTGTTACTGGCGGTCTTGCCTCGACGGAGGCGCTGGCGTGTACCTCGTTGACCCAATTCTTCACTCATTTGAACAAAGTTATCGCCAACAACTGGATCCCGACGTCGAACTCCTCTGTGGTCCACGCGGATGCTCTTCACCTCATGTATAAATTAAGCCGTGGTATCCAGGTCGACCTGGGTCAAGTGGTGTTCAACAAGATCGCGTCCTACGGTCTAATGACTGATGCGGAAATTGCAATGGCCAAATTGTCGTGCCCTCACTTAATCAGTGCTATTCTCGTCAGTCAGGGTTTCACGTACGACAAGGACGATGGCCCCATGGAGCAAATTATTCAATTTCGCTTCGACTCAAAATATGTTGCGCCGCACAAGGTTGCTGATCTACCGTGGCGTCGTTTGGGCAACGAAGAAGAGGACAGGCGGCTATTCGCTGAAGGGCCTATCATTGAACCACTTCTAATTGCTGGTGGCCCAAAACGAAAAAGAGTCAAGACTTTCGCGCCGCACGCCTTCTACTGCATTGGACTCAACGTCGGAGGAATCGGGAGAGGACTCGTCGGACGACCTTTATCTATGTGAGCCGACCACGCTCTTAAGTGACTTCTCTTACCTCCGTTTTCAAATTGATGCTACGTCGACCTACGCGGCTTACATGCACAGGAAGGCACGTCGAGCGGCTCGTCTAGGGGGAGATGGGTCGTCCTATGCTGATTTGGGCCCGTTGAGGTTGGTCCACGCGCGACTAACTGGTATGGTAAACTTGGTCACTGAACAAATGGAGGCGTCAAGGAACGCGGCTGACCGTCCAACAGAAAAGTCCACAAAGAAGAGTGGCAAAAGAAAAGCCGATGAGGTGGACGTAGAAGAAGGGGTTGAAGAGGACGAAGTTGATGAAGTTCAAATCTTGCGTGCTGCGCATAAGAAGAGCAAGAAGGATGCTGGTGATGCGCACAGCGGTTTGGTGAAGAACGCTGATGGCACGGTGAACGAAGTTGAGGTGGTGAAAAAGGCTGAAAAAGCCAAGGGCGCGGGCTCTTCGGGCAGCAGTGCGGTTGAGAAACCAAAACCAAGTGATGGCACGTCCAAGACACCCAAACTCCCAAAGATCACTTTCAAAAATTCTGGTGTCAAGGAGCCTGCTCAACGTACATGACGACGCGAAAACTTTGTTGTGGAAGCTAACGCGGCCAAAATAAATTTATAAAGTTGCTAAACTCAACACAAGATAGCAAGTGATAAGTATAGGGTCGATCCCACGAGGAAGCAATTGCAATTTAGTTAATCTCGGCTTTGCCCAAATAGTGTCACAATAAAAAGGTTTTGAATTTGATTGCTGAGTCACAGCGTTTTATCAAACTACCAACTAACAGAAATAAGTAAACTAATTAACCCAAACTAACGTGCGGAAATAATAAACTAACACTTTGACCAAACTGAGAACAGAAAACAATTAATCAAACTGAAATCAAATAAAGAAAAGTAGGCTTCTGGGCTTTGGCTTCTCTCTGGGTTCTCTGGGCAAACTACCAATCCCTGGCACTAATGGTTTTAACTGATGGTTTGTCAATCGGTTATAGGATGTCGAACAAAGTAAAAGCAGTCCTATTAAGTCACGCCTACAGTTACCCCACCCCAATCTGTCCTTACGGTGTAAAGAAAAGACAAGGTATACTTATGCCTAATCCCCTGAGCCTTGGCAATTCGATACCTATATGGTCGCATGGATCTAGTTTGCCCAAACTCGCATTACTCTCTCGACGAACCCAATTCGGCCAATAGCATGTCCGGAAATCCGAATCATACGACCGCAAAGCTCCAACACGTTCTAGCGCTATGCCCGTAGTACATCTAACGCGGAATACTCGGTTGATCAATCGCTGGTATCTCAAAGTGTAAGGGTTTCCTAACGACCAAATTAGTCTGCCCAAACCTGCAAGACTATGGTTAAACATCAACTGTATATCGGGAACAAACCCCAGGCAGTTAACTAAGCCCTATCAACCTCACGGTTCTATCTTAGCCCAGAGTCCCCTTCGATCCGCCTTTGCCCAGTCGCCCTGCAAGTTTAGCTACTCATACGCGAAGAAATAAAACAAGAAATAAATTGGAAAACTAAACTGAAATTCATATTAACTAAAATCTGAAATCGTTCAACTGGAATAGCAAAAACAAAGTAATAAAAACATAAAGCAATAAATTGTTTTAATGCCCGAAGGCTCGATCAACTTCAAAAATAAAACAGAACTTGGACGGAAATCTCCAAGCTCCAATCGCCGGCGGCTGCTTCGTGAACGGGGTCGGAATTGTGTGTCCTCTACTTTTCCAGCTTCTCTTCCTTATATAGGCTTGAATTAGGGTTGCGGAATCGCAGTTGCATGGGCCGCTGCATGGGCTTCCTTTTCCAGGCGCCGCTAAGTACTTTCCATCTTTAGCTCCAGCCGCCTTTGACTTTGCCCGCTGGCAACCCGCTTCCCAAACTCTCTACAGGTATTCTTCTCCTCCACAGGTGAACGGACCAGGCACGGTACTTAGTAGTCGATTTGGGTCTTCTGCTTCATGACTCAACCCCAAGTGGTTTGGTTTGCCTGTGAGGCCAACATTGCTCAGTCACTACACACTCCAGATCGCTGTTTGCCCAAAGAAGGGGTTTACCTTGCCTCTTTTGCCCAGTGCGCCACCTGTTACCTGTTTGCCTGCACACCCTGACCAAACACTCTACTGTGCCCTCCCAGACACATAAACAGACTCAAACTGACTCGAAAAAAAGGCTCAAGATGAGCAAATAAAATGGCTCATCAAACCGCACACACTTGCAATACACTTGTCCTCAAGCGTGGGGTTTGACTCACCGGACTCAAGACCAAAGTAAAAAAAAAGAAATCAAGATAGAGGGGGAAACAAAATAAATAGAGACTCAATGGACTTTAGCATGATTACAGAATATAAAATAGGTAAAGCAAATACAGGCAAGTCAAAATTCAAGTTAGAGGCATAAAAATTCGGTCAAGAGTCTATACTAGGGCTTTGGGTCACACTGTTGGGATATGTCCTTCGATCCCACGTGTGCAATCGATAAAGTCATAAGGTCGTCTATGGATGTTAAATGATTATTTGATAATATTAATTGTTGGGAACAATATAATATTGATCAATTAAATCATACCTACAGGGTCACACATGAACTCGAAGATAATGTACGATGCTTGATATATATATTGATTTAGAATCAATATTTATGTGGAATTAATTCACATGCATGGGATGCATGGCTTGCATGGATGCATGTCACATAGTGTGACATGGCATGCCACACAAGCAAGTGGGACCACATACAATGCATAGTGGCATGTGTATGTGGCATGACCTTTCACCTCCTTTGTAACTCCTTTTGCATGTTAATGGTGCATATTGATGCCCATTATGTAGGAGGTTACAATGGGGTGTTATGGCATGTATAATGAGGCTTTTATATGGATGAAAATCAGATTTTCATCACACACTAAGACTACCCACGAAATTCACAAGAGAAAGAGAGAAAAGAGATTGTTCTTGGAGAATCAACTCGATCAAGCAAGCAAGTCATTATCCGGGTTCGTGTGCAACACGTAGAGGCCGGGCCATTTGTGCGGCTTCAACATCCGGACGATCCAAAGGAGTGAAGAGTTCATTCACAAGGAGATCTTTGAGTTGCTGATCTATTAAGGTGGTTCAATCGACTCAACACCACCTTAACCGAAATCAACGATCACAACAAGTAAGTAATCGTTGAACCTTATATATATATATATTGGATGTGTATATATATATGTTTATATGTGTTCTTATACACATTAAGTGTGCACTAAGATCATGGCATAGTAGATCTATTGCTTTACACGCTTCCGCACACACGGTATATCGATCGGATCGGTATATCGGTACCATCAATTGGTATCAGAGCCTAGGGCTCGTGCACACTTTTGTGTTGGACACAAAGGTTAAATCAACATAATTGGATTATTTATTTAATTGTGATTGTGTGATTAGATGTAAGGCCGGCCACCGTTAGTGGTCGGGTGAATGATTTCGTCGTTTTTTGCGTTTCGATTGGCCGTAGTATTTGAGGGCTGCGTCCCTTGGAATCATTTGTAATAGATAGGTTTTTCTATTATATTTGTATTGTACTACTTGTAAGCGATGGACTTGGTCCATGGTTCGAATGAGGATCTCGGATCTCCGGCGAAAACGAGAAGAAACGAAGCAAAACGAATCAAAACGAAGCAAAACGAAGCAAACCGGGGCTGCTGGAGCCAAACGGCGGGCGCCGTTTTAGCTCCGGCGGGCGCCGTTTTGATTCGGCGGGCGCCGTTTTGGAAACGGCGACCGCCGAAAGCCCTGTTTTTGGGTCATATTTTTCCGAACCCTTTCGGCGGGCGCCGTTTTGGAAACGGCGACCGCCGGTGGTGTTCGGCGACCGCTGATTGTGAAACGGCGGGCGCCGTTCGTGGTTTTTTGGGTACGGAATAGATTTGACCAAAATCGGAGGGCACGGAACTGAAATGGCGGGCGAGGAGCAGTCCAGAAGATGTTCAAGGCTTTTGTTGTTACTTTAATTCTTTTCTTTTGAGAGTTGTGAGGTTCTAGGGGCCTTTCGATTTCGTATTTATTTGCTTTGCTAGTTATAGGTTGTTTTATGTTATAAATGTTCAACTTACATATAAACAAACCTATGCATGCAAGTTCCCAAAATAATGAGTATAATGTCTTGTCCAAAACATCACACCCATAAAGCCCTCGATCATAAGTTGGTAGGTCCGCCTCAGCGGGTTACTACTTGTTATCTTGGGATAAGTGGGAGTAAGGGTTAGACCCTTACAAGTGAGTTTGGTTTTCTCATCGATAGATCCACTGCAGGCGTGGCTATCGAGACATGAGATGAGAATGGGACTCTCATCGACCGAGAATGACATTGGATGTCATTGACATGGGATGTCTACCTATCTTGGAGTTCTTAAGTGCGGACTCAGTCGGCTTAAGGATTCGCAAGATGAGGGTCTTGGGATCGTTTTGTTCTAATTTATTAAAATGTCAAAAACCAATGCCTAATCTGTTTTTCAAAGACTAAGTTCAACTCGACTCATTCTCACCTCGGGGAGTGGAATGGAGCCAAAGCGCTTGCTTATGTCGATGACACAGATTAGAGACATTCGAGCCATTGGATGGCGTGAATCGATTGTCTGGTTGGCTCCCTCATTTTAATGAGAGATAGAGCTTCAATTGCATGATAAGATCGCTGGTTAGAAAACCTCGAGTTTTCACTTACGATTTATCACGGTTTTGATATTAAGATAATTGGGAACGACGATATTGGATATCGAATGAACAAAATGAAACAAATAAAGTAGTTATGCGAGACAACCTTATTTGTTTAAACGCTTTGTGGATGTTTACTTACTTAATTTATCTTTCTTCTGTAGTTTAATATGTCTGTATCAACTCAATTCAAGTTCAGCTCTATCTTGGATAGAGAAAAGTTGAACAACACCAATTTCCTTGATTGGCAACGTAACTTGAGGATAGTCCTCAAATACGAAGAAAAGGAAAGTGTGTTGGACAAACCCCTTCCCGTGCTTCCCGCTGATGGGGGCACGGATGCCCAAAAGGCATCATATGCCCTTGCTAAGAAAGCCTCGAATGAGGTGACATGTTTGATGTTGGCATCCATGGTACCCGAGTTGCAAAAACAATTCGAGTTCATGGAAGCCTATGACATCATAGAAGAGCTCAAGAGCATGTTCGGGGAACAGGCTAGGATTGAGCGCTTCGGTGTCACCCGGGCTATAGCAACAGCTAGGCTGGAAAAGGGTAAACCCGTGGGACCACATGTGCAGCAAATGATTGGATTATTTGCTTCAAGTGCTCGCCTCGGTTTTGCATATGATGACGAGTTGGCTACCGATTTCATTCTTCATTCTCTTCATGATGGATATGACGCCTTTAGGCTAAATTTCCACATGAATGGACTGAAGAAATCGCTTCATGAGCTCCATGGGATGCTTAAGGCTGCTGAGCCGGCGATTAAGAAGGACCCTAGGAGGGAAGTTCTTATGATTCGGGAAGGAGGTACCAAAAAGTTCAAGGGGATTAAGAAACCGGAAGTGAAAGGCAAAGGGAAAGGGAAAGTTGTGGCAACTCCTTCCAAAAGGTTCTTGAAAGCTTCTAAGGTTCTTGGGGAATCTGAGTGTTTCTACTGCAAGCGTGTTGGACACTACAAGCGGGATTGCCCCAAGTTCCAAGAGGATGTAAAGAACGGTGTCGTTCCTTCATCTTCAGGTATTTATGTCATAGACATAAACTTTACAAATTCTTCTTCTTGGGTATTGGATACCGGATGCGGTGCTCACATTGTTTCACATGTGCAGGGACTGCAAAGAAGTAGAAGTTTGGTAAAGGGAGATGTCGATCTGCGGGTTGGAAATGGAGCGAGGGTCGCTGCATTAGCCGTAGGATCTTATGATTTGTGTTTGCCTTCGGGCCTTGTTTTAGTATTGAATAATGTTTATTTCGTTCCAAGTATTACCAAGAACATCATTTCTATTTCAGTATTGGATACTGAAGGATTTTCCTTCACTATAATAAATGGTTTATTTACTATTTCAAAAAGTGGAGTGTTCTATGGTTCGGCACGATTAGAACATGGTTTATATATACTTCAACTTGACAATCATATATATAACATTGATACCAAAAAGGCCAAATCGAATGAATTCAATGAAACATACCTTTGGCATTGTCGATTAGGCCACGTCAACATTAAACGTGTAGAGAAACTTCTTAAGGAAGGTATTCTCAAATCTTTTGACTTGGAGTCATTTGATACATGTGAAGGATGTTTGATGGGCAAAATGACAAAGTCACCTTTTCTGGGAAAAGGAGAACATGCAAATGATCTATTGGGTTTAATCCATACTGATGTATGTGGTCCAATGAGCTCACAAGCACATGGAGGTTATTTCTACTTCATAACTTTTACCGATGACTTAAGTAGATATGGTTATGTCTATTTAATGAGGCATAAGTCGGAAGCCTTTGAAAAATTCAAAGAATTCCAAAATGAAGTTGAGAATCAACTTGGTAAGAAGATAAAAGCCATTCGATCAGATCGAGGTGGTGAATATCTTAGCCAAGAATTCGATGATCATCTTATGAGTTGTGGTATTTTATATCAACTCACTCCACCTGGAACACCCCAGATGAATGGTGTTTCCGAAAGGAGGAATAGAACCTTATTGGATATGGTTCGATCGATGATGAGCCTTAGTGAACTACCAAAATCTTTTTGGGGACACGCACTTTTAACAGCGGCCTATACACTGAATAGGACACCGTCAAAAGCTGTTGATAAGACACCATACGAGTTATGGAAAGGGAAGGTCCCTAACTTGTCTTATATCAAGATTTGGGGATGTGAAGCTTATGTGAAGAGAAATATCTCTACAAAGCTTGAACCCAAATCGGATAAATGTTTCTTTGTGGGTTATCCAAAAGAAACACGAGGGTACCACTTTTACAACCAATCTGAGAACAAAGTTTTTGTTGCTCGAGATGGTGTATTTCTTGAAAAGGAATATCTTTCCAAGAAAGTAAGTGGGAGCTCAGTTGAATTGAACGAAGTTCAAGAAAACTTGAACGAGGTTCAAGAAGATCAAACTGAGATGGACACTCAAGACCAAGTCGAGAGTACTCCAGTGGTTTTGGAAACCACACCTAACCCTCGAAGGTCCGGAAGGATTAGATCTCAACCTGACAGATACCTAGGTATTCTGACAAACGAGAGCTATGAAGTCATGCTTTTAGAAAGCAATGATCCTTCGAACTATATCCAAGCTATGACGAGTCCAGATGCCGAGAAATGGCAGGGTGCCATGAAATCCGAAATGGAATCAATGTCTGAAAATCAAGTTTGGAACTTGGTCGATTTGCCTAAAGGGGCTAGGCCCATTGGATGCAAATGGATTTACAAAATAAAAACAGACATGAATGGAAAACCTAGTGTTTTCAAAGCAAGGTTGGTAGCAAAAGGATATAAACAAATTCACGGGGTGGATTATGATGAAACCTTTTCACCAGTTGCTATGATTAAATCCATTCGGATTCTCTTAGCCATTGCTGCTCATTATGATTATGAGATATGGCAAATGGACGTTAAAACCGCCTTCTTGAATGGGATTCTAGTAGAGGAAGTGTTTATGACACAACCAGAGGGTTTTATCGATCCTAATCAGGCTGAGAGAGTATGCAAGCTTAATAGATCCATTTATGGATTAAAGCAAGAATCTCGGAGCTGGAATCTTCGGTTCGATGAATCCATACAAGAGTTTGGATTTCAAAAGAACTTGGAAGACTCTTGTGTTTACAAGAAAGTCAGTGGGAGTTACGTTGTATTCATTGTGTTGTATGTCGATGACATACTCCTCATTGGAAACAATATTCCTATGCTTAATTCTGTTAAAGAATGGCTGGGAAGATGGTTTTCAATGAAGGATCTTGGAGAAGCACAGTACATATTGGGCATCAAAATCTGTCGGAACAGATCACAAAGGATGCTTGGACTTAGTCAAGCAACCTATATTGATAAGGTGCTTGACAGGTTCAGAATGAAAGACGCCAAGAAGGGTCTCATTCCAATGACTCATGGCACATCTCTGAGCAAGAGGCAGTGCCCTTCGGGACCTGATGAGCAAATGAGGATGGCAAATATTCCTTATGCTTCGGCAATAGGGTCTATTATGTACGCCATGATATGTACACGACCGGATGTATCGTATGCTTTGAGCATGACGAGTAGGTTTCAAGGAAACCCAGGTGAGGCGCATTGGACTGCGGCCAAGAATATTCTTAAGTACCTTAGAAGGACTAAAGATTATTTTCTTGTCTTTGGAGGACAAGAAGAGTTGGTTATGACAGGCTATACGGATGCAAGCTTCCAAACAGACAGAGATGATCTCCGGTCTCAGTCCGGTTTTGTCTTTTGTCTGAATGGAGGTGCGGTGAGCTGGAAGAGTTCCAAGCAACCCACCATAGCTGATTCTACTACAGAGGCTGAGTACATTGCTGCATCTGAAGCAGCAAAGGAGGCCGTTTGGATAAGAAAGTTCTTAGATGAGCTTGGTGTCGTACCTAGTTCGGCCCATCCGATATCTCTCTATTGTGATAATAGTGGAGCTATCGCGCAAGCCAAGGAGCCTAGGGAGCACCACAAATCCAAACATGTGCTCAGGAAGTTCCACATTCTCAGGGAGATAGTTAGTCGTGGAGACATCGAGATAAATAAAGTTGCAACTGATGATAATGTTGCAGACCCGTTAACTAAACCACTCCAGCAGTCAAAGCATGATGCTCATACGACTGCAATAGGGATACGATTTCTTAGAGATGGATTGTGATTCCTATTATTGTATTGTCTACTTTTGGAGTTTATGTAAACATTCACGTATCTTTTATGATATTCAATAATTTCTTCATATAATTGTGGTTTAAATTGTATGAATTGTCCAAATGATTAAATTGTATTAATTGGGTTATGAGGTCGATTTACCACATAATGAAGTCCCAATTGTTGAACTAATATAATTAAGTCATATATTGTTCCTAGTTCATATCATCGAGTATGGACAAACTGACGATACAAAGAACTAGATTGTAATGTGTACTGTAGCGCCGCTTCATGGGCTAGTGATGTGGGATATCAAGTACAATTACATAGATATTAGCTGGGAGCTAATGATCGAACAGACCCGACTGGAATAGTATTTAAGATTTCGAGTCATAATACTATTTCATTGACTGTCGAGCAATTTCCTCTGACCTGAGTAGTCCAGAGTGATTCCATTGTGAAATGGTGTACTTTGATACAAGTAAACGCCTTTCGTAAAAGGAGGTTATAAAACTTGTTATTAGGTATATCAGGAAGCAAGTGGGAGAGCTTGGATTGACAAGATGGGATTGTCCTCCATTCTATAATGGGATACATGTCTTACCGGCCACTTGGAGAGTCGAGACTGTGGAAAATACGTGGCCACGTCCAGATTCGTATCATAGTGATAAATCTGGTTTTACAGTCTGTCTCAAAGTCCAAGAAAGGTTTGAACCGATTGAGGATGACTCGAGTCTTGCCTCAAGTTCAAATTAAGACATAAAGTGACAACAGGAAATTGGCAGCACACTGGCTCTGAAGGCCAAGTGGGAGATTGTTGGGATATGTCCTTCGATCCCACGTGTGCAATCGATAAAGTCATAAGGTCGTCTATGGATGTTAAATGATTATTTGATAATATTAATTGTTGGGAACAATATAATATTGATCAATTAAATCATACCTACAGGGTCACACATGAACTCGAAGATAATGTACGATGCTTGATATATATATATTGATTTAGAATCAATATTTATGTGGAATTAATTCACATGCATGGGATGCATGGCTTGCATGGATGCATGTCACATAGTGTGACATGGCATGCCACACAAGCAAGTGGGACCACATACAATGCATAGTGGCATGTGTATGTGGCATGACCTTTCACCTCCTTTGTAACTCCTTTTGCATGTTAATGGTGCATATTGATGCCCATTATGTAGGAGGTTACAATGGGGTGTTATGGCATGTATAATGAGGCTTTTATATGGATGAAAATCAGATTTTCATCACACACTAAGACTACCCACGAAATTCACAAGAGAAAGAGAGAAAAGAGATTGTTCTTGGAGAATCAACTCGATCAAGCAAGCAAGTCATTATCCGGGTTCGTGTGCAACACGTAGAGGCCGGGCCATTTGTGCGGCTTCAACATCCGGACGATCCAAAGGAGTGAAGAGTTCATTCACAAGGAGATCTTTAAGTTGCTGATCTATTAAGGTGGTTCAATCGACTCAACACCACCTTAACCGAAATCAACGATCACAACAAGTAAGTAATCGTTGAACCTTATATATATATATATTGGATGTGTATATATATATGTTTATATGTGTTCTTATACACATTAAGTGTGCACTAAGATCATGGCATAGTAGATCTATTGCTTTACACGCTTCCGCACACACGGTATATCGATCGGATCGGTATATCGGTACCATCACACACCCTCACGAGTGTATCTCTCTTTTCAGTGGATGGGTATAATGTCAATCATTTTCTGTTGTGAATCTACTTTGCCCAAATTTGACAGTTTGCTGATCAAGTTATTCTGACTAAGTGGGGGGTCTCATCATAGGGGCTTTTATTGGGTTGTAATGTAGGCTCTTTGGGTGGATTTTGAGGAGTAGTCACAGTTTGGGTAGAGGGCTTATTGGTTACCATTTTCTCTACCACTTTGCCCCTTTTCTTACGGGCCTTAGCACACAACCAACTTATTACTCTTTTTTCTTTCTTTTTTTTTTTTTTCTTTTTTTTTTTTTTTTTTTCAACACCAATCTCTCTACCCCTCATTATCTGTCTGGTTGCTCATTGGCAAAGTGCCAGACTGGTATACAAAGAAAATTCAACAGGCTCAAAGGGGCTAGTAAGGGATTAATGTTCTCATAAGGTCAAACTGAAAGAAAATGTCCTAATCATACAATAACCCCCACTCAACAAAACTACTTATCACAGCAAAAAGGCAAAGTCAGACATCATAAATATCACAACAGACTCTCAAGAAAGAAATTTTTAATTCAATGTATGGCTCAAATCTCACAGTTTGCCTAGTATAGTTCCATCGTCCCTATTTTCATACTTTTAACTACAAATTTTGAACTGCTGTATAAATGAAATGCTTCTGATTGCCCTAAGTATTCATATAATCATGCTGACTCGATAAGACACAGAGGTTTGCCCTTTCCCTTTCCCCCCTCACACACTTTGCGTAGGCAAAGTGGGTGAAAGTAATAAGATCAGTAGGGGCTGCCTCGACCAAACAATAACTCTAAATTAACATTGGCGCACCTAACCCCTCACACACTTTGTGTAGGCAAAGTGTGTCAGCAGAGAGGTCGACCCCGTCGCCCGAGTTATTAGACTCAAACAATAAACACAGAAAAACAACAAAAAAATAAAAAAACTAAAATAAAAAAAAAACTAAAAACAAAAGGGAGGGTCAGTTAAGAGCTGGGTCCAGGTGGGTACCTGAATCCGTCGTGGTCAAAGTACGCCTTCATCATCCCGGTAAGCTCTTCCAGCTTCTGCTCAATCCTCTCAAGGCGCTCCTCCACAGCGCCATCTTCCTTCATCTCTTCCTTCTTAACCTTTGCCCTAACTGGCACTGCTTTCTCTACCTTCACTGGTTTGTTGTCGTCAAAAACTATGACTCCATCACTGCTCTCCTTGATATCATGCATCCTCTTGAAACAGGCCTTGTCAAACTTCTCCTCGCTCATCAGGTTCACTTTCTTCCCTACCAGCAGATCCATCTTCGCAGCGTACACCATAGGGAACTGGGCAAAGGAGTGGCGCTGCAAGGGGTGGGTGATCAACCACTTCATCTGTGCACAGAGAAAAGACCCAAAGTGGAGCCTGATCTTCTTCTCCATGCACCACAGCATACCCAACTCGATTTGGGAGATCGCATTGCTTGTGTCCTGTTTGCCAAAGAAATTGACAGCCAGGATCCTGTGGCAAACCCTCATCGCATCATCCTTCAAGATCTCATTCAACTCACTTTTGGTTCGCTCGAGCAAAACCTTCAGTGCCCCTTGGTACTCCTTTGACTTCCACTCCTCAAAAGTCACCATCCCCAAACTGAGGTCCAGTTCGGTGCAGCTTGCTTTGACCTTGCTTCCCAGTATCTCAAACTGGATGCCTGTAACTCCTTCCTCTTTGTCCTCTTTGACCACCAACGTCCTGAAAAACTCTCTCACCACCTTATCACTTATTTGCCCAGACCACTCCACAAACTGGCTCCACCCAATATTCGCAAAGTACTCCCTCACTTTGGCCTCCACCCCCATCAGCTTCAGTGTGTCAAAGCACACAGTTTTGGGCACCACGATTTTGCGAGGGGGGACGATGGTAGTCGCCGGAGCCAGAGCCTTGCGCTTCTTGGTCGAAGCCCTGGTGTTCGGTGTCTTTGGAAGGTTGTGGGTGACTTCGATTTCTGGTTCTTCTTCTTCCTCATCATTGCCGCCGGCAGCCGTCGAATTCTCCTCTTCCTTCTTTTCTTCGGCGCTTGAACTTGCATCAGACAATTTTAAACCCTTACCCTTAACGTCAGATCTGGGTTTCTTCCTTCGTGGGCTTTCCATCACGTCGTCGGTCGGCTGTTCAGACCCCTCCGCTGCGTCGGCCAGAGTCCCCAAATCTTTCTGCTCGGAAAGCTGGGGCACGTCGAGCTCAGCGCTGAGTTGCGCTATCAAATTCTGGTCGACCGGCGGCGGGCTGTTTGGCGTGGTGGATGTTGGTAATATTATGACGAGCGGCACGGCGGAGGAAGCTTCTCCGGTTGTCTCACTGGTGGTGGCGGGTGGTGCCTCCTCCTTGTTTGCTTCCATGGCGGCGGCGTTCTTTGGTTCCGTCATCTTCTTGCGTTTCAATTTGGCTGTTGTGGTGGGTGGTGGTGGTGGTGTGGTAAGATCGATATGGGTTCCGTCCGGGATTCCTCTCAATTTATTTTTCGGTCGAGTGCTCACCATGGACGACGGCGGTTAGGGTTATAGGGATTTTTGAATTTGGTAGAGGAGTTGATTGGGTAGTTATCGGGTTTCGTGGGGGGAGTTATGGAAAGTTGAAAATTGCAGAGTCCTAATGATGGGATGTTTCTCCCTCAATATTCGCACCTTCCATCTATCCAGTTATGGTAAGCCCTTAACTGGTGTCTTTTGCCCAAACTCCTGTCCCTGCAAAATCAAAAATACAATACACCCTTTCTTCCGGCCTCGTTAATTTTGGTATGAAGTGATCTTTTTTATTAAACCTAAAAATAGAAAAGCAAAAACTAAATAGTAAATAAAGCATAAAAACATACCAGGTTGCCTCCTGGCCAGCGCCCTATTTTAGGTCCTAGGCATGACCTTGCTGCTGACTTTGGCTAGAGATCGATGAAGGCAATTTTCCCCTCCAGCTCCTCTTGCCCAAAGTACGGTTTAACTCGTTGTCCATTTACCTTGAAAATGTAGTCCTTGCCCTTGTCTGTCTTACTTTTCAGATCCACTGATCCATTAGGGCAAACCTTGTGAACAGTAAACGGCCCTTCCCATTTGGTGAACAGTTTGCCCTTTCTGAACAAGTTCCTTGTCTGATGTAGCAGCACCAGTTGGCCTGCTTCGATTTTTTTGCCTCTAATCAATTTGTCATGTGCCCGTTTGGTCCTTTCCTTATAATGAGCTGCATGATCATATGCTTCGAATCTGATCTGCTCCAGCTCCACAAGGTCTAACTTGCGCTCATTCCCTGCAAGATCCCAATCAAAATTGACTTTGTTCACTGCCCAATGTACTTTATGCTCAATCTCCACGGGCAAATGGCATGCTTTCCCGAATATCATCCTGTATGGGGATATTCCAAAAGGTGTCTTGAAAGCAGTGCGGTATGCCCAAAGTGCATCATCTAATTTGTCAGACCAGTCTTTGCCCTCGGGTCTAACCGTCTTCCTTAGAATAGTCTTGATGATTCGATTGGACAATTCAGCTTGCCCATTTGCCTGGGGGTGATATGCTGTTGAAACCCGATGTGTCACCCCATACTTCTGAAGTAGCTTCTTTATCACCGCGTTGCAGAAGTGCGTACCTTGATCACTTATCAACGCTCTGGGTACACCGAAACGACTGAAAATATTTGCTTTTAAGAATTCTGCCACCACTCGAGAATCATTGGTGGCTGTCGCTTTGGCTTCGACCCACTTAGACACGTAGTCCACTGCCAGCAATATGTATTCTTTGCCCTTGGAGTTTGGGAGTGGTCCCATGAAGTCTATACCCCATACGTCGAATATCTCCACTGGTAGTATGGGCACAGAGGGCATCTCGTCCCTCTTAGTCATATTTCCTTCCCTTTGACATTGATCACATCCCTTACACCAGGCGATGCAGTCCTTAGTCAAAGTCCTCCAGTAGAAACCGCATTCCAAGATTTTTCTGGCAGTTCGCCTGTGCCCAAAGTGGCCTCCACATGGTTTCTCATGGCAATGCCTCATTATAGCCTGTTGTTCTGATTCAGCGACGCACCTTCTTAACACTTGGTCTTCACATCTTTTCCATAAATACAGCTCATCCCATATGTAGCTCTTTGCCTCTCGTTTCATCTTGTTCCTTTCGTAGATAGTAGCTTGATCCCTGAACTCTCCTCCTACTATATAATTTACTAGGTCAGCGTACCACGGTTCCTCGTTCATGGCGTAGATAGAGTACAAGTGCTCGTCCGGAAACGTCTCAGTTATGGGCATGTCTTCTTCTTTTTGTAAAATTCGGCTGACATGATCTGCCACCAAATTCTGGTTGCCGGCCTTGTCCCTAATCTCGATGTCAAACTCCTGTAGCAGCAGGATCCATCGAATTAGCCTTGGTTTGGTTTCTTTCTTCGCCATTAAGTACTTGAGTGCAGCGTGATCAGTATACACTATGGTCTTGCTCCCCAATAAGTACGACCTGAATTTCTCAAAAGTGAACACTATGGCTAACAGCTCCTTCTCAGTGGTTGCATAATTGCTTTGGGCGGCATTAAGTGTCTTCGAGGCATAGTATATCACGTGCCTCTCTTTGCCCTTCAATTGCCCAAGCACTGCCCCCACTGCATATCCACTAGCGTCACACATTAGCTCAAAAGGCATCCCCCACTCTGGGGGTTGGATGATGGGAGCTGTCACTAGTCTCTCCTTCAGATGGTTGAAGGCTCTTTGGCAATCATCGTCAAAGTCCCACTCTACGTCATTCTGTAGCAGTCTTGTCATCGGTTGGGCGATACTGGCAAAGTCCTTCACAAAGCGCCTATAGAATCCCGCGTGGTCAAAGAATCCCCTTACTTGCTTGATATTCCTCGGATATGGCAGTTTGGCAATGAATTCTATTTTTGCTTTGTCGACTTCTATGCCTTTGGCTGACACTACATGTCCAAGGACTACTCCTTCTTCTACCATGAAGTGGCACTTTTCATAGTTCAAAACCAAACTTTTCTCTACACATCGCTGCAGTGTTAGCTCTAGGTTTGCCAGGCATAGGTCAAAGGTGTTACCATACACCGTGAAGTCGTCCATAAATACTTCAATCCCGTTCTCTAATAGGTCAGAGAATATACTCATCATACAACGCTGGAAGGTCCCTGGTGCGTTACACAGCCCAAAGGGCATGCGTCTATAGGCAAAGGTACTAAAGGGACACGTGAACGTTGTTTTATCTTGATCCTCTTCAGCTACCCATATCTGCATATATCCCGAATACCCATCTAAGAAGTAGAAGTGCTTCTTCCCGGCCAATCGCTCTAACATCTCCTCGATGAAGGGCAAAGGAAAATGGTCTTTGCGGGTCACTTTAATCAGCTTACGGTAGTCTATACATACTTTCCATCCTGTCTGTAGCCTGGTAGCGATTTGTTCTTGCTTCTCATTCTCTACGACCTGGATCCCTGACTTCTTTGGCACAACGTGTACAGGGCTAACCCACTTACTGTCTGAGACAGGGTAAATTATCCCCACACTAAGGAGTTTTTTTATCTCTTTGAGTACCACTTCCTTCATAGCAGGATTGAGTTTTCTTTGGGGATCCCGCACGGGTGTAGATTCATCTTCGAGGAGTATATGGTGCTGGAAAATCGTCGGGCTTATACCCCTTATATCAGCCAAAGTCCATCCTATGGCCAGTTTGTATCGCCCCAACACCTCTTTGAGTTTAACTTCCTCCTCTTCCGAGAGGGATGAATTGATGATTACGGGCAAAGTGTCATGCTCTCCTAAATACATGTACTTCAGATGCTTGGGCAAATTCTTCAACTCCAGTAATGGGGCTCTCTCCAAAGATGGCTTCATGATCGTCTCCTCCAGTATTGGCAGTTTGCCTGGATCTCCTTTGTAATTTTCTAGTGCCCCCAACTGCTTAATTGCCTCCTGTATTCCCTCTGGTTCGTCTTCTAGTTCATCGTGTAGCATTCCTTCTTGAATCACTACTTCAATTTCGTCGTACTTGCCGCTTCGCAACACTTTGCCTTCTACTGCTTTGTCGATCTGATCGATCATATGAACTTCCTCAGTATCGGTTGGGTGCTTCATGGACTTGTAAATGTCAAAGGTGACTGTTTCTCCCTCGAACTTACATGTCAGTTTGCCTGTCTCGCAGTCTATGTGCGTTCTTGCGGTTTTAAGGAACGGTCTGCCCAGAATCATAATTGGCTCTTTGCTCGATCTCCCCATGTCTAGTACGTAGAAGTCTGCTGGAAAGATTAAATCCTCCACTTTGACCAATACGTCCTCCAGTATGCCCTCAGGGTAGACATTGGATCTGTCAGCCAGTTGGATCACCACTCTTGTGGGTTTGAGAACCCCTATGCCCAGGTCTTCGTACATAGTTTTGGGCATTACATTGATTGATGCCACTAGATCCAACATTGCCTTCTCGATTCTCATCCTTCCTATGATGCATGGTATGTAAAACATGCCTGGGTCTCCACACTTGGTAGGTACGTTCCTTTGAAGCACTGCCGAGACATTTTCACCCACCTCGAACTTTGCATCGTCTTGATATTTTACTTTCTTTGTGCATAGCTCCTTGAGGAACTTGGCACACCGGGGCATAGTATTCAGTATAGTCAGTAGTGGCATATTGATCTCCACCTTTTTGAACATCTGGAACATCTCGTAAGTCTCTTCCCTTTCTTTATTCTTGCTTAGCCTTCCTGGAAAGGGGACTTGGATCTTTGGTGGTGGTGATTTATCTCTCTTTGCCCTGACTACTTCTTCTTCCTTCTCTCTTTCATCTTCAACAGTTATGTCCTCTATCTCTATGTGTTCTGTCTCTTGAGGGTGTTTGCCCTGGGTTGGCGCTTTGACTTCTGGCAAGATTCTTCCACTCTTTAGCTGGATGGCATTGCAGTGGGCATTCTTCACTTCGACTTGTGGTGGTAAGTTTTCATTCCTCTGTTCCAGCTTTGCCACGACCTGGTTCAAGTGGGCCATTTGAGCTCCCAAGTTATTCAGTTTTCTTGCTGGAACTTTACGTTCTCTCTGACCAAAGTCTCCATCATGTCCGATAGTGATGCCCCTTTGCCCTGATTCTGCTGGGAATTCCCTTGCTGCAGATGGTTGTACCGGTTCTGGTTCAGGTTGCCTTGATATCCTTCTCCTTGGTTATTATTATTCCCATACCTGAAGTTCCCATGGTGCCTCCGTCCTTGGTTATAGGTATTTGAGTATGGGTCAAAACGCGGCCTCCCTCTACCTTGACCGTTGCCATTCGATTGTCCCATCGCTTTGAGCTCCTCATCGAATAAAGACGGACATTCATCAGTGGCATGCTCTACCTCTTGGCAAATCTGGCACGCTTTGACTGCCTTCTTTGGTCCTCCCGCCATGTTGGTCATGAACTTTTCCATGGCACTGCACAGCTTGTCAATTTTTGAGTCAGAGGGGGATTGTACCAGCAGGCTTGGTTTGGGCATATCGATGTCTTCACCTAATTCCTCCGCCATCTCTTTGAACAGTTTGAATGCCTCGGCAGCACTTTTGTTGAGTAGAGACCCTCCACTGGCAGCGAGGAGTAGAGTCTTCTCATGATTTCTTAATCTGGACACAAAGTATTGGATAAGGTCGTGGTCCGGAATCTGGTGTTGGGGACATTTAGTTAGCAGTTGCTTGAATCTTGCCCAATAGTCTTGAAAGTTCTCGTTGGTTCCCATCCTTATGCTATTGATTTTCTTGCGCATTTGTTGGATTCGTGCCGCTGGGAAATACTTTTCCAGGAACCTCTTTTGTAGTTGCGCCCATGTAGTCACTTCGCCCTGCGGAATAGTATACAGCCACTCTCTGGCCCCATCAGTCAAAGAGAAGGGAAAGGCCAGGAGTCGTATATATTGCGCTAGTACCCCGGTTGCCTGAATCGTCCCGCATGCTAGCTCAAAGTCCTGTAGATGCCTCTATGGGTCTTCTCCGGGCATATCACTGAATTTTGGCAAGATTTGTATGAAGTTGTGTTTCATCTCCCAGGGGGTAGGAATGGTGGGCAAAGTGATGCCCAATGGCCTCAAGTTCATCTCTGACGGGAACATCATGTCCCTCAAAGTCCGTTGTGCTTCTGCTCCCATCTCTTCTGGTATTGGTCGACTGGAGTTGTCAACTGGTATTATCTCCTTGTTCTTTGCCTTTTCTGCCTTACGTGCTTTGGCAAAATTCTCTCCTTGGGATGCACGTGCTAATGCCTTGTTCTTTGCTTCTTTTCTTAGTCTCTTGGCGGTTTTCTCGATCTCAGGATCAAAGAGTAATCCCGTGTCGCCTTCCACCGCGTTTATAGTACCTAGTCAAAGAAGTAAAACAAAACGGTCAGCACAGAAAAACTAAAAAGCTGGAATATTGCCTCCCCGGCAACGGCGCCAATTTTGACGACGCGAAAACTTTGTCGTGGAAGCTAACGCGGCCAAAATAAATTTATAAAGTTCCTAAACTCAACACAAGATAGCAAGTGATAAGTATAGGGTCGATCCCACGAGAAAGCAATTGCAATTTAGTTAATCTCGGCTTTGCCCAAATAGTGTCACAATAAAAAGGTTTTGAATTTGGTTGCTGAGTCACAGCGTTTTATCAAACTACCAACTAACAGAAATAAGTAAACTAATTAACCCAAACTAACATGCGGAAATAATAAACTAACACTTTGACCAAACTGAGAACAGAAAACAATTAATCAAACTGAAATCAAATAAAGAAAAGTAGGCTTCTGGGCTTTGGCTTCTCTCTGGGTTCTCTGGGCAAACTACCGATCCCTGGCACTAATGGTTTTTACTGATGGTTTGTCAATCGGTTATAGGATGTCGAACAAAGTAAAAGCAGTCCTATTAAGTCACGCCTACAGTTACCCCACCCCAATTCGTCCTTACGGTGTAAAGAAAAGGCAAGGTATACTTATGCCTAATCCCCTGAGCCTTGGAAATTCGATACCTATGTGGTCGCATGGATCTAGTTTGCCCAAACTCGCATTACTCTCTCGACGAACCCAATTCGGCCAATAGCATGTCCGGAAATCCGAATCATACGACCGCAAAGCTCCAACACGTTCTAGCGCTATGCCCGTAGTACATCTAACGCGGAATACTCGGTTGATCAATCGCTGGTATCTCAAAGTGTAAGGGTTTCCTAACGACCAAATTAGTCTGCCCAAACCTGCAAGAATATGGTTAAACCTCAACTGTGTATCGGGAACAAACCCCAGGCAGTTAACTAAGCCCTATCAACCTCACGGTTCTATCTTAGCCCAGAGTCCCCTTCGATCCGCCTTTGCCCAGTCGCCCTGCAAGTTTAGCTACTCATACGCGAAGAAATAAAACAAGAAATAAATTGGAAAACTAAACTGAAATTCATATTAACTAAAATCTGAAATCGTTCAACTGGAATAGCAAAAACAAAGTAATAAAAACATAAAGCAATAAATTGTTTTAATGCCCGAAGGCTCGATCAACTTCAAAAACAAAACAGAACTTGGCCGGAAATCTCCAAGCTCCAATCGCCGGCGGCTGCTTCGTGAACGGGGTCGGAATTGTGTGTCCTCTACTTCTCCAGCTTCTCTTCCTTATATAGGCTTGAATTAGGGTTGCGGAATCGCAGTTGCATGGGCCGCTGCATGGGCTTCCTTTTCCAGTCGCCGCTAAGTACTTTCCATCTTTAGCTCCAGCCGCCTTTGACTTTTCCCGCTGGCAACCCGCTTCCCAAACTCTCTACAGGTATTCTTCTCCTCCACAGGTGAACGGACCAGACACGGTACTTAGTAGTCGATTTGGGTCTTCTGCTTCATGACTCAACCCCAAGTGGTTTGGTTTGCCTGTGAGGCCAACATTGCTCAGTCACTACACACTCCAGATCGCTGTTTGCCCAAAGAAGGGGTTTTCCTTGCCTCTTTTGCCCAGTGCGCCACCTGTTACCTGTTTGCCTGCACACCCTGACCAAACACTCTACTTTGCCCTCCCAGACACATAAACAGACTCAAACTGACTCGAAAAAAAGGCTCAAGATGAGCAAATAAAATGGCTCATCAGTACTACTGTGGCAGGTAAGGGTCTTAATGTTCTTTGTGGCCCGCAGGCACAAGCAAAGGTTAAAGCGCACCACGTCGCACTCGCCAAAAGTGAAGTGGCCATGGGGAAACGTAGAAAGCAGTTCGCCAACAAGCCTAGACGCAAGCCATACAAATCAAGTCTCAAAGTGGTTGATGAAGCGTCTGACGAAGAAGATTTGCGCCACCACACCACACCTGAACAGTCCGACGCTTAAGCCAGTGAATGATTTAATCCAAGTGTTTTCTATCCTTACTTTTCGTTGAACTACTTACATTTACTATTTTTCATGTTGTTTTTATAACGTTTGTTCTACGCATGATACACTTGCTACTTTGTTTGTTTTTGCTCAGTTTGAGCTGTTAATTATCTATGCTATCTTTTCTCCTTCTACGTATGCATGTTTCACTTGTGTGCTTTGTAGTACGTTTGAATGTTTTGCTTTACGTATGACTGTTTTATTTTTCCTCATGATACGTTGTACTTTTTGAGTATGATACTAATTTGAGGGGGAGATTCTTTACGAACCCCCACTTATGAAGTTGACTCAAAAAGGGGGAGATTGTTACTGTATAGTTCTTCCTAGTTCAACATAGAACCACGTTGTTCTTGTTTGAACTACGTTGAACTGTACACTTTGTTTTGTAGTAACTTCATGTTTTATGTTTGTATGTTTTATATTCATTAATTCATACAAGTCTGCTAGGTCAACGTAGAACGAGCTGAATGAACTGTGGAATTAACAAGTGGCTCAACGCGTGACCATGGTTCATCAGCGTGGAACAAGCAGACTTAGGCTCTACAAGCATCATGGAGTTGCATCCGTGCGTCAGCGTTGAACGAGCTATTTCATCAACGTGGATCAGAGTGAAATGCGAGTTCACCAACGCACTACCAATCAGAGAGTTCAAGGCTTACCGTGAAGACCTTGAATCAGAGTTAACACCTTGACGGACGCGGTGCAAGCATAGCTACACATAGAGCTGGGCGAATGACTGCTAAGGAATGCAGCCAGTTACGGGTGCGACTAGAAGACTTCGCTAGAAGGATTATAGTCCAATGAAAAATACTAAGTATACCAGCTATGCCCGCCACTAGCTCGAAGCACGAAGAACACGATAGTGTGGCAGTGCGTAGAGCTGGGTTCGTCAAGTACGGAAAAATGGAATCTCGAATATTCCATGAAGATGCTTTGGGCTCGGCCCATTAAGCGTGAATTCCGGAAACCCTAATTCTCGACACCTATAAATAGTGGGTAGTTGGAATTCATTATTTACGCATTGATTTGACATTTTCTAGAGAGATAAAATTTGTAGACCGAGAGACTTCGCTAGAAAGCTCCGGTTCTACCCTCAGTTTAGTCTTTGTAGTACGCGTCGCTAGATTAGTTCTACATAGACTTAGTTTTTGGTCGTGTTGACCTTTCTACAAGATTCGCTAGAATTTTGTAGATGTGTTTGTAAGTGGTTCCACCCTTTACAAGATATATAAAAGAGTTTTCTTTTAGAATCTCCAAATTGTGTTTAGTGTTTGTACTCTACCCTTTACAATCTAGTTCTTTTAGAATTTTGTAGATGTGTTTGTAAGTGGTTCCACCCTTTACAAGATATATAAAAGAGTTTTCTTTTAGAATTTCTAAATTGTGTTTAGTGTTTGTACTCTACCCTTTACAATCTAGTTCTAGGTAGAACCAAGTACAAAGTACACAATTTCAAGTGTAATCTGTTTTTGCCATAATACATGTATAAAAATCTTGGGAATAATTTTTACATTTTTGTTACATTCTGCAACGATCATTTCCTCCCAATTTCTACTTTCAACAATCATAAAAAATATATATATACTCCTATATCGTACTACATTACAATAGTACACAATAATATTATTATATTTGAAGAAACTACTATTATATATAATCTAACATAATAAACTTTTAATTTTAAAATTATTTTTATTATTAAAGCAATCAAATTAAATGTTTTTAATTTCGCTGACATTGTTTTCTCATTTCCCAAAATTCCAATTTTCCTATCAATTTGTTCTTGAAAAATAAAACATGACCAGCACCAAAATGCATATTTTATTGAAGTTCGGTTGAGAGCAATTAATGATTTTATTGTACATTATTTTTGGGCCCCTAATGATGAATAATCAACTTACTAGCTTGCTGTTTCACATGGAAAATAAAAAATAAAAATAACAATTGTTTCACATGGAAAATAAAAAAATAAAAATAACAATGACATCCAGAATGAATTTGACGTTTGTAATATTGTTTAGTGAGTGTTATACGTCCAGAATGAATTTCACGTTATCTATTTTTTTCTTAATTTAACAATCACATGAGAATGAAACAAGGCATTGATCGCTTGAAGATAAAAGAGGTAGTTCTTAATTAATTCAATTCAAACTCATTTAATTTATTTAAGACCAATTCAAATTAATTAATTAATTAATTATTATTAATAAATGTGCCAATTTGAACTATAATTTATAATATTTTAAGTTTTATCGTATAAATTATTTTTTACAATTTAATGTTTCATTTGTTTAGATTTATTATTAATAAAAGTACTTTAAAATTATAATTATAAAATGGTTTAATAACCGCCTACCTAATATAATAAATATTAATTAATAACCGTCGTGTAAATTAACAAAATTTAAATAAAATTATATAATCTGCTTATCTATACATATATAATTATCCATTAATACTACGTGGACCAATAAAAAAGCAATAATAATGGTGTGTTCACACTATAAATTATAAATAAAAAAATTATAAATTATAAATAGTAATATTATTAAGCATATTTAAATTATTATATATAAATTACTCCATAAATAGTAATTTGAAATTATATATATTTTGGTAATAATAATAATTAATCATCATCTTAAATATATATATATTTTTATTTATTTTCTCAAAATTTTTTTTATTCCATTAATATTAATTTAATTCAATTAATCGTTTCTCATAAAAATCAATCTCTTTCCGAACATTGATCAAACTTTTTAAGTATATTATTTTCTCTTGTTATAATTTGGGTTCGTATGTCCTTTTTTATTTTTCTGAACATTGAATCGATTTACATGTATACGTTTTTCTATTCATTCATTTTTTTCTTTAAATTTATTTTCCAGGTTAACATAAGTTATATTAATAGAAAGTATATTAATATATTAATATACTTTCTATTTCTCTTCTCAAAATTCTTTTATATTCTATTAATATTAATTTAATTCAAATTAATCGTATCTCATAAAAATTGATCTCCTCCTATTCTCTAATCCGGAATTGATTTCTATTTATTTTGATTTTTCCCCCACCGGTTTTAGATATTTGTTGGATGCGTTTGACACTCGAGAAATGCAGAAACGATAAACTCCTCTCCCACCAGATCAGAGGCTCCTCGATCGAGTATGATGTAAATCGAGGGATATGCCCGAGTAGCAGACACATGTGGGAGATAGACAATAGGTCTCATCCAAGGACTAATTTCATAATATTTCAATGAAAATTTTGTCATATCCGATATTCAAACTCTACGTCGCCGGAGAATTACACCAACATCACCACGGACCTTACCACTCCGCTATGCCCTCAAAAGCTTAGATATTATAAATTACATTATAATTTTTGAAAATAATAAAAAATTCATAATTGAGATAACGGTTAATAATAAAATTAATACGAGTTTAAAAATTTAAGTGAGAGTTCGATTATTAAATAAAATAATTTTTTAGTTCATTAATAAATTTTTGGCCAAATACGTTGAAAGATTAAATAAAATTTTAAATTATTTCAAACAAATAAATCACGTGCATCGCACGGGAAGTGATACTAGTATTAATAATTAGGAAAAATTGAGTCTTTTAATTTTAATGAAACTTTAAAAACTCCCCTCTATCCAAAATCACCCTAAAAATTATTTATGTGTGATAAAAAATATTACTCCCTCCGACCATTAATAGATGTCACTGGACACACAAGAAAATTGTTGTTTTTTATTTTTTTATTAAAAAGTAAAAAGTAAAAATATATTTTAAAAATGAAAAGTAAAGTAGTTATGAGTAAAGTTTAAAAAGTAAGTGGGGGTAGAGTAGAATAAAATTATATATTAAAATGAAAAAGTTAGAAGAATTATTTCCTTTTTTGGGTGTGTCAACTATTGTTGGACACCCCAAAAAGGAAAGTATGACAGGGAGTATTAATTTAATGTATTGTAATATAAAAAAAAATATTTTTGTATATATAAACAATTCATAAAAAATATAAATTTTAAATTTATGAGTCATCTATTTCATAAGCTTTAGAGCCTGTTTGGATGAGCTTATTTAAAAGAGCTTATAAGATGTTACGTCTTATAAGCTGATAAGCTGATATATCTTATTTAATAAATAAGTTGTTAAACCGTTTGGATAAAATAGATATATAAACTTATAAGATGCTAATTTGTTTGGCAATTTAAGATCTTATATAAATAAAATTACCAAAAATAAATTGTTATATATGAAAAAAATAATTAAAAATATTTATATTAACTAAATAATAAATTTAGAATTTTTGTATATATATAAAAGGTAATAATTTTAGGGGTAGTTTGGTTTTTTACTGTTTAAGTTACAAGAGCTTATAAGCTGTTGAAAAAAAGTACCTCACCCCCTACTTTTTTTCAAACAGCTTATAAGCTGTTAAACAGCTTATTTTTAAGTTTTTTAAGATCTTATTTTAAAATTTTACCAAACAAATTTTAAGAGCTTATAAGCTCTTAAACAGCTTATAAGCTGTTTTAAAGAGCTCTGCCAAACACCTTCTTACTTAATTCTCCATTTTCATACTCTTCTAAGTTGTTATATTTTCAAATAGGTTAATTTACTTAATACCATTATTTCGTTTTTTTTTTTCTCACAGGCAGAGGCGGAGGGAAATGGGGGTCAAGGGGGTCAGTGGACCCCCCTTTCCCAATAATTTAAAAAAAAAATTAATTAAAATAAAATAAAAAAGTAAAAACAAAGCTCTTTCACCTGTTTTCATCCTATATTTTTTTAAACAAAACACACGCAATCTCGTCAAGTTAATTGCACATCCCAAATTTTTTCGAAAATACAGTCTTTGTTCCGAATGTGCAGTATTCATCAAAAGGTGATTTTCTTCTTCTTCTCGGTTCAATTGTTTTTTTTTCAGTTGAAGACTCGATTTTTGTTTGGTTTTGTGTGCGCGCGCAAAGTAGTTTGTTAATTCCCAAAATTTTCGTGATGTTTGAAGGATTTCGTAATGGAATTCTGAAAAATTGGTTCGATTTTGAATGATTAAATTGATTTAGGGTTTTGATTTTTTGTATTTAATTGTGGAGAAAAAATATTTTCAATAAAAAGTTTGTGACATATTGTTGGTTCAATTATTTGAATTTTTATGCAGATTCATGGATAAGTTTTTATTTGAATTAAAAAGTTACCGGACTCGAGTACAGTTCTTCCTACCGAATCTCCGAATGTTGAATCTTCTACTGTTAAGAGGATTGTTGAATCTTCGAGTGTGGATATAAATGTTGAGTATTCAACTTTTGATGGAAATGTTGAAAGTTCAAGACAAAAAAGAGCTAGAACAGAAACTACATGGAGCTTCCTGAACAATTGCATATGTGGATTTCTGAAATGAGAGCCAATGAAGTATTTTCTACTCTACTTAATATAGGAGATGTTGCTAAGAAGATGGTTGATTTAGGAATTCACACTGTTTTTCAATTGGTATATCGTTTGATTGAGTTGGTTTTAGTGTTACCAGTTGCAACCGCAACTGTTGAGAGAGCTTTCTATGCGATGAATATTATCAAGACTGACTTGCGCAATAGAATGGGAGATGACTTTCTTACCAATTTTTTGGTTTGTTATATCGAGAAAGACGTCTTCAGAAGTATTGATAATGAAGTTATTATCCAACATTTTCAGAATATTAGAACTCGGAGATTGGACTTGCCTCCTTTACATCCATAAATAATACAATGGCGAGATTATTGTATACTTTTGTAGTTTATCGTATACTTTTGTAGCTTTGAATTTTATTATAGTTATAAAAAAAAATTTGGACCCCTTTCGTGATTTCTCTAGCTCCGCCACTGCTCACATGTAGTCCTTTTACTCGATTTTTCGGCCAAAAAATCACGTGAGACTCGCGCTGAGCAAGGGCGGATGCACTTGAGACTCTCTAGGGGCTTAAGCCCCCCCTAGAATTTTTTTTTCTTTGATTTTTATATTCAAATTTTATAAATAATTTATCAAAACTAACCATCAACCCCTAGAGCCGTAGCTTTATAAGAGAGAAAAATTCAAATTATTACTAAGTAGTAGGGGCTGATTATCATGATTAATAAATTTAATTATAAGGATAAATGGATATAATTGCTAAGTAGTAGTGCTGATTATCATGATTATCATGATTAATAAATTTAATTATAAGGATAAATGGATAATTGCTAAGTAGTAGTGCTGATTATCACGTTTAATAAATTTAATTATAAGAATAAATTGATAATTACTATGCGTAGTCATTTTTAATTACTTTTTTCTTGAATAAATTAACATTAATTTGAGAGTTTAATTATTACCGCACAATCATATTTACTTGGGAATAAATTTAATAAATTTTGTTCTACCTAAACTAAAAAATAGTAGTTGATTTTGTTAAATAGTATACACTAAAATAATAATTTATCCGTTTTTAGTTAATTTTGTTAAATAGTAATAATTTATACACTAATATAATAATTCATCCGTGTAAATATCTTCATACTTGATTATAGGTAGATTAAGAAAAAATTATTTTTTATATATTTATGAAAAAATTGTAAGTAAAATTGTATTTAAAGTAAAAAAAAAAATTATATTAATGAACTAGAAAAAATAGACAAAAGGTTGAAGGTATATTTGTATTTTAAATTAAAAAAGTAAGAATAATTAAAAATATTTGTATTTTAAATTAAAAAAATAAGAATATTTTTTTAATTTTATTATAGGAGGCATAAAAAAATATGAAGTTATTAATTATATTTCAATAATACTCTATTTTTTTCTGTGCATAAATGTATGATATAATTTTTTTTATATATTTTTATCGTTTTATTATATATATATATATATATATATATATATATATATATATATATATATATATATATATATATATATAATAAGCAAAGCCCCCACAAGAAAAAAAATTCTGCCTCCGCCACTGGCGCTGAGTACTGAGTGGCACCGAAATCTTTACGTGACATTTAGATTAATGGCTGCTCAGCCATTTAAAAAAAATACTATTTTCTCAGTCCCCTTGATAGTACGTGGTATATATATACAATGTGCAGAGAATTGTTTTACGCTCTCCTACGTTTCATTGTCTGTATCACAATGCATTAACTTGAAAAATTATGCAACACAAAGAAGTTCTTATTTCACTCATGGTAATTCAAAGTACATGTGAAAATGAAGATAGGTAATTATACAAGATGCTTATATAAACTTGAATTTAGAAGTCTTCCGATTCCATCCGAGACATGTGCAGATATCGCTCGAAGCAAGGCAAGTCCCCCTCGGTTCAAATTCGGCTGCCATTTTTGTCGGCCAAGAGTGCCGTAGCATACCAAAGAGGCATAGCCGCGAAATCGACCAAAATCGGATTACCCCAACCGAAATCAGTTTCATAAAATCCAAACTTGCTCCAATCAGTAACCACCAAAACTATATCTGTTGACATGCTTCTACTGTTCACAATCGAGTCAATGATGAGCTTGTGTCCCTCCTCACCCAAAGCCAACTGTGATAGTTTTTCCGATGGCTTCTCCAAGTATATAAACCAGATCCTCAAATCTCACTCCAAGTTCCCGCAAGAATGTTTTGGCAGAGGAAGGATTGTTCTCGCGCATGTTGACCGGCTGGACAATTTTGAAGCAAGCTCCTCGTTTTCCATTTTTCGCTCGATCCATGCTCATTAATGCCTTAGCTATGAACGCACTCACGAGACGCACTCCGCTCACAAAAACTTTTGTCTAATAAAAAGAAATACAGAATGGAACGAGAATGTTTGTATAGAAACAAAACAGTCAAAATACAGGATGGAAACAGAATGTTTGTGTCAGACAAAACAGTATTGTGTTGAAAGTCACAAACACAAGATTAAAAATACCGGCTATAACGAAAAGATATCCCGTCTACTGGTAATAATTAGTCAGCAAGTTAAATGGCTGGGGGAGTTGTTGAAGACAGCGTGCCACATATAAGCTTGGGAGAGCACGGCTTCCAGCTCCAGATGGGTCCAATATTGCGTTGGAAGGTGCTGAAGAAACATTACCATCTCCTGAAACTCGAGCTTCCGTAGCTTATCTGACCACTTCACATAATCAAACTTCAGTTCATGATTAACTATTTCAGTCACAGCTATTACTGCAAATACATCTAAATATTACTAGTATTACTGATGACTGATGCCTTAAAAAACATAAAATGTATCTCGAAAACTAGACAAAACCTAGTCTGAGAGCATTTGACGACTCTTTTCAATTTTCATCAAACAGAGCCTATCTTTTGTAATGGTTTTTAGAGTTCTTAGTTTTTTCTAGTTGGCAGCATTTAGGATTTTCTATATTTGGACTTGGGGTTAAGATGGTTTTTTTTCTTTTCCCTTAAATCCAAAAGCGAACACCATATACTGTATGTAGTTCTCAGTTCTCACTACACTACACTATATAGAAAGAAAAAAGAAAAAAAAAAGTCTAATTAAAAAGAAAAAAAACAGAAAACTCCAAGAAAAAAATTATTATAGACGTACATTCCAAATATACCCAATGGTTTCTTACCGTTAGAAGAAAGCTGGCGAATATGTAGACGAGAAAATCTGGCAACGCATCCCCTTCAGCGAGATATGTGTCCCACAAACGATTGACAAGGTTAAACGGAATCTACAGAACATAAATCCATTAGGTACTCAGTACTCTTTCCCAAAAATTGCGTGAAAGTAGGATACTCAAAATTTGGGGGTCAAGGGGTCAACATTAATAAAATCCTACCTATGTTCAAATACACACCCCATACAATAATACATCAAACTATAGTACAATATATTGAGAAATGCAAGAATCCAAACCTCACGTATAAGAAGGCAATTGAACCAACGGAAAGCAAATTGAAGAAACTCAAGCCCCTCATCCTCCATGTGCCTTGAAAAAGGTTCTAATGCATTCAAGGAAAAACAAATTTAGGGTTCTAATGTAAACTTGAATGTATCTTCTTAGAAGAAAAATAAAAGTTATGTATCTAGAATATGATAAATCATTTATCGTACTTAATGTTCTAGTTGAAGAGTCACACATGACATGTATAAATAGTCATTTTTAATCACAATTAAAAATTGTTTTAATTGTTTTTTTTATGAGTGATTTTTAGGAAAAATAAGTTAAAATAACGATTTAAACTTCTATAACAAACACAGCCAATAATCAAACAATCACTCACTAGACAAGATTTGATCACCTATTAAATCTTTTAACAAACACTGGTTTTACTATTCATTTTGATTTTATAAAACCACCAAAACTCCTACTTTCCTATGGTCAACCGATATGAATTCTACTGCATCTGTGCATATTAATGTCCAACAAGAACTGTAAGCATGATTCTATTTTGTTCAAACATGCCGAAAACAAAGTAAAAGACGTATATAGTTACTTTTTAGGGTGGGATACACGAATAAGATACACAATTTTGGATTCTTATTCAAACAAAAAAAGGGCAAATTAAGGGAAAAACAGGTAAACATACATACCATCAATTCTTCTAATCAATTCCTTGAGCTTAAAGACTAGTCGTTGAATTCCTGGCTGAGCAAATGTGTAATGGTCTTGCATGCCGTCGAGCAACTTTGACAGACACCAATAACAGTCAGCTTCCACATTTGATATCTTCTCAGGAGTAAGATCAGTCATTGACCAAGTCTCAACACCACCCTCCAAGTATTCAGATAAGAAAACAACTAAGAAAGGTGTAGCCAGGTCATTTATGCCTTGCACATAACCACTTGCGGGATGTCGTATAGCCCTGGGAATAAGGAAACATGACCACACTAGACGAGTAGGAAGATGTGCACGGTGCACCACATTCTTTACAAATGTAGGGGGACTATTTCAAACACATTTATAAGCAGGTTAGGGTTAAGATATTTTGGGTCAAAATCTGGTCAACCAGAAATCAACACGAATCATAATCGGGTCAGTTTCAAGTTGACCTAAAATGAAACATTTAACCCTCTTTTAAATAAATAAGTAAATATTTGAAACATAAACTTTGCATTTCTATAATTTATTTTGAAATGTTCATTTTAAAAAATGAATGAAAAATAACTCGATAAATACATGATCAAAAGTGTTAAGTGTTAACCAAGTTTTAAAATCATACGAGTCCTTTTGGGACATGCTGGGGTTACCCAAGTTTACACAGGTCATGTTCGGGTTGACGAATGTGAATCAAATAATTAAATGGATTGTGTTCAGGAATCCCGACCCGAACTGTAAACCCAAACAAGGAGCGAATTGTCACCCCTAAATAAAGCATTAGTAGTATCTCCTCTCTAAAATTAGACACTTTCGTGGTATGTGAAACTAGGCTAAGAAATGAATCATCTAACCATATATAGAGTATTCGTTCAAGGGACTTTTGAACATCAGCTTGTTGAAAGAAAGAGACGTCAGGAACGGTTCTGGGGCAGTCAAGACCAATCTAACAAGTGTGCGAGAACCATAAATAAGAAAGAAACAGCAAACAGGATCGCGTAAAAACAAATGTCATCAAATCAAGTAATCAAAAACCTGACGAAGCATGTTTATCTCTTCATCTGTGCGCTCAGTATCTGGAATATCATAATGTTGAGCAACACAATCGAGATACTCCAGCCTTTTTCTTTTCAGAATTCCCTCCCTTCTATCTGAATTAGAAGGTGCATAGCCCTGTTGTCAGTTAATACTTTATGTTCACAATAATGATAGTAATAACTAAATGATAAGTCTATATACATGAATTTAAATTGCCCACAATTAAAGGAATAACAGGGATCCAACCAACAAATTCGCACAAAACAGATGCGTGCAAGGTCCCTAATTAAAGCAAAATGGAAGTTCTACGATTTAAGAATCATGATAACAGTAATCTTTGTAAAAACTGTGTTGCATTTTTTCTAGCATAATTGAAAGAAGTCATCACCCAAACAATTTTGAGTCCCTACTATTTTATTTTATTTTGGAAAAATAACAATCACCATTTTACTAAAGCTACTCCTATCAGATACATTAAGCATTCCATAAACAAATACGAATTAATTTCAGTCAGTAAATGTGTTTGTGATATAAACATGTTATAAATTCAGTATACACAGTAATTGATCTATTCTGCTGCTTTCAAACCTACACACAACATGACTATTATAAGGTACATATGCATGGTATCTCTTCTTTTCCTTCCATTTTTAACTAAGAAACATCTGGTTGGTTTTTTTTTTTTTTTGAGTTTTCTTATTATTGCCACAATTCATTGATAATATTCCATAATTTTTAAAGATACGTAGTCTTGAAACTACCCATCACCCTTCTCATTTAACACACCGAGAGAGGGGAAGGGAGAGTAGGGGTGGGAAAAAATACCGAAATATCGAAAGACCGGACTTATCGTACCGAAAAATGCCGAAAAATACCGAATTTTCGGTACGGTATGATACCGTATCGATAATTTTCGGTACGGTATCGGTATGAAATTTTTAATGTTTCGGTATTTCGGTATATACCGATATACCGATAATAGTCGGTACGGTTCGATATTTCGGTATATATATATATTTCGGTATGCAAAAAAAAGTCGGTATGATTCGGTATATCGATATTTTCGATATAATTCGATAATAAAAATTTCGATATGGTTCGGTATATCGATATTTTCGGTATACCGAAAGTTCGGTACGATATCGGTATGAATTTTTTCGATACCGAAATTTCGGTATATCGATAATCGGTATACCGAAATTTTCGATACGGTATCGGTATGAATTTTTCCGATACCGAAATTTTCGGTACGGTATCGGTATGATCATTTCGGTACGGTACGGTACGGTACGGTATCCCAT
Source organism: Euphrasia confusa (assembly GCA_954870475.1). Lineage (NCBI taxonomy): Eukaryota > Viridiplantae > Streptophyta > Magnoliopsida > Lamiales > Orobanchaceae > Euphrasia > Euphrasia confusa. The sequence continues at coordinate 37,667,483 of OX940955.1, read as the reverse complement.
CCCTATCTGGGAGAGGCATCCTGGAAAGATACAAGTAACTGAATTTTATGTAAGGAAAAATTATACTCCGTATTAGGAAACTCTCCAAAGAAAATCAGAATTCATGTCATATTGCAAATATACATACATACACACATTTATTGGACGATATTCAATAGGAAATTGAGCATACCAAGAGAAGCCGCCATACAGTAGGGCGCAAATATGGAGGCACACCACTCCATGCTAATTCACGTAGTTTTTCTGCATGATGAAAGATCATAAACTTGACAATATCACTATACCGTATAAATCACATATATAGACCATAAGCAATATGAATATTTTCAACGCAAAAGACTGATTCATAATTTTCAGTTTTTAATCTTGTATGCTTTATAAACCAAAAATAAATTACATAAATAGAATTTTCACCAATTTTAATAATCAAATGGAATGAACACATGGATATGGAGCATCAAGCAGTGTCTCTACATGTAATAAATGAATAATAGCAACTTCAAAACTCATTTGGGAAGATTTTATTATCTGCTATGAGATAGGTGTTCAAAAGCTGAGAGTATACCGGATCATAAAAAGAAAGAAATTTCTCGTTCAAATATTATGTAAAACAGTCACAGTACAGCCCTCTTGTTTCTTTCTAAATAAATTGGAATTTCAGGTACAATAAAATTTCTCACCCCAGATCAATGAAGAAAAATTTATCAATTCCCACATTTTCCACAAGAGATTGTTTTTTCTGTAAATCTGCCTCTCAGAATTACGAGATAAAGAAAGACACAAATCATAATCAGTATAATATGTTCATACTGTAAACAAATATAATTAGTGCTGTAGCGGCCAAACCTCCTTCAACGATATCAATCTACTATATTAGCTTCTGGTGCAGAAGTAACAACGTGTTTGATTCCACGAGTTACTTTAGGACTAGTGACAAAACAAAACAAAAATCTTGTATACATCTCAAGAACTCTGCATGGAAACTGGCACCCGCACAAAAATATTCAAAAGCAAAACTTGAACTAAGATCTAATTGGATTATTTACCCTCTAATTAGTACAATTCTTATACCGTCACCCAACTAAGATGATTGAAGTGCAAGGAATCAATAGGTGAATGCACAAAAGGTCAAATTAATCAGTGTAACCACTAACCACATATGAACCAATAAGCATAAAAAAAAAAAAATCACCTCTACATAAATATTATACATTAAAAATGTGCAATACCTAAGACTACAGTCGTTCCAGATAATTCCTTGGTCAATTTCATTAATCTAGCAGAGTCTGTAGCTCTAGCACCCATTGTGGATTTCTGGGTTTCTTTCAACATGGTTTCACTAGCCACATCCGAAGAATGGCTAACGGGTGAATTAGCATATGTATTGCTTCTGTTATGAAGTTCATCCTGAAACTCAAAAAAAGAGTCACTTTGTCTGCTAAAAAATAATTGTTCACATCAATGGTTTGTAATAAGTCAAAGAGATAAACTAAAAATATGGAAATACCTCAGTTGATGAAATATACTCTTGTTCCCTTTGGTTTGAATCCGAGTCTGAAAAACTCCTGTGAGTGCTGGGAGATAGAAAAACAGGTTGGGCTAAAGGATCAGATCGTCGTGTGATCAATACCTTACCAGGAAAACTACGTCCCTTAAGCAACCTGTGCATTTTAGAAATTATATAAGAAATGTTTAACTATGAGAAAGACATTCAGTAAGATATATTATAGCTTGAAAACATCAGCATATAGTACAACTACAAGGGTTGATGCTCAGAACTAAAAAACTTGTAACTTTATTGAACCAAAAGAAGGTCAAGTTACAAGTTTTTGAGCGAAAAACTAAGGTCATGTAGAGAACCCTTTTCAACTCCAGATTTCCAATTTCCAACTATTCCGGAAAATGAAATTATCTTTGTTTTGTGAGATCTTATTGGAAGAAATTGTATAGTTTCCACTGTTTTGATTTTTAATGTAAAACAAAATTGTAGAGAACATAACAAAACAGTTTTCTTTCCATTACAATCACCCAAAACTATGTCAAAAATGGAAATTCATGCAACTTTTTTTTCATTTTCAATTACTTACATCACCTAAAATTTTTCACGGTAATTAAATGTCTCCTTGAATTTCATAGCATGACTGAAATAATTTTAGCAATTCGAATCGGAACAAAATTATAGAAATAGACAGTGAATCCACTAAAATTCAAATCTTCTTTTAACTTTGAAGGTTCAGTTTTATCAACAGTATGGTGAACCATTAACACACACTCATGAAGATTTATAAACCCACGATTAAACAAAAGCAAACACTCGTACATCTCAAATCCGCAAACAAAATCAGAAACCAACGAAAATTAAAACCATTTTCCAGAACATTTCTGAGCAAAATCCCCAATGGGCAATCAAATTAGGCCACCCACAGAAGAAATCATGAAATCAAAAGTAAGAAAAATGACTGAAGCAAGTATGTGTATCGCAATCGGAAAGTTAAAAAAAATGTTAGATCTATGAGTGGGAATTCGAATACCCGAACTTACATACCCTTGAACATTTCTGAGGGTTTGGCTGAATCTTGAATCAGGAGTTGAAGATGAAGAAGTGCCTTTGTTTCGATCATCTTCGCTACCGTTGCTTGTATTCATACTTTCTCCTTTTCTTTTTTGTTCGTAGGAAAAAAAATGGAGATTTGATTCAGCTGGACGATAAATCAAATGAGATGCGAGAGAGACGATGAAGCCAGTCAGTAGGAATACAAAGCAGAAACACAATTAGTTTTGATCAGAGTCTGAAACAAAATCATCGAGGGAAAAGCCCAAAATGGAATTAAAATTTTGTAGTTACAGTAGTACAAAGATTGTTTTTCTTATGTAATTTTGGAGGAAATCAAAATAAATTACTACTATTTCTTTTTGTACAACTACATAATTTTATTATCTTATACTATTAATTGAAATATTCTTTCAAAATAAAATAAATATTGAACTTTTTCTTTTTAAAATATTATTTTATTATTTTACTCTTATTTTATTAACATTTTTTATTAAATATTATTTACAATCTGCCCCAAACTCTAATATTACCATTTATTTTTAAATTTAAAAATATTTTTTATCTTTTATTTTTTCTTAAAAAATAAAAATAAAAAGAGTAAAATACATTTGTACTTTTAAAATTATAGTATCACACTCTAAGAGAATCATTAGATGAAATTATTTTAAAAAGTTTATAAGATAGTTATATTCATAATTTGTTTTAAAAGATCATAAGTTGTTATGTATTAATTGGATAACAAAACTAAATGTAAACTATTTGTTTGACATGTAATTTAATTATTTAATAAATTCAATTAACAAAGAAATTGTTATGAATGAAAAGAAATTAGAAAATAACTGTGTGATGAGAATAATAGACTTGAAATCAATTTATATATAAATTAAATAATAATTTTAAGGATATTTTGTTTTTTATCTTTAAAATTATAAAAATTTATAAGTTGTTTTGAAAAAAGAAAATTATTTTACTTTTGTTTGACAACTTATTTTGACATTTAAAAAAAATACAATAGCAAACCAAACCAAATACAATATCTTTCAAATTTGTAGCAAGATATCAATAAAAGAGATGTAAAAAAAAATGACTTAGAGCATCTCCAACCGATACCAAAAACTTATTTTGGAGTAGAGGAGATGCTCCAACCGATACCAAAACAGAAACCTAATATTGGTTTATAGGTGGGACCCACACAAAAAATACTTATATTTAGGTTTACAGTAAACTCAAACCAAAAACTATTTTTTATTTATAAAATGATTATTTTTTTTTCCAAATTAATAAAAATAACTTATCAATTATTTTTTAGTATCTTATTTAATATCTTTTGTAATGTAATTTTTTTAATAATTATGGTAAATTATTACTTCGACCCCTACCCCACCCTATTCTACTTCTACATGGTACCCTTTTGTTATATTTAAACATTTCATTTTTTTCAACCCTATTTTTTTTCTTTTTTTTTTCTCCCCGTTTTTTTCTTTCCCCCCTTTCGGCGTTCTCTCTACCTCACACAATCAACAATTCACGACTCCATCGAAGGCAGCAAATTCGACGGGGATAATTTGAAGACCGATGGTGACGCATCCAAATCTCCGGCGACGGTGTAACTTTCCAATGGTTCGCCCAATTTCTTCTTCTCCAAAGCACTGACCTAAATTCACATTATCTTCTTCTTCCTTCTCATAAACAGAGTTCGGTCGTTGGTGAGCGAACGGCGGATCTCCGAGGCTCACAAATTATCTCCGAGGCTCGTCGACAGCGCACGGAAACAGTAATTGGTTCTCGTAGGAGCGACGCCAGCAGTGGATCTGGAACGTGGATTGAGTGGATGATTCCGACTACCGACGATGGTTATTGGCATCGTCTCCTCCAGCGAGTAGCGGCGAGGTGAGTGATTTCCAGCAGCGACGGCGAGCCAGGGACGACACGAGGCAGCGTAGAGGTATTTCAACCTAAACTCTTTCTCCAGTTGCGATTTTTTTCGATTTAGGGTTTGAATATTATTTGTTTTCGATTCAACCCTGTAATATTTCTTCTTGACCGTCGACTTCTCTGGCGCCGAGTTTCAGGTTCCATCCGACCGAGGAGGAGCTGGTGCAGTACTATTTGAGGGGGAAAGCTTGCGCGAAGCTTTTCTGATTTCAAGCCGTCACCGAAATCGTTTAGGCGTTCTTCGTGGCCAAGCTGTTAGAGAGCTTGGCGCAGCGGCACTGGAGCTTCAAGGTGCAGCAGGCTGGGAACCGGTCGAGGGCTGACTCTCTCGTGCCAGTTGAAAGCGGGGCAGACGACAGGGGAGCTTATCAATCTAATGTTCAAGGTTCACTTGCACATGGTCGTTCTCCAAGTCATCCTCGTGCTGGTGATACTCTACAAGGACGTCGGAGTCGCGAAGGTTGTTGGATTCTTCGCCACGATTCTCTCTAATATTATCGACCTCAGGAGCGTCGAGACCGGCTGGTTGAAAAAGTACCTCTACACCGGAGCCGGAAAGCACGTTCGTCTTCTGGGGAGCCCCAACGTTCATCTCCGTGGGGACTTTCTTCGCCTATTCGTCGATTGAGGTTACGTACAAACGGATACTTTTCTTGGGACGTGACGTCTCCTACCCCGAGGTTGAGAGACATCAATTTACAAGTGTCTCTGAGAATGAGAGTCGTGATTTGTGGTACGGTCGATTCTGGAAAGTCGAGCTTGCTCTCTTGTATGCTGGGGAACTGAACAAAGTATGCGGGGTTGTGAGGGTGTCGGGAGCAAAGGCCTACGTAGCTCAGTCGGCTTGGATAAAAAGCGGAAACATCGAGGACAACATACTGCATGTTCGGGAAGGAAATGGACTTCGAAACAGGGTCGTGGAGGCGTGTTCGCTAAAGTAGGACTTCGAAACAGGGTCGTGGAGGCGTCTTCGCTAAAGTAGGACTTCCAAGTACTCGTTCGGGGATCAGACCGTTTGGCATTTACAAATCAGAGCCTTGGAATATTGCTTGTTTGTACAGTATAATAGATTCAAACTTATTTTTGTAAGGGTAATTTTATTTACACCCCTAAAATTGATAAACACACCCCTTTTATTTTTTTGTTCTTTTATTTATTGTCTAAAATAACTAAACTACCCTTATTATTTAATTTGTTTTTTCTTCTTTCTTATTATTTAATTGAATAAATTGTTCTTTCTTCTTCCTTGTCAAAATGGGACTGTTAGAACATATTCTCGGAATAAAAATTCAATCTATTCATCTCGACTCCAGTTAAATCAAGAAATCGACAGTGAAATTTTTGCTCTACCCGCCTCTTCTGACTTAACCGCACAAGACAACCAACTCCTCAACTGCAGATCATCAAGCTCCGGTGCAATGGCGGTCGATCAAAACCACCAATTCGTCGGCGAACGGTTTCGGTTATCTGTGCAAATTGAAAAATCATAGCTCTCTAGATCTCTATCTGGCTCGAACCAGAAATACATACCTCACAATTTGCCCTCGGTTTACAAAACGACCCGAGTCTTCACCACAACCTCGAGCTACATGTTCAAAATCAATAAAAGTGAGACCCACTTGGTTCGCTTGGATTTCTCTCCTTTCGTTCTCGGAATACCTCAAATTCGTGAAATTTATCGTTTCGGCAAACGAGTTTCCACGCTGCACAACTTCGATTCTAACACCAAGAACCTAATGGGGTTTTTCTGGAGGTGGATCGAAAGGAGCTCGAAATCTTATTCTATTTCTTTTGACGAGTGTTCCAAATTTTGGATATGTAAATGCGATCGAAGTAATCTCTGGTGACCAAGTACTTCTCCATTGAAGTCGGCGGAATAGTTTTGATCACCTGTGACTTAGTTTTTTTTATTAAATATTAATTTGAATTTATTGATAATAAGAAGGATAATATGGTAATTTGAAGAGTTTAAAATAAAACAAGGGGTGTGTTTATCAAATTTTGAGGTCTAAATAAAATCACCCTTTTTGTAATTATTGTTTTATTGTTTAAATTTTGTGTTTACATTAACATAATTTTTTCATGCTCTTAATATCAAATTATGTAAATTATTGTTTTTCACAATGAATAAATTTTTATTCACGGGATATATATTGTTTGTGTATTTCATATATAGAATAATTTAGTTATAAAAGAGTAAAATATAGTAACAATTACAGTAGAATTCGCTCTGTTTGATATTTTATTCTGCTTTGGAATTCTTCTGTGTTTTACATGAAATTCTTTTCATGTGAAATTCTTCTTTATTTTGATTAATTTTTCATAACTTATTATTATATCATGCCTTTTTTTTTTCATTTTGTTTTCCAAATGAATTTCATTCTGGTTTTTAGTGTAATTTTTCTATTGTGTGATGTTCTACTGTGTTTCATACTGAATTCTACTTTATTGTATAACTGGTTCTACTATATTGTGTAGGGAGTTCTACTCTATTTTATAATGAGTTACTCTTTTTAATACGTAGTTCTACTTTTTTTCATACTAAGTTCTATTCGGCATTAAAATATGGTATCGTCCTCGATTCTAGTTCGCCGCCCACGATTATAGATCGTCTCCCTCAATTATTGATTGTCACTTCGAAACAATATCTTTCGATACAAGACCCTCCTTGATCTGACTTTATAGACCTCCAGAGCTGCCGAAGGCGGCCCCGATCGTTCGTCGCCCTCGATTCTAGTTCGCCGCCCTCAATTATAGTGTTGATTTTTAAAAATGATGTATAGTTTCATTTTTTTTTAATTCGGATAACGAGAAAAATATTAATTAACAATTAGAGAAAAATAATGATATAAAAAAAATAGAATTCATTAATAAATGAAGTAGAATATTATTATAAAGAGAGTAGATTTCATTACTAAATGAAGTAGAACTCATCCGAAGGTGGCCTCGATCGTTCGCCGCTCTCGAACATCGTCGCCGCCCTCGGAAATCGTTCGCCGTCCCTCCCCTAAGATCGCTGCTTCGATACAAGACCTCTGTTGATCTCACTTTATAAACCCCGGAGCCGCCGAAAGCGGCCCCGATCGTTCATCGCCCTCGATTCTAGTACGCCGCCTTCGATTCTGGTTCGCCGCCCTCAATTATAGATCGCCATTTCGATTATAGATCGCCACTTCGATACAAAATCATTCGATACATCGATTATTGTTCGCCTACCTTGATTATTGTTCGCCTCCTCGATTATTTTTCGCCTAACTCGATTATTGTTGCCACTTCGATACAAGACCTTTCGATACAAGACCCCCCTTTATCCCTTTATTAAAATTCCGAAGCCGCCGAAGGTGGTCGTAATCATTGTTTGCCTCCCTCGAATATTGTTGCCATTTCGATTATTGTTGCCTCCCTCGATTATTGTTGCCACTTCGATACAAGACCTTTCGATACAAGACCCCCCTTTATCCCTTTATTAAAATTCTTGAGCCACCGAAGGTGGCCGTAATGATTCTGCTCCATCGATTAGTGTTCGCCTCCCTCGATTAGTGTTGCCACTTCGATTATTGTTGCCACTTCGATACAAGACCTTTCGATACAAGACCCCCCCCCCCCCCCCCCCCCTTATCCCTTTATTAAAATTCTGAAGCCGCCGAAGGTGGCCGTAATCATTGTTTGCCTCCCTCGATTATTGTTGCCATTTTGATTATTGTTGCCTCTCTCGATTATTGTTGCCACTTCGATACAAGACCTTTCGATACAATACCCCCTTTATCCCTTTATTAAAATTCTTGAGCCACCGAAGGTGGCCGTAATGATTCTCCTCCATCGATTAGTGTTCGCCTCCCTCGATTAGTGTTGCCACTTCGATTATTGTTGCCACTTCGATACAAGACCTTTCGATACAAGACCTTTCGATACAAGACCCCCCCTTTATCCCTTTATTAAAATTCTGAAGCCGGCGAAGGTGGCCGTAATCATTGTTTGCCTCCCTCGATTATTGTTTGCCTCCCTCGATTATTGTTGTAGAATGTATCAAAAAATGGAATAGAATACGATATAGAATAGAGTAGAATAGACTACTAAATGCAGTAGACCTCATTACAACAACATAATGACCTCGATTATTGTTCGCCTACCTCGATTATTGTTCGCCTACCTCGATTATTGTTCGCCTCCCTCGATTATTAATTCCATTTCGATTATTGTTTCCACTTCGATTATTGTTGCCACTTCGATACAAGGCCTTTTGATACAAGATCTTTCGATACAAGATCCCCCCTTTATCCCTTTATTAAAATTCCAAAGCCGTCGAAGGTGGCCGTAATCATTGTTTGCCTCCCTCGATTATTGTTGCCACTTCGATACAAGACCTTTCGATACAAGACCTTTCGATACAAGACCCCCCTTTATCCCTTTATTAAAATTCTGAAGCCGCCAAAGGTGGCCGTAATCATTGTTTGCCTCCTCGATTATTGTTTGCCTCCCTCGATTATTGTTGCCTCCCTCGATTATTGTTGTAGAATGCATCAAAAAATGGAGTAGAATACGATATAGAATAGAGAAGAATAGACTACTATATGCAGTAGACCTCATTACAACAACATAATGACCTCGATTATTGTTCGCATACCTCGATTATTGTTCGCCTACCTCGATTATTGTTTGCCTACCTCGATTATTGTTTCCATTTCGATTATTGTTGCCACTTCGATTATTGTTGTCACTTCGATACAAGACTTTTCGATACAAGACCCCCCCTTTATCCCTTTATTAAAATTCTGAAGTCGCCGAAGGTGGCCGTAATCATTGTTTGCCTCCCTCGATTATTGTTGCCATTTCGATTATTGTTGCCACTTCGATATAAGACCTTTCGATACAAGACCCCCCCTTTATCCCTTTATAAAAATTCTGAAGCCGCCGAAGGTGGCCGTAATCATTGTTTGCCTCCCTCGATTATTGTTGCCATTTCGATTATTGTTGCCTCCCTCGATTATTGTTGCCACTTCGATACAAGACCCCATTTATCCCTTTATTAAAATTCTTGAGCCACCGAAGGTGGCCGTAATGATTCTCCTCCATCGATTAGTGTTCGCCTCCCTCGATTAGTGTTGCCACTTTGATTATTGTTGCCACTTCGATACAAGACCTTTCGATACAAGACCCCCCCTTTATCCCTTTATTAAAATTCTGAAGCCGCCGAAGGTGGCCGTAATCATTGTTTGCCTCCCTCGATTATTGTTGCCTCCCTCGATTATGTTGTAGAATGCATCAAAAAATGGAGTAGAATACGATATAGAATAGAGTAGAATAGACTACTAAATGCAGTAGACCTCATTACAACAACATAATGACCTCGATTATTGTTCGCCTACCTCGATTATTGTTTGCCTCCCTCGATTATTGTTTCCATTTCGATTATTGTTGCCACTTCGATTATTGTTGTCACTTCGATACAAGACCTTTCGATACAAGACCCCCCTTTTATCCCTTTATTAAAATTCTGAAGTCGCCGAAGGTGGCCATAATCATTGTTTGCCTCCCTCGATTATTGATTATTGTTGCCACTTCGATACAAGACCTTTCGATACAAGACCCCCCTTTATCCCTTTATAAAAATTCTGAAGCCGCCGAAGGTGGCCGTAATCATTGTTTGCCTCCCTCGATTATTGTTGCCATTTCGATTATTGTTGCCTCCCTCGATTATTGTTGCCACTTCGATACAAGACCTTTCGATACAAGACCTTTCGATACAAGACCCCATTTATCCCTTTATTAAAATTCTTGAGCCACCGAAGGTGGCCGTAATTATTCTCCTCCATCGATTAGTGTTCGCCTCCCTCGATTGGTGTTGCCACTTCGATTATTGTTGCCACTTCGATACAAGACCTTTCGATACAAGACCCCCCCTTTATCCCTTTATTAAAATTCTGAAGCCGCCGAAGGTGGCCGTAATCATTGTTTGCCTCCCTCAATTATTGTTTGCCTCCCTCGATTATTGTTGCCTCCCTCGATTATTGTTGTAGAATGCATAAAAAAATGGAGTAGAATACGATATAGAATAGAGTAGAATAGACTACTAAATGCAGTAGACCTCATTACAACAACATAATGACCTCGATTATTGTTCGCCTACCTCGATTATTGTTTGCCTCCCTCGATTATTGTTTCCATTTCGATTATTGTTGTCACTTCGATTATTGTTGCCACTTCGATAAAAGACCTTTCAATACAAGACCCCCTCTTTATCCCTTTATTAAAATTCTGAAGCCGCCGAAGGTGGCTGTAATCATTGTTTGCCTCCCTCGATTATTGTTGCCATTTCGATTATTGTTGCCACTTCGATACAAGACCTTTCGATACAAGACCCCCCCTTTATCCCTTTATTAAAATTTTGAAGCCGCCGAAGGTGGCCGTAATCATTGTTTGCCTCCCTCGATTATTGTTGTCTCCCTCGATTATTGTTGTAGAATGCATCAAAAAATGGAGTAGAATACGATATAGAATAGAGTAGAATAGACTACTAAATGCAGTAGACCTCATTACGACAACATAATAACCTCGATTATTGTTCGCCTACCTCGATTATTGTTCGCCTACCTTGATTATTGTTTGCCTCCCTCGATTATTGTTTCCATTTCGATTATTGTTGCCACTTAGATTATTGTTGCCACTTCGATTATTGTTGCCACTTCGATACAAGACCCCCCCCCCCTTTATCCCTTTATTAAAATTCTGAAGCCGCCGAAGGTGGTCGTAATCATTGTTTGCCTCCCTCGATTATTGTTGACTCCCTCGATTATTGTTTCCACTTCGATACAAGACCTTTCGATACAAGACCTTTCGATACAAGACCCCCATTTATTTCTTTATTAAAATTCTTGAGCCACCGAAGGTGGCCGTAATGATTCTCCTCCATCGATTAGTGTTCGCCTCCCTCGATTAGTGTTGCCACTTCGATTATTGTTGCCAGTTCGATACAAGACCTTTCGATACAAGACCCCCCCTTTATTCCTTTATTAAAATTCTGAAGCCGCCGTAGGTGGCCGTAATCATTGTTTGCCTCCCTCGATTTTTGTTGCCTCCCTCGATTATTGTTGTAGAATGCATAAAAAAATGGAGTATAATACGATATAGAATAGAGTAGAATAGACAACTAAATGCAGTAGACCTCATTACGACAACATAATGACCTCCATTATTGTTCGCCACCTCGATTATTGTTCGCCTACCTCGATTATTGTTTGCCTCCCTCGATTATTGTTTTCATTTCAATTTTTGTTGCCACTTCGATTATTGTTGCCACTTCGATACAAGACCTTTCGATACAAGACCCCCCCTTTATCCTTTTATTAAAATTCTGAAGCCGCCGAAGGTGGCCGTAATCATTGTTTGCCTCCCTCGATTATTGTTGTCATTTCGATTATTGTTGCCACTTCGATACAAGACCTTTCGATACAAGACCCCCCCTTTATCCCTTTATTAAAATTCTTGAGCCACCGAAGGTGGCCGTAATCATTGTTTGCCTCCCTCGATTATTGTTGCCATTTCGATGATTGTTGTCACTTCGATACAAGACCTTTCGATACAAGACCCCCCCTTTATCCCTTTATTAAAATTCTTGAGCCACCGAAGGTGGCCGTAATGATTCTCCTCCATCGATTAGTGTTCGCCTCCCTCGATTACTGTTCGCCTCCCTCGATTAGTGTTGCCACTTCGATTATTGTTGCCACTTCGATACAAGACCTTTCGATACAAGACCTTTCCTTTAACCCTTAATAAAATTCTTGAGCCACCGAAGGTTGCCGTAATGATTCTCCTCCATCGATTAGTGTTCGCCTCCCTCGATTACTGTTCGCCTCCCTCGATTAGTGTTGCCACTTCGATTATTGTTGCCACTTCGATACAAGACCTTTCGATTCAAAACCTTTCGATACAAGACCTCCCCTTTATCCATTTATTAAAATTCTGAAGCCGCCGAAGGTGGCCGTAATCATTGTTTGCCTCCCTCGATTATTGTTGCCTCCCTTGATTTTTGTTGCCTCTCTCGATTATTGTTGTAGAATGCATCAATAAATGGAGTAGAATATGATACAGAATAGAGTAGAATACACTACTAAATGCAGTAGACCTCATTAAAACAACATAATGACCTCGATTATTGTTTGCCTCCCTCGATTATTGTTGCCACTTCGATTATTGTTACCACTTCGATACAAGACCTTTCTATACAAGACATTTCGATACAAGACCCCTGCCCTTTATCCCTTTATAATCGAGGGAGGTGAACGATCACGGCCGCCTTCGGCGGCCTTGATCATTCATCTATCTCGATTATTGTTCGTCTCCCCGATTATTATTTACCCTCCTCGATTATGGGTTTAGGGTTTATTTTTAGGGTTAGGGCTTATTTTTAGGGTTTATGGTAGAATTTATTATTAAACAGAGTACAAATTAATTTATAAATAGAGTAATAATCAAAATTGAGTAGATTGTGTTTATAAATAATGTAGAATACATTACAAAATGGTGTAGAACGCATAAAGATAGTACAATCAACAAATCAAATTTTCAAATTCCAATCTAACTTCAGCAAATTCATATTCAGAACAGATTTTACAATAGAATTTAGATGTAATGAACAGAACTCATGCTCAGTTTTAAATACATCTTCAACAATTTCAAATACAAAACTTCCACAATTTCAAACAACATTGTTTTAAATCTGAATAATACAATCAATTGAACTTTTGCTGAATATGTACTCCAATTTTAATTTCAGCTTGGTGAAGCTCGTCAACATACAAGAGAGCCTCTCTGTATTCTTCTCTATCATCAAAAAACTCTTTCTTGTCCCCTTCTATTTGATATGGCCTTTACAAGCTACAACCTGTCCTTGATTGAGAATTTGCACAAAAAAGTGGTTTCCCATTTCAAAGAAAGATTTATAACTTAAAGCTACAGATAAAAACGATGCACTATATTTCATCCGGCGTCATAATACCTTATTTTTAAAATAATAATACTTGTAAGTGGAATTTGTTAAAAAACCGACTCTAGCTAATGAATACCTTATTACTAAATTCTTAATATGAGAATTACTGATTTACACAATATTACCATCGACTGTCGAGGGAGTCAACAGCGGAAGTCGACGGAGCGAGAGCGAGAGCGGGCGCAGGAACGACTGAAGATGAAGCCCAGTTGAATTCAGGCAGTTCAACTTGCGAGCTAAAAAACCTGTCCACAAATCCTATGCTCGGGATTCATGCTTCCACGATCCCACCCTCAACATTCAAATCATCGATTTCTCCCATGACCTATATATACATATAGTTTTTAATTAACTAACTAATTTAATTAACTAACTAATTTAATTAAAAAACAGAGAACGACAGTGACGTCACGGGTTCGGTCATGGTGCACTCGTTATCAAATGCCGGCAAAATGTTGCTCTTGCTCTCGAACAAGAAAGCCAGTGAATCGATGGATGGCCAACTACACACCACTTGTGATATGTCCTCCATCATCTTCGAAACCAGCAACCGAATGTCGGACGGAGTTGTGGCTTCTGAAACATTGAGAGCACGCTGGTGAAGCCCACTATCCTAAGACAATACATTAATATATTTAAACAATGAAAAATATGATGCTACAATTGGAATCATGTAAGAATATTTTCTTTTATCAACTGTATAATCATATAATAAAAACTCACGAAATGAACAATGCAAATGGAGATGAGTAAATTGGAATAATTCTCGGTGACTTTCATCAAACACCTGGCGGGCGGAATTCTCTTTCCCCAATTCAGTACCCGACTCGAGAACCCTAATTAGGGGTCCGATCACTCCGGCGCCGATCAACGCGCCTTTGCACGCCTGGAATCCGGCAATTAGAGACACCGATTTGCAGGCCCCCTCCTGAATTTCAATCTCCGGCGAGTCGAGGAAATTGACGAGGCAACCGATGAAGTCGTCGATCTCCACGGCGAATCTGATGCACCTCTCCACGACGAACGACGTCGTTGAGGACGGTGGTTGTTCCGATGGTGCTCGCGACGGCAGCGTTTGCTGCGGATGGTGCTTGCGGAGGCACGGTTGAGAGATGAGAGCCTCGCTGTTCGTCGCGATTTCTTTCGAGAAGAGAGTGATTCTTTTGCGTACGATTAGAAGACAGAAAATAATGAGGAAATTAATTAGGTCAAAATTGGTTTTGTTTACAAGCGGAGACCATACAACTACATGGACCCCTACCCCATGGTATAGGCTCCCAATAATTATATCATTAATAATTAAAATAAATTTTAATAAAAATATTTTTAATAATGAAATAAAAATACATATCACAATATGAAATACAATTAAATAATTAAATTATATAATTAACATTAAAAATAAAATAATAATAAACAAGATATTTAAAAAAATGCTACCAATTACAAAAACAAAAATAATTAATAATTAGTTTTTTTTGTGTGTTTTAATGTAATTTTTTTAATAATTAATAATATTTTATTTAGTATTATTTATATTTATTATGTTTGAAAATTTAAATTGAAAATAATATTAATTATATTTTTTAATTTAAAAAATTATGAGATAAAATTGTAAATTTGTAAAGATTTTGATTATTTATATAAATAGTATAAATAATTATATAAGAAAAATATTTAAATTTTTTTATTTTAAGTTAGAGTATTAGTTTCTCGGTTGGAGTCAAATTACTGTAACGTAAACTTAAACTAATTTTGAGTTCGGTTGGAGTCAAATTAATGTAAACTTAAAATAAAATTTATTTTTGAGTTTGAGGTTTTGTGTTCGGTTGGAAATGACCTTACTTTGTTTATAATTTATAAAAAAAAATTGTTTCTGAAACAGAAAGTAATATAAATACAAAAGTAAATAGAAAAATCGAAAACCTTCACCAAGTTCTTAGATATCACTATCTTTATCTCCCTCCTAATCATTCAACTGAACTTTCCCTAAAATTCCCTTTTTAGGGTTTCTAACTCGAGAACACATTTTATCAGTAACTTTTTTCGTACATGGGCTTTCGCTGTTGAAATTCGAGCACGCTTTCACATATGACAAGTGATCTCGGAACTCCCTCTGGATTTGGAATCTTCAGGTATCGAGCTGCGCGCATTTTATTTCTCTGTATTTTTGTGGAATTCAGCCTCTGCAAGGGACTGTTTCGTTCGATAGGGTTTCAGAATATCTTGGAAAATGTTCAGCTCGTAAAGTGTTTGTGATCGGTGGTTTTATTGGATAATCTATCGCTAATGAAATATTAATTGATGGACTGATTTCTAGTTCACTTTGGAGATCTAAATAAGATACAGCTTATTGTAGTAACAGTTTGTTACGCCCCGGCCCCTTGATTCGGGCCGAAACCCGACCTTTATTGGCTGACTAGTTTAACTTTGTTTAACTTCCCAAGTGATCACCAGTCATGTAGTTGATCAGTTTGTTACGAGATCGTGTGATTTTATGTTGTGGATTGAAATCATCTGTTTTGGAGTTAAGAGAGACCAATTAGTTGAACCAAAAAATCATTTTTTTCTCTATTATTTTATGGATTTGTATTTTATGGTTAGATGTTTAGTTCTATTGCATAGTTTTTAGGATTTTTATTTGATTCTTGTTTTTAGGAGTTAAGTGAAGCTGCAGTGTAACAATTTTTTTACGGGTAGAGTATTATGTTTTTTTGAAGTTGTAGAACATCAGAAGAAATTGTTTGATATTCATTTTGAAAGGAAAAATCTTGCAAATAAGTATATTGGTTTTAGTATGTCTTTAAACTTAAGCCTTTATTATTTTTATATTTTTTTCTCTGCGTCCTGTTCTATTTTTTGTTTGTAATTTCTAATCATACTCAAACGTGGTTTCTAGGTTTCAGCATACTGAATTGACCACCTTCCATTTCCAGCCATTGATAACCCCGTGGAGTTGTATAACAAGTCTCCATGTTTCCTAACGGTTAGTGGATGTTATGGATTGTGTCAAAACTACTACTTGGCTCAAGGGTAAGAAATGTTTAAAGAAATTCTCCTTATATGTAAAGTTTTCTACTATTTCAGGCTTGGCTATAATAATAACAGTTTATTGTGCTGCTTAATTGTACGAATTGCTTCATAATGGCTTAAAATAACTTTATACTTTATATAATCTAAATGTAATTTGTTGGCTATTAATTTTCTTTAACTGATCAAAATTCATGCTAAAGGTTTCATCTTGTGATAATCTTATATGTTGAGACAAAACGTCAAAACCCCCAAAGTGTTATTTTACGACTTTTGATTGTTACACATTTATGAAAATCACAGGCTCTTGGTTTCACTACTTACTACGATTAACTATCTGGATGTATAGCTTTGAGAGTGGGCTTCCTCTGGAGACCCAAACAGAACACGTTCACTTTTCTTCTGCATCCATGCTATTAGTATCTAGCTCACCCAAAAGTGGAACCTTCGAACCCATTCAAATATCACCGTCCCTTATTCCCCATTCCCCATTCCCGAGTGGATCTCTGCCACCAATGTATCCCATCTTTCCCACTACATATGATCCTGTCTTGACCGGAAGATGCCCTGTAAATTTCTCCGCCATCTCAAGTATCATGGATAAAACAGCATCTGACTGTATCCAACCATTTACAGCAGTAGTTGGTAATGTCATATGCTGCCCACAGCTCAGTAGCTTACTCCACATATTCAAGGGGTTCTACAGCACTAATTCCGATAACCTAGTCCTGCAAAATGCGGTCGCGGATGATTGCTTTAAAGACATTGTCAGTATATTAGCCAGCAGAGGTGCAAACAGCTCAATAGCTACCATATGCTCCATGAAATCTACGAACCTGACGGGCGGCTCGTGTCCTGTGAAGGACATAGCCACTTTTGAGAGTAAAGTGAACACAAGCATGTTATTAGAGGCTTGCAGCACAATTGACCCTCTTAAGGAATGCTGCCGGTCAATTTGTCAGCCTGTGATTATGGAGTCTGCACTTAAGTTGTCAGGGGTACAATCATATATGAACAATAATAATAATAATAACGCTGATGGACTGTCTAATCATTTGGATGTGCTTAATGATTGCAAAGGAGTGGTGTTTTCGTGGATTTCAAGGAAACTTCCGCATGATTCAGCAGACAAAGCATTTCGGATATTGTCTGCCTGCAAAGTTAATAAAGGTGTGTTTCTTGAAATTTAATACTGTGTGCCTTTGTACTGATACTTCTCTTTTACATCTGTTATTATGTCTCATTGAAATGTCAGAATGGAGTCTTCACTAATATAGCCCTAATTGGTTTCTATTTTATGTTTTGTTGACTCATAATAAGTTGTGAACTTTCAAGCACCCTGGAATGGTTTAGGTACTTTTTTTAGTTATATTTCTAGCTCTACCTTAGATGAGAATTTCGTTATAGTTACTGGTTTTAATATGTTATTTATATATAGATCTTTTTTGTTTGTACAGTATTATGATATGATTTATGATTTGATTGTGGTGTTCTTTTTCTTTTGTTTGTTTGTTTAGGTCCTTCTCTATCCATATCAAATCTGTCTGTGTATGAAATTCATGAATTCTGATAATATGTGAAGTAAATGAAACCTATTAACATGAATCACTTGTGCAACTTGTTCTGTTCAGGAGGTTTTGGTACATCACTACACCATTCAATAATGCATGTCTGTTTTAAAAATTCTAAGAACAATCACCTCTATGGAATGCAGCGTGCCCTTTGGATTTGATGCAGCCATCAGAAGTGATTTCGGCATGCCGCAATATGGCTGCCCCCAGTCCTTCATGTTGTAGGTCGCTAAATAATTACATAGCTGGGATACAGAAGCAAATGTTAATCACTAACCGGCAAGCAATTTTATGCGCAAGCATGTTTGGGTCCTTGCTGCAGAAAGGTGGTGTGATGACAAATGTTTATGAGCTCTGTGATGTAGATTTGAAGGATTTTAGTCTCCAAGGTATGAATAAGATTGTGGATCCTTTTTTCTCTCTGTTTCTTTCCTTCTCTATTTAATTTCTCGTTTAATATGTTTTCTGGTTTGCTGATCAAGCTCACTATTTTATGTTTTCTCTGTTTATTTTTTGCTGGAGCAGCATATGGACTAGAAGGTACTCATCTTACCTCCTTATATTTTATTTTGCTGAATAGGGAGTATATTGTATTTCATACTTAAATTTCTGCACTTGTATAATTAACTTCGAAATTCAATTATGCTTTGAGCCTTTATTTTTATTTTCAAATTTACTGAAATATATCTGTGATAATCTCCTATTCGTCTAATTCATGGTATTGCTAATATCACCTGATATTATTGGGTTTGTGTTTTACTACATGCTTTATGTACACTTGTATATAGATAGGCATTATCCATTCGTAAGCACATTTTTAGATGTGTGTGTGTGTGTGTGTGTGTAATGACTTGTACCTTAAAACATAAAAATCAAATTGTTTCATGCAGCCCATAGAGACCCTTAGTACCTTGTCTTACTTAAGTTATGTTTTAAAATCTTTTAGCTGCTTGATGTATTAGATCGCCCCATGCCAGATATCTAAAATTGCTGTTCAAGTCTTTAGATCCACAATTAGAAAAAAAAATCCTTATAATTATTTCCCATATTAGTTAGTAATAATATTATATAGTCTTTGAAAATAGTTGGGAGCTTTCCTCACCCACCTCACCACCAGTATTCTTGTTTCTCAATCAAGCAAAGTGTCAATTTTCATTATAATATATGTTTGTAATTTGACGTGTTCATCGTCCAACTCTTTAAAAATATCGATTTGGGTTTCTGCCAAAACTGTTATGCACACAAAAACTTCTACATTTCGATTGTTCCATATTTTCTTCAAATTTTGATATTGGTCTTTTCATTTAAATTGGATTAAGTTCTGGAACATCTGATTGCAGGGTGTTTACTTCCTAGCCTACCTGCAGATATGGTGTTTGATAGTATAGCAGGCTTCAGCTTTACCTGTGATCTGACGGACAATATTGAAGCTCCATGGCCATCATCATCATCCATGACATCATTGTCTCTTTGTGCTCCTGGTAATTTGAATTGAGAAAGCCTTCCATTATACCTTCTATTCATCTTATTATTGTCTGAAAAAGCTGCTCATAGTAACTTGTGTCTGACTATCCAGAGATGTCTCTGCCTGCACTGCCCATGTCACGGAATTCGGGTAATCCTGGTGCGTATATTATGTCGAACATTCTACCATTTTGATGTCCCAGTAGAAATTTCTGAATGCTCAGTGTTAACAAAGTAATTTAGATTAACATATGACTATTTTGGTGGTGCAAACCAATCCAGGCTGCCTTGGAGATGGAGTGGATCTATTCGCGGTACAAATTCTTTCACTTTTTGCTTTCAGTGCAGTATTGTTTTAAGCACCGTTTTAGCAGAGCTCTGGGCTACATTTGAGTTAGAGAGGGCTTCAGAGATTTACCTTATGAGTGATTGTATATTTTCAGCTCGTTCACGTATATAGCTTTCTTTAAGCTTCTCCGTGTGTTTTCTTCACTTTTCTTTATTCATATTTTACTTATCGTGAGTCAACTAGATGTGTAGGTTGTTCGTTCTGTTTGAAATCACGGGGGGCGTAGATTGGTTTGTGAATCTTTGATCCATCATGTACCTGATAAGTATATGATATAAATTGTTGTCTTTGTAAACGTTGTAGCATGTACTAGCCTGTACGTTCCTAAACAACATTTTGATTTAAAAAAAGAAGTAAAAAAAGTAATAAAAAAGAACATTTTGAAAAAAAAATAAAAAAAATACTCCAAGTTACGTATAAAGTTAGATCATTGATTCATTGGTTATCAATGTAGTTAAACAATAGATTTTTAGAGAGATAAGAAACTCTTTACTCTAGAGCCAACAAGTCTCAGACAAAGTTTATAATATTTCCAATAAAAATTTGAGGAATTATCCACACATCACATCTCGTGTTAGATTTTAGATGTGGCATGTAGCCTAACATTGGGAGTTCTTCACATTGCCTGATGCAGTCTTTAACTTTCATTAGGTCATACTAGACCAATTAGTACTCAAAAACTTTGAATGAAGCGTGCACGTTTCTTAAGCAGTTAAGCCGTTGACTGCTAAGTTCAAAGATCTCTTCTAAGTTGAAAGGTACGTAGTCCTATATCCCGTGTGCTCGACTCCTATTTAGGAATATAGTTTTGGCAAATTGCAAAATAGCGCGCCCATCACCTCTGGGTGGAAGTTTAATATCACTAAATATCTGGGGGGGGGGGGGGGATAATTTAATATCACTTAATTTGCAAGTTACATAATTTTGCCATATATCAAAAGTGGAGTAACATATTACATAGTACTAATATGGAGTGTAGTATGTTATAGTTATTGATTCAGATATTATCATATAGTATAATAGAGTTCCTTTGGAAGCCTAGGACTAAGAATCACTTCCAGAGGCTCCAGCTTTGGCAGAGCAAGTCCCAATCCTTCTCCCATATCAACTCTCTCTCCATTACGCGTCGATAGATCAAACCCTTGAATCAGACGTGCGAGCGTAAGGCAAATGACACGGAGTCCAAATATCATCCCAGGGCACATTCTTCTCCCGGAGCTAAACGGAATGTACTCAAAGCACTGCCCTTTGAAGTTCACCTCTTTCTGCTCCTCCATAAATCTCTCTGGCTTAAACGCGTCAGGTTCCGACCACACGCTCGGATCCCGATGCAGCTTCCACAGATTCACGATCAAGCGCGTGCCTTTCGGAACGTGAGAGTCGCCCACGTGGCAATCTTCTGTGGCCTCGCGGGGCCCAGCCAGCGGGCCCGGCGGGTACAACCTTAGCGTTTCTTTGACAATGGCGTTGAGGTAACTGAGGTTCGGGATGTCCGATTCTTGAACCCATTTGTCTCGGCCGATGTTGGTCTCGAGCTCGAGCTGGGCAGTCTTCAGGGCGTGTCGATTGTTTAGCAATAGGGATACGGCCCAAATGAGTGTCTCTGCTGTGCTCTCTGATCCTGTCAAGATTAGAGTCTGGTCGACAGTGCAAAATATCAGTTTTCTGGAGAAGTGTATATAGACCCATTTACTCTTAATATCAATATGGTTATTAATATTAAAGTAAAGTTTTTATTTAAAATAATAATTTTTTTTCTTTTTTTTTTAAACATATTTTTCTTATCTTTATTTAATTTTATATAATTTTTTTAAGTTTTTATTATTTTTTAACAATAATTTAGTGAGTAGAAATCTCTCCTAATAATAATTATATGAGAGATTTTGGAGTGGAATTCCTTTATATTTTGTAAAGAGATCCTTTTAAATTTATGGACTTTTAATTTTATTTTATTTTAAATCTATGGATTTTTAAAAATTTGGATGAAATAATTACAAACTTTAAAAGTCTAAAAATATCCAATTAAATTTCAAACCAATACACACCGGAGTTATTGAAGATTATATTCAATCAATTAATATAAATGTTAACATTTCGAGTTTTTAGAACGAATTAGTCAAAAGGAAATTTTGCTGGTAAAATTTGCTTACCAGCATTGTGGCCTTGACGATGGTTTCCCGGTCGTAACCATGGACGATTTCGTCCTCCGAAATCGCCGACAGCAGCACATCCAGGAAATCAGGACAATCAGTACTTCCATAATGATCACTACTCTTCCTCATTCGAATTCTCTCTCGAACCCAAACCTCGAGCACCTTGTCCATCTCCTTACCGCACTCTTTCATCCCTCTCAAATACCCTCCGAAGTCCAACCATTCCAAACACGGGATCGCATCGGACAAAACAAACACCCCACTTAGGTACAACGCTTTCTTCACAGCTTCTTTAAACTCCCTATCCTCGTCTTCGCAAGAATACGAAAACCTCTTTCCAGCCAACATCGTAACGGTTATATTAAACGTCATATGCTCGAGCATAGAGCCCAAGGCCAATGGCATTTTCGTCGATTCATTGGATTTCGAGTGCAAATGCCGGAAGAAACGATCAAATTCCATCGCCCGGACTCGGCCGAGGCTTTCTATACGTCGGGCGGTCAACAGCTCGAGGTTGACCATCTTCCGGATCTTTCGCCAGTAGGGCCCATAGGGGGACAGGGCGAAGGCCGCGTTCATATAGAACATGCGCTTTCCGATGGCCATGATGGGCCGGGTGGCGAAAATCCGGTCGTTGGTTGTGAAGCATTCCTTGATGACTTCTCGATCGCTCACCACTAGGGCCCGGAGGGAGCCGAGCCGGAGAGTGAAGATCGGGCCGTATTTGTCGGCCATGGATCCGAGGATACGGGCAGCCGGGGCCCGCCCGGTGAGGAGTTGGAGGTGGCCGATGATGGGCCATGGCCCGGCCGGAGGCCCGTTTGGTTTGTGTTTGTGAAATTTGATAGTGGCTAGAAGGAGGAGAGGAATTATTGCTAGTAAGATGGAATGAAGGAAATCCATTTGATGTGGGAATGAAGTGATGAATCATATGGATGAACAAACAATGTGCTTGTTTATAATGTACGAACTAATAATAATGTATGATCGATATGATCCGAACCCCCACATGTACCTAATGTGTCTGGTACCACCATGTGAAACGAGCTAACACTTATTATTGCATTGTGAACTTGTATTTTTTCATGTTTCATGTGGCTGAAATGGCGTGGGTTGTTAATTTTGTCAAATCAAATCGAATCGAAAATTTGGTTAATCAAACTATTTAATTAAAGTGTATGTTTATAAATTGAAAATCCAAATGGTTTTAGAAATTCTTGGTTTGGTTTTAAAGAATTATTTCGATTTAGTTTGATTTCATTCGATTTTAACCAAATATTAATTAAAAAATTAAATAATAGTTGCTCATTTGATTAGAAATTAAATATAAAAATAAAATTCAAATTATTAAAAAAGCTGGAAAAATAAAAGGTAATATTAGGTTATGAGGCAGATTGCTTTTTAATATTATTTTGAACAACTATTCTTTTTTACCTCATTTTATTTTTAAGGGTTGTATATTTATTACTTCTTTATTTATTAGGGTATTTGTATTCTTTAAATACGAAGTAAGAGTATTTTTTAAAATGTATAAAGTCGTAAATACCCTTACAATAATATTAAATAATCTTTCATTGATAAATAATATTACGGTAACATATATTAATTTAATAAAAGCGTTACTAAATATATATAAATATATTAAGAATCTAAATATTTTTTCGCAAAAATCAGTAAATATATTAGTAAATATATTTGCACAAACATATTATATGTTATATATATATATATATATATATATATATATATATATATATATATATATATATATGTGTGTGTGTTAATATCAAAATTTTTGCTTGCATAATTTGAGAAAGCATTAGTACATATGTATTTATAATTATAGTTGTTGTATGTACTATATGTGTTATTCTTCATGTAAATTATATTCATCGTTTTCAAACTAATTTTAGTTATATTTATGATAGTTTTAATTTTATGTATACTTATTTGGGTTTCTAACATGTAAATTATATTCATCGTTTTCAAACTAATTTTAGTTATATCTATGATTGTTTTAATTTTATGTATACTTATTTGGGTTTCATTAATTATATAGTTTTAATTTTAATTGTATTTGTAAGTGTTTCTTTATCTATAATAGTTATGATTTTATTTGTATTTTATTGATTATATCTATGATAGTTTTGATTTCAATTTTACTTATAAGTGTAGAGGATGAATTTAGTTATTACTAAATGATAGTTTTAATTTTTTTTTTACTTATTGGTGTTTCAGTGATTATATGATAGTTTTAATAATAATTGAATTTGTAAGTGTTTCTTTATTGATAATTTTGATTTTATTTGTATTTCCTTGATTATATCTATGATAGTTTTGATTTTAATTGTACTAGATTTTATATTTGAAAGATACATTCTTGCCTTGGGTTCGGAATCGTGAATGACTCCAATAATTCGCGTTCCTATGGTCGATGGTTCGATCTGAGATAGATTTTTTTGTTGAAGAAGCAAGAACGATGCACTTTAATAAATCTCAAATTTGATTTTTTTTTTTGAAATTTTATTGGAGTGTTTATTGGAATTAGTGTAAAATATGAGAGTGAGGAATGAATGACGTGACTGACTGTGAAAAATAATACGGAAATAATAGGGGTTTGAAATTTTACTTTTTTAAATTAATTTAGTGAATTTTGAAATTAAAAAATATAGTATTGTCCAAGTGCCTTATATAATAATCAGGAAAAAGTATATGTACTATTTATGATATAACTCATAGAAGTGCCTTCATCCATGATTTCTCCATAATAAAATCATAAAAATTAGAAATTATTAGCATATTATTTTATTTATAAATAAATATTTTTTTTTATACGTTTTGGTTCGATTTATCAATTAAAAAACTAAACTAAAAGGAAAATCGAAAAATTAAAAAAATTTAAACGAAATCGAATTAATTTGGTTCAATTTATTTAATCGAATAACTTCAATTTGTTATGATTTGGTAAGTTATTGGACCAATTGAGAATTGACACTCTAGACAAATTATTTACAAAGAAGTGTGACATGTGACAATTAACTGAATTAAGTATGAGAAAAATAGAATACAGTACTTGTTTGGTTTCATAATAATTGCATTTTTTTAAGCCAAACAATGATACTTCAATCGTCGTCACTTTGATATATACTTATATCGTCTTGAAATTTGATAAAACAAAAATGTTTTTAAAATGTTTTTTCACTGCTAAATTTAAAATTTCATTTCAATATATGTGTGTGTTTTGACGGTTTTGCCCATTTAAACATTTTTCCAATTTGCCATCATCTGAATACCCAAAGTCCAACCCACCAAACCAAACCCAGGTACGAAAAAGCCAAACACCGATTAAAATATTTATATTTAATTCAATTAGTAAAATAAAATTTAATGGAAAGAAAAAAGAAAACGATCTTCGTATGTTAATGGCGTCTCAGGCCATACGCACGCCTTCCTCTGATCTATGTTCGCCGGACATTTCTGTTCTCCCAATTTTACCCCTCAGGTGCATTGCTATTTGCGTTCTTCGTCTTCTCTTCCTGATATACATTCATTGATCCTCCGACATGATTAGTGGTTGTGCGATCGTAGTTCATGTTGCAGTGATTTTCTTACCCTTCAATCGGAAGCGGTTAACGGGAAAAGTTACTGCTAATCATTTTAATTATCGTTAATGTTTTCTTTTGAATGAAATTGGCCAATTTTCTTTTCAAATTTATTTCTTGTTCTAGAAATTAGATCTGATTTTTTTTTTTTTTTTTTTGTAAAGCAGCAGTTGGGACCTGATCAGAAAGTCACGATTTTCTACTATGATTGAATGCGTGTGTTGAATTAAATTTACAATGATGATTTTTTCTTGGAGTTTTTATCTTCTTTTTTTTTGTTTGCAGTAGTTTATGGTTGTTTATGTAACTTATGTGATGAATTAAATTTATGATAATGAATATTTGCAGAGAGTGAGAGGCTGAGGAGTTGAGTAGACAGTAGACACAGCTAAAGGGGAGTGGGTTTTAGGTGATGTCTTTTGACGCTAACGAGAAGCAATGGAAATGTGTAAAAGGTGGTCCAGTGGCTTTTCAGAGAGTGAGTTCTATTGTTCGCGACATTGGGGAGCCTTGTCTTCATCAGTCACCTATAAAGGTTGTGATAACTCTATGAATCCAACTGCTTTTGTCTCTTTCATAATTTGCCCGTCTTTCCAATTGGTTAAGGATATTTAGTAAAATTGTTTATTTGCATTGTGTTATGCATTTTGATGTGATTTTGATTGGATGCAAAGAGTGGTAACGGTCATGTTATATCTTCTTACTCTATGCCATTAATTGGTTATCTTATTTGTATAATGGGGTGGCTTCCTCATCTTCAGAATATAAAATCCATGGAGAACAATAGTCTAGAGCACCCAATTGTCCATTGTCTTTGGTTTTCAAATTTTTTGGGAATATATGACCAACAGTGCAAGATTATCTCAATAATCTTATACGTCTTTGATCTATTGATTAACCCATACTCTGGTATTATTTGGGAGACCAGATATTGTAGAAGATTATAGTTTGTTTGTTTTTGAGGTAACGGGGAAAGAAACAAGATTTTATTACATGGAAAAGAAAATGTTTTCTATGTAACAAGTCCAAACTCCAAACCTGGTCTTTATTCATAAGAAACTAAATCCAGCAAAGAATCTTGACAGTACCATGAATCTGGATGATTGATTTTTCGAGTAGGAAAGCAAGCTCCTTTTAGATAGACTCAAAGGCTAATTGCTTATCTTTTCGTTTATTTCTCTTATAGATATCTTTTTTCCATCTTAGATGCCTCCTTAGGTTTTCATACTATACTTCATTTTGAGTTGAATAATTTGTTGTAATTGTTATTGTTAATTTCTAAAGATACATTTGAAGATGGGTAGGGTGGAAAACAGTTTGGTGAATTTTTATTTTTGAAGGGTATTTTGTACAAAATATCTGATTTGTTCAATCTCGAGTTGCCTTTTAATTAATTCAAGCCTTAAAGTTAAATGTGTGTAGTGTATCTTTATGTGATTGCTAATTTGGTTGCATGTTGATTCCTGCCTAAGTTACTGGGTCAGTTTGGAAATGCCATCAAGATAACGCTGATTGGTAATACTAGTGCTAAAAAAGTAAGTACTGACGATTTAGAACGCGAGATTTATTTATTAATGTTGTGATGTCGCAGGGGACATTCAATGTTAGTAAATTTATGTTTTTGTATTCTGGTTTCAGTAACGAATATTTTGAAGAGTGGTGTCGTACTTATTTGGAGATTTTTCACTATTTTATTTTGACATCTACAGATGAGCAAAATGCTTAAGCCAGAAAAGTGGCAGGCAACCTTTGACACCGATGGAAAGATTATCGGTTTCCAGAAAGCGTTGAAGTTGATTATTCTTGGTGTAAGTGCTTCAACAGCAGGTTGCAATCTTTTGTTATGATTTTTTTTTCCGCTTATTTTCATCCCACGGAGTTAAGCCTGTTGTGAACCTTAGGTACTACTATATTATGATTTTATCAGTCTTATCTTAATTATGTATTATCTTGTTATGGCCCTGGCCCCTGTATAATATATTGTCGACAATATTCTTTTGTATTCTCTGAATTATAATCTATGTAGTTGTCTTTAACATATAAATGGTTAAAAAACAACTACGGTGTTGGACTCGAGGGAGTAGACAAGGATGGATTCTTGATACCCAGCTACCTCCGAATTTGATAACTAAATGATAATTTCTTAAAAATATAAATAAACAATATTTTGCCTGAAGTTTGTTTAGCTATGGCACACCCCTCAATGATTTTCTGTTCACACCCCTGGTTGGAATGAGTAGAAATTAATGTTACACCTTTCTTTGTAACTTTATTTTATTTTGGATTACCTATGCTACCTGCTAGGTGCTCAAAGCCATGGTGGATACACAGTTTTCAGCTTTATAGAGAGGACTGAGGAGGTTGTTAGATAGGGGTACATAATATATGTATGACCAAGTGCAATAACCATAGCATCATATACTCAAACTTATAGCTTAGAATATGAATGATTGGAAAGGGGTTAGCTTCGAACAAGCATACATGAAAGAATGATAAAGTACGGACAACTTCCTTTGGGATTTGTAAATTGTTCTTGCGATTTGTTAGAAACATAATCCTGTTTGGTTCCAGTATCGAATCCTATTCGAAACCCAATTTTTTATTGTAGATAAAAGATGCAGAATTACAAGTATGTAAGTGGACTTTAATCAAAGTCTTTTTTTCCAAAAAACGGAATTTATAAATGAAACCCCAGTTATTTATCTGTATTAGGAAAGTTAGGGTAATAAGGTTGTAGGTGTACTTAGCTTGATTGACAAACCTATATCACATGTTCAGTAAATAACTTTTAGCCAAAATTCTAATTTATCTGACATTAATCCCGTCCTCAAACTTCTTAGTCTTTCGTGTCAATCTTGGAATCTTATGGTAATGTATTTTTCATAGAAGTAGTCTGGGCAAAACCGTTGGAAGTTTATCCTAGTCCACGCATCCATATTCACACTTAGAACCAGTTATCACTGCCTTCATCTCTAATGATTCAACCATCAATTATGTTATGGATCTAAGTTCTAGTTAAGCTTAGTTTTTATTTTTTAATCTTGGAGTGCGTTATTGATAACCATGTGGTTGGTTGTATTTTTTTGTTTTTGTGTGTGTGTGGGTATTTGGCTGCTTTTGGTGGGAGATGAATTCAATGTTCCTGAGTCCGGACAGCCTCTATGGTTGAAACTACTTTTTGTTCATCATTTATTTCTGCATTACAGGGCGTGGATCCATCCATAAGGCCTGAAGTCTGGGAATTTCTTTTGGGCTGTTATTCTTTGAGCAGCACTGCTGAATATCGGAGTCAATTAAGAATAGCTAGGAGGTAATAGTCTTTCTGGCCACTTCTTCATATTTATGTTCAGGAAAGAAAAGCATCTTTCCGTCTGAGATATACAGTTGTTTTTCCATCGTGTATAGGAAACTGCCTATTAATGAACTATGAATTTCTTGCAGAGAACGTTACAAAGACCTTGTGAAGCAATGTCAAGTGATGCACTCGAGCATAGGAACTGGTTCTCTTGCCTATATTGTAGGGTCGAAAGTCATGGATATGAGGATTAGTTCAAAGGAGGATGGGGGAAAGGATACTGAAGCTCAGAGTGGACGAATTACAGAAGCCAGTGGTGACAAGATAGAAGATAACTTTGTTTTGGATTGTAAATCTCCAGATAAATCTTACACATGTCAAAAGGAAAGCTCTAATGACTCTGGTGACCTTGTATGTGTACGAGGCAGTGCCATGGGAGATGCATATGATTCCTCTGATCGTGTACCTTCCCCTGATCCATGCAACTTCAGTTCCCCCACTGCTCATGGAACACGCGAGTCAAATTTTGTAACCGAAAGTTATTTGGATTTTCCTGCTCTACCTGTTTTTGATTTGTTCCAAGAGAATAATGATGATACAGAAAATTTACACGAGGACAAATGTTTAACTCGGCGTAAGTTGAGATATGAAGATGAGCAAATGCACAGTTTTCAGATTGACGATAATGCAGATCTTGTTGTGGAATCGCATAGTTTCCCTTCTAACGGCGTGTCCCTTTTTGACAACTCCAAAAGTGAAATTATTAATGATGTGCATGAATCTCCTCCCCGTTCAAGTAATCTAGAAAACGGAGCAGATTTGCTCAATAGGCTTAGAATGTCAGATGCTACAGACACACCAGCCAAATATGCAACAACATCGCAAGGAGGAGCCAATGAAGACAGAGTGTCCGAATGGCTTTGGACCCTGCATCGAATAGGTAAACAAGTAAAAGCTCCCCCCACACCCCTCTCAATTTTCTGTTAATAAAAAGATTTGTTATCATTCAGTCTGGGTAAATAATATCTTTCTTTTTTCAGTCGTCGATGTAGTCAGAACTGATAATCATCTCGAATTTTATGAGGACTCAAAAAATCTAGCCCGGATGTCAGATATTCTTGCTGTCTATGCGTGGATTGATCCTGCAACTGGATATTGCCAAGGTTTTTTTAATATGTAGTATTATTTCTTTAACTGTTGAAATTATCTTCTATTTTGATGATCCATGTCGGCATTGACTTCGGATTCTTGCTGATATACAGGAATGAGTGATTTATTGTCCCCCTTTGTTGTTCTTTTTGAGGATAATGCCGATGCCTTTTGGTGCTTTGAGATGCTTTTAAGGAGAATGGTATGGTAAATTTTTGTTTGAAGTTATCATTTGTCATTTTCTGCTCTTTTGTAGTTTGTTAAAATGAGATACATAATTCTTCAGCGGGAAAACTTTAAGATGGAAGGACCAACTGGTGTCATGAAGCAATTGCAAGCACTCTGGAATATATTAGAACACTCAGACAGGGAGATGTTTTCTCACTTGTCCCATATAGGTGCTCAAAGCCTTCACTTTGCTTTTCGTATGCTGTTGGTACTCTTCCGTCGGGAATTATCTTTCAATGAAGCTCTTTGTATGTGGGAGGTTTGTTCTTAGAATTTGTACATCTTAATCCTCTTTTGTTACACTATGATCCAAATATGCGTTAGTTGGGTCTTGGCTTAGTTTGTTGCGGTTCACATGAAGCACTGCTCTTTGACTTGTTCCAACAACAGTGTTAAGGGTTGAGACAAGCATATTATTATCTTTCGTGGAACAAAGTTATTCCTTCAGTTTTTTCTTCCTGTATTAAACAACTTCTTCAGCAGCTAATCTCTAATGAAAAAAGTCCAATGCTGATCAGCACTTTCCTGGACCCAGTAGTAGTTTATGCTGTCCTGATGAGAACATTTTTTTTAGTTGTACAGTTTGGAAGAAGTCAATATCAATGAAGTCTCTGGTTTAGCTATCTAGATGTGAGTCATTATTGAGGACATATAGGGTAATGATTGTAGATTAGGGTATGCCTTTAATACTTAGTTGATAATCTCTTAGGTATAATATTAATCAATCAAGTTACGAGGCACTCGGGAAGCGACTAGTCGCTTCTGGCAAAGCTTCTAGAAGGACGTCGCATGACTTAAATATTTTTGCTCAATTTTTTATTTTTCCATGCAGATGATATGGGCTGCAGATTTTAATGTTTCTTTGACCTGTCTTTTGGACGAAAACTGCCCGGAAGTATTAGCTATACAGTTAACTAAGGAAACAACGGCAGAGTCTGGGGAAGAAAGTACTGATAGTGTGGGACCAAAGGGTGGGTTCCCACCAAAACAAACAACATTAGAGCGATCAATTTCTGATGACACTGGAGTGGCATCTGTAACAACTAGACCATTTTGTGGATTGACAAAAACCTTCTGGTCAAGGAATAACCGTTTTCAGATACGCACACTTGTATCATCAACAAATAATGGTGATGATGAATTGCCCGTCTTTTGTGTAGCAGCTATTCTCATTATGAACCGGCAGAAAGTTATCAGAGAGACTCATTCAATTGATGACCTGATTAAGGCATGTGAATAATTCTTGTCTTATGCCATTTCTTTGATTTTATCTTTCACTGCCTACTATTGAAGGGATTTCTGTTTTTTTTGTTATGTTTTGCATGACTTCAGTTTGGAGATAATGTTGCTTTCTAAATGCTTTTCGTGTAATAGGCTACTGAAAGAGCCTTATATGTTTTTTAATGAAACGAGACCAGGGGCAAATCTCCTAGGGTTTATATCTTACACTTGTTGCAGTTAAGACTTAAGACAACAAAGTAAACATTATATACTCTTGCGATACAAAGGTTTTAAATGCTGGAAAATCATCTCTTTCAGTCTAAATTCGTTGACCATGATTCTGCTCTAATGGTTATTTATGCTTCTTCCTTTGCACTGGGCACTGTGCTTTGTACTACTTTAATGATGTAAGATGTTACTTAAGTTATCTGATACTAAGAGCTATAGTATAATTGTGTGTTCCTAATTGTCACTTGGGCTTCAGTAGATGGACTGAATGATTTAAATTGAAATGGCCTGGTCTCTCTTTCCATTTTATAATAAATCGATTCCTTCGATTAGTATAATACTGCAGTTCATTGTTTTGCTTCTGTGTATCTTCATTATACACAGAACACTTGCAGCTGGGGCTGATTTTGTATCAGTTGAAAAATATAATCTGTGAAATCAGCTTTTCTCTCATCTCTCTTGAAATCTTATTTATAAACGAACACTTGCAGATATTTAATGATAATATATTAAAGATCAGAGTCAAGAGATGTGTACGTACTGCCATAAAATTGCGGAAGAAGTACTTTTGCAAGGTTGGTTCGGTTAAATCCCACGTGTTCTGTTCATCTCTTGTATGTTACATTTTCATTGATGCATGTTACATTTTCATTGATGCCTAAGATATGATTCTCTTGACAATTATTGTTGCAGCTCTACATTGAAGTAATTGTAAGATCACTATAGTGGTTTTGAATAAATATTAATTTAGTGCAGTTTATGATACTTCATCATTTCCCCTTCTACCTTTTCATAGCAAGATTTTACACGCCATGCATATATTTGGGGTTAGTTTCTAATTATGTGATTCGTGTTTCTAGCATGATGCGCCATATCTTACCTTTTTTCTCTCATCATGGCTATGTAATCCCAAAATCAATTATACTTCTCATATGAATAGTCACTGGTTTTGATAAACTAATTTATGTTTTGGAATAATTTCCTCCATATAGTTTGTTCTTTAAGATAGCATGTAAACAATATATTAGTTTATATTTGAGGTGTGCTATCCTCGACTCTGTCTGCCACTTGTCAAACCTTAGTGTTCTAACACTTTGATCCTCCTGCTTGAAACAGCTAATCAAGAGTAGGAGTCTAGCAACTCAGAACGGTAGCTAATTTGTATCTTATCTATACATGGCACTCTGAGACCTTGTTGAAGAATTCGAACTTTTTTTAAGGTATAATATTATTGAAATCTTTTGTCTTGATTCACGGCTAGCGGTTATTTACTTACTTTTGTGTGATGCAAACCTCAATGTTTGTTATAGTTAGTTATTCTTCCTTCTTCGGCTCGCTTATGTGATGGTTCTAGTTTCGGGATTTCACTTGCAGGACTAAGAATGACATGGAGTATTTTTGGTTGCTTGGTCTGTTCAGAATTGTCAATGCAGGTTAGGATATTAGTTTCCATTGAGGTATTATTATGATTGCTTGAAGAGAGATTCCTACTTGGTCGATTTTTCTAAAACTACTATATCAATGACCGAAAGATAGTGTATACTATTACTAATCGATGTGAAAACGTTTTTTGTAGTTCATTTCTTTGTCTAGGAATCATTATACAAA
Source organism: Euphrasia confusa (assembly GCA_954870475.1). Classification (NCBI taxonomy): domain Eukaryota; kingdom Viridiplantae; phylum Streptophyta; class Magnoliopsida; order Lamiales; family Orobanchaceae; genus Euphrasia; species Euphrasia confusa. The sequence goes on along the minus strand of OX940955.1, from coordinate 37,634,110 downwards.
CACAATACAAAGATCTTACTTCAATCCAATTTGTTTGGGATTTCACTATATTGTATCACATGAAAGACAAACTCAAATTGTGGACCTATTGAGATAATTGTACTTCATTTTTTTTTTTTTTTCATATTTAAACCTTGAGTTAATGATGATTTTATTTTTATAACAAAAAACATTTTCCTATTCTAAGTGTAGTGGAACCAATTTAATAAAAGCTACCACTTACAACTTTATATTAATTAAAACAATGTGAGTTGCCACTTACATATGACATAGTATACAAAATTGTTTTTGATTATTATATATAAAACCCTTAAAGCATAACAAGACAAAAAACACTTGTAGTATTTTATTATTCATTAAACCAAGGGACCAAAACTCCTAGTATTAATTATTATATAGATTGGATTACATTTTTGTATGAAAAAATAGTAAGAATTTGCTCTCTTCGTTGGAACGATACCTTTTGAGACTTATTGAGAATTGTGCCCAACATTGATATTTGTAATTTTGTATGCTATAAATTAATTAAATATGATTCCATTATTATGACTTTACACTTATTAATGTATACTCATGCCACACTTGTTTTTTAATTATATATATCAAAATAAAAATAGTTTTAACACTCATTTTTTTCAACAATTTTATAGAAATCATTGCTGTAAAGTTGAATTTCTAATTTTATTCACTTTATTTTTTTTTTTCGTAACAAGTAGTGGTATAATAGGAGTACTGTGTAATTTCATGTTTCCACTCCCTAGTGCCATAGTAACAAAGTATTGAAATCACGTTTCTTGTAAATTTTTCTAAACTTGAATTTGAACTTTTATTAAAAGAAAAAAAAAAAGAATTGTGCTCCACTTGCTTTCTTATTGTAGTTTTGTTTTGAAGTTAATACTAATGAGTTTCATTTTTATTTTATTTTTACAATATCATCCAATGTAGTTAAAAATATGCATTGATAATTGATAAATTATGTTTTTTGAAGTTGAAATTTTAAAATAATTTAAATAAAAATTAAAATTCTATAAATAAAGTACAAGTAAAATTATAATATTTTAAAAGAAATATAATTAATGTATTATGGATCTGCCTAATTACTTTTTTTTTTACTAAAATTACTGAAGGAATGATTTTTTTATAAAAATAAATAATAAATTTTATAAATTGTTATTTTTTTTTTAAATATTAATAATATTCTATTGTATACTTAAAATTATTGATTCAAATTATTTTTTATTTATTTTATTTTAATTTATTTTGAAACGAATTTTATCGAGATGAATTGAACTGAAATACTGGAGTGAAATTAAGTTCAAAAGAATAGGTTTACAAAAATAATTACCATAATTAAAATGATGTGATGTTACTTGTTAGGCTACAAAAATCATTACCAAATAGTAATTGATGAACATTATGATTATTGAATAGAAAATGATGCGTTGTTAGGTCGTTACAAAACCATTATCAAATTAACTCATAGTACTCGAATTAACTCATAGTACTCGCATCCATCACTTGCATGATTTTCTTAAATTTTCTTTTGGTTGGGTAGATTGCCACTCTCACTAGTTACAAAAATATTTTCTAAAAATTTACAATTTCTTTGATTTGAAATGGATCTCAAAGTCGACTAAGAACTTTGATTTACATTTTTTTCTAATGTTAAGTTAAAAAAATCGATTAAAATTAAACCAATTCGCTAGTTACAATTTTTATTATGGTCCAATTTTATATGTTCAATATTGCCTCCAGATTGTATCACTCTTTTTGCTTTTCTTTTTCGTCAGTTTCAAGCTAATAATGCCGTTCTTTGTTTATTTTTAAAAATACTTTTACAATTATTTTTTTATTATATTTTTTAAATATTTCTAACAATTATTTTCTTTATTAATTTGAAAATATCATTTTTATTCTTAAATTTTTTATTAAAAAATTAATAAAACAATATTTTTAATAACATATATTTAAAAAAATGTTCTATCAATTATGAAAAATTAAAAGTATTATTTCTTTATAAAATGGAATACTATTATATATATATATATATTTAAATCCAAACTCTAATGATGGTGATATCACTAGAATTAATGCCAAATATTTGGACCGACCGTAAATATTTAAAGTCCATATTGCACTTTGCAGCTGACTCACTTTACAGTAAATTAAAAACAAAAGGACTTTTTCCTGACCAATAAATATTAAGCAAAATATTAATAAAGAAAACTCCCAAATCTTTTTCTCCTTTTTTAAAAGAAGCAAATGCCATTTGATGCTGTCAATACGTCACTCTCCAATTTCCTTTTTCACAATTGGATCTTCCTTTTTTCCTCTGAACAAAATCCACTTGGAAAATAACAAAGTAACCATTATAAATAAATATGAAATTTAGGATGTCAATTCATAGTGTATATTTATTGAAAAATCAATACTGATCAATTTTTAATTAAATTTTGCAAGTGTTATCATACCTGTTGCATATATTATACGGATACTCTATATTTTCTATGTCTATTTATATGAGTGAAATGAATTTTCAATACATGTGATTATATAATAAAATAATACTGATATATACTTATATTTGATCAATTTCCAAAAAGGTGCCAAATTCAACAAAAATAACATATGTAATGTTACAAAATAGTTTGTAATATTATTTTCTTAAGTATTATACTATATTCACATTTTAAACAGAATTAGGTGTTATGTTTTCTAATGTAGTTTTTTGCAAATTATCTATCGCTTTTAACTATCGACATCAATATGCTCGTCAACCACATCTGTTTTATTAATACGAATTGTTTATGCAATCAATCGAATATGATAATAAATCACAAAATCAATCCAAAAAACCCCATAAAATAAAAGTATGCACAAAGTCAAAATATATTATAAGAGGAATAGACGAATAGTAAACAATCATTGTTTTGTTAAATACTCCGTATTTAGTTAAGCCTGTTAAGAATTTTTGTACTATAATATTTTCCATAACCACAATAATTGTATATTTTGCATAAAAAATACACTACAGTACGTGTTTATAATATTATTCTGTATTCATCATTTATTTTATTTTCTTTTATTATATTAATTAGCCCATGACGCAATATTAATCATTAACCGGTACGATATGCATTAAAAAATAATTCGCCCGACATCAAATACAAAACGAGTTAAATGGGTTTGACCCGTAACCAGTAACTACCGCCCTCTTTTATTTTAGTACTCCAACTCTCTCTCTCTCTTTGTCTACTGTTATTTTTATTTTGATGTATATTACTCCATATTAAAAATGAAATAATTATTTTGATTTTATATTTTTAAATTTAATAATTACTTATATATATATTTTAATTTTTTTCACACATTTTTAAATTTAATATTATTATTATTATTATTTAAAAATTTACTTGCATAATATATTCGTACGTCTGTGCATAATTTATTGAGATGTCCAAGTATTTAATTTTAATTTAGCACACGCGTCCAACCAAAATATATAAATAGGCACACCTCAAAGTTGCTTCCATTTGTATTTTTATTTTTGCTTTTATTAATTTATAATTTTAAAATGAATTTAATACTTTTTTCCCTTTTACGCCTTCACCTTCACTGCACTTCAAAAATTCAGAATCTTTCAGCTGAACTCTTGTTCCAATCCCTTTTAATCCTTCATTTATCAGGGTCCTTTTTTTTTTCTAATTAATTATTTGTATTAATCTAAGTTTTATTCAGAAATTAATTAATTTCTTTTTTCACTAGTTTTAAGTTGAATCTTGATTTGTTAATACAACAGTGAGAGAGATTTTGTCTGTGTATGCATGTATGTGTAAGCTCTGATGGGTAGCTCAAGCGGGTCTTATAAAGATTCGATTTTTAATAATAATAATAATAAAAATAAACAGGGGATTTTCAATGGAAACTCTGTCTCTGTGCATGGAGGGTGGGGTATGCCAACTTTCCAGCACCAGAAAACCATTTCTATGGATTGGAGCTCAGAAGAACAAGCTTTATTGGAAGAGGGTTTATCCAAGTCAGTCCTTTTTTATTTTAATTTTATTACTTATTTTTTAATTAAAAAAAAGTAAATTTTATTTTATGGTTTCTTGGTATGATTTGATTCTTGGAATTTCTATGCTGTTATTTATGGTGTGTTTTTTGGTTGTGGGTGGTGGTGTTGGTTGGTTCTTGATTTTTATGGAGGGACTTTGATTGGTTCTGCTTTTGTTTTATTTTCTTCTTCTAGATTTCGATTTGTTTGAAGAGATGATTAAATGTCGATGATAGAATTGCTGTGTGGTTTATTTCTGTTTTGATATCTTCGATCGGCTCTTGTTGTCGATGTGTCTTTGTCTAAAATAAAAGTTCAAAACAAGGCCTTTCATTCTCTCTGTTCTTTCTTTGAATTGAGGCTGTTTCTACAGAAAAAAACGTGCAACTAGAATTATATAGGTTTTCCGTGGAACATATACTGTATATAGTGAGGATTAAATGTGTGGTTTTGAAGGGTTTTGTTTTCTTTCTTTCTTTTAGCTTCTCAGCTTCCTTCATCCTTGCACGAGCGGCGCTCGGGTTTCTTGCTACGATTTTGTCATTTTCGAAAACTTTTATAGTCTTTCTATTTCATCGTTTTTTTACCACATTAGGAAGTACACAAGGTACACGACGACAAAACAAGAGTTATTCTGCAGCAAATCTAATCTTGAGTTTATTTTTTCTATGATATTTGTCCGTATATGCAGTAAATTTTGCAAGCAATTTGAATGTATTTTGTCGTCTTCCTCATATCTCCAAATGATAAGCATTGTAATAGATGGACGGAGTATTTCCTTTGTTAAATCTTTCTAGTTTTCTATTAGGTGCATTTTCAACGTTTTTTGCTATTTCTTAGTTTGTTGGTGACTGCCTGTCATGGTTTTGAAGCGTGTCACGAGTGAATCAAACGACTTATGGACTTTTGTATGCAATATTTGTAGCTATTCCTCCGAGGCGAACATTATCCGGTACGCAAAGATTGCTGTGCAGCTAAAAAACAAAACCGTGCGAGATGTGGCCTTGCGCTGTAGATGGATGACCGTGAGTTTATTATGCCTATTACACTTCAGCTGAATCCATTATCTTTTCTCTTTTTAACCGTATATATAAAATTACCTTTTTGCAGAAGAAAGATATTAACAAGAGAAGGAAAGAGGACTTCAATGCCAGAAAAATCAAAGATAGAAAGGTAACTACTTTACTCGAAGTCGTTCAGAGAGATTTTTTTTTAAGGCAACCAACAAAATGAATCTTTACAAATAAAACTAAAAGCCGTTTTAATACAACTGCTCACCTTTGATCTTTGAATGTTGTCATCATTCGGAATACTTATATACTAAAATGGGCCCTCAATAGCATCATTTCATTCTTTGGCCGATCATTAATTTATATATCGCACCACCTCTTAATCATTAATAATGCCACTTTCTATATGGCATTCTTCTCAGGAAAAGGTTATTGATTCTCTGTCAAAGCCTTCTTTCTTAGGCATCCAGTCGGGTTTACCTCGTGCTCAAGGAATGGTTTCTAATTGCAATAATGAGAGCACCTCGTACAATGGTTGGTTGTCTTATTTTGTGCTGAGCTTAATTTTTTCTCCTAACTCGTTTATTAGCTAGGGCTATGATTAGACCTGTTGTTTCTAGCTAATAACAATATCACATGACCAAAATTAAACTAACAAGGGATTATTGCTATATATTGGTTCTTACAAAAACCTTAACGTATACGTATTTCATATGCAGATGTCGGTGGGGCCACCCGTCAGCTACTTCAGCAAAATGCTTGGGTTTTTAAGCAGATATCCACTAACCTCGCCACTCATCAGGTGAAGCTTTTCACCTTTTAACCGTCTTAGTCGCAACACGTTTATTCTTGAACTATCTTCTTCATGTTTCATATGTATATATATATATATATATATATATATATATATATATATATATATATATATATATATATATATATATATATATATATACTCGTCATAGCTGATATAAACTCTTTAACTCTCGTATTTTTCAGATGCGTGAAAACATTTGTCTTCTGAGTCAAGCTCGAGATAACATCTTCAAAATATTGTCCAAGTACGTCATCACTCTCTTGATTAAGCGGTTTTTTTGTTGGACTTTATTTAACTTGAAAATACGAGTGTGGGTGAAAACGGAAAAAATGTGGAATAGTATTTTTAGTGAGTTTACGATCTTCTGTTTTAACACCCCTCGTCTTTTTCTTGATGTGTTGTATATGTCGATATGTTTTTCACTATTGCTCGTATACATTTATCACCGTAAAAATTGCTTTGAAGTTCAGCTTGAACGACATGGGCTCCACGATGAAGAAAATGCCTCCGCTGCCTAAGGTGGACGAAGAGCTAGCCAACTCCATTCTCCCTCCACCAGCTTTCCAAATACTACAATGATATATTTATCCAGCCAAAACAAGGACTTGGCACGTTGTTACCGATTTGCCCCTGACTTAATTTTCTTACTGATATTCCAAACAGAAGGTGATTGATTATATCTCCTTTGACAGCAAAGGCGACACCGGCATAAACGAACTTAACTCTGAACTTATTTCAAGTTACCTTGATTTGGAATTCGTCGACATTTGTTGGGAGGGAAATTTTGTAGCTCAAGTCCTAGTTTTTTTTTAGTTTAAATTTCATTGCAGAGGAACATATATTGTGGGGAAAAGACAGTGTACATTTAGGTGTATGTTTTTTAGTTTTTCCGGAACTTGATCGGTGCAAGTGTTGCAGATGTTCCTAGACAACCTTGCAGATATATTTCGATATATATCGACTTATATGCAAATATCATAATGTTCCATTGCAAAAAATGTTGCGTTTATTAATTATAAGTTTTTGTTAATTAAATTAGAATTACGAAGTATTAGAGATTAATTTTTCAAAAATATCTTAAAATAGCTACCATTCATACAAACTAATAATTTATTTAAATTTCAAATTAATTATGAAAAGAAAATCAATAAAAAGCCCACCAATAGTGGCCCAGCACCATTTGAATAATTTCAAAATTGAAAAGCCCGAAACTCACATTTCAATTTCTAATTTTATTTTTCAAATTTGTATTTCTCCCTCCCCTCTCTCTCTCTCTCTCTCTCTCTCTCTCTCTCAATCTCAGATATCATACGGTTTCAGGGTTGTGCTTTTCTACTTTATACCTTTAAGCATTAACTCACCAGCTGCCGTTCGCAATTCCGACTGCGCCGCCGCCGCCGCCGAGCAGCAGGTAATCAAAGATGATTTACTGCTTTACCCTTTTTTCCTCTCGTAATTGCGTTTGAGAAACCTGCTATCAAATCTATGCTACTGCGATTCCTTATATTTTGGTACTGCAGATATTTTAGGTATATCAGTTAGTTTAAATGCAATGTAAATCAGGTCATTGTTTTATTTTAATTTTTAATTTTATATAGACTGAATCTCAGCCAGATTAAAATTATGCACTCTCTGAGCTGCGATAGGATGACGGGATGCTAGTCCATGGTTTAGCTGATATTTTATACATTGATTTTTTTTACCTTCCTATAGGTATATTAATGGTTTACGTCTGAATCTTCTTTTATTGATGTATGTATGCTAATTCAGTAATGGCTTTTCTGATCCACAGGTTTGTAAACTATGGGTGTTGAAAATTATCATGTCATAGAGCTCGTGGGCGAGGGATCTTTCGGAAAGGTGTACAAAGGGCGCCGCAAGTTCACTGGACAGGTGAGCTTGTTTCTGTTCACTTGCTAATTTCTTTCGGACTATGTCTTGTTCTAAGTATATTGAGTTTTGAGATCTACAGACGGTTGCCATGAAGTTTATCCCAAAGCATGGGAAAAGTGAGAAGGACATTCTGAACTTAAGACAGGAAATAGAGGTACAGTATATGGCGGTATTATGTTATGTATCTTAATGGTTAAATGATTGTGGCCTCCATTAGTGTACTATGATAATACTTTGAATAGTTTCTTTCACTTTGCTTCAGATGTGTAGTCATTATGGTATTTTTGGAACTATAAATTTTGTTTGCATGAAAATAACAACAGATGGTAAGAAAACAAAATAATGAAAATGGGTGCCTTTTTATAAATGATGCCTATTATTTATGTGTTTCCCTTGAAATTCAACTCAAAATGCTATATTCCTAAGCTGGGGTGTTACGCGCGTAGCTACGCCTACACCTACACTGCCTCCTGGTCAATTTCCGTATGTGATACTTTATGTTTTTATACACTAGTATTGGTAAATATTATGTTATGTTTTAGCCTTTAGTAGCCCTAAACTTTTAGTTAGAATGATAAGTATTGAATCATGAAATCGAACTTTATCTATACTATCGAGATACTTGAAAAAATAATATTGTTGAAGCTCAGTTACTAAAAAGTTGAATATAAATTGGTGAATCTGTTTAGTGTACTCATTAGGTTCTTTAGCCTGGCTTACATAGTGTTTGAACTTAATAGCAAATGCAGAAGTCAGTAGCAGTAACTAAATTGCTTTTGCATGTTTATTTGCAAGAAACCTATCCGATTTTATGTTATGCTATACTATTGTGCTTTGGTCTTATTAGTATCTACTATCTAATTTATTGTATCGTTTAGCGATTACAAAGCATTCGCTCTTGTACTTGTCTATATTTTCCACACTTTCGTGAGAGAATGATCACTTGGCCATTCAAATTACCCAGTATGGACAACATTTTTTACCCTCTCCCTGAATCATCGTCTTTTTTTTTCTCCTTTTCTCCTGTTTGCCCATTCCTTTTTGTGACACTTACAACTAGGAAAAAATGTATCTGGCGCCCTTTGTATACTATGCTAGAATTTTGCTTGGTTTCTTATTTCTCTACAATTTACATATAATAATTGTTATTGCTGCTGTCACTACTGCAGATTCTAAGAAAATTAAAGCATGAAAACATTATAGCTATGCTGGACTCATTTGAGAGCCCACAAGAGTTCTGTGTTGTTACAGAATTCGCACAAGTAATAATTCCTTCTTTTCATATCATCTTTGCTTCATTCTTATATTATAAAGCATAATGTTGCACCCGTTTGTGGTCTTGTGGGAGTGCAAGCATATGAGGTGAATGAGATTTATCATATCACAGGGGGAACTTTTTGAAATTCTCGAGGATGACAAGTGTCTTCCTGAAGATCAAGTTCAAGCAATTGCAAAACAATTGGTAATCCATTTCTTAAAATTTACTTCTGTCTGATTGCATATGATAATTGTTATAATATTCTCAGTCACATGGAACCTGAAAATCTCGTTAGTATACAATAACTGGAGCTCAAATGGTATCCTAGTTTTCAATTGCAGTATATATATTTTTATGTTAATTTTACAGGTAAGAGCACTACATTATCTCCACTCGAACCGTATAATTCATCGCGATATGAAACCACAAAACATCCTCATTGGCGCTGGATCTGTTGTTAAGGTTGTTAACTGATTATCAGTTATTTCTGTTCACATTTGTTTATACTAGGCACATTACTTTCTGAATAGAATCTTTAAAAAATCATATTGTACTATATACTCACTAGCAGCCAAGTTAGCTTCATTTCAAAAAGATAAATTGAGTTCTATTATGTGTAATCCATACAAACTGGCCAGCCGTATAAGTTTTGACTTAGTATATTTCTTTGTATGTTAAACAGCTTTGTGATTTTGGTTTTGCTCGTGCAATGTCAGCAAACACGGTTGTCTTGCGGTCAATAAAGGGTAACACTGTTGTCTTTTCTTTGTAATTCTTCTTCTTGTTGTTAGCAGTCACTAATGATTGCTTGTTAGATGGCCACTGACTTTTCTTATAAATTTATTTTAGGAACGCCCTTATACATGGCCCCAGAATTAGTTAGAGAACAGCCGTACAACCACACAGCTGATCTCTGGTCTCTTGGTGTTATCTTGTAAGGAATGCATCATTTTCTTTGTTTATCAACAAATGTCTGATTAATATTTATTTAGTGTGGTTTGACTATTCACTGGAAAACAAACAAGATTCTGACATTGATGTCCATGGCTCTAAAATTGACCTATATCTTCTTGGAAAACAATTTGTTAAAACTTACTTTACCTTATATTGTAAATAAAAAGACTGATGGCTTTGTCTTCCAACCAGTGTGTCCACACTGATATAAGATGGAGTTTAACATAGATGACTATCTCTTTAGAGTTTCCCCATCTTGTGGCTGTAAATTTAAAGTATGGGTGATGTCTAAACCATCTACAAACAGAACATTTGCATTTATAAAATCATATTAAAATGAATACTATATTTTTCATCATGTCAATACTCTTGTCATGTACCTTCAGCATATTGAGCCAGGCTAATAGAAAAAAGATAATTGTTCATCTGTGTATCAAATGTTATATGCCACTTTTAATATGAGTAATTTGTCTATTTTTTCTGGTTAGCTGTTACCTATTCTTTTTTTATTTATGTTAATGTCTAAACCCTTTGCAACCTGAGACAGGTATGAACTATATGTTGGCCAACCTCCATTTTATACAAATTCCGTGTATGCACTTATCCGCCACATCATTAAGGTACTGTGCTGTTTTCATGTGTCATCCCTCTGCCTTCATATAACTGAGTACATATTAATACATTTTATTTACTCATTGCAGGACCCAGTTAAATATCCAAACACTATTAGCTCAAGCTTCAAAAGTTTCTTACAGGGCTTGCTAAATAAGGTGTGTTAACACTTGGTATTTGTACCGTAACTTTTTCTTGTTCTTCATCATTCGAATTTGTACTTATTTTCATGTGAACAGGTTCCTCAGAGTAGACTGACATGGCCTGCTCTTCTTGAACATCCATTTGTTAAAGAAACTCCTGCTGAAGTAAGTGCAGCTGTTTTAAAGTCTTTTGTTTTGATTCGTTCTAAAGCATGCAAGCAACTATTGACTACTTGTTTGATCTATATTAAATTGACAGGAATTACATGCTGTGATAGCAGCATCTCCAAGAGTTTTTGATGCAGCTTCAAAGCAAGAAAAAAATGTTCAAAACTCTACAGGATTTACTGTTGCAAGTCCGGAGAGTAGTAAGTCTTCTCTTATTCTCCACAAGATATATGAGTCTTAATTCACTATTCTTTCACTCACAATAACTACGGATTGTATCCGATCATTATATTTTTATTTTTATATCAAACAACTTTAATCAATAGTCATTAACTATCCATCTCATTTCCATTTACACAATCACAATGTTTCATTCTACTCTTATTTTTAAGTTACTATTTTCTCCTAAAATAAATATGAAATGGCTTCCAAATTGCACCTTTAAAGTCCTCGAGTTTACCAAAAGTATTTAAAGGGTGTAGGCCTAAATTTTGTAGCATGTGGTTGTAGATAGAAGTTGTTCTGCTGCTAATGAAAATGGGATGGCTAGCTCCTCTCCAATCGATCCGCATTCCAATGGAGCTAAATCTGCAGTGGACAACGCCACACCAAAGGAGGAGTTTCCAGGGTTTCCAAGTCAGGGTGGTGTTATACCATCAGGTAAACTGAATGAAACATTTTCTATAAAATGTTGTTTAGCAATTCTATGTCCCGGAGAATTTTAGGTTATATATATTTTTTGATAATTTAATAACTTTAGAAAATACACATACTGATAAATTGATCCCTTTCATTTCTCAACGTTTTTGTTAACCTGGTTTAGGCGTTTATGTTCTAAACTCATGGGTTTTGGTGCACTGTGTCATGCACATAAGAACGGAGACATGAAATATGCACCTGTGGCTATGATATACTCAGGGTCCCACTAGACTTGTTTCAGTTGTTTGTATTAGAAATATAATGTTGTTTGATATATTATGGTTTACCTAATTTGCTCCGATGGAAATAGAAGTTCTGATCATGCATTTTCTGTTTCAGATTGTCAAGTGCTGAATCGGTTGGAGAATAATTCCCGCACGGTGAAGGGTGCGAAAGTAATCGGTGAAGACAATGAAGCATTGGCTGCTATTTTGTTACCATTGACAAAACTATCTGATGGATCCCAAAATTCATGGAGGTAAATTGATTTATGATTACCATTCCATTTTACTCGCAACATTTTGTTTTTTGGGTTTACTGTCACTATCTAATAAATTAATAATTATTTGCTTTAGTTATATTTCAACTTCATGTGTAGAAATTTCTTATAATTATCTTAATTTTAACAAGCTTTACTAAAGTATAATTGCCTTGCAATTCCAGGGACCAGGACGTTGTTACTCTGAACCAGTCCCTGAGAATTCTTTCAAATTTGATTGGTGCTGGAGCTATCGTTTCAAGGGGTATTCTGGATGAAATCATTAGTGTACTTCTTGGTTTCGCTTCTGCTATAGTTCAAATAGAAGTGCCTGATGGAAATGACTTGATGGCAAAGGTATACAAAATTATGTAGTAGTAGTATATTGTTTTCTCTATCATGAATGTCTAAGTGTATCTGAATTTGGAAGTTTCTTTATACTTTCAGAGATGATCTTTAGTTGAGATCTCTCGCTCTATGAACAAAAATTATTGCCTGACAAACTTAGTGTCTACATTCCCAATAGTTGGAAGATTTGAATCTATTGAATTTAAGAGATTTAAATATACACTTGGCTTGACTTGTATATATTACCTGGGGGAACTTCAATGATTCAAGCCTGTGGTAGTCATTACGCATGTTGTTTAACATTTTAATTTATGTCCAGAGCTTCTCGATTGTGAAAAGATTACTAGATAACTGTGGAGGCAGTATTGGCGATCCTTATTTTAGGCATTGGGTTTCCATAGCTGGTTTATATTCAAAGGTCAGTTTCATGCTTTACAATTTCTTTTCTCAGCAGTGTATTTTCACATGCACTTGCTCTAAGCTTTTATAGTTAAACCTCTCCAGGTTGCAGGTTGCGGTGATGGGGTTTCTGGAAGAGTTCTTTATGACTGTACTTCATGTGTTGCAGTCATGTTATCTCACGTAGCTCAGTCTCTTAGAGCATCCGTAGTTGCTTCAAATCCCGAGGCAGCTTCTTCCCCACTGGTGGTAAATAGAACTGTTCAACAAATTATGGACCATGCTAAGTCTTCAGGTGTATTAGATTGTTTGTGCTTGTGCTTGGAAACTTCAGGCGCAAGTCTCATATCAGGATCTAAAAGTTTGTTGCGAGTTGCTTGTGAAGCATGTAGGGCAATTTGGTCACTCCTAGATGCATTTGAACTTCTCTCTGTGAAAGGAAGTTCATTATTTCCACTGAACTCTTTGCGGGGAAATTCTTTACTTAAACCGGTCATTAAGGACCACGATGAGCAACAATTGAATAAAAAAGATTCTGGAGAAGCCATTGATGTGATCGCCAAATCATTTCTCAAGTCAAAATCCATTCAGGTCGCTATCTTTTTTTGTCTTCACCAACGGCATGAGATCAGTCTTTGTGCTGGGCTGCAGGTATCCACCTTTTTTAGGCACTGCTTTCTGTTCATTCTATTTTGTGATTCTATTTAGGCACTTTTGCCTTTTTGTATGAAAATAAAACGATTGACGTTCTTATCACAGCTTATTTTGAGATGTTGCATGAATAGTGATGCTATTGTGAGTGTTCTCTGTGGTTTGCCAAGCAAACTACCGGTGGCCACTGTTGTGAGTGGTGGTGGAGACGGCACAATTGTCTCAGAGATTTTCTCCATACTGTCATCATGTGCTGCTTCAAATAAAGAGAGCAATGATGCGGAACCAGATAATTCAAAACTCAAAGTCACGGATCCACGTGCATTGGTTATGCACTCATGTCTTGTTATTGCCACAGTCGCTCAGTGTTTGAAATCAACCGGAAGGCATTCTGCATTGTTAATGCTTACAACATCATCTGAAAAGCAGTTCTCCCGACTCTCTATCCTAGCACATTACTTTTCTTTAGATGAAAGGTTGCAGTCCTCATTACAACCTTCTTGTGCAGCGGCCATGCTGGCCCTTTCATCCATTCTGTCCCTTGAAAAGGGAAGTTCGATTGAAACCACCATTTCTGAGATGGCCCTTCCTTTAATCCCACGCACAGCATCTCTGTGTGACCATCTCAGGGGCCCAACAACTGATGAAAACATTTTGATCCTGAGTATGCTGAAGGGGATGCTTCCATGCAGGTATGGACTCAGGGATGGGGCCATCGGGTTGTTGGAGTCAAGACTGAACTGGGGAGGACCTCTTGCTGTGCAGCAGCTATGTGCAAGTGGTGCTCCTCAGCTTTTTATTGATTTATTATTGGCTAACAATATTTCAAATGCTTCTAAAAATACTTCTGCCTGCTCACAAGATCAGATCGGACTATCACCTGTTGGGGTTCTATGGACTATTTCTTCAATATGTCAATGCCTTTCTGGTGGAGTTTCAACATTTCGCCAGATTTTGCTGAGGACAGAGCACATCAAATGCATCACTGATCTGATATCCGAGGCTCACCTTACACTTGTTGGGTCCTGGACTGGACCTGGAGGAGGGAAATATGGAGTGAGAGATACAATAAATGCAGTGATTGATCTCTTAGCATTTCCTTTTGTAGCTGTACAGAGTGCACCTAGTATGCTGTCCACGAATGCTTCAGTGACCAGTGGTATCCTTCTGAATATTGGCTCTCCTGGTGGGAAGATTTGTGCCGAAGACAAAGACATGATGAGAACCATACAGACAAGCATGAAAAAGTATATTCATATTCTTCTGGAGGTCAGTTACTGTATTAGAAGTTTTGCTGAAGTGCTACTTTATTTCTTGATTTTTCGGTCTCTCTGTTTTTTACGAAATCTAGTGGTAAGGGCGTAAGGCGTATTATAATTTAATTCCAAAAGTACGGTCCAGTATCTGTCACGTGTCTGAAATGAGTTTTTATAATCGGGCATTGTTATGTTGACTTCATGTGATCAGTTAAGAATAGTTAATTTTTGAATTTGAGTGTTTCAGTGTTCTCTTTTTAGTCAAGTGACCTTCATTAATTAAACAACCCAATTAGAGAATGGGTACCACAATTCATGAGATGCATTTCCCAATTGGTTCCGCTTCCCTATTTGAAATGCATTTTACAATTAATGTTGCACTTGTAACAGGTGTAATATGACAAATGGTGGTGGCAAGTTCTAGCTAGTTAATTAATTTTTTCCTTGGGTATAACAGAACATAACATGTTTTATTTTTTAAAGTAAGCATGGGTTGATGAACATTATTATGACTTGCACTTTGTTGTCCTCGGGCGAACAATTGAGATTAATGATACATGTGCATTTCCGAGGTTTCATGCGTTAACTGTAATGTACTAATGCTTATAGAAGGAGTTGCGTCTATGTTCATAGGTTGATGTGCCAGCAGCCATTCTCCGTTGCTTGGACCATATGGAGTTGAATGATATTGCCAGGCCAGTTGCATTTATTGCCAAACTATCTAACCAACAACCACTTGCTGATCAACTTGTGGGCAATGGCTTGTTTGATTCAATCAGAGTGAAAAGATTGCTAAATAGCCCATGCCCTAGGGAAGTCACCATGGATTTTCTGATGATTGTTTCAGATTTAGCTCGAATGGGCAAGGTATGATCTTCTTTACTTGTGTGGTTGTTGTGTACATGTTCTACCAATTGGCAATTGTACGTTGTTTACACTGTGTTTACTATTGAAGTTACGTCATTACACAAATTGGTTATGTTGAAAGTTGTTATATATGTGACAACTACAGCCTTTGGCTAACCCATATTTGTTAACTTCTCATATGCTGAAAGTTGTTATACATGTGGCAACTTCGGCCTTCTTCAGTGATTCGTTGGAAATGCTTTTGTTAATTTATTATGGTAATAGATCTATGGAGTTATCCTAATCAGAATTGTATACATGCAGCAATTTTATGAGAATATCAATGCTGCTGACATCCTAGAGGATTTGAAGCGCTTTCTCACTCATGAAGATCCCAATGTACGGGCCAAGACCTGCAGTGCTATTGGAAACATGTGCCGTCACAACTCCTATTTCTATAACTTACTGGTATAAAGCTCATGATGAAACCCTTCTTTTTAAGAATTTTTTGATATGGACTAACTAGTCAGAATTGATCCCACCTTTAGTTCTGGATTCTAAATTCTGAAAATATACCTGTCTGCTGTTATTTTTCTGGTCAATTTACCCTCCTGACTTGGCAGTGTTATTTTTATTCTATAGGCTAAACATCATATTATTGGTATACTTATTGATCGGTGTGCTGATTCCGATAAACGCACAAGGAAATTCGCTTGTTTTGCTGTAAGTGATTCCCTTTACTTCACAATCCATGTAGTTACTATATTCTCTTGATAATGAATGTTGAGGGCAGTATTTTGTATCAAGTTATATGTGATAGAAATTTTTGTGTGTAGGTTGGAAATGCTGCATATCATAATGACTCATTATATGATGAACTGAGAAGAGCAATCCCTCAGCTGAAAAACTTGCTACTCTCAGGAGAGGAAGACAAAACTAAAGCAAATGCTGCCGGTGCTCTTAGTAATCTAGTTCGTAACTCTGAACGGCTTTGTAATGACATTGTTTCTACAGGAGCCATCCAGGTTTCTTCTTTCTTCCTCTCTCAATTCTTTTGGTTCAGATGATGATATGCCATGCATATTAATTTGGCTATAGAGTTAATCTCACCTATCTCCTTCTGTATAGAAACAAATAGGTTATAGGGTTTCCAACAACCTCGAAATATATATAGTAAATCAGTCATGTTTTTCAGATAAAAAAAGTTACTCCTACTTTAAAGGTGTAAACAAATACTAATAATTTTCAACATAGGTATTTACAATTAGTTAAAAGAAAGTTGGTTATTATTATTATTATTATTATTATTATTATTATTATTATTATTATTATTATTATTATTATTATTATTATTATTATTATTATTATTATTATTATTATTATTCTTATTATTTCAGGCATTACTAAAGGTTGTCGCGGATTGTTCAAAAGTAGCTTTGAACCCACGGAAAGATGCTATGAATGAGTCACCTCTGAAGATCGCCTTGTTTTCACTAGTCAAAATGTGTGCTTATCCACAATGCAGACGATTCATCCGCTCGTCAGAACTATTTCCTCTCATAGCACAGCTTAGGCAATCGCCAGAAACCACAATCGCCAATTATGCCTCTGTCATCATCAGTAAAGCTTCAGAATCTTGATGCATCACGTGTCTCGCCAATTATGCCCCCGTCATCACCATATATATAAACGTACACACACATAGATATATGATCCTGGAAATGGCCATCAGTAATCTACTGTGTCAAGATTATTGTATAGTACTAGTACTTATAATTTACTTGGGTTGATTCTATGTCACACCAAGTTATTGTATCTTAATGTTCTCTTTCTAATCAAATATCATTTTAATCATGTAGTATACATTTCACCTTATCATTAATACTTAGTATTTTTTTACAATAGGTTAATCTAAACATATGATTCCTAATATCTTTTATAACTCTTACGACAGTTGACGTTTATTTAAACGAGAGAGCAAAAAATAGACGAAAATATTTTATACGGTCAAAAGTACTTTTAGGGATATACCTATATCCACAAATGCTACATCACTTGAGGATCCAACATGCCAAAGCCTCCCAACTATTCAAAGGGGGAACAACCTATTTTTCATCATCCCTCTCTCTCTCTCTTTGAACACATATTAATATTATACAAATATATATACAAAAAAAATATGCAGCTCCACCATGAACAAGGCTTTGGAAGACGTTTCCCTAACATTTTACAGTATCTGCATAATCAACACGAGCAGGTACGTAAGACATATATATTGTTTTATTTTATTTTAATTATAAGGGTTAACATCGAGGATTTATTTCGATTTGAAATGTTTTATATGTATATTTTTCATGTGTAAGCCACAAGTTTTTTTTTTTGTCACGATTATGTACATAAAATGTTATATTCCATGCAAGTGATTTTACGCAAACATATATGTGTTCGCTATCGATTACATTTCTTATACCTTTCGCTTTATATGAAATCGATTATGTATCTCCAACTTAAATAGGAATGAGAACATCGAATGATGTTAATTGATCTAGCGATTTTGTCATTTTGAACATAAACCTTAATTGTCAGGTCAAATTTTCTTACACCACAGTCCCAACACATAACTTGTTTGTCAGGTGATTAAGAGATATTAATTTGGCTTCCATGCATATGTGGAATGTCAACGGCGAGGCATGCTGTTATTCTCGTGGCCATATTCCTGGCCTTGAGCTTCATACGTATCAAAGGACTCGAACCGTCCAACTATGAATCGAGTAAAACAGTCTGACCTTTC
This sequence comes from Euphrasia confusa, assembly GCA_954870475.1. Classification (NCBI taxonomy): domain Eukaryota; kingdom Viridiplantae; phylum Streptophyta; class Magnoliopsida; order Lamiales; family Orobanchaceae; genus Euphrasia; species Euphrasia confusa. The sequence continues at coordinate 37,615,733 of OX940955.1, read as the reverse complement.
TTCCTTTGTTCGGTTTTAATAGCTTGATGAGGCGCGAGAACATTTGATCAGATGTATTTTCTAAATTCCAGGACGAGTTCTAACAGAATCAGACATTACAGTGTCAAGTGAACGTCTGGATCATGATACTCTTAGAGTCGACCCTCTAAACAATCTGAGGAGATACAAAGGAGGCTACGACATAAGAAACAAGCATTATTGGAGCGTATGTTGTTTCCATATGCACTAGACTAATTAAGAGTTCGCTTGATAATGGGATTTGACTTTTCTTGTGCAGTCGACAACGTTTACGGGCATATACGGATATGCCATTGCAGTAATATGGCTAACATGTGGAGTAGTTTTTCTCGTAATAACAATTGCTTGTAAAAAAAGCACCAAAAAACAGTCCAAACACAGATCATCACTCTGTCTAAGGGAGGGTTTTCAACAACCTATAATCCTTTCGACCGTTCTCTTCACATGCCTTTCAGTGTAAGTAATACTCGTTTATCGTAATTCACCCAAACTTTAGCTTAATTAATTACCATTTTCTCCTTCCGTTGAACAGAATTGCGTGCATCCTGATTCTTGGAGGAGATTCCGAGTTCCATTTACGAGCGAAAAAAGTAACGGATGTGATCCTCCATGCAGCTGAGAACGCTACAAACACAATACACAACACAACCGGAGCCATGAAAGGCATGGATAAGTACCTGACGAATGTAGTCAACGTAAGTCCTAAAGCCATCGAGTTCCTGAATTCGACTTCCAAAAGGCTCAACTCTCAGGCGGACATCATAGAAACGCAAGCGAATAAGAACAAGCACTTGATCTACGATGGACTGAATTTATTGTACGTTCTGTTTCTCTCGCTGTATAATAACTATGCACATAAAAAACTATACTTTTTTTTTCGCTTTGTTGTGGGCAGGTTTATAATCACAGCAGTGACGATTTCGTTGATTCTGACTTTCATAATAGCTCTACCAGGTAATGCCAGTATCACCACTACCCTTTCGTAATAAGTTTTTTAGTCGAAAGAAAACGAATCCTTCTCTGTTTCTTAATTTCCTTGTCTGACAGGAAGGGTGTTTTGAATACAGCCTTCAATATTCTGAACTTTCATAGGACTCTTCAAGTGTAAGTAACACAAAACTATACGTCAATCGAAAATGCGGATATTATTATTATTATACGCACCTTATTATTGTTATTGCAGACTACTTGTAGTTTGCTGGATCTTCACATCCATCTCCTGGATTTTCTTCGGGTTTTATTTCTTCATACATAAGTACGTCTCAACTCTTACACCTCGACAAAAAAAATGAAAAAAAGAGATCACATGAATGAATGTTGTATCTATGTTTCCAGTTTTGTCGGAGACACTTGCTTGGCGATCAAAGGCTTCCAGATAGATCCTTACAACAACAGTTTCAGTAAAATTCTACCGTGCGACGAACTGCTTCGGGCTAAACCAATCCTAACCGAACTAAGTGGAGGGATACACGACTTGGTCGACAAGGTTAGTTTGTGTGTGTGTGTTTACTTTCGTATTTTCATCAAACGAATAAACGAAAAAAAAAAAAAATCTCAGGTGAATTGGAACATATCTGCATCGTATGGGGATGTTGTTCACATTTGCAATCCCTTTTCTGAACCGCCAACGTACGAGTACCAGCCTTGGGAATGTTCACCCACCTCGACTCGCATAGGAGAGGTCCCTCGGGTAAGGACAAAACTCGTCTCATGGTGACCGAATCGAAACTACAGAGAAATCGATTTTTTCTTCTTCTTTGTTTTCCAGGTGTTAAGACAGCTGGCATGTCCCGATTCCACGGTAAACTGCAACGGGGGAATCTTGATTCCGGCCAGTTACTACAATGCAGTGGACCCGTACTGTACTTCGATTCAGAAGTTGGTGGATGCATATCCGAATATGGAGAACCTCGTCCATTGCCAGCCGGTGAAGGATGCATTCTACGAAATCCTCGAGAAACACTGTACTCCGATGAGGAGATATCTTCGACTGGTGTGGACATCAATGGTGTTCTTGTCTTTGGTGTTAGTTGTGTTGGTTATAATTTGGGTAGTTGGAGCTTACCAGGGTCAGAGTTGTCAATCGATGAGCGCCTCTGTAACTCCTCATGATGACATGGGATGAGGAAGGAATGAGTCGATGACTAACAGATTAACTGCCATGTGACGAACACGTCGAGTGCCATGAGACATAGTACTTAGCATAATCTGTGCATATATAGTAGTGATAATCTGTAGTTTTCCTGCAGGACAGATGAACATAATTGTCCTCAAATTTAACCTAATTAGGTAACTAATTAACTATTTTTTTTACATATCTCAAATGTTGGATACTTTGTGTTCAACAAAAAATTAATATTCGAAAAATCGAATATCTCTGTTAACAATGCTAGCAAGATTTATGTGAAAATGAAAGCTACTTATTGATAATGAAAAGAAAGAATGACAAATTATATGACTGATAAAAAGTCAGCCTCACAAAACAATAGGTATCTCTGTTACAAAGACAAGAAGCTCTTACATTAGCATGATCTTCCAACAATAATACATTTTCATATCATATTAATAAAACTGAAGGACCAAAAGCTCGTGCAGAAATGCGTATATTAAAAAATGCCCGTCTTCGGGTAGAAGCAATGAGATAGCTGTATGAGCTTCATCCAAGATCTACTCCATCCTATATAGAAAGATTTGCAAATGATAAGTTTCACGCATAATAATTCAAAGAAAACAAACTCACAATGATGGATTTGATAATTCAAAGAAAACAAACTCTAAAAAAAAAAGTTTTCAGAGAAACATAAAACTCACAATGTAGTCTATCTTTCCCTCCCTCTATCCCTCCCACTCAAAATTCAAGGCTCATTAATTAAGCTTCTTTGTATACAATTTCAATCACATCTCAATAATTGGAAATTGTATATCATATTTGCATAATTTCAAGACAAAAATATCGGCTAACGTTAAATAATAAACTTTCTTTCTACTTACCTGAGCTACTACATCTCATTTTTAACCCCATCAATATTTTTGAACTCGATTGTGGACACTTTCTGAAAACAGTTGGCTAGCTTGGAAAGGTTGTGTATCTAAGAGACTTCATAGTATACATATAAATCATCAATCAATGAAAGGCTATAAATTATAAAAAAGCCAACAGTTAAAGTCCTCTTTAAGTTGGGGAATTGTGTTTTTCTCTTCAAAAAGTGTGGAAATTGAAGCCCCTACTAAAATTTAGTTTAAAGAATAATTTGCCGCTACTACTACCATATTTCCAGTTAATAACAGAAACACAATTCCACCTCTTCCCGTGCGGATGGATCTTTAATTCAAAAATCTTGTGTCATTCACTATTTTACCGAATGGATGATAGATGCATGCATATATTACCTTATAAAAACTATACAAATTAAGTTTAATAATTAATATGGCATGTTTTTTATAAGCAGTGAATTAGTTGACTTAAAAAAAAACAATGTATAACCATTGTGCAGGATCTCAATTTTTAAACAGGTAATTTATCGTCCTCTTCTTAAGAAACACCAGACAACAACTACCAAATGGGAATGACTCTTTTCACCACAAATAGCTCTAAAGAAACCTAAAGATTTTCAATATTACTATAAGACTAATGAATTATCTAACACACCCTTATATTTGAATTGAATTAGGCAACTTCTCTCTTTTCAAAAGAACGTTGAATGATAAAAAAAATACATAGTTGTTTTTGTTTATATGCCCAATCAACTCCAACCCTAAAAAAATATCATATGCATGCATATTGTTTAGATGTGTTAACAGCTATCCGAAATGCAAATGTGACGTGCTCTGACCAAGTTTTGAACGGAGAAATACGAAAATTGGACATCAGTATTAGTTTATGATACATTCAACACATTATACTTTTACTCAGATCACACATTTTGTTGGATAAATTATTTTCCGTTAATCGGGAAACACAAAACCCAGATTCATACTAAACAAAACCCGAATCAACAATAAACCAAATACCAGGAAAATGAGAATAACAAAAATACCTGGGATGGAGTTGGTTCGTTGGAAATGGCCGATTCCAAATTGGACACTCGAGCATCCAAAGATTGAAACTTTCCCTTCAGCTGCACACAGAGAATTATGAATCAATTTTTATATTAATTGAAGCTGGTCGGTAAATTTCACAAAGAAATTTACGAAGCTTTATTTGGGAGGAAGGTGCACCTGAGAATAAAGAGTATTACGATCGCCGGAGAGATCCTTGAAAATAAATTGAGCAATTACTCCCGACGTAGAAGCGACACCGAGACTGAACCACACCAACCGCGTTCGAAACATTTTTTTTCTTCTGAGAATTACGAAGGAGAAGAAAATAGAAGAACCTAATTTGTCCCCAAAAATATTGAATAATTCGCTTCCTCAATCACATAACAATTGTATTTTCCTATTTTTTTTATACACTTTAAAAAAAAATAATTACTACATATTTTTATTTTATTTTTTTCACTTTTTCTTAATTTAAAAAAAATACATTTATTACATTTTTTCGGTCAAAAAATATATATTTTTTAAATTTCGGTGCCCTACTTAATTTTTTTTCTTCTCACCTAATTATATATATTTTGATTTAATTCTATGTCACTTTAATTGTTGGATCAAAATTTTGCAATCACAACTTGAATGGAATTATTGTGAATTTTGTTTTTATAAAATTTCATCATCACAACTTTTTCAATTTGATGATCAAATTTTGAGCAATTTTTAAATAAATGGGAGATTTTGGATATAGGGTAGTTTTTTAAGTTTCATTAGAATTAAGGGTAATCGTTAATCTTAATTATAAATCAGGGGATAATTGATTAATTAATTATAAATTAAGGATAATTTATATAAATTAAGAGTAATTAATAATATGCGGTTATTGCCCTTTTTCATAATTATAACTATATTATACTCTAATTAATAAAAGATGAAAATATATTATCTAATTAATAAAAGATGAAAATATATTAGATATTAAATTTTAAAGTTTATTTTATAAAGTATTAAATGTAATTTTATAAACTATACTTCCCTTTTTCCAAAATAATTCTAAATAAATTGATTTATTAAAAGATACTCCGTATTAGTCTCTTCATCTCAAGTATTCATCATACACAAAGATTATGTTTAAAAAAAATTGGAAAACAGAATATTTATAAGTAAAATTTGAAAAAACGATAAAAAAGAAGGTAAAATTATATTTTTTAAATTGAAAATACAAAATAATTTTTTTATGAAAAAAAAAAATGAAGTCACGACCCCTATGACAAATTCGAAGCGTTCATACTCGTATACAAGCCCAAACCAAATGCAGATCCATTTATATTGAAACGGGCCTTAGAGAAATACAGGCCCCTATGACAAATTCGAAGCGTTCATACTCGTATACAAGCCCAAACCAAATGCAGATCCATTTATATTGAAACGGGCCTTAGAGAAATACAGGCCCAGTAGGGTTGTGTTATTATGCGAACACATATAAAAGCCCCATTATTATCACTCTCCTCTCTCCATTAGGGTTCGGACTTCGGAAGCACTCCTCTCCGCCAGCTGCAGCCAAAACTCCGTCGCACCGAAAATGGTACACACTGTTTATGCTTCTCATTTCATTTTCTCCATGGATTTAGCTGAAATTTCTTCAAATATTTATATGCTCTTACATTGATTATCTGTTTTGCGATTTGGTTTCTGGAAAAAAGTTTTGGTTTCTGGAAAAAAAGTTTTCTTAATCTCAATGTATGTAAAATGAAGTGATTGTTCCTGTATTGAGTGTCTTAGAATGAATAAAGCTTGTATCGTTGTCATTTTTATTTTCGGAGTTGTGTTTAAATGTATGGGTGTTATAATTCTTCATCGTATGTCATCATGTTCAAGAACAACTTTGCTTATCACCGATTTTGGTTTTTTGTGTCGAATGTTTTGCAGCCGAAGCAGATTCACGAGATCAAGGACTTCCTTCTGACGGCAAGGAGGAAGGATGCTCAATCCGTGAAGATCAAGAAGAGCAAGGGTGTGGTTAAGTTCAAAGTTCGGTGTTCAAAGTACCTCTACACCCTCTGCGTGCTTGACCTCGAGAAGGCTGACAAGCTGAAGCAATCCCTTCCCCCAGGTCTGTTTTTCTCGTCACTAAGATATTGTTTTTCCAAAATTTTGAGTTCTCTCTATAGAAATTATCGTTTGCGAGTTTGGGTTTTAGAAACAATTATTTTATTCAATAGGCATTGGGTCAAAATAACATTTTGGAATTTCTAATCAGGGAAGCTCTTTTTGATGCTTAAGCTCTTTTTTTGGAAAGAATTTTATTTAGTTGTTCAAGAATTTCCAAAATGTTTTGTTTTCTGGAAAGAATTATTGTCCTTGTATTGGACTCATTAACATCTCATGATTGTGATATTATTTTGACCACTGAATAGTACCTTGTGTTTTGAGTTTCTTGGTAATTGTTTGTTATTCGCCGTTTTTTAGTTAGCTAGGCATGAGTCCAATGGACTTGTATTGTAGCAAATTTTTCTATTTTCATGATATCCCTTTATCTTGTTTTTAGCATATATGAACTCAAGGTTTTGGAAATATTGGTTGATGATTCAAATGTTTGCTTCTTTGTAGGTTTAAGCGTTCTAGACCTGTGATCTGGAAAATGGGAGGTGCAGCCTGAAGTTTTAAGTAGTATTGCTGAAAGAGATTTTGCATTTTGTTTTTAAATCATTTGTTTGAAAGACCTTTGGATTGAGGTTTTGATGTGCTGTTTGTAGTGGAATCGTAATTTATCATTTTATGCATTTCAATTTTTCTTAAGATGATAGATGAAAATATAATGACTCAACTTCAATTTCTAAGTATTCGGTCTTTGATGTGTGTTGTGTGTTTCTTTACGAACAAGTCATCGTTTTTTGTCATGGTGAAGTAGGAAAACTTGTTTTATGTCCTTGGTGTTTAAATCAAAATTTATTCAATGTTAAGATTGTAATATACATATGTGGATAAATGGAACTCATTAAATTTTAAACAATGTGCAGCATGCAGCTCCAACTCGATTAATTGCTATATGCAACTCATGAAATCAAAACAATCCCAACTCGTTGAATTGCTATATGCAACTCATGAAATCACAATCCGCAACATACAACTCGTTCAATTTATAGGAGAAAAATATTTAAAACAATAATCAATTACAGGAAGGTTTAATTAAGGGTAAATCACAATCCGCAACATACAACTCGTTCAATTTATAGGAGAAAAATATTTAAAACAATAATCAATTACAGGAAGGTTTAATTTAATTAATTAGTTGGTACCCTATTATTTATATTCAAAGAAACTTACAGGAGTAGAACTCATTCTCTTAATTATATGACGAAGCCATCTACTTCACTTATTTGACTTGGACGGAGAGAGTGAAAAAGAAGAGAACAATGGCGGCGGTTCCGGTGACGACGGTGGTGGAGGAGGAGGAGGTGGTGGTGGAAAACGTTGTGGTGGGGTTGGGATCTTACAAAGGGAAAGCGATTCTAATAAGTGATTGTGAAGAGGAGATTATGCTTCTTTGGGCAATCCAACAGCCCATTTTCGCTAAGCACAACGCCTTTGTTAAACAATCTTCTCTTCAGCTAAACATCGATGCGTGTGGCCGCTCTCTCTCCATTCTCCAGTCCCCTTCTTCACTGGTTATTTCACTTGCCCTACCTCTAATGCCTTTTTATTCGTCGAATTAACTACTTTTTTTTTTTGTGTGTGTGTGTTTCAATTGCAATCTAAATACCTGCAGTGACTGTATTTCTTGCCTTACTTCAAAGTTGTTTCGACCCAAAATTTGGATGGAAATGTTGTGTTTAGATTACTAGCGAATCGAGTAATTCTATAGCTTAAAGTCGTTGAATGAACCGAAATTGGGGTTGAAACTTACTTAAAGAACCTCAATTGGTTTGTGATTTGGTTCACTTGTGGGTAAATGCCGTAAAATAAAGTTCGTTTAACAGGATACAGGGCCGTGATTATTATAATTGCAGAGGGTTATATTTTTTATCATTATATCTGCTGATCAATATAAAGTTTGTTTACTTGAATACATTTATTTTCAATTAGTTTAACAATGGCTTATTTTTTGTTTGTGGTTTCTATAAATACCTGTAATCTGCGTGTATCTGATTATGGTGGATAAAGGTGTGTGCTTTCTACTATGAAATATGATGATCTTGATGGAGTTATATGATGATCTGGTGTCGGACGACATTGAACAGGCTTGTCGAACGACACCTTCTGGTGTCGGACGACAGAGAGGCCAGAAGCCTCTCGTTTTGCGCGGTCGTGCCTCGGGTGCGATGGCTGGGTGCATTTCGGGTCAGGGGCTTCGTCGTGAACACCTTGGGCAGACCGGAGGTCGACTGGGCTTGTCCGGAAGTTCGAGTAGTCGAACGGACTTGTCCCGGGTAGTCGATTTCCAACAGATCTGTTGGTCTGTGTATGCCTATTTAGGCTAGAACTCAGCTACCACTTTAAGCAAGTAAGAATATTGTAAATGGAACGGAAAGTAAGCTTCTCACATTTCTGCATTTAAAACTAGATAGTATACATGCCAAACCCTCTTAAAAGTTTCAGTTGTTTTCTTCCTTTTTTTGTTCATGGATATATCAAAACTCTTCTCGTTTACAGGGCACTCCTGGAGTAACTGGTTCCGTGATGTGGGACAGTGGCATTGTCCTTGGGAAGTTTCTAGAGCATTCTGTAGAATCGGGAGAAGTATCTCTCCAAGGAAAGAAAGTTGTGGAGTTGGGCTCCGGCTGTGGATTAGTTGGGTAACCTCTCTTCGTTTATTCCTAGTTTATTATCATGAATAATTGAATTTGGTATGTGGCTTGCTTATTGGCGTTTAAAAATGTACACATTTTCTGTTCTTGGTAATAATCCTTTGAAATCTTGAAACAATCCACTTTGGCATTCCATAATTTAAAATTCAAATTTACTTTGAACCTCCAACTTCTGATTTTTTTTCACCCTGTTAACACTTCAAATACCTCGAAAATGTAAATGTTTATGCAAGTATGGCATTTGTTTTTGGTTTTGTAGATAGTGATGTAAAAACAAACCTACGGAGATCAAACAATCCTAAATTTCATTTTAAATTTGATTCTTGCTGAGTAATTTTGCATAACAAAATTTGAATGGATTGTTGGTTCAGAATTTTCAGTGTCACCTAAATCTCAAGTCATTTATTTTTGAGATTGGATCACTAACAAAGCAATTTGAATTAGGCTAGTCCAAAAACCAAATCAAGCTTGAATAAGAAAAATCATGAACTGAGGCCGCGTGGTTCGCACAGCTTGAAAACATCAGTAGGGGCAAATTGTATTCTATTGAAATTTAAGTTTTCAAAGTACCTGTTCATTTTATGTTGGCCTTAGTCGGTTGTATGTTTCTATCAGCTGCATAGCTGCTTTATTAGGAGCTCAAGTGATTCTGACTGACCTGCCAGATAGGCTGAAGCTACTAAGAAAGAATGTTGAGACCAATCTTTACGGAGATGTGCGCGGGTCCGCATCTGTAAATGAACTAACATGGGGAGATGGTCTGGACTCTGATTTCACTGATCCTAGACCTGATTTCGGTAAGCATACTATTTTCTCGAGTCTTGTAATGAAGCATTGAAGCATCAATTGTCAGCATGGATGACGGAAAACTGGGGTAATTGTCCCCCACTCCCTGAGAAAGCATTAGATTTTTTTTTTTTTTGAAAAATGGCTAATCTTAAACCGTTGCAATAAAAATAGGGTCTTCAATTCCTCCCCGCAGCATTATTCTCTTGTGCCTTTAATATTTCTCTCGTTTGAGATTTAGGGTTCATTATCTAGGTGTAGAAATGAAAAGGTGAATGATCCTCTTCTTTTTCGAGTTAAGTTAAAGAAAAAACGTGATGATGTCATAGCACTTCAGTTGTATATCAATTTTAATTGAGAAAGAAAATTTATGTGCAGTGGTTGGCTCGGATGTTGTATACAGTGAAGGAGCTGTTGTGGATTTGATGGAAACACTCGTTGAACTCTGTGGGAAACAAACGACTGTCATTCTGGCTGGAGAGCTTCGTAATGGTATTATTACTATTATATTACATTTGTCTCTCTTCTTGATTATTATTTCCATGTGCTCTCTCTCATACAATTCAACTGAGTTTGACAGACGCCATACTCGAATACTTTCTGGAGGCCGCGATGAAAGACTTTGTCGTTGGAAGAGTTGATAAAGAGCAGTGGCATCCCGATTATCGCACTCCACGTGTTGCGGTTTATGTGTTGGTGAAGAAGTAGAACCATATTTCAGTTCCGGGTTCATGTAGAATATGACAGAAACGTGTGATCATATATAGTATGGTTGCATTAATATATCCAAGGGATATTTTCAGTTTCGGCTCATGTAGAATGACGGAAACGTGTGATCATATGTAGCATGGTTGAGATTTTTTTATTGACTAAACAACAATATTAGAAATATGTTGTGAAATTTGAAAGTGATTTTTCTTTTGCTGTTTATACCAAAAAAACAATAAATATATCTTCTCTTTAATATATCAAATAAGAGTAATATATAGAAAAATATTAGAGTACTATAAGAATTAAAATATATAGCTAAAAATACATAGTAATTTTAAAATAAATAATGTAAAATATTAAAACACTTAATTAAAAAATAAAATTTATGAGGTATAAAATCTAAATACATAAATTAAAATACTTTTTTTTCAAAATAACTCTAAAACTGAATCATGTTTGAAGAAACTATACACTTTTTTTTTATATATTTACAAATAATTTGCATAATTTTTTGGGATAAAATTAATATTATTATTTTGTAGTAGTAATAAATTAAACAAATCAATTTATCTTAAATTAAAATATTACCCATATGAAAAACATGAAAAGTTTATTATAATTAAACAAATCAATTTTTTTTCTTTGGTCAACTAAGCAATTACCCTACTAGAGCGAGCTGTGTCACATAATTTTCTAATTTAAAAAATAATCATGATTACAATCCGTCTCGTCTTGTTCTGGTTCTCAAATCATAACTTCTTTCAATAATACAAATCCACTTATAAAGGAGAAAAAATGCCATATGTAGCATGGTTGATATATTTTTATTGACTAAACAACAATATTAGAAATATGTTGTGAAATTTGAAAGTGATTTTTCTTTTGCTGTTTATACCAAAAAAAACAATAAATATATCTTCTCTTTAATATATCAAAAAATAAGAGTAATATATAGAAAAATATTAGAGTACTATAAGAATTAAAATCAAAATATATAGCTAAAAATACATAGTAATTTTAAAATAAATAATGTAAAATATTAAAACACTTAATTAAAAAATAAAATTTATGAGATATAAAATCTAAATACATAACTCTAAAACTGAATCATGTTTGAAGAAACTATACATTTTTTTTTTTTTATATTTACAAATAATTTGCATAATTTTTTGGGATAAAATTAATATTATTATTTTGTAGTAGTAATAAATTAATAATTAGTAAAAGAAATTAAAAAAATATATATTATTAATAATTAATAACTCTCTTAATTATACATGCGTTTAATTTTTGTGTATACTGGTATGTGTGTTTAAAAGATCTTATTTGACTGTATTAGTACATTTGCTGGAAATGGGTCAAAAAATGTGTCAAAATCAAAATAATAAAGAACCCTACTGGGCCCACACGCTCTCTCTTTCTACCTCTCTCCAAAACTATAATAATTGAACGCCGTGAGTGTTGGTGCAATTTTTTCTCTCTCCTCGCACTCAGAAAAAGAAAAAGGCGAAATTAGCAATGAAAAGGAGTTGCAGATGATGCTGTGCAGAGCTGCGCCAAAGGCCATGGCTTCCTTCCCTTGCTCAAGGGTATTTTCTTTTCTCTTCGATTCAACTATAAATATGCGCGCATTTTTCGTGTTTTCTTTTTGCGCGTGTGATTATACGTGGAGGGCTTAAAACAATGGACGCCATCAGTTTTTTTCTTAAAGAAGGAATATGCAGATTTTCTTTTTCTTTTTTCTTTTTTTTTTCCTTTTCCTTTCGATCGAAAAGACCAATTGGATCCTCGTGTAAAATCAATGTGATGTAATTTAATTCGCACATTCGGTGTGTTTTGTTGTAGCTCGAAGATCGTTATGATGTGTTTTTTGTTTCTATGGATCTGAATAAAAGTAAAAATTATGTTAGGTGGGATCTCGAAGGTATGGATTTATTGTAATTTAAAGAGAGCCCTTGTGGCGCACATGTTGTAATTCTTGTCCGTAGGCGTGTTCTATCCAACCCATCATCGTTTTATGTTGTGTTGTTTCAGAAGGGATCGGAGCTATGTGTGTGGCCTGGAATGGGACAACTTTGCCTTAGAAAGAGTCTTTTGTATGGGTTTATGAGACTCTTTTCACTGCCTTTCAAAACCGTGCGTAATGTCAGCCGGAGTCTCGGGGGAGTTTCCCGTTTCTGCAGCGGAACCAGCATGTCATCAACTCTGCAAATCGAACAGGTGAGCAAAAATAACCATTATCTATGGTCGCATTGAGTTAGAGAGAGAGAGAGAGAGCATTTCCTTGGTTGTGTATCTTGACTTGTGTTTTTGTATGCTCTTTTCCCTATACGTATCTGATAGAGTCAAGGGTTTTACGATTGAGAATAAGAAGAAAACGTGATGACAGTAAATTACACTGTAATTTCTTAGGATAAATTTATCCTGCCATTGATTTTGCCATTCTTCTATGGGAAATCTCCTGCCCACCTTATAGCATATAAATCTGATAATTCCAAATTGTCATGTGTCAAACAGTAGTATACTGACTTAACTAAGTTAACTAATCAATTAATTAGACATAAGTAAATGAAATAAGACAGTTGGTTGTGCGGTGTGAGTGTAAATTATGTCCTGAATGGATCATGAAATAAGGATCACTTATCTGAGATTGAAGGGATTGAACTTTCTACTTTCCTCTTCCTTTTAATGTATTAGGGCGAATAGTGGGTTGGATTTGTATCTGTTTTATTTAACTTGTTGAGGATATTGTATGAACCTGTTGTCATTTAAAGTTTACATGTACGAGATATGTGTTTGTACATAGCTGGATAGACTTACATGATCTGTATGTAATTTTTTTATGATTTCATTTCTGGTAGATACAATGCCTTCAAGATAACTATGCATACCTATTACATGACGTGGACACTGGAACAGTTGGAGTGGTTGATCCTTCTGAATCCGTACCTATTATAGATGCACTGAACAAGAAAAATTGGAATTTGAATTACATTCTCAACACTCATCATCATTATGATCACACTGGTGGCAACATGGATTTGAAAGAAAGGTATGGTGCCAAGGTATGATGTACTCAACCTTTTTGTACCATCTCTAAGAAGTCCATGAAATAAATTAAAGCATGCATGTGCATCTTCCTATTTCTTATATGAAATCGGAAATATATGATATCAATGTACTAGAGCTGTTCTAGAAACAATGTGACATTTCCCAGTTCTTAAACTATGCTCTTCTTCAGAACCAATTATGTTATGGAGGATCATTTTCTGAGATTTCATTTGTACATCAACTGTCTGTTTAGCATTGGACATAATTTGGAGAATCCATGTAACCCAACTGTTATCCTTAATTACCTGCCTCAGTAATTAACAGAAAAGGCTTAATTCAGTGGCAACAGACAATGTTTCTATGGCTTTGTTTGTTTAACATCCCCCAGTATCTTTGTCATCTCACCTGCCAAACATTGTTTCTATGAATTCCGATGCATTTCTCTCCTAATACTCATTTCCCAAAACTTTTTCCAAACACCTTACCCCCAATTCCCCCAATCACAAAATAAACAAAGCCTAAGATTTTTCCAGCCCTTTTGTGCTGACTGAAGTTTGTCAATCAAAGGATATGTGGGGCTCTCCACATCTTAAAACCTAGGAATTATGATGTTTGCTTTTATTCATATATAACAGTTGGACTATTGTCCTAGCCCTAGTTATGCATATGTCTGTATGATTTATATAAACACCAGGGGCAGGGATATATATGATTTGCAGTTATATTTAGTCTGTCTCCTGCCAATTGCTGCTTTGATAAGTAATATCTATAAGTGGTTCATTAGTAGCTGTTTTAGTACTGGGACACTGTCTATTGGTATACTTCGGCATTAGTTTCTTGAAATGATTTAGCCACAGCCTACAAGGACGTCTTGGGTTTCTTGGAGGCTAGAAAGTCCAATTACGCTGATACTATTGAATTCGCTCTTTTTATAGACAAATTTGGGATTTGTAATCTTGGATAAAGATCAGTCTAAAATTCGTGATATCCTTTTCCTGCCTGGTAGAAAGGGTTGAGGCACAAAGTGTACTTTCAACACTTTTGGTAATCCTCCTGTGTCAGCCTGAAGGTGCATAAATGGCTAGAAATGATAAGATTCCCAATCATCCTCTTCCCAATAATTCAATACAGTTGAGATCACTATTGGGGTGAGCTCCTCTAGCTGTATGTATGAAAATCAAAGGATTTGCAGAAAACTTGGCAATTTGGATTCCTTCAACTTACCTAGCATGCCCATAAATTATTAGATTTGTAACCTTCTAACCAAACATTGGCTGTTGTGATTTCTAGAGAGAGTATGGTGTGGCAGCTTGTGTAGGACTTAGAGGATTTGACCAAGCTTATTTTAAAGATGTTATAAGGTTCTACATCTTATAAGATGTTTTACGGGTTCATAAGTTGATTAGATCTTATTATAAAAAAAGTTGTTTAAAGTGTCTTATTATGTTGTTTGGGGTTGTTTTTCCATGTCAAAATAACTAAATAAGATACATTTTCTATATTCTATTTTCCATTTTTCTATAGCCCATTACTTGATGATTACTCAATTAGCTTCCCGTACTCACATATATCAAAACACTAACACTGTGCATATTTATGTAGGTTATTGGTTCGGCTGTAGACAAGGAGAGAATTCCTGGTATTGACATAGTTTTAAATGATGGAGACAAGTGGATGTTTGCAAGCCATGAGGTGCGTGTGATGGCAACCCCTGGTCATACACGAGGTCGGACTTATGCAGTACATCTTTTCAATTTATATGTGAATTCTCTTGTTTAATTGTAGGGATTGGTCTTCGCAGTACCATTTATTTATAAGTAAAGTAAATGATATATGGATTCTATTTATGGTACCATACTACCATAAACTAATGGAAGTTAATAAGTTGCTATCTTGCTGCCTAGTGGCTTCGCGCTAAGCTGCTCTAAGCTGGGCTATAAACAACCAATATAATTTTTTTATACGGGAACAAATGACCAAGGACGTTGAATTGATTGCTCATATTAAATAAGTAGAAATACCACGTTTTAGATTCAGTTCATGTAATTAGAGGCCCTAGTATTTTTTAAATTATCATGCACTGTACTTAACCTTCTTCTCCTGACACCCATTTCCTTCGTCTTCTTGGCCTTTTCGGTAGCACAACCGATTTATTTTCATCCACTACGTACTGTATCTATATAAAAATAGATGTCTCTTCACAAATTTGTGTTGCATTATTCATGTGAGATAGTAAAATCCATATATTTCCTAACTTTTTATTGTTCTTGGCTATCAGGCCATATTGGATTCTACATTCCCGGATCAAAGTCAATTTTTACTGGAGATACTTTATTCAGTTTATCGTGTGGTAAACTTTTTGAGGGAACACCTCAGCAGGTAATTAGTTGTATTATGACTGTTCTTTGTAAATTTCATAATGTGACGACTTAAAATGAGGAGATGTGCAGTTTTAAATGACTTCTATTGTTGGTGGATTTTTACAGCTATTAATATAAACATTATTTTGGATTTTGGGCAATGTATAAAATCTAAGTACTAGGATTTTGACAATTTCTCTTAATTCTCATCTGTTTCCATTTCCTTTTCATTGGATAAAAAATTCCAATAACCCTTTCCCTTTCATTGGAACCTGATAATTGGAATTGGAGCTGATTGTGTATTCATTTGTGCAACAGATGCTTTCTTCCCTGAGGAAGATTATATCACTGCCAGATGATACTACTATTTATTGTGGTCATGAATACACATTGGTGGGGGACATCATCTTTTATGTTTTCTTTCTAATCTCCTCTCATTTTATTGATCTAATCGGATAGTGTGACATAATTGACAGAGTAATTCAAAGTTCGCATTATCTATAGAACCCGGAAATGGGGAGCTTCAGTCTTATGCTGCCCATGTAACTCGCCTCCGCAACAAGGGTCTGCCAACGGTATTTTTTTTTTCATTTTTTTTTAATTATTGAAATATTTTTTATGATTCGAACCTTCTTTTTTTTTTTTTTTTTTTTTTTTTTTGCTTTTCTGTTAATCATATTCTCTGTGAATTTAGAAGTGATTTTTCGTAATCCTTTCTGCTTGTTAGTTTGTAAATATAACAAACTTTTGGATATAACTAACAAATGAAATGAATGATAGTAGTATGTTTCTGGTTACGTAGAAATTAACGACAAGCCAAGTGAAATACTATTTGTCCATTTCGGTTTCAATTTTCTCTCGGTTCTCTGGTTTGACATATATTTAAGTTGCATTGTAGATTCCGACCTCATTAGGGAAGGAGAAGTTGTGCAACCCGTTTCTTCGGACTTCAAGTACGGAAATTCGACATTCTCTCAGAATACCGGAGTCTGCAGATGACGCAGAGGCCTTGGGCGTTATACGTCAAGCCAAGGATAACTTTAAATAAGTTGGATAAACAAGTTTGGAATTGGGTTGGGAGGCGTAGAGGACTGATGTAGAAATCTCCACCATATATATATTCATCCCTTGTCATTGTTGTATAGGGAAAAAAATGTGATTTTCGTGAAATTACCCAGAAGTCCAGGTTGATCCATTGCTTGCAGTGTGTTTGACAATGTTATTTCACTATTGAGTAGGAATAACATTTGTTAAATTTCAAATTCCAAAAATAATTGATAAATATTTTTATCTTAATGCCATCAACTTGACGTTTCTCGTTTCTCGGGGGACTCTGCCCGTTGTTTGCTCTTTGAACAGGGTCTCATTTCATACAAAATAAGTCATTCTTTAATTCTCGTGCTTAAAAAATAAAATGAAATGAAATGATAGTATTCAATTCGTATTATAATATATTTAAAAAAATTAATGAAATATTAACGTAAAAGTGGAACACTTCATAAAAATAAATTATGATCCACAAATACAAATTTGAATTATTTTCACTTTTTTATATAGAATAAAGAGAATATTATAATAAAAGAATTTAAGCGAGCTGTATAACAAAGGTGAAATCAGGTGACGACGAAACATTTGATTCCGGTGGACCCTACCACACACGATCCGTCCCTCCCCTCTTCTCTTCTTCGTCACCTTTCTCTAATTTCCGCTTTCTGATTTCGTCGATTCGTCTCTGCACCGTTTCTCGAAAAATGGCGGACGAAGATGGTGGAGCTGGCGATTTGGACAGAGATGGTGGAGCTGGCGATTTGGACAGAGAGATAAAAACGTGCGCTGTATTGGGTGGCCGTGGATTTATAGGCCGCGCCTTGGTGGGGAGGCTGCTGAGACTCGGCAATTGGATCGTCCGCGTCGTCGATGCCGCTAAATCTCCCGAACTCGAACCATCCGAGTCGATTCTCGCCGACGCTTTCTCCTCCGGGCGCGCGGTTTATTTTCAGGTGGACGTGTGTGATGAATCCAGAATCGTGAAAGGTAACGTATCCCGTTTTCTCGTTTTGTTCGCCTGTGAATTTTAATAACTGCTGTTGAGGATGATTTTGAATTGCCACCTCCATGTTATTAATTATGGCTTCGGATTTTTGAAAACTCAGTGAAGTGATTAGTTGCATCATTACTTTTCGATACCAATAATCAACTCAAACGCATAACAAAATCAGCTGATTAGTTTTGAGTTCATAAGATGATTTTCAGCGAGCTTCTGATCATTAATTTAACAGTATTTTTTTTAACTGTGTTTGTGTGTCTATTGGCGTTTGTCATGGGACTCTTGTATATAGGTATTGGCAGGAAATCATACAAGTGTAATGAAGTTATTTAAAATCTGCACTTCAACTAGAAAGTTGCTTTGTAACAGTTATTTGTATTCTGTGCAGCTATTGAAGGTGTTTCGGTTGTCTTTTATACTGACTCTATGGATTCATTTCCCCCTGATTTTTACTTCTGCTACAAGATCATTGTTCGAGGTAAATTCGATTTGCTTGGATAGCTATTAAATTCAATGAATTTGCTATATGGCATCTCATTATGAACGATGTCGTTATTGCATCAATTCCTCAGGCGCAAGAAACGTAGTGAAAGCTTGTCAAGAATGTAAAGTTAAAAAGCTAATATTCAACAGTTCTGCTGATGTGGTTTTCGATAATGCCCATGACATATGCGATGGAGACGAGTCCTTGCCATATTCTGGTCAAGTATGTGTTCGAGTAAACTTCTGAGGTTACTTTCACTTTCTTTATTTGCCATTTTCTGACTCCCTTTCTCATTATGCATGCTCTGCTTCAGATGTGGGACATGGTCACTGACCTTAGGACACAAGCAGAGGCACTGATCTTACTTGCTAATGATAGTGATGGCCTTTTAACATGTGCTCTTCGTCCTTGCAATGTATTTGGAGCTGGAGATAAACAACTTTTACCCCTGCTGGTGAATATAGCGAAATCCAACTGGGCTAAGGTCTGAAAGCTAGTTTACGATCTCATAATTACTTTGTGGCTTTACAACCATTTCTACCAACATATTCCATGCTACGCTGACAAGTCACATATGAAAAATACATGCTTCTTTTCTAATATTTTCTCTGTGACTCCGTCCCAAAAATATTGCCGACTTTGAGTTTTCACATATATGAAGAAAATTATTAGAAATGATATTTGTTCCTGTAAAACTCCAGTACATCATACCCTTATGTAGTGGGCATTTTGTAAGTTGTAACTCAATGAAAAAGTTGTGAATCCTAAATATATTTCCACATGTGTTCAACATGGGTATTCTCTCTATAAGTAACTCATCACTTCATTAAGATTAAAAAATTATAAGTCCATTTAAATAAATGTGTCCATTTAAATAAAGGCGTGGGTTTTGATATATTCGACAAATAAATAATGCTTCTCATTTGTCAAAGTTATGGGTAACTGGGTATTTAATGCTTAATATATTCCAATATACAAAATTCCCAAAAAAATTGTTTTGAGAAAATCGAGATGATATAGGGGCATGTTAGTAAATCCAATCAAAAAATATTTACCAAACATAGACACTTGACTTTATTTTGGGACATCCCAAAAAAGGAGTTTGTATATATTTGTGATAAGGGAGTAGAAATGTAGAATAAAATGATTACAGTTCTTAAGACTTCAGCATAATTACGTCCTCTGCAGATGCTTTGTCACATGTTGTAAATTACTGAATACTGATTAAGCTACGTTTTATTTTTTTGAATTAGTAATAGGTTTCTCATTTCAGTTTATTATAGGAAGTGGAAACAATTTGTCAGACTTCACATACGTGGAGAATGTTGCCTATGCTCATATATGTGCTGAAGAATCTCTAAGTTCTCAAATGGTAACTGTGTCTGGTAAGGTATGTTTCAAAATTTGAGCTGCTCTCTGTGCTGCTAGCCTGCTATGCATAACTTTCCGTCTTCACTTTTTGAGATATGATTTCTTGCACTGAAATTCTTGTAGGTCTTCTTTATAACTAATCTCAAGACTGTTAGCTTTTGGGATTTTGCATCATTTTTACTGGGAGGCTTAGACTACCAAAGGTAAAAAAAATCTATTGTTGGTTGATTTCATAGAATTTGCATAAGAAACAATTAGTTCTTTCAGTAGAATGTTTGTACATATTCATGGGTTGTCCGACGTATTATGAATTTGCATGCTTGGCAAAAACAAAGTTATGTCGATGTATTGATGCTTCATAATGAACACTATGACACATACTCTTTCTTTTAACTATGAGAGTTTATGTAAGAGCACCCCGCCTTCTTGTAAAAGGCAAGGAACCAATTTTATTATGAAAAGTAATTTTCTCTTTAATTCTATGCCCTTCATTTATTGATGTCTATGCTCATGTATATATTGTACGTCTTTTGGGAAGTAGGATAAATGACCTTCAGATACTGATGTCCTGTCAATTTCATCTCTTAAGTTAAATGGTTTGTCTTATTGTAAATTATGATCCAGTCTTTTTAATATTTATTCTCTTTAAATATTTGATTAAAAAGCATTTTTGCCCAAAGTTAGAGATAACCAAGAGGCATGTTTAGTAAACTATTCTTTCTACTCAGGAGTGGACCATTCAAGAAAGTACCAGGGATGAGGTCCCGCAGTATTTTACATCATTGTATTTTGATATTTGTTTTTCATTCCATGAATGACTAAAGGGTAACTGGAAAGGATTTGTTTGTAGTGTTATAAACTTTTCATATTTGTTCGATTTCATACTTACATATATGATATATACATAGATATATATCTGTTTAGCTATTCATCATTAGTGGTAGTCTTGTTATCTTAACCATTGAAAAATCATGTCTGCTATCCTTTATGTGGATAGCTTCTATTGTCTGGTCTGGTAGTTGTTCTTTTTGTGTTTCAATTTTGTTTTCCACCAAGATACCAGTTCTTTCGATAGTTTTAGAACACTTGGTATTAATTTTCTTTTTGTTTGAATTGGGTTTTGTTCATAACTGATTGCAGGCCTGCAATCAGCCTTCCTGCCTGGGTGGCCAACTGTGTTGTTTATCTTATAAAATTGCTGCATGTAAAGTCAGACTCCGGAAAGCTTGATCTATGTGCCTCTGTTTGCAATATTGCTGCTTTAGCTTCACACACAAGGACTTTTAGTTGTTCTGCTGCAAAGAAACATATTCAATACTCACCAGTCGTCTCCATTGAAGTAAGTTCTCGTCCTTGATGTTCTTCAAACACTTTTTTATTAGTGTTAATTATGCATTATAATGGCATTCACTACTCGTGGTCCGCTTTTGGTGTGCATACAAGGACTGGGTTTAAGATCTATATTGAGCTGATAGTTTTATGCTCAAACTATGGTGAAAGCCGTAGTGGTCAGCATATATAACCTTCTTCATCATTATAGATCAATGCTAAATGAAGCCTACTAATTTCATATTTAAACCCATAATACAAAAAGAGAATACCAGTCAAATTAGCAGCAGAAGTTTTTAACATGAAGTATAATCAATTATGAATAGCTTACCTGGAAGATCAGCTTGCAGAAATTACTTAATTCCTCTTCTCTCCTTGTCCTTGATAAGACTCTATGATTAATGGTTCGACTGTGAATATTATCTCTCAAGGTTCGAGGATTTTACAGGTTGCATCTCAAATTGCTTGGCTTCTTGACTGGTATTTGTGAGATCTTCAGCATAAAATAAAATCTTTGATTTTCTTAAATGGCCTAAGAATCAAACACATATACACCCGTAGGATAGTATATTAGCATAACCAGACCTCCTAAATAAAGGAGGAACACCGCTAGCACTAAGATCACGTGGTTAATTTTTCAACTTTATGATTTGATTGATATGCTCTATTTCAATAATTAGTGACTTTTCAGTTGATGTCTATATATTTCCCTATTTTTCCCTTTTTGCATTGAGGTTAGTAGAGTGTTTTTTTCTTGCTTACAAGTTTATCAGGATTACTTACCGATTGATCCGGGATTTTCGCTCACCCAGACTGTAGTAGATTTAAATTCTAGATGTATGTCTTGATGTAAGATGTTGGTTTTCACAGGAGGCGGTGAGGCTAACTATTGATTCATTTCCCCATTTGACGGTAGACTCGCGATCCATGAGATATAAGAACTCTAATGAACCGTCAAAAGTGAAGAAGCTGTTGGGCAGTGGGGAAGGTAAAATTTATTACCAGTTTGTGGTACTATAACTGCAATTTTACTCCCTCCGTCCCGTGATAATGCTCATACTTTCCTTCTCGTGATGTCCGACAATAGCATTCACATCCTTACAATTAAAATAACTCATGGTAAATCCTCAAAACACCACCTAATGTCAATATTGACCAGTACTTTTATAAACCACTTTTTTTTTTTAACTTTTCACACAACTACCCTTACTTTTGCGCCTTAAAAGGACAATTTTGTTTCAATTTTTCGGTCATCAAAGTAAAAAAACAAATATTCTTAATTTTCTTGCCGACTCACATATAAATTTATCTTCATGATGGAGGGAGTATTTGTGAAATATATTGACTTTTTATCTGGCCAAGCACTTAGATAGTTAGATGATTCATTGTGTATTGTTAGTTGTTCCTATATATGATCAGTAATGGCTAGCTGCTTATGTATACTGCTGGCTAACATATGCCCTCTCTGTCCAACCATAGTTTCCAAATGGCTATGTTCCTTGTGCTTTCATTTGCTTAATATTTGTGCCTAATGTAGCCTCTTTCTCTCTCGATTTGGTGTTGTACAAAAAAAGAGAGTAATGCTTTATATTATTTTTTCCTCCCTAGTGACAATATATTATACTACTGCAGTTGCAGATATTTTGCTGTGGAGAGATGACCAGAAAACCTTTCTTTCTTTCTTAGTTCTTGCTTTCCTGTATTACTGGTTTTTCCTATCAGGGAGAGCTTTTATCTCATCAGTTGCTAAGCTCTTACTGCTGATGATTGTTTTGCTTTGTGGACATTACGTTCTACCATTGTTTGGGTAAGCCAGATCCTAATATTTCACGATTAAATACTTATATGTACTTGTCCTTTACAGTTTATTATTTATTATTCATCATACTAGTTTCTTCTATTATGTGGATATTATTATAATTATTATTAAATTAATTAATATCATGCTTGATGCTTCACTCATTTATTTCCTACAGATATGGATCCATAATTCCTCGAATATCATCATCTTGTTTTGAGATCTCAGAAGTTGATATACGAAACACTTTTGTCACCATGAAAATCATGCTGGATAAACTGGATTGGCTAGTAAAGTCATTGTCTCAAGGAGAAGACTGGTCTATCTTTTTAAAGGTATATATTCATGTGATATGCGATGGCCATTTTTATATTCTCTACGTTGATAATTTAGGCAGCTTTATTGCTCTTAACAATATAAAGGTAAGTGTACCGTACATTAGTTCCCCACTTGGACATCGACTTCCACACTAGATTCCATGTTATAATGCTCTATAGACGGATCTAACTTTTTTTGTTTTTAAATAATTCAAAAACAGGTTTCCACTTTCTTGTATATCTGTAAGGTGTTCATTCCCCAAAATCTGAATTTGGCCATTGGTTTGGGTATGAGATGCTGCTCGAATTTGAACTTAATATTGCTTTTCTTGTCATTCCATAGTATCATTTCTAATTGTGGTTGATTGATTAATTGGCAGCATTGATCCTTCTGTTCTCTTTGTTTTACGCGTATGAACAATATGAGGAGAAAGTTGACGAGATAGCAAGAGCTACATGCAGCATTGCTATCAACGTCATGATTGTATTCGGAAACAATCTGCCATTGCCTTTGAGATCGGTTTTCGCAAACTATATTCCTTCTGCAGAGCAGGGATCTGACTAGAAATGTGCTTCATACAAAAGAGTTGTATGACCATCCTTTCCTTTTTGAACTTTAGCCGTGTAGTAATAATAGACTTGGGAATGTATAGATATGTAATTTTAGTTCCTATAGTTTACTTAGGAGGATGTATACATCTTCTTAAGCATGTGCTTCATACTTGGACTAATATTAAGGAGATGTTACCACTTTTGCAGGATCCTTGTGACTTGCGAGCCCAAGATAGTAGAAAACTGGATGTCAATCAGTACAACTCAATTGGATTTTTTTTCGGTTTGAGCTGTTTTTTCGGTTTGAGCTGTGTTGGGTTGAAATTATTCGAATTGTAAATCATTAATCTTAAACTCTTAATCCTAAAGTTTTTTAATTTTTTTTATTAGATCGTCAGTGTTAAGAAAACTAAAAGGAAAAATCATTGTATATGATAACAAAAATACTCAAAATTAAAATTTATATTTTAAATTATATATTTGAGAAAACTTCTATAAATTAATACTCGATTGATTAATAATCTCTCTATATTAAATATTAATAGAATTTTTCAGTTTGACTTAAACTTTTAAATGAAAAAATGCTGGATAAATTAATAACTTCTCTAAATTAATAAATTTTCACGGTCCCGAAACTATTAATTTATAAAGGTTTTACTGTAATTATTTTTTGATAGTTAAAGCTTAAGAGCCCGTTTGGGCGAGCTTATTTAAAATAGCTTATAAGATGTTAGTCTTATAAGTTGTTTTAAGAGCTGATAAGCTGTTATGTCTTATTTAATAAATAAGTTGTTAAACCGTTTGGATGAAATAGATATATAAACTTATAAGATGATAATTTGTTTGGCAATTTAAGATCTTATATAAATAAAATTATCAAAAATAAATTGTTATATATGAAAAAAAAAATTAAAAATAATTATATTAACTAAATAATAAATTTGGAATTTTTGTATATATATAAAAGGTAATAATTTTAAGAGTATTTTGGTTTTTTATTATTTAAGCTACAAGAGCTTATAAGCTGTTTAAAAAAAGTACCTCCCCTCTTACTTTTTTTAAACAGCTTATAAGCTGTTAAACTGCTTATTTTTAAAAAAATTAAGATCTTTTTTTAAATGTTTACCAAACAAATTTTAGGAGCTTATAAGCTTAGCCAAACAGGCTCTAAGTATCTTTTTGCAATTTGTTATTTAATTGAAAATTTTAAGCTTACAACTATTTTGAGGTTCGGACATTTTCAGTTTCCTATTCGAATAATGAAATGAAATATTTTCATTTTTATTAAAGTTTTTTTAGTGTGAAACTATGATGAGATAATTTACCGTACTTTCAAAATAGTCACATGATAATCACATTTTTAAAATATTTTTTCGAAACATTTTATTTCGGCCATCCGAGACGGGTAAGAAACATAAAATGTTTCAAACTTTACGTACGTGCTTCAATGTGAATCTTCATAGTAGTATATCACAATGATAGTTTTTTTTGAAAAATATACTTCAACATTTAATACAAAGAATATAATTAGAATTTTTATTTATATATATGATAACTTCAATTTTTATTTACAAATAACATTTTTTTTATTTATTTACATAAATTTACGTGAACTCGTGTATATATAATAATTTGTCAAATTTATGTTTAAAAATAAATAATACAGTATACAACAATTTTTTTATTTATAAAGAGAAAAAAAAATAGATTATCTTACTTTAACTTTAATTAAATAATGAAATTTGATTAAATAATTATATTTATAATTTTCATTCATTATTATGCTCTTTTCAATTAAATAAATACTTAAAAAATATGTAATACTCATTTTACTCTTTTGTGAATTATACACGAATCTTTAATGATTTAGTTACTTGCATATTTTAAGTTTGTAATTTACAAAATAAATGAAATATTTAAAAAAATATGTAATACTCATTTTACTCTTTTTTAAATTATACACAATTCTGTAATAATATACTTAATACTTCATGATATATTTGTTTTCTCATAAACAATAATTAAAATTATTAAATATTTGATTTTATTTGAATCATATTTAATTATTAACATTCAAATTATTTGTGAAGTGTTTTTCAAATTGCCTTTAAAATTAATCAAAATCTATTTAATATATAAATCCAGACTTTCCTGATCCCACGTGGCAAATGTGAACACACCAAATTACACTACAAAAAAAGAGACTACGTGGCACAAAGAATGTTTTTATTGGCTAATCCATTCTTATGTGGCCTTATTATTCATATGTGGCTTTATTATTGATTATGATGTGGCTTTATTATTGATTACATTTTCCAATTTCCATAAATATAATTTTAAAACCGAAATTTGAATTATTCATAGAATGATTTAATTAACCGTGTATTTATTTCCATAATACCAATTAGACTTTAATTGGTAATAATGTATTTATTATTTAATTGGCGTTATAATTGGATAATTGGATTTCCGTAATTTTAACTACACTAAATCGGATTATAACTACAGTAATTGGAATAAAATCGGATCTCCTTTGTATGTTCCCAAATATTATTTAATTGGCGTTATATTAAAATCAACTTTTAATTCCATGTAATAAATATTAGTTGACCATGTACTATAAATAATTTATGTAATTGATTTGTTACTTAATGTATTTATTATATTGAATCTCTTACCATACATATCAAAAGAACAATATAGAAAAAATCAATATCAATCCCTATAATCTTTAAAAAATTAATTAGCAAATATTAATATAATAATAATAATAATATTTATAGTTCACGCGTTTAAACATCTATTTAAATGTTTCTTTCTTTCTCATTCTCACCATATTATTCGGTCTCACCATATTATTCGGATTTATTCTCTCTATTTTTTTTTTTTTTTTTTGCAGCTCCACATATATTATGGAGTTATCTAAGGTACAATATTTGTTACATGATCTTGAGCTCATGCTTTGTTTAATTTATTTGTATTTTTGACACATAATTATGATTTATGATGTATTATGATTTATTTTCGTTTCTTTTCGTCTACTGTTAATATAATTTTTTTCTTTAATGTTTTCGTGTCCAAAATTTTATATTTAGGTGAGATTTGTATTTCAAGAGATGGTGTTTTCGTCAAGTTCAATATTCAATTTCCAGAAGTTTTTTGGATATATTATCTTCGTCTACAAAGCACGGCAGACATGTTTTTGGTAATTTATTTTACATTATTTATGTTTTTAACTAAATATTATATTAAGTGTATTGTTTATATTAAATAATATATAATTTTTTTTAAAAGGATAGGATTGATTGGCAAATTCAAATCCGCGTCTGCAGAAAATGGAGAAACCCCAGCAAAGGCCGAATTCAAGAGACTTTAGAATTTGTATTCTGTGATATCCAGGTACTTGGTTACACACAATTGTTTTTCATCCATCTTTATTTATATTGTAATAAATTATTTGATGATATTATTTGTTTATTAAATTTTCTTTACCGTTGTCTTATTGCGTATTTATTCTTATTTTATGCTTATAGGTATCTAAAATCCAGGCTACAGTGAAAAATACTAATGAATATTAATTAATAAGAATCCAAGCTATGTGATTCAATCAAATTATTCCATAACTAGACATCTCATTATATTTATTAATTATTATCTATTATTAATATTATTAAATATTAATGAATATTTTGATATATATATTAATTAATAAGAATCCGCACTATTAATTAAAAAAAGATTATAAGTATATTTTATTTTAAGAAAACAATTCCCTAATTAATCATTCAAATATCGTCCTTAAATAATGCGATTTTAAATATAATATATATAATAACATTAATTCAAATAAACATAAATCAACTCTTTATTTATAGCAAGCAAATAATTTTGATTTTATTTTTTATTAATATTACTTTAATTATGCAGATTCTTGATTTATTTTTTCAAATTCGAATTGATTTAGGTTGACTATATAGTAATTATTAACCAAATTTACGATTTTATTTATGTAATTGTGGGATTTTAAATTAATTATTTAATATTAATTTAGAAATCTTAATTTCATTTTTTCAACTATAAATTGATCATCATTTTCATTCATTCTTTACCTCATACTTTTCATTTTCAAATTTTTTACTGTATTCATATATTTTGTATTGGTTATAATTATTATTGTTATTCTAATTATTATAATTAGAAATTATACTAATGCTTATAAATATTTTTTTTGTAGGTCACACACATGGTAAGTATTGATTTTATTATTTTTGTTTTAATTTATTATATGTTTATTTTTTCTAATGTTTTAGTTATTATTCTTGATGTTTTTTCAGATCTTATAATTTATTTTAATGTAATTTGTGTTTTTTTGCAGGTAAGAATTGTAAGTATTATTTATTTATTTTTCGTATTCTTATAATTTGTTTTTTATGGTATTCTCTAATTTTTTTTGTTTTTATGTTTTGTACCTATGAAAGTAAGTATTTCAATTAATGTCATGTATAATTTTTATATATTCGTCTAATTTGTTTTGTTCTTATTTTTTGTAGCTATCAAAGTAATTATTTCGATTTAACTATATAATTTTTATGGCATTCGTCTATTATTTTTTTTTTTGCAGCTACCGATGTAATTATGTTCATAATTTTTTTTATGTTTCTCATATTTTAAACAAGTCTTCTGTAGTAGTTTTTATATATTTTATACATAATTTGTTTTATTCTTTTTTTTTCCCTTTGCAGGTAAAATTAAGAAGAATTTGTCCAGTTTATTTGATAATTTGAATTAGGTTTAGCAAAGTTTTGTTGTAAACAAATTAAACTTCGTTTGATGTATGATTGTATGATTCAATTAATGGAATTTAATTTTATTAAGTGTATTTCAGAATATTTATTAAATATACATTAATCTTATTTTTAGTTTTGATATTAATTTTATATTCAAGTAATATTTATTAAAGATATTAATTCTTCTTTTTAAATGTATTTTTAAATATTAATTCGATTCACGTAAGATTAAGGTAATAAATTCAAATTATTATTCTATTTAATTATTTAATTATCAATATTTATCATTAATAAACGGAATGTTAATTAGGAAAAAAAAATTAATTAAGTATTCTACACTTACGCAATTAAGTTTTACAAAAATTAATTCAAATAGAATTTCTTAATCATTTCTTAAATATAGTTATTAAGTATTACAAAAATTTCTTAATTATAAGTATTTTAAGGTGAGAGAATTGGCATAATATATTCTAAACGATTATTTATGTAATATATAAATAATAATAATAAATATAAATATTAATTCAATTTATAGTAAATCAATTCTTTATTTTAAGAAACCAAATAAACTTTGATATTATCTCCTATTAAATTTTACTCAATTTAAATTAATTTCAATTAGTCAATTCTATAGATGTATAAATAATAATATTAATTCAATTAGTAATCTATTTTCTCTTTAATTTAAGAAACCAAATAAAATTGATAGATATTATCTCCAATAAAATTATAATAAAATTTGGCAGAATTTAAATTAAATTACCATATTTTAATTTTAATTAAAGCAAATGAAATTATTAACAAAAATCATACTTCATTTAATTTTAACAAAATATTATCTGTTAATTTCTTTTAATATAATTATATGAAAGGAAAAAATCAAATTATACCATACTTCATCTAGAATATCTAATTATTTTTGAATAGTCACAACATTAGGAAATTATCTTTAACACTCAAGATTAAATATCTAATTATTTTTGAATAATCACATGAATTAGTTAATTAATATTAACACTCAAAATCTTAGGTCATCTCCAACCGAACACTAAAACTTAAACTCAAAAATAAGTTTAGTTTTAAGTTTACAGTAAATTAGCTCCAACCGAGATTCCAATACTTAAACTTAAAAGAATATTCTCAAATTATTCTTCTTATACAATTTTTTATACTATTTTTATAAATAATCAATATCTTTACAAATTTATAATTGAACTCCGTAACTTTTGACATTAAATTTAAAAAAATTAATAAATATTATTTTCAATATAAATTTTAAAAATAAAAAATATAGTAAAGTTATTAAATATGACAAAATTGTGCAAACATAAAATATTTAATATTTAATTATAAATATTTATTTTTATTTTTAAAATAAAATTTTATTTTAATTATTAATATATAATTATTAAAAAAATTACATTACAAAATATATTAAATAAAAAATTAAAATAAAAGGTTAATAGGTCTTTTTTATTAGTTTGTAAAATAAAATGATTATTTTATAAATAATAAATAGTTTTTTGTTTGAGTTTAAGGTAAACGTAAATCTAAATATTTTTTATGTGGGTCCCAACATAATACTTATAATAAGTTTATATTTTGGTATCGGTTGGAACATCTCGCCTACTCCAAAATAGATTTTTGGTATCGGTTGGAGATGCTCTATGCAGTGTACGCTTTTATTTTTTTATTTGGATTTTTATTAATGAATTGATGCATCATGATTATGAAACATATTTGACTTTTATTTTTTTTTTTGGTAAATGTCAATTACATATAAATGAAAAAGTGTATGATACAGAACTGCGCATAGGAAGAAAAACTCCCTACCGCATCAACGAGCTAACAGACTAGCTTTCCTGCCAACCAACTAAACATATAGCACAAAAAAACATAAAAACACAATCACCAAGCTATATGCCAAACTCTCTTCAGCGCACGTGCCTGAAGAGAATCTGGAAGTCGTAACGAGCGAATCCTCTCCTGTATGATAGAAAACGCCTGAGAAGTCACTACTCCAGACGACACCGAACGAGCCGCATGAATCCTCGTGTTCCTCTCGAGCCAAATAAAGTAAACCAGAGCAGCAAGAAGTCCACGATACGCACAAGATATCAAGTGCTTCCCACGCCATCGACTAGAAGCCCGTAATACAGCACTATGCCAAATACCACTTGGCCATAGAAATCCCACCTCCACCTCTAGTCTCCGCAAGCAATCCTGTGAGAAGGGGCAATCAAAGAAAAGGTGAGAGTGTGTCTCCGCACTCTCCCCACCACATAGCACACACGAGTCATCCCCCCGGCCAATCCATCGCTTATCCCTAGTCGGCAACCGACCACGTATAGCCATCCAAAGAATAAAACAATGTCGTGGGATACGTCCTGGTCCAGTCAAAAGTGCGGCCCATGGCACCCTGGGTCCCTCCGAGCGGAAAAGAGTATATGCCGAGTCAGAGGTGTAGGTCCCTGATCGATGCAATATCCACCTCACTGTATCTGTCCTTACATCAATACTCGGCAATCCATCCATAATATCAACGAACTCCGCCGCAAAGTCTGGTGGCCACCGCCACACCCCATCAACAATAACCATACTCAATGTCGCAGCCCTAGGAAGCCTCCTAATCCACGGTGCCAACTGGCACACCTCCTCCAATCGACCTAGGGGATGCCACGGGTCTCGCCAAAGGTAAAACTGCATTCCATCCCCGACTCGCATCTGTAGAGCTGGTAACACAGCGGGGCGTAGCTTAAGAAGCTGACGCCAAGTCCAGGAGCAAGCCCTCGGCACCTTAGCACTCCAAAAAGAATGTCTTCTCAGTCGATTCTCCTGAATCCAACTGGCCCAAACCGATTCTGGATCCTGACTCAGAATAGCCCAGATATGTCTGGTCATAAGGCCTCGATTCTGTGCAGTGAGATCACGGATACCTAGTCCACCCTCATTAGCAGGCCGGCATATATCAACCCATCTGACCTTAGCGTACCCCTTGTCGCCCAACCCAAACCAAAGGAAACGCCTTAGCCTCTTCTCAATCTCCTCGATAATCCCCTGGGGGAGTACGAAAACACTGGCCCAGTAGATATGAAGCGTACCAAGAACTGACCGGATCAGCTGTAAGCGCCCTGCATAAGATAAGGTACGAGAGGTCCAGGAACCCAGTCTAGCATCAATCCTCTGTAGCACGGGGACACAATCCCTCAGACGCAACTGAGAAGAGATCAGAGGAACTCCCAAATAACGCACTGGAAGTGTCCCGACCGGGAAATCAAACACTGGTTGGAGTATCGATACATCATCCTGCGCCTGGAGGGAGAGATAGATATTACTCTTGTCTACATTCGCATGTAGACCAGAGTAAGTCGAGAAAAGCTTCACTCCCCGTCTGAGTGTAGCGATAGACACAGGATCAGCATGGCAAGCAAGTAGTAGGTCATCCGCAAAACTCAGCATATACGTCTGTGTCCGCTCACATCTCCAATGATACTGGAACTCCGGCTCAGCCTGAATATGCCACTCCAAGATCCCATGTAAGACCTCCATCACAAGAACAAAGAGAAAAGGTGACATCGGGTCCCCCTGCCTCAGTCCCCGAGCACCTCTGAAATAACCCTCAGCCGAACCATTAATATTCACCGAGTAGGCCGGAGTAGTGAGACACTCCATAATCCAACCGGTGAACACCTGATGGAATCCCATGGCCTCCAATGTCATCCGCACGAAGTTCCACTCAACCGTATCATAGGCTTTCATAAGATCGACTTTCAGCACACATCTAGCTGGAAGTCGTCTCTGTCCGTATCCCTGCAGTATCTCTTGTGCAAGGAGGATATTATCCCCAATGCGTCTGCCAGGTACGAAGGCCGTCTGCGATCTGTCTACCAATAACGCCATACTATCACTCATACGATTCGAAATAATCTTCGCAATCACCTTGTACAACACATTGCAGCACGAGATGGGGCGAAAGTCCTTAGGATGCTTCGGGGCAGCAACCTTCGGAATAAGCGAAAGAATCGTCGAGTTAACCTCTCTAACAAGCTTCCCGGTGCGAAAAAAATCTGAAATAGCCTTGAGACATTCAGATTTAATCACCGGCCAGGCTTGTTTGAAGAAGGCCGAAGAATAACCATCAGGACCCGGAGCTCTATCATCATCGAATGCAAAAAGTACGTTCTGAATCTCCACCTCCGTCACCGGTCTGATCATATGCTCTGCCATCTCAGTAGTCAACCTCCGAGTCACGAAAGGTCGTAAATCTCCTACCACAGGATGGGTAGAGGTACCCAACAACCCCTGAAAGAATGACACTATCGTACTACTAATCTGGGAGAAGTCATGTACAAGATCCCCAGCAGCCGTCTCGACCTGAAGGATACGCGATCGAGCCCGTCGAATTGCGATACTCTTAAAGAAAAAGGCCGTACACTGATCTCCATCTCGCAACCATGATGTCTTCGCCCTCTGGCGTAAATAAGTCTGTTCCACCTCAACCGCCCGTGCGTATAAGCGACGACATATACCATCTAACACAAGTAATGGCTCAAAGGTAGGATCCGTAGTCAAATATGTCTGGACAGAAAGCAGAAACTCTCTTGCTCTCGTCACATTCGCCCCAAGGTGCCCCTGTCTCCTCCTCATCTGCCTGAAAACACCCTTTAGAATCTTAAGCTTCTTAACCACCGAATACATAGGAAGTCCATAAATCGAATGCTCCCAAATACTCCTCGTCTGAGGAATAAAATCCTCCGAATCCGTAATATGGTTATCGAAGCGAAACCACGCTTTGTATCCGTGAACAGCTGTCGTAGGATCCAACAACAGAGGAGTATGGTCCGATGTCCGAGAAGGCAGAGTATGATAGATGCTCTCAGCTCGATGCATTAACCAGGAGGGATTAGCCACCACTCTATCCAACCGTCGCCATTTCCGATCACTCTCTTGCTGATTATGCCACGTATACCACTGTCCCATGGTCGGCAAAGTTACTAAATCAGCCGCCGTCAAGCAATCACTGAACTCATCATCAGTTCCCAATGCCGCTCTCCCTCCCAGGGCCTCACTCTCATCTAGAATGGTGTTGAAATCACCCAACACCACCCAATCAGTATCTTGCAAATGCTCAGAAATAGACAGAATATAGTCCCATAACACTCGTCTCTCAATCACAGTGTTATGGCCATATACAAAGGTATAGAATCGAGTATCTGTCGTCCTGAGCTCTGTAACCCGACAATGGACCCACTGATCAGAGGTATGAACCATCTGAACATCCACCAAGCTCTGATCCCAACCAACCCAAATCCGGTTACCCGGCCCAGAATCGTAGTCAGTAAACCGACTCCACGAAGAGAAGACCCTATCAGCAATAATGGAGGACTTACTCACATTAACGTGTGTTTCCAGAAGTGCGACGAGACACACTGAATGCTCGTGAATAATATCCCGGACAGCCCTTTGGTGGTCCAGCCTGTTAAGGCCCCGTACATTCCAGCAGAGTGTACTAGACATAGGAACTAGTATGTAGGGCTGCTGTAGGACCCTGGTCGTAAATCACCATTGTACCCGTAGGGCAATCCCCCATAACGCTGTCCACCGTCGCACCCAGGTCGGCACGACATTCAACTCCGAGCTCTCGGTCCTCCATACTTATGGTACCAAATCCTGCCTTACCTATAAAAACTCTAGGCAGGTCCACAACAGTCTTAGTGATCATCTTCCCGTTGGACAAATCCTCCTGATCTCCAACTATTGTTAACGCTCCAAACGAATTGGAGCTAGCATCTGTTTTCGGCCGATCATGCAAACTGTCGGCCGACAGTGCACAATTATTTTCAAAACCAATGGCGAGCATGGCCTGTTTCTTACCAGACCCAGGTTGTACATCAGTAAACGTCTTGCCCTCGACTCTATCACTCTCGGGCAGTTTCTGGACCACGACCGAGTGCCGAGCGGTAGGCGGTGACCTGTGCTGCTGTGATGAAGGTATTAAAATGTTACCGGTTATATGTTGACCCCGTCTTTTGGCTCCCACAGTAATCCAACCACTCTCCTTTCGCTGTGTACCTGCTCCTTTTATTTCCTCTCGGTTTAACTGGAGTTGTTGAGCTTTAGAAGTATTTAGTTTAGGATCAAACCTCAGAATAGGTTTAGTGAGAATCTGTTTTTTCTTCGTAGGGCAGGTAGTATTCCCATGACCAAAAGAATCGCAAAGAGTGCATTTTCTAGGCCTCCATTCGTATTCAATATTCACCCTACAACTGCCATCATAGCCACTGTTCTCCTGTGTCGGTTTTAATAAAACCACATAATCCCTGAAATCGGCATCAATTTTCATCATGACACAAACTCTAGCATAGTCGATACGTGCCATGGTTGATGTAATGGCGTCCGGGTAAAGTGGTGTACCAATCGCACTCGCCACCATACTTAGCCCATTATTCGTCCAATACTCCATTGGTAGGTTTCGCATTTTGATCCAAACCGGTACTTCCCGATGAATTTGTTTCTCAAACGACATCCCTTCTCGCCAAATTTGGAGGAACAGCGGCTGTCCCGCCACCAGCCACGGTCCACCCTCGATAACTACATTCATGTCCTTCACCGTCTTGAACATAAAGAAAAAAAAACCATTAACAGTGGCTTTGACATCGACTACTCCCTTCCAAGTTGATAGTACAAATCGCTTAGTAGCTTGAAACCCTAAGGAATCCCCCAAGAAATATCCAACCAACGTTTTATCCCATCTTCGACACCCCTCCTGGACCATCTCCCACGTCGGTCGAATAAAAATTTGTCCATTATTAATTTCAGGGGCTACATACTTCAACGAAATCCTCGAAGGTTTGATTTCGTGCGTGTTATCATGCTGTAGCAGTGATGACGTTGAATTAAATCTGAAGTTCCCGAAAAATAGTTTGTCCAGCGGGTTTGGGCCCTGTTCCGTCGTCACTCCATTCTGCAGAGAAACGGGAGTAAGCTTCGTGGTTGGACTCGAGTGAATCCCATGTTTTGTTCCAGTAGGGTCAATTGCCGTGATAATCCCGGTTGAACCCTCGCGATCAGTTTTAGAGTCGCCCTTGGATAGATTACTCCCAATTTGTTGACCATCCTGGCTAGCTTTGACCCCATGGTGCGTAGCAATAGAATCAGTATTAGGGTTCGAGTCCCCCTCACTCGTACCCTCAGAAGATGGAGTGTTCGAAACCTCCTCTTGTGAAATAAAATCTGATTTAAGTAGGTTTAAACAATTACCTTGTGTGGCAGAGTTGTAATTGGTAGTATGGTTCGACCCCATCTCTCCCAGAAAATTTAAGTATTCAAGCTGCATAGGGTCCGTAGCCCTTGAGTCAATAGGATTCGAATAATCCTGATTTATATTCATTCTCGTATTCATGAAACAACCCACTATTGTGTCCACGTGCATGCTGTTAATGGGATCCCCATCAACTCCTTGTTTCATGGGATTCTCCTTAGGAAAATCGCTGGTCAAACGCGTTGCCAAAGGAAATGCAATATTTGAATTTGAAATCACACCAGAATTCAAATTCGTAGGCTGTGTTTGGCTGGTCACTAACGCCGAATTTTCGATAATAGGATCATCATCACGAGGACTACCATTAGCATGCAGCCTAATATTACCAGAAACCTGATAATCCAAGGGCGTAGCATTCAAGTCGTGCATCGGCTCACCGCCAATCCCCGTCAAACTGTACTGAATCAAGTTCTTCCCAACCGCCGCGGCTGTACTCTGTTGATTCAACCCGTCGGTTGCCCCCATCATCTCTGAATGAACCAGATTTGAACCATCTCCATTGGAAGCTACCCCCACTATCTTCGCCCCATCGGCCTTCAAACCACCTTCGTGAACAGCGGCAGTAATAACCTCTGTATCCTCTACTCGAATCTCTCTACCATCCACCTTATCGACTAAATCCCGAAAACCCATCACATCAAGACTGAACTCCGGATGCCTTCGTGTTATCGTGTCTACCATCTCTACTGTCACGTACTGTGGTTGCATTAGAGGGGTATTAATCGGAACCCCATTGCCCGGAGTCTGGTTATTGGATTCAATCTTCTTCTTCTTAGGTCGTCCTCTTCCACGTTTAGCGACATCACTTTCCATTGTTAGGTCATCCAACTTGTGCTAGCATAAGATTGTTTGTTTACAATAGTTGACACACTCTAAAGAAGAAGATATTTATTCTTAACTTTTTTTATTTAAAATATATATATTTTTTTGTAAAGTAACATAGAAATAAAAAGTATAAAATTATAAAACTTATTTGACTTTTATTTGCGTGATTGTATAAAGTAATGTAAGTTATATAAAATGTCAAAGTTTTAAAAAAAATCTCAATAAAAAATAATGAAACAAAAACTTAGTTCTTTAAAAGACAATGTACAAAATAAGTATTTAAGTATTACTACAATTTAATATTTATCCCCTAATTAATAGTTATATATATTAATTAAATTATTTTTAGTTTTAATGGACATATTAAAATAATAAAAATAATAAA
Source organism: Euphrasia confusa (assembly GCA_954870475.1). NCBI lineage: Eukaryota > Viridiplantae > Streptophyta > Magnoliopsida > Lamiales > Orobanchaceae > Euphrasia > Euphrasia confusa. Next base: position 37,578,751 of record OX940955.1, on the reverse strand, counting down.
TTAAATGTGAAATAGTATATTAAATAATTAATTTATAAATAATAAATATTATTATAAGAAGTTAATATGTATTATGGTGCAATTATAAATTAAATTAAAATTAAAATTAACTTAATTTTTGTTCAGTTCAATTCAGTGTTTCCGACCAAAAGAACAATTTCTTAATTCTTCTGAACTTAACTTAGTAAACTTCAGACCCGTTCGTTTAGACTTATTCTCAGTTAGCTCAGTTCAATTCAGTTTAGACTCATTCAGGTCCGTTCAGTTATGTTTTATTGAAACCTATTAAGTCATTTAATTTATTTATTTTCTTATTTCAATATTTGAAAATTAAATTCAATTAAACTTAATTTCATTTCAACTCAGTGCAGTTCAAACATATTAAGTTCGATTCATTTCGGTTTTTTTTTATTATTTCAATATTTAAAAATTAATTTAAATTGAACTTAATATCATTCACTCCTATTAAGTTCAGTTCAAATCATTTTAACAAGTTTCAGTCCAAAAGAATAGGGCCTTAATAAGTTTGAACTGAACTTAGAGGCTGTTAATTCTCATTTCAATCTGTTCAGTACAATTCAGTAGGGGTGGGAATGAGCCAGGCTACTCGACAGGGGCCTATGGCTCGGCCTACAAAAGCTCGGCTCGGCTCGGCTCGTTTAATAAACGAGCCAGGCTCAAGCTTTTTTAAAAGCTCGTTTATATATATAGGCCAGGCTTGAGCTTATTTCTAAGCCTTTTAAGCCTAAAAGGTCGGCCTATTTATATATATATATATATATATATATATATATATATATATATATATAATAAGTGTATAAATTATGATGCATATATATTAATAAAGTGTTAAAAGAAAATAATTATAATTGAAATGTGAAATTTGATTATTTTAAATTGATTAGAGATTTTTTTTTGAATTATTTAGGTAATGTTGCTTACTTATATTTTTTACTATTAATTGTTTAGAAATAATTTTATAATATTTATTAAATATATTTAAATTTAATTAAAATATTTTAAATTAAAATCTTAAATTATTCGTTGAACCGAGTTGAAGTTCAAAATGATTTTAAAAAGGCTTATAAAAGGCTTTCAGGCCGAGCCTATTTACTAAAAAGGCTCAGGCCGAGACTCTTAAAAAAGCCTATATCAGGTGAAAGGCCAAGCTTGAGCCTAAAAATTCAACATCAGGCCCAGGCCTATTTCACCAAAGCCCGGCTCGGCTCGGCTCGTTCCCACCCCTACAATTCAGTTAAGACTCATTTAGTTCAATTCTCATTTCAATCTTCAGGACTCATTTAGTTCAATTTAGTTCAGTTCATTTCTGAACTATTAAGTTTAGTTTAGTCATTTAATTTATTTAATTATTTTTATTTTAATATTTTAAAATTAAATTTAATTGAACTTAATTTATTAAGTTTAGTTTAGTCATTTAATTTATGTAATTATTTTTATTTTAAATATTTTAAAATTAAATTCAATTAAACTTAATTTCAGTTCAGTTCATACCTATTCATTTCATTTCAGAACTATTAAGTTTAGTTTAGTCATTTAATTTTTTAATTTGTTTAATTATTTTTATTTCAATATTTTAAAATTAAATTCAATTGAACTTAATTTCAGTTCAGTTCATACCTATTAAGTTCAGTTCATTTCAAACCAGTTCATTTTGTTTCAAGGTTTTGGATTTATACTCAGTTGAGTTCACGTCATTTAGGATACAATAAGCTCAGTTCAGATCTATTAAGTTCAATTCAGTTCAGGTCAACCATTGGAATTTTTTTTCAATATTTTAAAATTAAATTAAATTGAACTTAATTTCAGTTCATTTCGGTTCCGTTCACCCAGTCCCAGTCCAAAAGAACATGTCTTTAATATGTATGAACTGAACTTACAAAACTTAAGACCTGTTCATTTGGACTTATTATCAGTTCACTCAGTTCAGTTTAGACTCATTCAGTTCCGTTTAGTTTTGTTTTGTTTAGACATATTAAGTTGAGTTCAGTTTAGACATCTTAAGTTTAGTTCAGTTTTGTCATTTATTTTTTTAATTATTATTTCAATATTTTAAAATAAAATTAAATTGAACTTAATTTAAGTTATGTTCAGACTTATTTTCATTTCATACCTACTAAGTTCAGTTCACTTAGGTTCAGTTCAAAAAAGACCAATTCAGTTCAACACTGAACTAACCTTAATTGTTCTAAAGTTTTAATACATTAATTCAAGTTAAGTTTAATTCAATTAAGTTGAGTTCAAACCTATTAAGTTCAGTTTAATTCAAATATATTATTCAGTTAGTCATTTTAATTTTTAATTTTTAATTATTATTATTATTTCAATATCTTAAAATTTAATTTAATTGAACTTAATTTCATTCAAACCTATTAAGCTCATTTTATATTAAATTCATTTATGTTAATTTCAGTTCAGTTCCTATTAAGACCAGTTCAGGTCATTCCAGTTAAGTTATTTAATTTTAATTTTAATGTTAATTTTTATTATTATTATTTCAATATCTTAAAATTTAATTCAATACAACTAAATTTCACTTCAGTTCAGACTTATTAAGTTCAATTCAGTCAAGTTCAGTTCATACCTATTAAATTTATTTGAGTTCAAAACTATTAAGTTTAATTTAGTTCACATCAGTAGACATATTAAGTTTATTTCAATTTAGTTCAAACCTATTAAGTTCAGTCAAGATCTGTTCATCCAATTTCATTTCAGAATAACAGATTTTTCGTCCAATTTTTTTTTTCAATTTTACACACATGAATAATGGTTTTTAGCACCACATAGAACATGTTCTCTTTGGACATAAACTGAATCAATTGAACTAAACTGAATTGAACCGAACTTATGACATGTTATTTTGGACTTATTCTCATTTCTCTTCAGTTCAGTTCAGTTCAAATCGATTAAGTTAACTTCACTTCAATTAAGATCGATTAAGTTCAATTCAGCTCAATTTACTTCAGATCTATTAAGTTCATTTCAGTTCAACATTTTTTTTATTATTTTAATATTTTAAAATTAAATTAAATTGAACTTAATTTCAGTTTAGTTCAGTCCTATTAAGTTCTGTTCGGATCATTTTAGCAAGTTTCAGTCCAAAAGAATAAGTTTTTAATAGGTTTGAACAGAACTTACAAAACTTAGGGACTGTTAATTCTCATTTCGATCAGTTTAGTTCCGTTCAATTCAATTCAGACTTTTTTAGTTCAGTTTAGTTCTATTCATTTCAGAATTATTAAGTTTAGTGCAGTTCAGTCATTTAATTTTTTTATTTTTTTATTTTTATTTCAATATTTTAAAATTAATTAAAATTGAACTTAATTTCAGTTCAGTTCATATCATTTAAGTTTAGTTCATTTCAGACCAGTTCATTTTGTTTTAAGGTCTTGAAACTGAACTAAACTAAACTGAACTGAACTTAACTTATGACATGTTCTTTTGGATTTATTCTCAGTTCAGTTCACTTCATTTAAGATTCAATAAACACAGTTCAAATCTATTAAGTCCATTTAAATTCAGTTCAATTCTGAACTTAATTGGTCGGAAAGAACATGTCCTTAATGTTGATAATGATTTAGGACATGTTCTTTGGACTTATTCTATGTTTGCTTAGTTCAGTTCAGTTTCATTAAGTCAAGTTCAGTTCAGTTTAATTCAGTTGAGTTCAAACCTATTAAGTTCAGTTTAGTCCAGACCTATTAAGTTAAGTTCTGTTTAGTCATTTAATTATTATTATTATTATTTCAATATCTTAAAATTTAATTAAATTGAAATTAATTTTAATTTAGTTAAGTTCATACCTATTAAGGTCATTTCATTTCAATTCAGACCTATTAAATTCATATAATTTAATTTCAGTTAATTTTAGACCTAATAAATTCAGTTTCGTTCAGACCATTCATTTTGTTTTAAGAAATTGAAACTAAATTGGTCTAAAATGAAATGAACCTAACTGAACTAAACTTACTGAACTTAAGACATGTTCATTTAGACTTATTCTCAGTTTGCTCAGTTCAATTCAGTTCAGACTCATTCAATTTAGTTCAGTTGTATTAAGACCATTGAGTTCATTTGAGTTTAGTTCAGACCTCTTAAGTTCATTTCAGTTGTCATTTTGTTTTTCAATATTTTAAAATTAAAATCAATTTAAATTAATTTTAGTTTAATTCTAAAGTATTATATTCATTTGAGTTCAAACCTATTAAATTCAGTTCAGTTCAATTCAGACCTATTAAGGTTCAATACAATCCTATTAAGTTAAGTTCACTTCAGTTGAGTTCAATTCAGACAAGTTTAGTTCAATTCATTTACTTGAGCATTGAACTGAATTTAATTTGTTTGAACTGAACTGAAGCAAACTGAAAATACATCAAAAAAAGTAGGTCATTAATGCTAATAATGATTTAAGACCTATTCTTTTGGATTTATTATCAGTTCGCTTCATTTCAGTTTAGACTCATTAAACCAAGTTAAGTTCAAGTTTAGACCAATTAAGTTCAGTCATTTAATTTTTAATTTTTATTACTATTATTTCAATATCTTAAAATATAACTCAATTGCACTTAATTTCATTTCAGTTCAGATCTATTAATTTCAATTATGTTCAGTTAAGTTCAACCTATTAAATTCATTCCATTTCAGTTCAAGACATATTAAGTTTAATTCATTTCAGATTAGTTCAGACCTACAAAGTTCAGTTCAGCTCAATTCAAACCTACTATGTTCAGTCCAGTTCAGTTCAATCAGTTTTAGTCTAAAAGAACAGATCATTTGTCCAAACCCATTTAGCAACTTTGCAAACATGAATAAAGTATTTTTTTAGCATCACTAAAACCTATTCTTTTGGACTGAAACAGGCTGAACTGACCTAAACTTATTATGAGTTTGCTTTAGTTTAGTTTAGCTTAATTCAGATCCATTAAGTTAATTTCACTTCAATAAGTTCAGTTCAAATCTATTAAGTCCAGTTCTGCTCAATTCGATAATTTTTTTCAATATTTTAAAATTAAATTAAATTAAATTTCAGTTTAGTTCAGATCTATTAAGTTCAGTTCAATTTAATTAAGCAAACTTCAGTCCAAAAGAACAGGTATAAGTCTGAACTAAACTTACTAACTTAGGACTGTTAATTCTCGGTTCATTTTCATTCAGTTTAGACTAACTTTAGTTTAGTTCATTCATTTAATTATTATTATTAATTAATTAATTAATTAATTAATAATAATAATTATTATTATTAATATTATTATTATTATAATAATAATAATTATTATTATTATTATTATTATTATTATTATTATTATTATTATTATTATTATTATTTCAATATTTCAAAATTTAATTCAATTGAACTTAATTTCAGTTCAGTATAGTTTAGACTTATTGAATTCAGTTCAGTTAAGTTAAGTTTAGTTAAGTTTAGTTCAGTCAGTTTCAGTCCAAAAGAACGAGTCTTTATTCCAAAAGTATTTTCAATGTTACACGCATGAATAAAATATTTTTTTAGCATCACTTACGGTTCTTTTGGACTTATTCTAAGTTCATTCAGTTCAGTTTAGTTCAGTTAAGACTCAATAAGTTTAGTTCAGATAAATTAAATTCAGATCAGATCTATTAAGTAAACAGTTGAGACCTATTAAGTTCAATTCAATTCATTTCACTCAGTTTCAGTTCAAAAGAGCATATCCTTAAGACTATTCTTTTGGACTGAAGGGATCTAAACTGAACTGAATTGATTTTTTTATAAAAATAATAATAATTTTTATAAATTAGTGAATATTTTTTGTTCTTTCGGACTGAAATTGGTTGAACTGAACTGAAGGGATCTAAACGGAACTGAATTGATTTTTCTTATAAAAATAATAATAATTTTTATAAATTAGTGAATATTTTTTAAAAAATATTAATAATATTGTGACAGTAACTAGATTGTATATTTAAAATTATTGATTAAAATTATTTTTTATTAATTTTATTTTAATTTATTTTGAACTGAATTGAACTAGATTGAAATTAAGTACAAAAGAACAAGTTTAGCATTGGTACTTGGTACGGTATACCGATGCGAGGCGTTAACAAGTTTAGTGTTGATAATGATTTAAGTCATGTTATTTTGAACTTATTCTTAGTTTGCTTCATTTATGTTTAGTTCAATTCAAATTTACATCATTTCAATTCAGCTATTTAATTTTTTTATTTGTTTATTTTATTTATTATTATTTAAATATTTTAAAATTAAATTCAATTGAACTTAATTTTATTTCAGTTTGGCCCATTAATTTTAGAATAGTTCATAAACTTCCAAAGTTTGAATTAAAAAAAAAATGATTATTGAAATACAAACAAAATAAATTTTTTAAGTATTAAAATATTAACCATTCATAATTTACACAGGTTATAAGATTTAAAAGATGAATGGAAATATTAGAAAATACTACTTAAAAACATTTTCAAGTTTTTTTTGTTTATATTTCTAATTTTAAAATTTATAATACAAACAAAATAATTATTTTAACAATTTAATTTTATTAACAATACAATTATTTTTTATAATTTACACGAAATATATGTTTCAAGGAAATGTTGAAAATGTTGTAAATTAATATTTGAAAACATTCTCAGCACATATTAAATTCAATATTTATTCATTAAATATGAAATTTATTGAAAAAAATCTCAATCTTCTAATTTGTTTTGTATATTTCATATAAATATTTTAGATTATAACCTTAAGTTAATAAGTTACTAATCCAAAAGTAGTTTTATCTATACTACACCCACACCATGCATTTAATAACAGTAGATTTAATATTATTTTATACAAGTGCATACACAATCACACACACCGACGTGTAGCATCTAATACACCAAAGTAATACACCAGGTGTAGCATCTAATAGACCTCCAAAAGTCAATCTTTAACGGAATGTAATAGAAAATTTTAAAAAATATATTTTTTACAATAGTAATTAATATTCATTTTTCAAAAAATCAAATTTATTGCATGAAATTAATTAATTTGAATATTATCATAGTAGAAGGTAATAGTTAATTAAGTAAAAAATTATTTAAAAATATACTAATTAAAAAAATTATTTGTAATTTTTAATTAGTATAAAATTTATAATTTTTATGAAAATACTTATATTCAATTATCTATTTTGTATTTAGTACTAAATAAATTACATTAAATATTTTTTTATGAAAATACTTATATTCAATTATCTGTTTCGCGCGGAGAAATTGTGTTGAATGTTACTTACTTATATTCAATTATCTGTTTCGCGCGGAGAAATTGTGTTGAATGTTACTTCAATTGTTATATTATGCTTTTACCTGGCGGTAGGATAACTCATTCTAAATTTTCAACCCATTAAACTTGAATGATTTTTTCACGGTGCAACATTGCTCAAAGGAGTGATACGTCAATATGATTTTAAAGACGAAACTTATTATATGGGATGAAGCTCCAACTCACAGGTAAAATTGCTCTTAATTTTTGAATATTATATATATATATATATATATATCCATATTTTTAAATAAATGGAACAAGTCACCTTTTGTTATTTTATTGAAAATTTGAATTCGCAAATACTAATTTTCGAAATTCATTTTGTAAAGTTATTATATACAGTATATTTGTAAATTTATAATCTTAGTTGAATCTTTTGAACAAGTTTTTTTTATATTATCCATTATGAATGTTATTAGTTAGAACTAAAATAAAATTTTAGTTATCATGTTATACGAAGATAGATAATTTTTATACGGATATATATATATATATATATATATATATATATATATATATATATTTAATAAAGTTTTTTCATATATTCATTAATTTTTTATTTAACATTGTAATATAATTAATTAATTACAGAAATAATTAATTTGTATATATTATGAGGGTTCAAAATCCCGATATTGCTAATATTCCATTTGGAGGCAAGGTTATAGTCTTCGGTGGGGATTTCCGCCAGGTTCTGCCGGTGATACCGAAAGGAACCAGGCCAATAAATTGTTAATGCGACTATTAACTCATCTAAGATATGGAGGGATTGCAAAGTTTTGATATTAACGAAAAATATGAGATTGTAAAATAATGTTGAAGGATCAGATTTGAACGAGTTGAGAAATTTCTCAAATTGGATGCAATCAATTGGGGGCGGTTCAATTGGTGAAGATAATGATGGAGAGATCTTCTCATAGACTAAAGTGATAACTACATAAAATCCATTGTAGACGCAATTTTTCCATCTCTTGCCGTTCATAATGGAGACGTTAATTATTTGCTAGGACATGCAATTCTGGCGCCAACGTTGGGAGATGTAGATGCAATTAATGATTATATGGTATCGATGCATTCAACTGAATAAATGATTTATCTCAGCGCTAATTTTATTGAAATAACTTAAAAGAGCGTAAACATGTTTGATTAAATGCATTCAGTGGAATTCTTAAACACTATCAAGGGCTCAGAAATGCCTAACCATCAATTGAAGCTTAAAGTTAGTGATATTAAATCTTAAAAATTAAAAAATTTATGTTTATTTTTTTAACATATTATATTCAATATTTATTCATTAAATATGTATATATATATTTGAAAAAAAAATCTATACCTTCTAATTTCTTTTGTAAGGTTGTAGTGTCAGTAATGTTTTTACGAAATATGGATCACGCTGCCGGTTTGTGTAACAGAACTCGAATGGTTGTGTTGAATATGGAACATACGTAGTAAAAGCTAAAGTTTTAGGAGGAAAAAACTCGAATTACATAGTATATATTCCAAGGTTGACTCTTAATCCTTCAGATGTCAGGATCCCATTTCGATTCCAACGTCGTTAATTCCCCTTAATGGTATGTTACGCTATGACCATTAACAAGAGCCAAGATCAATCTTTGTCCTATGTTGGAATATATTTAAAGAAACCGGTGTTTACACATGGATGGTTGTATGTTACACTTTCAAAGGTCACAAATAGAGTCGGATCTAACAAATAAAACAATATAGTTTACAAAAAAGTCTTTTAAAATATATAAAATAATTACGTGATATCATTTTTTATGTTATTTTTAATTTGTGCTTTTGATATAAATATTTTAGATTATAATATTAAATTAATAAGTTACTAATTTAATGTCAATCTTTATCTGAATGTAATAGAAAATTTAATAAATTATATTTTTCAATAGTAATTAATTTTTATTTTTTAAAAATAACAATTTTGAAGCATGAAATTAATTCATTTTAACTTTTAACATACTAGAACATAATAATTAATTGTTAAAAATAGAATTTAAAAATACACTAATTAAAAAAAATTGTATTTAAATTTTAATTAGTATAAAATTTATAATTAATTATTAAAAATACTTATATTAAATTCTATGTGTTTTATTTAATATTAAATAAAAACATTAAATATTACCGTGCATCGCACGGGCAGGTTTTACTAGTTATTTAAATACGGGTTATGGAGTATTACAAAATCAAGTTACTACTAGAATTCAGGTCTCGGTATCTCCTTCCCCGAAAGAGTTTACCTAGTGAAAATTTTAATTAAATGTATAAAGTAGGGTATAATGAGGTATGATGAGTATGATTAGGTAACTAATGAATAAATTTGGTGAAAAAAATATAAGTAAATGAGTTATTTAAAAAATAAAGTCGTAAAAGCTTTCTACTGTGCAAATTTTTAAAGTAACCAAAAAAGAAAAATAGACAAATTTGTAATGGATTACTAATATACTTTTACGCCCGAAACCGAACCCCAAATCCCTCGCTCGATCTTGCTTAGTTGCTTTCTGTATCGAAATCTCTCCGTGGCTTCATTTCTCCGCTTCTCTACTCTCTAGTTTAATTACCGAATCGACTCAATTTCAATGGCACCGCCGTTTCGATCGGAGGCGAATTCAACCCAGAACCTCGGCGTCGGCGCAGGCCCGCCGCATAAGAATCCGCCGTCAAACAATTTATGGATCGGAAACGTATCTTCAGATGTAACTGAAGCGGACTTGAAATCGATCTTCGAGAAACATGGCCAAATCGACAGCGTGAGCACATACTCTACCCGAAATTATGCCTTCATTTGCTTTAGGGACATCGATGGCGCAACAGCTGCTAGGCAGAGTCTCCAGGGGCATGCCCTCTGTGGAAGTTTCTTGAAAATTGAATTCGCAAAACCGGTTGGTGATCTATATTTTATATTTTTTTAATTGTTGCGTTTTGCTTTTTTCGTAAATTCTTGCTTGAATCTAGATGAATTGGGTTTTCAAGTTTCGTCTTGCAATTTATCAGCGAATACCGATATATGATGGTAGGGAATAATTACACTATGAGGAATGTTACGAAACACGCACGGGATTGGCGATCTTCTTAGATTTACGATCAAATAAGATGATGTGAAGTGACGAATTGCTATCCTACTGTCAATTGAGATTTTGTTTACCTTGTTAAATATATCACATTCGTGTTTGTTTCAAGACCTGTTTAGTGAGTGATTTTTCCGATCAAGACAATTATCGATAAAATATTTCTGCAGTGTAGTTTGTGGCAAATGCATTGATAAGATAATAGTTAAACTTATCAATTCTGTTTTCCTTTTTAAATGATGTCCTCTTAGCACATGATTATTTTATAGTTTTGAATCAGTTCATTATCAACAGGGAATATAGACAGTCAAATAGGATGCTTAGATGATTGGCCTTTATCACAGTTTTTTTTTGTTATTCATGTAGTACTGAAGTAAAAAGAAAAAGGTTTCTAGGCATGCTCACTTATGCGTTCTTGGATTGATTTTAAGAAAACACAAATTAAGTTTTGTGTACTTTATAAAAAGGAAATTAACCCCATTTTCATTGTAAAAATTAAAGGAAGTTGTAGTGTTTAGTCCACTAAACTTGGAAGTTGGAATGACTTTGGTAAGAAAAAATACTTCTCCAAAGTTGACCCGAATATGTTGCAAAATATTATTCTAGCTATGGAAAGGATACGCCGTCTTTAAGATCTAACTAATCAAGTTATGGCAAGGATATGATGTTTTCAAGAATCAGATTTAAATAATCCAAACTATGGGAAGTGTGCAAGGGTCAAGTTATCCAAATTCCAAACCCCAAGAGATTACTTTTTAATTCAAGCAACATATCTTTGTAAGTACGTACATTGAAAAGGCAAATACAGGAAAATTATACGCTATCTATGGAGATATTGTGTTGGTTTATATGAAACTAAATAGTAAACATAATATTATTCTTGATTTCCCCCCTTGAAATAGAGAAGATGAAACAAAACAAAACTGTAGAGTTGTTGCAGTTTCCTTCATTATTGCAGTTGTTAATTTGATCTTGTCAAATGTCATCTGAATCGTGGTCAATCTGAATAGGAACTAGGAAGAGTGAATCTGATCTATATTCACTCTAAAACAATGACCATTATCAATTGGCAAGAGAGGTCAATGACTTAAATCTCATTTGTGAACTAGTAGTCATTGAATTTGTCGACTTATTAATCAGGGAAGAACCTTATCCATGCTACTTTTATTTTTCTATTTGTAATGAAGTCATCATGTGAAAATTTAATTATGTTGTCAGTTGTCACATGCTTTCATGTCCTTGATTTGTTTCTATGATTTTTATTTATAAGAATCGTATACTTTTATAACAAAAATAGGGACGTAACATCCTAAAACTGATTACAAAGTCAGATTACATTGCATTATTGCATATGACCAATTTCTAGATACATCATAAATATGTTTCTTTAATATATTAACTCTCTCTTGCAGGCTAAACCATGCAAGAGTTTGTGGGTGTCTGGAATTAGCGCATCTGTTTCCAATGAGGAATTGGAGAAGGAGTTTTTAAGATATGGTAAAATCCAAGAATTCAGATTCCCTAGGGATCGGAGCACTGCATATGTCGATTATGTTGAATTGGAAGATGCTATACAGGCATTGAAAAATGTGAATGGTAAAATAATTTGTGGTTCTCAGATACGCGTGGACTTTCTGAGGTCAAACACTTCTAGGAAAGTAAGTTTATTTTTGAAAAGTTTGTGTCTAATGTGTGCTCTAGTTAGTTTATATTTAAAAGTTCATCTTCTAGAGAAGGGTACCTAAGAAAGTCTTGGCGAGTCCTGACACTGTAAACTTTATCTGACTTACATCATTGAGGAAATGAATCGCAAAATATAATAGTAACAACTTATAAATGGTTTGCAATGAAAATTATGCATGCCCTTCTTGCTTGAAATTTCTGTATGCAGTGTAATGTTTTTATTTAATTTGCTGGTCTCATATGGAAAGTGGTAATCTCTTTATCATCTGGCCGCTTGTCTCTTCAATCTTATTATAGGTTTGATTTTTTAATTAGTTGTCCTGTACTCTCTGCTTTAAGATTTGGGTTGTATTCCAAATTTATAGGAGGTGGGCCAGGATGCAAAGGAAGGCCAGTTTCCCAGTAGGAACATGGCTCCCTCTGATTTAGGCTGGATGGGACAAGATTCCTTAAACAATTATCCTCAGCCCAATCTTTCTGTGCCCAAAAGGAAAAATGTAAGTACTAACAGTGATAGTAAATCTTTAATGTTGGAGGTCAATCATTCACGCTTGGGAATCGGGTATAGTTGAAGAAGTTGAGTGCTTTGAATACATATCTGACCTCTTTCATTGCTTTTGGAATATTGTGTATGAGAGAAATGGACAAATCTTTTGATTAATTATGTGAATCATAGAAAGAACGTATAGTTCCCGTGGAGTGTATTTTTCATGTTAACCAAGTGTATGTGTCATTGCATTTTCATTATTCCTTATCTTACGGTGCTCATTAAAAACAATTGTGTTTGCCGCAGCAGTTTCTTCCACTAGGATCACAATTTGACGATGGGATGCCTAGCAAAGTTCTGTTGATAAGACATCCTCCTACTCTTATCCTTGACAAAAACATGCTGCATAATGCCATGATTCTATTTGGGGAAATTGAGAGGATAAATACATTTAGTGACAGAAATTACGCTTTTGTAGAATTCAGAAGTGTTGAAGAAGCTAGGCTAGCCAAAGATGGACTGCAGGGCAAGCTTTTTAATGATCCTAGGATTTCAATCGACTATTTCAGTGATGAATTTCCTGGTGTGAGAGGACAATCCGTTGAACATCAGTTTCAACCAGCTCAGATGGATATTAATGGTTTTAACCGCCCACCAAACAAATCAGCACCTGGAGCATGTGATGTTTTTGATGTTAACCAACTTCAAGAATCTAAAAGGCCAAGGCTTGATGCTACCCTGCTTCCTGAAAGAACAGAGAACCAGCGCAAACTATATCGGCACCAGCATTCCCTACGGAGTGGTGAAGTTTCTAGGGCCACAACTGAACAGCATTATGCTGAAAGGGATTGCATATGGAGGGGTCTTATAGCAAAGGGTGGAACACCTGTTTGCCGTGCTAGATGTGTTCCTGTAGGAGAAGGTCTTGGAGCTGAAATGTAAGTATGATCTCTGAGAAAATTTATTGCGAACCTTAATCAAGATTGAGTTTATATAATTGGTTGTAGTTCCTTAAATCTTTTTATGGAAAAACTTTTTTTAGTTGAACTGAACTCTGTGGCTATTTAGATATAACAGGTTACTATTTTAATGAATTACTCCATCCGTCCCACTGAAAGTAAGACGTTTCTTTAGGGGGCGGAGATTAAAAAAATTGTATTTATATGTATAGTGGAGTGTGATTAGAGTTGGTGTAATATTTAATTGTTGTTATATAAATAAAGTGGAGTGATAAAGTAAAATAATATGTAGTGGGTTCCACAAATAATATAATGAAAATTTAATGTTATTTTTTCCATCTAATAAAATGCACCACTTGCAATCGGACGTCCCAAAATGGAATACATATCCCTTTCAGTGGGACGGAGGGAGTACTATTTTAATGAATACTTGTGACACGCTCTTTTGATTTGTCAAAATACTATTAGATGTGATTTAGCAATATCATTTTTCAAAGTTTTATTTTTACTTTTAAATGTTGATTTCTCTATCTATTCTTGGTTGTTTCTTTTGAGCAGACCTGATGTTATTAATTGCTCTGCACGAACTGGGTTGGACTTGCTGAGCAAACATTATGATGATGCTATTGGCTTTGGTATAGTTTCCATCTTGCCTGACAGTGAGGAGGATTTTGCCTCTTATACAGAGTTCCTGAGATATTTGGGTTCAAAAGACAGGGCTGGAGTTGCAAAGTTTGATGATGGCACCACCTTATTTCTGGTGCCTCCATCCGATTTCCTGAGTAAGGTTCTTAGGGTTACTGGACCTCCACGTCTTTATGGAGTAGTTTTAAAATTTCCTCAAGCAGTGCCTAGTGGTCCAGCCTTGAATACATTGACAATGCCTTCTCATTATGCTCATGCACCAAAAATGCCTACTTTGCAAAGACATTATGGTGTTATTAGCCCAGAGGAAAGAGTTCCTCACTTGGATAATTCAAGGGTTTTACCACAGGACTTCAAGTTTCCTCCAAATGTTCCTGTTCCTGCGACCAGCTCGTTATCTGGTCATTCTGTTCCACCAACGACAGTGACATCCCAAGCTGGTTTAGCTTTAACACCTGAACTTATTGCTACTCTAACTTCGTTGCTACCTGCTAATAGTGGTTCTTCTTGTCCACAAACTTCATTATTACCCCAAGCACACACTATGCTTGGTGTGACATCTAATGTTGCTTCTGGTGTTGGCACGGACATTTCCCATTGGAAGCTTGAAAACCAAGCTCCAGATCACAATAGTCAGTTTGTGCCACAGCTGGGTGATCATTTCAATTCTCATTTGCAGCACTTGCAGGCGGCTCAGACTACTCCAATAGTTCCAAATACGGCTGGTCAATTTCATCAATCTTTGAATTCATACAGCCAATTTCATGACCAGAAGAATACTTTCTCATCTCAAGGTGACACTTCATTGAGACCGATAGCCCCTGCATTTCCATTACAAAATGGACCAGAGATCAACAAGCTTTATCAACAGCGGGGTTCTCAGGACGTTTTGAGGAGTCAGGGAACTAATAATGGTTCCGATTCTCTGAGGCCGTCTTATAATTCTTCTATTCTCCATCAACCAGTATATCATGCTGCATCATCCATTCATAACCATGTTAATAAATCTGTGTCCCTGCCCCAGCCTTATGTTCTGCAGAATTCAGAAGTGGAGGTTACACATCAAAGTCAGCCGCCTCAGGCTGCTCCACATGGGGTGACCCAGGAAAATGCTGAAACTGAGGCTGACAAAAATGAACGTTACAAGTCAACTCTTTTATTTGCAGCCAATCTCCTCTCCAGAATACACCAGCCATCTGGTAATCAACCCGGGCAGGGTGCTGGGAGTCATTGAGTAAATATCCTCAATCAGGTAACAAACTATACATTTCTTTTGTTGTTGGTCCATAAGTTGCTGCTTTAAATTTCCATTCATTGCTATAGCTTGAGATATTCTCATGTTGATATTTGTCTTGTTTCCCCTTTTTTGCACTCTTGATATTAAGTACTTTATTGGGAGGAAGATGCCCTAGAAAGAATTTTGAAGTTCATGAAAGGATTTTGAATGCTAGCTTCTGTCTACTTTTTAAGTTAATGCTCCATAGCCGATATCAGTTGGCCTATGAGGAGAATACTGTAGGGATTGAGAGAGCTTTTGCCTCATAGCCTTTCGGGACTATTGATAGTTGATGCCAAAGTTTAATTGTTGGATGCTTAGTGATCAGGTGTAATAATTAGATTCACATTCACTAGAAGTTTAAAAAGTTAAGCTTAGAATTAATGTACTTATAGTTATCAGACTACGTCATCCGAGATAGTATGGTGTATTCATGGATTGTGTTTGTGTAGCAAGCGAAAGTAATGACTTGGAGGTTTTTTCTCTTCCAGCAATCATCATTTGTTTTCTCTTTTATAAATCCTCTCCTCAAACCCAAATCTTTCATCCAAATGCTACCTAATAGAGTTGTTTAGATCTTGCACAATCTGTTGCTGTAGGATGATATTTCTATCTTGCATATACAAATTGTGAAGGATCATTTTTAGGAGGTGATAGTCTTGATTTTCTTGAACTTTTTATGTCTTTTTCTAAGTCTCAAGCGATTGTTAGACTAAAATGGTAATTTATGGCGAAGCGCTTGAGACATGTTCCATTATAAACTGTGATAAGTGATTAATTTCAGTCTGATATAGTTAAATTAAATTGTGATGCTAGTTAACATCACTGTTATATAAACATATCTGGTTTATGAATGGTGATCTAAAAATGTAGGGAAAATTGTCAACAGAGGCCCTTCTAGGAACAGATATAGATCGCTTGCAATTTTTTCATCTGTACATTAAACTTGACCTTTAACCCTATATTTTATGATTTTCTGGTTGAGCTCTTGATCTTTTATCTAAGAGTTTCAACTTTTTGAAAGGCTAAAAGTATACACCATATTCTCCATGCCCGGCGGCTATATTACGGAAACATCAATTTCTTGAGCCATTTATTGAAAAAGGAAATCCCAATTTAAATAAGCACCCCTAAGGTGTATCTTCCTTGGTCTTGAACCCCACCCCCACACATCCCGAAAAAATCTTTTGTGCTGTGCCAAACAAAAAATTGAACAAACCGAATTTATTTATACCACCGACTCATATATCTTCCTTGGTCTGAATTAGTTTCATTAGTGGGACCTTCAGCGAACTATATGGTTGGTTTTTGTAGAAATGGACTATATAGGCAGGTGCTCTAAGTGGTTGGTGGTTTTTGGTCACTACATATTCAAAATTTGGACACTATGCATAGGAAGTGTCTATCATATTTTTAAGGTTCGTTAACAATATGTTTTGGGACACATCTGACATAGGCATTTGTTTGTGCTCATTTTGTGGTATACGCTTGTGTAGCCAGATATAAGGTGAAGCTTTCGGTTGAGTTGAGCACATTTTTCATTTTTTAATTGCTTAATTCTAGTTTCATGTTGAAATCGATCTTCTGTTATGTATTTTTTTTCCTTTCAACTCCCTTAGCTATTCCCTTATTTGCATTTCTTTAATTCTTTTAGAAATTGGTGTAAAACTTGTGCTCTTGGAATATATCTATCTGACAGTTATACTATTCAAAATTGTTATCTTTTTAGTTCTTGCTTGAGTTTTATTAGCTACGAACAGGTGAACTTGTGATGACCCTCTTGAATTTATAAGTTAATTATTATGCATGTCTTGCCTAAAGCTAACACGATTGTCCTGTGTTTCTCCTAAGTTGTTCCTCGACGAAAACTCCAGTTGAATACTACCAAAATATACATATACTATAAAACTTACTAACATTTAAAAAAAATAAAATACATAGCCTTAAAAATTACGTTTACGAACCAACACACAAGGTCCGTTTAAGCTGTTCCCTTGTGGGGATACTAAGTTTGAATCAAAAGAAAGATAAATTAACAATTTGTTCCCAAATAATGTCATAATACTTCCACCATTCGGTATTTTCTTCACTAGGGTAGTCGAACCCTACTGTTTGAGTGAAGCTAGTGAGATCAACCATTCGAAGTTTGACGAGATAATGATATGAATGACATTTATGTACTATTCCACAAACTTCGTCGCCTATAAGTAACTAACTACTACAGTATATCAAATTTATAGTTCTGGAAATTTCAAAGTTGTCAGTTTTTTGTTATATTGCAGTTGGGCAAAATTTTGTTGCTTCACTATTCAAATAATGTGAAATCATTTGTGGCTAAGTATCTGGGGCTGGGAGAATAAAAAACAAGTCAATGTGCAACTGCATACATATATTTCCACCTCTTTTTTCTTCATTTACAGTATTTATTTTATTAAAGAAAAACGAAAATAAACAAAATGGCGGTTGACGTTTTGGTGTGGGCCCCAGCAAAAAGAATTTTTTATGTTGCTTTCGTGAAAACGCGTGGACACGAACAATATTCAGAAATTACACTAGTTTATTCTCGATGCTACGAAAAGAAAGGGTATTGCATCTGATTTTGGGTTTTTGCAATATGTAGGCGTGTGTCGAGAATTCCTCCAAAGCCAATCGATCACTCATGCAACTAAGCTCTTATGGGTAATCAATCACTCGGAACCGATTTCCAATTTTCTTTCTGGGTTTGTTTTTTATTCATATAATATGTTACAATCAAGTGATCAAACGTTTGTATTCTCTCGACAACTTTTAATGAAACGAATGTAGAAGTTTATTTTCATGCTTATAATGATGTAATCGAATAAATTAATTATTTGAGGTCAAATTCTCTCTAGTTGATTTGGATGGTTGTGTAGCTAAGTATCCACCATTTGATACGTAGCTCATTAAATTTGATTTTTAAAAAGTATTTTTGATTAGTGTTTGTTTTATAATTTCCATTTATCTCCTCAATATATATACAATATAAATTAACGAATGAAGATTTGTTAGAAAATATAATACCATGAATTTAAATGAATGTATATTAGTTACTATTTTTTTTTAGATTTCCAACAAGTACACTATTAACGAAAATTAGATGCAGATATTCATACTAAGAGTCATTTTTTATATAAATTAATATTATATAAATTAATAACTTTTCTAAAATAATAAATTTTTAGACTCGACTTTTTAATTAATAAAAATACTCAATAAATTAATATTTTTTAAAATTAATAAAATGGTACGATTCTAAAATTATAAATTTATAATACTTTTAATGTACACTATTTCTACAAAAACAAATGCAAATACGCATACTTCATTTTTTTAACTACTTAATTTTTTTTGTTCACAGTAAAATAAAAAGTATTTTTACAATATTTATTTATTTTCATACCACTATTTCTTTTTAATTACATATTCAATACTAGGAGTCTAGGAGTATAAATTTAGAACCAAGGCTAACAATAGAAATTTCACATTTAATTTTGGATGCCTTACTTTGGAAAATAATTAACTATTCATATTAAACAGTGGGCCCATGGTCCATAGTCCACATCCATACCACAGCCCCACCCAGTAGATGATATTGCCCAGATCAGCACGTCACTTCCCATTTATTAATTTCCCTTTTTTTTAATTATTATTATTATCACACACATCACTCACAGTCTCACACTGATTCACACATTCATTGTGTGCGGTGTCTTTCTCTGTGTGTATACATACATATACGTGTATGTGCATCGTCTCGTTGAAGCTTCCCACCGTCACCACGTGAAATGTGATTCGCCTTCTCTAATTCAAAAATTCTCTTCTGAAAAAGCTGCTCGATCTATTCGCAAGCCCCAGTACAACAAAGGTCTCCTTTTCCTTTTTATAATGTATTTAATTCGTTATTTTAATAAATAATAATCTCTTCCATTAATTTGAAGCTCATTGAATAATCAGATCTTTTTTTGACATTTTTTTTTTGTGTTTTCATCTATCTAGGGTTTCAGTTTGGGAGACCTTTCATTTGAAGTAAGGTTTGTCGAACAAAATCATTCTTTATATTGAATTATTTCCAAGCAAAAAAAAGCACAAGGTTATTTTGTTCATGAAACCTCAAGGAGTCTGATTTCTAGGGTTTCTCTCGATTTTGGGTTGCACATTTTTGCTGTTCATAAGAATATAAAATTTGGGGATTTTGATTGATGGTTAAGGAGATGTCTCAGCATGGTAGTGGGAGTTTACTTCCTCCATCTGGTAGGTTCTCTGCCTTCTCCCCACCAAATAACAGTTGCAACCTGAATCCCGATCAGTCGGGACCATCCAACTTGCCTCCGTTAGGGCCAGGGAGCTCATCGGAACAGGGTCATTTTGGTCATGTTATGCCGTCTGATAGTAAGCGATTTAGCCATGACCTAAGCCGGATGCCTGATAACCCTCCCAAGAATATAGGTCACAGACGTGCTCACTCTGAGATTCTTACCCTTCCCGACGACATTAGCTTTGATAGTGACCTAGGTGTCGTGGGCGGATTTGATGGGCCATCTTTTTCTGATGAAACCGAGGAGGACTTGCTATCAATGTATCTCGATATGGATAAGATCAATTCGAATTCTGCTACTTCTGGAAACCAAGTGGGTAGCAAGTCATCTTCTTTACTAGCGGCAGAACCAAGTTCTTCATCTGCTCATCCCTACGCATTAGCCAATCAAATGGCTGATAATATGGGGGGTGCTTTAAGTGAAA
The DNA here is from genome assembly GCA_954870475.1 of Euphrasia confusa. NCBI lineage: Eukaryota > Viridiplantae > Streptophyta > Magnoliopsida > Lamiales > Orobanchaceae > Euphrasia > Euphrasia confusa. Next base: position 37,558,539 of record OX940955.1, on the reverse strand, counting down.
AACCGAGAATTAGGCATCAGCATAGCCAGTCCATGGATGGGTCAACTACTATCAAACCAGAGATGCTCATGTCAGGTTCGGAGGATCTGTCCGCAGGGGATTCTAAGAAAGCCATATCTGCTGCTAAGCTTGCTGAACTTGCTCTTATTGATCCAAAGCGTGCTAAGAGGTAAAGCTTTCATGTTCACATAAAGTTATGTTACCTGAAATTTTGTTGTTTTTATTTATTGTCTAAACTGATTTCTAACTTGATAGATTAAGCAATGCAATGTTTTAACAAACAAGTAAAATTGTGAATTGGAATGTCTATCACTTAGTGTAGTAATGTCTTAAAAGAACTATAATCGCGAATCAGCAAACCTGTCATCGCGAATCAGCAAACCTGTCATTATTAGGTTGCATACTGATTGAAGGATTTAGTGTGGGGAAAACGTTTGAAGGAAGTAGTTAAAATGACTCCATCTAAACAACCTCAATGTAGTTACTTATTATTTGTGATTTTGTATGCTGAACTTCAATTCCATCAATCCAAATGGAGCCTTGAAGATTTTCCTTATATATTTACATCAGCAATTACATGTTTAAGGCTGCGATTGCTTTTAGTCTACGTAGGGATGACATGGTGTTATATGCTCAGGGGCTGAAAAGTGCATCAACGGGTGATGGACGTTGATAGGTGGATAATTATGTGGCACTTATTTTGAAGAAATGGTGGGAATGGATAATTACAATAGAAAATTAAGACTTCTAATCAATTTTTAATAATTTCATCTTAGGAAAACTTATCATCCTTCTAATCTGCAAAAAACCCTAATCAAATATGCTGATTAAAGTGATTATCTTCACTACCATTGTGAAAGATTTTCAACTAAGATTGCTGAATATCTTTAGAAATTGATTCTTTCTCACAGGCTATTTTCTTAACTTAAGTGACCAGCACAGTAGTTTCCAAGAAGGGATGCATCATGTGGTCTCATCTGATTCAACCTTTTATTATCTGCCTTTGTTATGAAAAGGATATTCATAAAAGCTTGTTTTTAAATGTTTATTCCAATTAATAGAAAAATGATCGGATCCTGCCTTTTAGTATAGTCGTTGGGTGTACTCTGAGGACAATATTAAGAACTAAGCCTGCTAGTAAGCATTTTGTTGTAATATTAGCGTACTTGGTTTAGTTCATAACATGTCCCAATCCTCTTAGCTAGACTGTACCCCTTCCTTTTCAATACATTTACCTTATCATGTAGCATGCGCGGGTGTCCTGTTTGTTTACCGAAGATGAAGCGATAAAACACTGTTGGAATTATTATTTTTCCGGCGCATTCATATTATTTTTGTTTTCTCACATCCATATCTCGTTTGATTGTGTGATAGGATTTGGGCAAATAGGCAGTCAGCGGCAAGGTCGAAGGAACGAAAGATGAGATATATTGCTGAGCTTGAAAGGAAAGTCCAGACTTTGCAAACAGAAGCTACTTCTTTATCTGCTCAGTTAATCTTACTACAGGTGCTTTTGACTTACGTTTTCTTTTGCTAATTATGAATTTGAGATGATTGGTGGCTCCAAGTAGGCTTGTTCAATACCTAACCTCCCATGTTAAATTAAGAACATTTACATTTTTAGACTGAGGCTCAACAGTAAAGTGGATGTTAACTAGTAATAAATAGTTGGTTTCAAAAATAATAATGTTGTTTTCATTTTTTAGCATTCTAGGAATAAACTATCGAAAAGTAGTTATACCATGTGGTGATAAAGGTAAATGATAAGTCTTTGTTTGCGTTTTAAGATGGCATTGACTTTAGTATTCAGCGAGACTATGATAAGCTATGGTAAAAGTTTGTGTTGTCTTCGTTCGATGAAATAGATAACACAACCCAATTCATAAAGGAAATTTGTGTTTTTCACGAACTCAACAAACATATGTTCTTTAGGCTGAATAAGGAAATGGGTTATATTTTTTGCATTATTATTTTAATCTTGCATGTAATTTATCTCTTTTCCTCACAATTCTTTTATGCTACATTAAGCCAATATCTAAAGAGCAATATATTGACTGTTTCTTACTTTCTTCAACAGAGAGATACTAATGGTCTTACATCTGAAAATAGCGAACTTAAACTACGCTTGCAAACTATGGAGCAACAAGTACACTTGCAAGACGGTAAGTATCTTTTTCGTTTATTGCATCTCCATCTCATTTCTTGCACTTCCTGGGAAGATTGATTCCTATAGCCGAAACCGAGAAAAGTACTAGCTGGTCCTATCTATTATATGACATCGAAAGAATAAGATTTTTTAGTGAAATTAAGTTATCACTTTTGTGATAATCCGCGTTCATTGGTGGGGATCATAGAGTTTTTTTTACTACTCATGTGCAAGAAATTATGCACAGATGCTTACAGATTGTCTTTCATGAAACACAGCACTGAATGACTCGCTGAAAGAAGAGATACAGCATCTGAAAGTGCTGACTGGTCAGACAATTTCCAACAGTGGACCCATGATGAATTTCCCGGCATCATATGGAGGAGCTAACCAGCAGCAATATTATGGCAATAACCAAGCGATGCACACGTTACTAACAACTCAACAGATGCAGCAGCTCCAGATACATTCTCAGAAGCAGCAGCAGTTTCAACAGTTGCAGTTCCAGCACCAACAGGTGCAGCAACAAGAACAAGAGCAGGCTGGAAATGTGAAGCATAGGAGTTCAATGTCGCCTTCTATCCCAAAAGACCATGGCCCCGATGCATGTTGGAATGATTAGATTAACAGGAGATGCGGGGTGTGCTTTCTGTATGGAGGCAGTTGTTTTTCCCTCCCGAATCTAGGTGACAAGGTTTCAGAGCTTGTTAACTTTTAGCTATAGCCTGTTTCGATTAGCGTCAAAAAAGCCTATATCATTGATATGTATTGTACTAGGCTAGTTTTTTTGTTACAAGTTTGGTAACTTGCAAAGGTATCTTTTGTTCTTTTATTTCGGTTTATGTTGGGTTGTTTCGCTGAGTATGATGTTCAAGAATCCTCATTTCAAACTGGAGAATAGTGATCAATTCGATACAAGAATGAAGTTAGATTGATAATTCTCTGCAAGTTAATGTATTTTTCTAATATTTTATTTTAAATTGATGGCCAATATTGCTCATAAGATTGAATGAAGTTAGATTGATAATTCTCTGCAAGTTAATGTAGTTTTCTAATATTTCATATTAAGTTGATGGGCAAGATAATGTAGTTTTCTAATATTTCATATTAAATTGATGGCCAAGATTTTCTTGTATGATTGAATGAACGTAGATCAAACAATATATTGCTTGGCAATATATTATATTGCTTGGCAATATATATCTTCATTATTCTTTTTAATTTTTACTATTTCAGTTTCTATTTCACCAGAAAAGACATTTTTTCTCTTCATTATTCTTTTTAACTTTTACTATTTCAGTTTCTATTTCACCAGAAAAGACATTTTTTCTAGCGTTGAAATTCAAAACCAGAAAAATACTCGGAGCAATTCCGTTTGATCAAGAATGGAAGAATCCGTTGTATTTGATCAAGAATGGAAGAATCTGTTATTGGATAATTGGTTAGAGTCCATGTTCAAAAGGCACTGGACAAGGTGAGACAATTTCCACAGAAAATCGGTTAAATTGCGGAACTTCAAAAAGGATTTCGGAAAACTTCAAAAATCTTTCCAAATGATTTATGGTAGATGCACGAAAACTTCAAAAATCTTTCCAAATGATTTATGGTAGATGCACGAATATCGCATGGTATATATTGATTTAATTGATGTTACAACCTTCTTACCATCAGCAATTTCCTTGCGTTTCAACTTTGCAGAATCATCTTTGGTCATACCCTCAGTAGAGTCAGTAGAAGCTTTGACAAAGGTCACTTCTTTCTTCTCAGGTGCAGTATAGATAGATTCAAAAACTTTCTGAAAACCAAGTCCAACACGACCTGGGTTCATGTATGACGCAGCATTGTCAAACACTGAAGAGTTAGTATTCATCTTTCTCAGCAGTTCATCAGTCATCTGAAGCTTCTCCTTTAGAACATAACGTTCCTTGTCACACATAGCTAGATCAGTCTGAGCTTTTATCAAGGATGACTTTAGCTCATCATTCTCAGCATCAGTGTTCTTGAAGAGAGTTTGGAGTTTCTTCACTTCTGATGTTTCCTTCTTCAGTGATGCCTTTAGTTTCGAGTTTTCAGAACTCGACTTCTCAAATGACTCTCTCAGTTCGACAACCTCTTTGTAGTATTTGTGTTTCTCTTCAAAGAGAGTATCAAATTTGTTTTTCAATATTGTCATAGAATTATTCAACCTCTTCTTCTCATCTTCCGTCTTCTCAACCGAATTTCTCAATTCAACGGTCTCATCATACAACTTGTGTTTCTCATTCGAGAGTTCCGCAACAGATTCTGTCAGACACTTCTGCGACACTGCAAGTGTAACGTTCTCAGTGATAGCTAAGTCATGTAGACTCATCAAATCAGCATGATTCTCTCTCAGAGTGAGTAGCTCATCACACACAGCTTCAGCTTGACACACTTCAGGAGTCATGTCTATCTCATCAGCTTCAGACTCAGATTCATTATCTGAGAAAATATCGTCATCACAGAAATTTCGATTTTCTGAGGCCAGACGGAAAATGTTGTCTGAAGTAGCAGTATCCTTCAGAAAGGCATCAAGTTGAAAGTTTTCAACTTCAAAATTCGCAAGGTCAAAACCTTCATCAAACGTGACAACTAGAGCGTTGTCCTCATCTTCATCTGAGTTATCATCATCAGACCCATCATTCTCAGAGATCACATCTTCATCATCGATCACCACATAGCTCACTGGTAGCTTCTTCTTTCGATGCAAGTTAGGACACTCATTCTTGACATGTCCATATCCCTTACATTCATAGCATTGCATCTTAGAAACATCTTTGCTAGTGGAAGTGTATGGTGATAACTTTGTGCTTTTAAACTTCTTGTCAGATGAAGACCCCTGATTTCGATTGTCTGGAGTGTTCGGATATGAGTTAGAGTTTTTCTGAAATTTACGAAAATTTCGAGCTCGGTTCTTTCTCTTAAAATCTTGTTTCACAAGATAGGTGACTATGTCAGTCAGTACAGCAAGCTTGTCTGGGTTGTTTGAATTCATCAACCGTTCAATATCTTCAGCTTCCTCATCATCAGACTCATTCACATCAGCTGAGAAACTACTTTCAGACTTCTCATTTTTCAACCGAGGTTGTTGAGGTTTCGTGCTTCGTGAACTCTTCCCTTTCTCAGAAATTTTCAGTGCGGTCATCGGTTCATAGACGAGTGCCATATCAGGATTACTCCGCACTTTTAGGGTCAAGTCGTAGTTTCTTAAGTCAGCCATTAAATCAGCATAGTCCCAGTTTTGGTTTCCATCGTTGCGTGCTTCAATGGTTAGCACCTTGCTCTCGAATCTAGAGCTTACACTTGATAAAACCTTTTCGTAGACCATGATAGCAGGAAAGACTTCTCCTAGTTCAAATGCCTCATTAACATATCTCATCACCTTGTCAAGATAGTCATTTATGTCTTCGTCTTCTCTCATGCGAAGTTGATGAAACTGAGCAGTTATAGTTCGGATCTTCGAGCGCTTAACAGCGTGACTACCCTCACATGTCCTCTGTAGCGTCTCCCATGCATCTCTGGCAGATGTGCAATTTTTGACCAGCTGATACATACTGAGGTCCAGCCATTCACAAATAAGGAGAAGAGCTTTGCTATTCGCAGTAGACAAGTCATGCTCTTCTCTAGTCCAACTACGTTCAGGCTTTGGGGTTCTAAGACCATCAGCATCTTCGGTGTAAGGACGCTCCCATCCTTCCAACACAGCCATCCATGCTCTTGAGTCAAATCCCTTGATTCTAGCAGATACTTTCGCTTTCCAGTTAGAGTAGTTCTGATGAGTAAGCATAATCGGTTTCTGAACAAACATAGACGACTCCATTGTAGCGGAAATATGGAGTCAAGTAACGGATCACGTCTTATACGTATGACGTCCTGCTCTGATACCAATTGAAATTACGTCTTCGACGTAGGATACCAACTTTTTCGTGAAGTCGGTCTTAAAACAGTCTTCGTTCGCTCAACCACACTCCGTTAACACACACTCGAAGTAATGTGTATATGATTGAACTCAAAGTAGTTAAGTAGTGAAGACAAGGTTGTATAATAGTTTCATTTCATTGATAAACAAAACTAACTATTACACTTGTGGAGAAAGGTAGACGGAATGATCAAGAGTCGTATCCCAAGTGACGCAGCACTCCAACGAACTAATGATCTAGTACTATATCACCTAGAGCTAAATCGCATAACTCTACTATTGGTGCACAGCACAAAGCAACTACCAAAACTCTTAAGCTATAAGCCGTAAACCACGAACGTTGATACTCGGATATCGGATTTCGTTCTCTCAAAATCGTCAAGTGATGCCTTTGAACTCCATGGGTATATATAGGTGATCCACACATGTGAGACGTTGACGTGGCACGATCTGATTCGTCGCATGCTTGGATGATGCAACAATTCCATGGATGACATCACTTTTTGGAATCTTCGATTCTTGAATCTTGGAATCTTGAATCTTCGATTCTTGAATCTTCGAATCTTGAATCTTCGATTCTTTAACTTCAGACTTCAACACTATCTTGACTCCGTCGATCTCAATACTTCATCTTCAACTTCATCGTGACGAACACTTGTCGTTGAGGCTTCAGTACTTCATCGTCTTCACGGTCGTCGATATCGTTGAAGTGGTAAACTACAATCACTCATCATCAACACTTGAACGTGGATAGGAATCACTTGCACTTGTCGTTGATGATAGGACATTACACTCTCATTATCTGGAGATGATCACTGAAAGAAGGTATCACGGCGTGACTTGATGTTGGCATGCGAGAGTGCATATCAAAGGTGAGAGTCGCAAGTACTTGACCCTGTCAAGTAGTCGCTAGCGACAGCAGGTGAGGATGCCAGACCATGGCATGTGGTCGCTAGCGACAGAAAGCAAGAGTGAGGAAGCATGACTTTGTCATGTTGTCGCTAGCGACAGGAAGAGCAACTGCCTGACCCTGGCATTGTGTCGCTAGCGACAGTGAGCATAAGTCTTGGACCTTGAAGGAGCGTCGCTAGCGACGCTGTCGCTGGAAGAGGTGTAACTTGACATCGTCAAGTTGTCGCTAGCGACAGTGAGCTAGGGTCTTGCCTCCATCAATCCATATCATCAAGTTATAAGCCTTGCGTCCATTCACCTTAACACCTGAAACCAAAACTAAAAACAACAAACACATGTTGTCGACAAAACAAACAACTACAATCTCCCCCTTTTTGTCACAACTCATGTGAACAAGAGTTAGCATAAGGAGATGTAGGTTATCTCCCCCTCAAGAGATGCAATCAAGGAAATCAAAGTAAAAGCAATGAAACAATCATTCATTCAACTAAGTAGATCAAAGCATAGAGATATGAAAAACCAAACACTTAGTCGAATATTCAAAACGAAATCATTCAACAATGTTCAACAAAAACGAATATGAAAAACCATGCATGGTGGAAAATAATCAAAGTCATATGCATGCAACGATGATAAACGATAATAGTTCAAGAGTTAATCAAAACGATATAATAAAACATCAAGAAGATGCAAAGTCCGATGCCTTCGGAGATCCAGCAGGAGTCGGTGAGCGCAGAGGAGTAGTGGGTGGTGAAGCATCTCCAGACTTAGCTTCATCACCAGCTTCATCACCATCAGCATCAGTGCCATCATCCTTCTCTTCCTCTATCTCAGCTTCATCAGAGTCAGACATGTAGTCTTTCTCTAGAGTTTCATAAAAACCAAACTCATCTTCACCGATCCTGATCCTCTCATCTTCATCATCACTGTTGCCTTCAACATCAACCTCTTCATCTTTTAAACCGTCAGACGGCATCGCACGCGATACCTCTGGATGTGTGGAACCTTCACCATCAACCTTACTCTTGCCCTTCCTCAGCATATCAAACACTTCGTCAGCCATCATTTCACGAACCCCTTCATCATCAGTGTCCACAACCACGTGCTTTGACTTAGCAAGATCAGCAATCGCCTCTTTTATCCCATCCTTGATCAACTGAAACATGAACGTGTCAGTCAGGCCTTTGCTAGAGGACCCAGCACCACCCAATCCTCCCCCTTGATGGGTCATCTGGTAAAGGTGAGTGAAGGCCTCTTTCTGATCACGCTGAGCTTCCATCATCTCAGCATACGCAATGGCATGAGCAGCTTGCTTGCGTTCAAGACGTTGAGTAGTTGTGAAACAGCGATGAACAGCAACAGATGGAACGATAGAACGATAGTTGTTCATCGGATGATGAGGATTCTCATGAGGCGGTAACCCAGAGCGAGGGCCAAAATAACGAGGCACAACCGTAGGAGTATCACGCTTCTCTTCCTTCATCGCTTCAAGTCTGTCCTCTTCAGTGATGTCTTCAATGATAACAGCATCGCGCTTCTGACGCTTAACACTCACAGTCTCCACCTTTGGAACAGCAGTACGCTTCTTCGACGACTTCGGAGAAGGAGGTGGAGTGATAGGATCAGGGACATCTTCTCTTCTCACGAACTTAGTCCATGGAAAGTCCATGAATCTCTTCTTCAGGAAGGTAGGAGTTACATTGACATGACAATTTTTCTTCGTTTTCCTTTCAGTCTCGGTCATCCCTCTGAACCCTTGTTCGTATAACATTCCGTAGATAAGGCAGGGATGGGTAAGATGTAACTGTCTACTCTCCTCAAGATCACGCTGTTGCGCGAGAACAGAGTTAGAAGCATTCGCAATCCGACAGATATCATGAAAAATGATCTCCCCGAGATCAACCTGTTCACCGCAGCTGAGGCGGAAGAGTATGTGCATGAGCCTAGGAGATAGATAGTTCTCGTATGGATTAGCCACTGCCCAGTTTGTCATCCCGAGACGGTGAAGCGTGCCATAGAAGGCCGACAACTTCGTAGACGGAGGTAAAACCGACTTCGCCTTCCCTCTAGTCAAAAATGACCCAATCTTCATTGCATTCATCCTATCATCATCAGAGGGTGTTACCCAAGAACTCTCAACTTCTATACGGTTCAAGAAGTTGTTAATGTTGAGAGGGCGAAAGACATAAAGTTTGTTTCTGAAAACAAAACGACCATACATCCGACTCTTCGGATCAGCAAACTCAGGAGTCAGGTTGGCGTAGAACTTGTATACGATGGGATAGGAGAAGTGATACATCTTAGTCACAGACTCCGTCAGATGCATAACCTCCAAAAAGTTTTTGACACCTGACTTCTCGTAGTCAGCAGGACGGATATTTCGATCGATGAGAATAGGCAAACTTTCAATGAACGTCAGACGACGTTCAGCAGCAGGAGTAAAGAAATCAGGTTTGTAATGAGGACCACACTCCTCAACTAACAGAAAATATTGAGGCTCAGCAGTGGCTCCTGTTGAGCCAGATGTAGTGGGATGCGTAGGTGGCTTAGAGCCCAGAGATAGTGTCTTCTCTCCATCACCGGAGGCAGAGGGTTTCTTCTTCTTACTATCGTCAGAGATAGTAGAGCCAGCAGGTTTAACCTTTTTCGTTTCAGCAGTCTTCTTTGAGTCAGAGATAGAAGGTTTGGACTTCTTAGTTTCAGCAACAACGTCAGATGACGTTGGTTTCTTGGTAGAGACACCAGAGCCAGACACAGTCGACTTTACAACATCAGCAGTAGAGGGTGGTTTGATGATCTTCTTACCATCATCAGTCATGATACCATCATCGACTAACTTCCTATACTCAGTAGGAGAGACAAGGCCTTTGAAGCATCGCATGAAGTTAGAGGGATACTTCCGATCCTTAGACTTAGGATCAACATCAGACTTAGTGCTCTTCCCAGCACTTCGCGACACAGAATGTGCCGACATCGCAGGTTTGGTCAGATCGACCGAGGGTGACTCAGACTTGGACTTGCTACCTCTGCTGTCCATCTTATCCATATGTTTGGTCAAGGCATGAAGTGCCTTCTTCTTGGACCCAGGAGATGCCTCTCTCCAGGCAGTAGTCAATTCAGCGAGGACTTCCTTATCGAGTTCAGCAATTGTGTTTCCTTCCGACGAAGTCATAGCAAGAGATAGTGAAAGGATCGAGAGCGAAGATCTAAGAACCTAAGTAAGGAATCACTGACGCCTGATGCGTGAAGCTAGAGAGGAGTAGAGAGTCGAACGCCGGATGCGTGAAGAGTCGATCTCAGAGAGTGAAGCTAGCACGAACACGAATCAAGCACGACGACTATAAGACTTAGAGAGATTGATTTCAGGTAACCCTAAATCCAAAATTTGAAGTCCTATATATAGGCAAAGTTTTGGCCGGCCCGTCCGGAAATAAAAAGACCTGTAAAAGCCCAACTAACAGAACAAAAATCAGCCCATCAGTACAAAAATCGAATTAAAATAATAATAAAAATAATAAAATAATAAAATATTTTTCCGAAAAACGGAAAAAAAATTCTAAGTAAAAACGAACAAGTGTCGTCGATCTTAGGTCGCATGACTGAAGTGTTGGTGTTGTTGATGTTGCGATGCTGTGTTGATGTAGTGTTGATGTGTTGATATGAGGAGTAAGCACGAGTAGCAAGAAAAATCTGCCTCAAAAGAGATTCGCTAGCGACAAGAGGTGCAGGTGATGACCCTCTCTTACTGTCGCTAGCGACTGCATGCTGAAGTCAGGATCAGCGAAAGATTCGCAGGCGACAAGTATCGCAGGTATAGCTGTGGAGGTGTAGGAGTGAAGCATCAGGGTGAAGACGCAATTAGCGACACTTGGCGTGTGTCCCGGAGCAGTCGGTGTTGGCACGCACGACTGTGAACTTGGAAGACTAAGCATCTATGCCAAAGCATTGTCGTCATGAGATATTAAGTCCGCCAGGTGTTGCTACACTCATCTATGTCTTTACGGTTGAACTCCAACGAGATGCTGTACATGAACTACATGAGTGAAATATCAAAACAACACATCCCGAGTTAGTATTCAAGCGTTCAACACACAGCAAACATTCAAAAACATTTTAGTGGAGATTTAATCGGTGATACCAGGCAGTGAAGAGCAAATATTTTCCCAAAAAAAAAAAATTCACTTTTCATCAATCTCCAAAACAGAAATATCACACAAGGTGAATAAAACTTTGAGGTATAATGAAATTACTCTCGAGTTAAAAACCGGTGAAACGGACCGAAGTATGTTGAAATAAGTTTAACTTGTCCTTCGTCGCAATCACAAGGATGCAATCGTGTTTCATCGGAACATATATGGTGAGTTAACACCGCACAAGAGATTTTAATTCATGAGTGTAAGATGAACTCTTAAGGCACTCCATTTGGGACAAGCGTTACTACATCAGAGGGGAGCCGGCGGACAATGTGATCCGGCGTCCTCTAGATGAGTTGAAGCTTTAAATGATTATGCAACAGATGCTCATTACAGCAATCAGAGGGGAGCAAGGTTCATCCTGCATCTCCGAAGTGTGATGGTTGAGCATCTTAAATTAGCGTCTATGTGCTACCTTTCGAAGAGGGGAGCCGGCGGACAAGGTGATCCGGCGTCCTCCGTTACTCAGTATTATAGATCAATGCAAATGAGCTTATGGGAGTTATATGCCAAGTTCACATGTTTACACTCAGAGGAATAAATGCACTTGGGTCCGAAGACTAAAGCGACCTCGATCCATGTTCAACTTATTAGATTAGTCCACGATGATCCATAGTGCGTATTCAGAAGTAAAGAAAACAATCTTTCAGACTTCAAAATTTTCGTGAACTCTTAGAGAGAACACATGCAGAGAGAATTTCTTAATTTCTTGAATCTCTCAAAGTCAAGAGGTTTGGTGAAGATGTCAGCGATTTGTTTTTCTGTTGAAATATGCTGTAGACTGACTATATCACGATCAACCAAATCTCTAATGAAATGATGTCGAATGTCGATGTGTTTAGTGCGAGAATGCTGAACAGGATTTTCGCTGATTTTGATAGCACTTTGGTTATCACAATACAGCACCAAGGGAGCACTCTCGATAAGATAATCATTCAACATCTGCTTTAGCCAAAGCAATTGAGTGCAGCAACTCCCGGCTGCAACATACTCTGACTCAGCTGTTGATAGAGCGATGCAATTTTGCTTCCGACTATGCCATGACACTATGTTATTGCCAAGGAAGCAGCAGCATCCAGACGTGCTCTTTCGTTCATCATTGTCACTCGCCCAATCAGCGTCGGAGAAACCGACAAGATTTGCTGTAGTATCACATGCATACCAAAGACCGAGGTCAGAAGTTCCAGAGATGTAGCGGAGAATCCGTTTCACAGCTCGTAGATGGTCCTCCTTAGGATCAGCTTGGTACCTGGCACACATACAAACACTAAACATTATATCAGGGCGAGTAGCAGTTAAATAAAGTAAACTCCCAATCATAGAGCGATAGAGTGTTTGATCAACACTTCGACTCTTAGTCGACATAGATAACCGATCAGTTGTCGCCATGGGAGTGTTGGCGGGCTTAGCATGGTGCATCTCAAACTTCTCAACCATATTCTTAGCATATTTGCTTTGTGAGACGAAGATCCCATTCGGTCGTTGAGATATCTGAAGACCCAAAAATTGATGTAGCTCGCCTTCAAGACTCATTTGAAATGTAGAAGACATAGAATCCGTGAATGCTTTCACGAGTTTAGAGCAAGTAGCACCGAAAACAATGTCGTCGACGTAAATCTGGGCAACGATCATGTGTTTCCCATCACGTTTGATAAAGAGAGTCTTGTCCACTGAGCCGCGTTCAAAACCAAACTTCAGAAGGTAGTCTGTCAGACACCCATACCACGCCCTCGGAGCTTGCTTCAACCCGTATAAAGCTTTGTGAAGCTTGTAAACATGATTTGGCTTCTTAGGGTCCTCGAAGCCTTTCGGTTGAGCAACATACACTTCTTCTTCTAGTACTCCATTTAGGAATGCAGCTTTGACATCCATTTGTCTAAGTTTGATGCCGAGATGGCATGCAATAGCAATCAGAAGACGAATAGACTCAATGCGAGCGACTGGAGCAAAAGTTTCATCAAAATCTATCCCTTCAACTTGGGCATAGCCTTGTGCAACGAGACGAGCTTTGTTTCGAACAACCTGGTTATGCTCATCCGTTTTGTTCTTAAAGATCCATTTGGTCCCAACAACATTGATGTTCGAGGTACGGGGAACCAAAGACCAAACATTGTTTCTCGTGAACTCGTTAAGTTCTTCCTGCATAGCCATTATCCAGAAGTCATCCTTCATAGCTTCCTTGTAGTTTTTCGGTTCCGTTTCAGATAGGAAGCAAGAGACTCCGATTTCATGGCACACAGCAGAAGTACAGATGTTATATAGTTCATTAGGAGAAGAAATTTGTTTCTTTGAGCGTGTAGTTCGCTCATTCATATTTCCAATCATCTGAGTCGGAGGATGACGTTTTTGAATGTATCCAGGTGCTTCTCTAGGAGCGTCAGCTGGGTTGTCAACTTGTTCATTTTCTTCATCATCAGACGATGAAGTGTCATTGTTTCTCTGACTAGTCTCTCCAACTTCAGATGAAGTGTTAGGAGTAGGAATGTCTGGCATCTCAGTAGTGGGAGTAGATGGAAATGTACGATACTCCAGAATCCCTTCCTTAACCCAATTTTCGTTGGCATCCTTTCCGAGAAAGTCTTGTTCATCAAAGTTAATGTTAACAGTTTCAAGAACTTTCTTAGTTCGAAGGTTGTAAGCACGATAAGCATGACTATTCTGACTATAGCCAACGAAGATACCACGATCAGCTTTGGCTTCAAACTTCTTTAGAGGATCACGATCCTTCAAGATATAGCACGTGCAGCCAAAGACACGAAAGTGAGATACAGATGGCTTCTTGCCATTCACAAGTTCATAGGCGGTTGCCGTTGTGCCGGAACGAATGCTAATACGATTCAAAATATATCCAGCGGTAGAGACGGCTTCCGCCCAAAAGGTACGAGCAAGATTCTTCGAGATTAGCATGACACGTGCCATCTCTTGCTGCGTACGGTTCTTACGTTCGGCTATCCCATTCTGTTGTGGTGTTTTAGGAGCCGAGTATTCATGATGAATCCCCTTCATCAGACAATATTCATTGAAGCTGGAATTTTCGAATTCAGTTCCGTGATCACTCCTGATCCTCTTCACCTTAGCTTCATGATTCGTTCTAATCCATTTCACAATACCTTTGAAGGCATTGAAAGTCTCATCCTTTGTAGCAAGAAATCTTGTCCAAGTATAGCGAGAGAAATCATCAACAACCACCAGCACGTACTCTTTCTTGGCAATACTCTTCACTTCCATTGGACCCATGAGATCCATGTGAAGTAGTTCAAAAGGGGCAGAAGTGCTCATCAGTGTTGGTAGTGCAGGATGAGGAGTTCTCGTCAGCTTACCCTTCTGACAGTCACCACACACTCTTTTCTCGATTTTGGGGAGTTGAGAGATTCCTCGAACTATCTCCCCCTTAACCAATTTACTCAGGTTTCGAGTGCTGGTGTGTCCAAGACGTTGATGCCACAAGTCGACTTCATCAGGAACAGTCACAGAGAAACAACTATACTCAGTTGTATAACAGTTATTCTTAGCACGCGGACCTTCCATGATGCACTTCCCTTCAGCATCAAAAACTTTGCAAGAGTCTCTATCAAAGCTAACATTCAGCCCTTCATCACAGAGTTGGCTGATGCTAATAAGGTTTGCCACAAGACCCTTCACATGAACAACATTGCGAATTGGTGGCAATCCCTTGATATGCAATGTCCCCTTTCCCATAACGATACCTTTAGCTCCCCCTCCGAACACCACGGGAGAACCAGTCATAGGCTCGTATTCCTTCAGAAACTTCTTGGTTCCGGTCATATGCCGGGAACAACCACTATCAAAATACCAAATGCCTTTGTTTCCGGAATCGGAGGCATTCAGTGCAACATTGCAAAATATGAGTTCTCTTGGTCTCCAGGCTGTTGAAGTGGTAGCGTTAAGTTTCACTTCACTCTTTTGAGACTTAGGAACCCACTTCTTCTTTATACCAAAATTTCGAGACTTAGTCTCTGTCACTGGTTTCACAGGAGTAATGTGTTTCTTCATGCTTTTGACTACAACACTCTTCTTCTTAGTCACAACATCACGGTTCATATCATCCCTAAGCTTATAGCAGAAGGGTCGAATGTGTCCAGGTATATTGCAGTAGTGACATACGTACTTCCTCTTTTGACGAACTTCGACCTTCTTCGAAGTCATAACCATGGCAGGTTTTGAGCGAGGGAGTTTATCATTCGGATTCACGTTCTGAGGTTTACTCAACTTTTTCAGCAACGTCTTCTCGTATGGCAAGATACCACGAGGATGTTTCACAATAGATTTAGGAAATTGGTATGTCTCCGCCTTCGAGCTAGTAGTCGAGATCGACTTTTGAGTTTCGGCTTTCGGAGATGTTACAACCTTCTTACCATCAGCAATTTCCTTGCGTTTCAACTTTGCAGAATCATCTTTGGTCATACCCTCAGTAGAGTCAGTAGAAGCTTTGACAAAGGTCACTTCTTTCTTCTCAGGTGCAGTATAGATAGATTCAAAAACTTTCTGAAAACCAAGTCCAACACGACCTGGGTTCATGTATGACGCAGCATTGTCAAACACTGAAGAGTTAGTATTCATCTTTCTCAGCAGTTCATCAGTCATCTGAAGCTTCTCCTTTAGAACATAACGTTCCTTGTCACACATAGCTAGATCAGTCTGAGCTTTTATCAAGGATGACTTTAGCTCATCATTCTCAGCATCAGTGTTCTTGAAGAGAGTTTGGAGTTTCTTCACTTCTGATGTTTCCTTCTTCAGTGATGCCTTTAGTTTCGAGTTTTCAGAACTCGACTTCTCAAATGACTCTCTCAGTTCGACAACCTCTTTGTAGTATTTGTGTTTCTCTTCAAAGAGAGTATCAAATTTGTTTTTCAATATTGTCATAGAATTATTCAACCTCTTCTTCTCATCTTCCGTCTTCTCAACCGAATTTCTCAATTCAACGGTCTCATCATACAACTTGTGTTTCTCATTCGAGAGTTCCGCAACAGATTCTGTCAGACACTTCTGCGACACTGCAAGTGTAACGTTCTCAGTGATAGCTAAGTCATGTAGACTCATCAAATCAGCATGATTCTCTCTCAGAGTGAGTAGCTCATCACACACAGCTTCAGCTTGACACACTTCAGGAGTCATGTCTATCTCATCAGCTTCAGACTCAGATTCATTATCTGAGAAAATATCGTCATCACAGAAATTTCGATTTTCTGAGGCCAGACGGAAAATGTTGTCTGAAGTAGCAGTATCCTTCAGAAAGGCATCAAGTTGAAAGTTTTCAACTTCAAAATTCGCAAGGTCAAAACCTTCATCAAACGTGACAACTAGAGCGTTGTCCTCATCTTCATCTGAGTTATCATCATCAGACCCATCATTCTCAGAGATCACATCTTCATCATCGATCACCACATAGCTCACTGGTAGCTTCTTCTTTCGATGCAAGTTAGGACACTCATTCTTGACATGTCCATATCCCTTACATTCATAGCATTGCATCTTAGAAACATCTTTGCTAGTGGAAGTGTATGGTGATAACTTTGTGCTTTTAAACTTCTTGTCAGATGAAGACCCCTGATTTCGATTGTCTGGAGTGTTCGGATATGAGTTAGAGTTTTTCTGAAATTTACGAAAATTTCGAGCTCGGTTCTTTCTCTTAAAATCTTGTTTCACAAGATAGGTGACTATGTCAGTCAGTACAGCAAGCTTGTCTGGGTTGTTTGAATTCATCAACCGTTCAATATCTTCAGCTTCCTCATCATCAGACTCATTCACATCAGCTGAGAAACTACTTTCAGACTTCTCATTTTTCAACCGAGGTTGTTGAGGTTTCGTGCTTCGTGAACTCTTCCCTTTCTCAGAAATTTTCAGTGCGGTCATCGGTTCATAGACGAGTGCCATATCAGGATTACTCCGCACTTTTAGGGTCAAGTCGTAGTTTCTTAAGTCAGCCATTAAATCAGCATAGTCCCAGTTTTGGTTTCCATCGTTGCGTGCTTCAATGGTTAGCACCTTGCTCTCGAATCTAGAGCTTACACTTGATAAAACCTTTTCGTAGACCATGATAGCAGGAAAGACTTCTCCTAGTTCAAATGCCTCATTAACATATCTCATCACCTTGTCAAGATAGTCATTTATGTCTTCGTCTTCTCTCATGCGAAGTTGATGAAACTGAGCAGTTATAGTTCGGATCTTCGAGCGCTTAACAGCGTGACTACCCTCACATGTCCTCTGTAGCGTCTCCCATGCATCTCTGGCAGATGTGCAATTTTTGACCAGCTGATACATACTGAGGTCCAGCCATTCACAAATAAGGAGAAGAGCTTTGCTATTCGCAGTAGACAAGTCATGCTCTTCTCTAGTCCAACTACGTTCAGGCTTTGGGGTTCTAAGACCATCAGCATCTTCGGTGTAAGGACGCTCCCATCCTTCCAACACAGCCATCCATGCTCTTGAGTCAAATCCCTTGATTCTAGCAGATACTTTCGCTTTCCAGTTAGAGTAGTTCTGATGAGTAAGCATAATCGGTTTCTGAACAAACATAGACGACTCCATTGTAGCGGAAATATGGAGTCAAGTAACGGATCACGTCTTATACGTATGACGTCCTGCTCTGATACCAATTGAAATTACGTCTTCGACGTAGGATACCAACTTTTTCGTGAAGTCGGTCTTAAAACAGTCTTCGTTCGCTCAACCACACTCCGTTAACACACACTCGAAGTAATGTGTATATGATTGAACTCAAAGTAGTTAAGTAGTGAAGACAAGGTTGTATAATAGTTTCATTTCATTGATAAACAAAACTAACTATTACACTTGTGGAGAAAGGTAGACGGAATGATCAAGAGTCGTATCCCAAGTGACGCAGCACTCCAACGAACTAATGATCTAGTACTATATCACCTAGAGCTAAATCGCATAACTCTACTATTGGTGCACAGCACAAAGCAACTACCAAAACTCTTAAGCTATAAGCCGTAAACCACGAACGTTGATACTCGGATATCGGATTTCGTTCTCTCAAAATCGTCAAGTGATGCCTTTGAACTCCATGGGTATATATAGGTGATCCACACATGTGAGACGTTGACGTGGCACGATCTGATTCGTCGCATGCTTGGATGATGCAACAATTCCATGGATGACATCACTTTTTGGAATCTTCGATTCTTGAATCTTGGAATCTTGAATCTTCGATTCTTGAATCTTCGAATCTTGAATCTTCGATTCTTTAACTTCAGACTTCAACACTATCTTGACTCCGTCGATCTCAATACTTCATCTTCAACTTCATCGTGACGAACACTTGTCGTTGAGGCTTCAGTACTTCATCGTCTTCACGGTCGTCGATATCGTTGAAGTGGTAAACTACAATCACTCATCATCAACACTTGAACGTGGATAGGAATCACTTGCACTTGTCGTTGATGATAGGACATTACACTCTCATTATCTGGAGATGATCACTGAAAGAAGGTATCACGGCGTGACTTGATGTTGGCATGCGAGAGTGCATATCAAAGGTGAGAGTCGCAAGTACTTGACCCTGTCAAGTAGTCGCTAGCGACAGCAGGTGAGGATGCCAGACCATGGCATGTGGTCGCTAGCGACAGAAAGCAAGAGTGAGGAAGCATGACTTTGTCATGTTGTCGCTAGCGACAGGAAGAGCAACTGCCTGACCCTGGCATTGTGTCGCTAGCGACAGTGAGCATAAGTCTTGGACCTTGAAGGAGCGTCGCTAGCGACGCTGTCGCTGGAAGAGGTGTAACTTGACATCGTCAAGTTGTCGCTAGCGACAGTGAGCTAGGGTCTTGCCTCCATCAATCCATATCATCAAGTTATAAGCCTTGCGTCCATTCACCTTAACACCTGAAACCAAAACTAAAAACAACAAACACATGTTGTCGACAAAACAAACAACTACAATAAAACCACGACGAGGAATTCCCTATGATCAATAATGGAAGAATATGTCGTTGTTCAAACAACACTGGACAAGGTGATAACAATTTCCAAAGAGCAAATAAGTCTGACGTGAAACTTCAAAAAGGATTCGGAAAAGGTTAAAAAAAAATTCCAAATGATTTATGTGAGATACACGAATATCGCACAGAATATTTTGATTTAATCGATGTAACTTTTAATTTACTCTTTCACGTTCTATTTCACCAGAAAACAGACACTTTTACTCTACTCGCGTTGAAATCTAAAACCGTCTTTGTATCTATTCTCTCGACAACTTTTAATGAAACGACATGATCAGACAACTTTCTGAACTTCAATGGCTGATGAGGCTGGAAGATGTCGCATTTGCCGCCGATAACCTTGTGGATGAGCTCAGGCATATAAATTTATCTAAGTGAACCGGTTTTTTCTAACTTATTACGAACATTCGCAAGCTGCTAAGTGAACCGGTTTTTTCAGTGCTGAATCTTGGAGCCTGCATATTCGTTAATCCACGCAATGATAGTCTCACCAAGGATGTGGCGCATGATTCTATCATTTCAATTGGAAAACGGGTCAAGCAATTTTTGACGACGGTTATAATAGATGGAGCGGATATGGGAAATCTTGTGCCACTCAGAATCAACAATTTTCGGGTCTTCTTTTTCTTCTTCTTTGACCTTTCGCTTTAACAGCAGTGGGCTTCCATCAATGTATAATCGAGCTAATTTGGTGAGGCGTTGCATTGCTTCTTTAGAGGGCAGTTGTCTCAACTTTTTGAAGTTGCTTATGTCTAATCCATTGAGAGATGAGAGGTTCCCAAACCACTCGGGCAATGCTTCCATTCCAAAATCATATAACCTCAAGCCATCAAGAGAAGTGAGATGTTGAATCTGATCCGGTAGGCACTCCCAATGTGACATCCCGCTCAATGCTACGTAGCGAAGAGAAACTCTGGATGATTGCAATATTGAGTCAACAGCCAGGTTGAAGGAAACGTTATCATCCCATGAAGAAGAACAAGGACTCATATATAACCTTTCCAAGCTGCCGAGTGACCCGATTTCTTCAGTGCTGAATCTTGAAGCATCATTAATAGCCAATGATATGAGACGAGGCAATTTGCTGAGACACCCGACCTGAATATCCGTTAATCCACACAATGACAGTCTCTCCAAGGATGGGGCGCATGACTCTATCATTTCAATTGGAAAACGGGTCAGGCCTTTGCAATAGTTGATGCTTAAATCACGGAGTGAAATGAATCCTCCTTCATGTCCTTCTGTTGTTATTGACTTCAGATTCATACACTTACTTATACTCAACTTCAACATATTATGATTGTTAGAGAATAGCCCGTCTGGAAGACACTCCAAATCTTTTATTCCACTAATTTCAAGATGAGTGAGCGAACTCAACTTGGCTCCACATATATTTTCCAGAGGCAAGCCGCTATCAATCCCATCAATTATTAATTCTTTGAGGCATGGAAAATGACTCGGAGCACTCGTCAATTTCCTGCATTCCCGAAGCATCAAGTGCTCAAGTCGTGGAAATACGACCAATTGATTTTTATCGGCTTCACTTGCAGCTGGGGGCAGTTCTACTTCTGCCCATTCTGCCAGGCTTTGCATATATGACAATTCAAGCTTTTCAAGAGCTGGAAACACTTGAGTTGTTGTGTCTCCATTTCTCGAGTTGCGACTACAATTGTCAATGTTGTAGAATAATGAACCAATGGATCTAACATTTTCCAGCTTATACAGTAAAAGATACGCGAGATGCGGCAAGTGGCCTAACATTGGGAGCTCTTCAACTTTCCTGCAATTTTGTAATTTAATCTCCATCAGATTGTAAAGTACTTCCATCTTTAAAGTCCACGCTGGGAATCGTCTGCCATTGAATCCACTAATATCTAGTCTCTTTAAATTAGGGTGTGGTTGGAGGCCTTCCAAAACACTCTCCTCATTTGCCCCTTCCAATTTTAACTCCAATATGCCCTTTTTTTGATATAAATTGGCACTCAGTGCCTCATTTTTATCTCTCACCTTTCTAAGGTTAAGAATCACTAATTTACCTTTGAGATTCTTCAATCTTCCAAGCTCTGAAATTCTATAACCCTTTTCCTCACCCACATGAAAGCGTGGTAGTGTCTGAAGAGAAGTCAATCGTCCTATCTCAGGAGGCAATCTTATACCATAACCAATGTGAAGATGCCTTAAGTTAATTAAGTACTTCAAGGAATCTGGGACCCTTTTTAAACAAACCCCGAATATTTCAGCTCTTAATGTCTCCAAGTGATACAGTTCACCAATTGTGTCCGGAAAAGATCTTATCATTGTTTTCGAAGTATCAAGGTATCTTAAATGTATCAGCTCACTAATTGAAGTCGGTAAATTATCAATTTCGCCCAACAAAACTAAAGTACGAAGGCTTTTGAAGTTTGAGAAATTAATATCGTAAACATTGCCATTGAAGAATAGAGTCCGCACATACCTTGCTTCTTCCTTGGGGATAGATCGTGACTCAATATCTCCACTGGGACTGTAACCAATGTATCGCTGTTGAAAATTTTCACATAAAATGGTACGTGCTAGATCATGCACAAGGTCATGCATGTTGCAACACGCTACATTCCCATAATCATCTTTCTTTGCAACCTGCTGTAATAAAGAGCTTTGAAGTAGAATTGAAAAGAATTTACTTCCTATGCTCTCCATATTATTGTTTTGATCGGTTTGGAGAAGAAATCCTTCTGCCATCCAAAGTTGAATCAATTGTTCCTTTTCAATCATAAATCCCTTCCGAATTATAGAACAACAATACGCAAAACACTTCTTCAGTAATGGCAATGACAAATTATCAAAACTCAGCTTTAATATTTTGGAGATGGGATTTTCATCTCCAAAATTCGAAAACCAATCCTTATCAAATGAGATCCACTCATCTCTTGACTTATTGCACAATAACCCCCCTACTACTTTCGCTGCCAGTGGCAAACCTTGACATCTTTTTGCAATGTTTCTCCCAATTACCTCATATTGATCTGCTGCATTAGAAGTCTTTGCTTTGATTATGGACCAACAGTCATCGGCCGATAATCCTTCTAGTTCATGAGCAGGAAGTGTTTTCACAATCGAAGCAACCTCATAACTCCTTGTGGTAACAACCACACAATTCCCCACGGAAGAACTAACTCCGGAGAGTGAATTTACAAAATCATCCCACTTGTCCCTCTCTTCATTCCAAACGTCATCAAGGACAAGAAGATATCTTTCACGGCCCAACTTTTTCTGAAGCTTTTTGAGAAGAGCTTCTCTGTTTCCATATTCAACGTTTTTAGCTGCCATTGATGTAAGAATGTTCTTCAAAAGAACAACTACATCGAAGTTCCGAGGGACATGCACCCAAACACGATTTTCTCCAAAGTGAGATATAATCTTTTGATCACCGAATACTTTCCTAGCCAACGTAGTCTTCCCAAGTCCACCCATCCCGATAATAGGAAGGACCGAGAGTACTCGTTCTTCTGGTCTAGCAGTGACCAACTTATCGACTATACTCGACACATCATTCTCTCTTCCAATAAAAATTGGATCGAAAGAGAATGAGTCGGTTTCTATGCTCGCGGATGCGTGTGATCCAAGATCAGGCACACGCACACCAGCAAGTTTGGCCTGAAGGCCGAAGGTAGTTGCTTGTTGGTTACTTAATTCCAACTTCTCATTGATATCCCTAATTCTACCACCCAAATTCTTAGAGTGAGAGAAGAGAGATAGCACCTTATTTTTTGCTCTCCTTAGGGAGATCTTCTTCACCTCTTTGGAGAGAAGTTGATAGTTGATCTCATCCAAAACATTATCAGCTTCGAATGCGAGAGCTTCGAGGTTCCTCATCCATCGTATGGCAGCCAGGTCGGTGACATTTTGCATATTGGCATCGTGCAAGATGTCGTGAACATATTCAAAAGAGGTCTTAAGCTTTTCGAGATCTTTCTTGAAATCTTTGATTTGGTGGCGCGGGAGTGAGAGCAGTTGTTGAAGCACGACTTGAAGGGTGGCTCCGATCACAGCTCCGACGACAGTGGCTTCCATCCTTGGTAATATTGGTCAAGCACGACTTGAAGAGTGACAATGAAACTTAATTGATTTTATTGTATGGTGCGTGTTCTTTTGGTTGTTGGACAAATAAATATTGGTCCCATTGCATGTTCGTGGATGCCTCTGAAATCATTGTCATTAGACCTGGAAATATCGTTCAATTATTGATGTGAAAAAAAAAAGGTTAATAATTATATACTTTACATTGTAATAAAATATTTTAGATGCGAGTACAGTTCTTGCAATATTAAGAAAATACACTAATCTTTGTTCTCAAACTACTCATCTCTGTTAGTATATTCAATTTATTGATTACTCATCCAGATTCCTGTCCCATCAAATTATAACTATATATATCTGTGAGTAAGGAGATTAACAAAAACATACTCTATGTTGACATCAAAAACTATGAGTACTGTGTACTAGTTTCAAATAAAATTTATAAATTAATTGTTTTTTTTCATATGGTCTCTTTTAGTTACTTTTATTACATATTCTTTCTGTACTAGAAAATGAAAAACATACACAATTTGGATTGTAAATTACAAATAAAGTATGCGTGTACGTTATTATGAAATATGAGATACTCAAGGTGGAGGTGGGATTTTTATGGCCACGTGGTAGTTGGCATAGTGCTGTATTACGGGCTTCTAGTCGATGGCGTGGGAAACACTTGATATCTTGCGCGTATCGTGGACTTCTCGCTGCTCTGATTTATTATATTTGGCTCGAGAGGAACACGAGGATTCATGAGGCTCGTTCGGTGTCGCCTGAAGTGGTAGCGTCTCAGGCGATTTCTATCATACAGGAGAGGATCCACTCGTTACGACTTCCAGATTCTCTTCAGGCACGTGCGCTGAAGAGGGTATGGCATATAGCCTGGTGATTATGCTTGTATTCTTTAGTGCTATATTTTTAGTTGGTTGGCTGGAGAGCTAGTCTGTTATTTCAAAAAACTTTAAAATATTTAAAAAGTATTTCTAAATCATTTAAAATTTATTCTAAGACACTTTAAAATTGTTAAAATAATTTTAAATTATTTTAAAAATATTATAAATTACTTAAAAATAATTAAAAAAATATTTCAAATCACTTAAAAGTAATTTTAAATTATTAAAAAATCATTTAATTAACATTAAAATGTTTTAAAACCTTTTCAAATCACTTAATATTATTTTAAGATACTTTTTAATTAAAAAAAACACTTAAAAATTATTTTAAGACATTTTAAAAAAAGATATCAAAAGTGATAAAACCATATATATATACACAAGTGTTGAGATATCCGTACACTAGTACATAAACACTTTGATACAATATCTTTTTAAATCCGAAACGTACAATTAAGTAGCAACTAGCCAACTACAGTCCCCATATAAATAAAAGAAATGTAAGGCTAAGGTATTTCGTGCAATAATAAGAAAATACACTGATCTGTCTTTCGGTCTCTTTTAATTTGCTTAGAATACTCAACATCCCTTGTTACTGTTATGATTATAGTGAGTAATTAAGCAATTTTATATCATTCACAAGAGCAATGATCTGACAAACGGAAAAGAAAGAGAGGATTTTTCTTATCAATACAAACATACATTGCTCAATTAAGATGATTAATTACAGATCGATTTTCTTATTAGAACTGAACAAGCATTAGATGGTGAGGGGTCATGATATTGTTACTATTAATGATTATAACGAATTCCAAATTACAACACACTCCCACTTTTGAAAACAAATAACTAATGTAATCTCGAGATACCAAACAAGAAGAGCAGAAGAAATCATACACACTTCAACAGCTAGCAACCCCAAGTGCCAAACATACCCGCGTGCTTGCTTTATAGTTAGTGGCCACGTACTCTTGAACGGGATAGAAACAAGTGCAGCTACAATGAAAGGCCCAACCCAGAAGATCCACTGCAATTAAAAAGGGCGCAACATTAGTCGAGTCATTTATCCACGTTTCTCGAACTATTCACGATCAACTGCTGATTCAACTTATGTACAATTACAAAGTATACCCCTTGCATCTGTTTCAAGGTTAAGGGGTATATTTGTAAATCAAATTATCATCAAGGCCACGGGGGCAGGGTTGATACCAGCACCTGCAGTAATGAGGATGGTTTGCCAAAATAACGGAAAATCCAATGGGAAGTGGGGAGCCAAAGGCTGCAAGCTGACAGAATACAAATAAAATTAGCTCGATCAACTTAAATATGTTTCATGATCATTGAATCTTGTGACGGATTCAAGGAAAACGAAACATTTCTAGTCCTACAAAATACGATTTTAAATATTCCTAAGAACTGAACATGATTCTCCATTTCTCTTAAATACAGTCAAAATAACAAAAAAATGTGTTATTTTCTACAGGTCAGCTGAAGTACGTACTTACAGTTACAGGGACATGATATTCTCTGGCATTTATAATTGGCATCAGTAGCAGAAAATACAAGGAGAAAGGATGGTTGAATCACAAAGAATATGACCACTTCAGAGTTTTATCAGCTTCACTTGGTGGGGGCAATTCTAATTATGTTTGGTGTTATGGCAGCAGCTTCTGCTTCAGCACTTTTACACATTCAACAAGTCCTCGAAGTAAGGCATCCATCCGCGGATCAAATCGACACTGTATTACATTCCCATTTGGACAAAGTCATCTCTCAAGATTGACTGTAAAAAAAAGGAAAAATCAAACATTCAGACAAACCAATGCAACTCAAAAAATGAAAATTAAATTGACACTTACATTGATTTGACAAGTGTTAATTCGACACTGGATGAAAACTATAATCTACGTAGCGAATATGGGAAACCTTGTGCCACTCAGAATCAACCATTTTTGGGTCTTCTTGATTCTTATTATTCAGCATTTGCTTTAACAGCAGTGGGCTTAAATCTATATCTAATGCAGTTAATTTGGTGAGGCGTTGCATTGCTTCTTTAGAGGACAGATGTCGCAACTTCTTAAATTTGTTTAGGTATAAATCTTTAATAGATGAGAGGTTCCCAAACCACTCAGGCAGTGCTTCCATTCCAAAATCAGATAAACTTATACGAGAAAGACAAGTGAGATGTTGAATTTGATCTGGTAGGCACTCCCAATGTGACATCCCACACAATTCCAAAAAGAGAAGAGGAACTCTGGATGATTGCAATATGGTGTCAAAAGCCTGGTTGAAAGAAACGTTATCATCCCATGAAGAACAAGGACTCATTCCGAACGATTGCAAGCTGCTGAGTGACCCTGAAAGTCGTAGGCAGTAAATAAACGCAGTGAAATGCGCTGCCTAGACAAGGCAGTGTTCTGCGGCAGAACAGCGTATGCCGCAGCACGGTGCCTTGTACAGAAAAATCGTTCGTTTTACGTGATTTACTTGATTTAAGTATTTTATCCAGATTAACCAAGTTATGTACTTGTTAAAATTATATGTGATATATGTATAAGAATTGCAGCGGAATTAATAAAAATAAATCACTTCGAACGAACACACACACACGTACGAAAAAGTAAAGAACACAAATTTAAATCTTTGTATGTGTATTTAAATTATACACATACGAAACGGTCTTACGACCAGAAACTTTATTAAAGAACGAGTCTTTACAAAATGATACTCTTGGATTTACAAAGATATTACCAAAGGCTATACACATGTATGCCTTCGTATAAACCGTATCCAACGAGTATGAACAATCAACAACAAAACCTAGCAACTACTGTATCACACCTATTCTAAGCCTACGATCATCAGCATGAACAAAGAACACTCCCAGAGATGAGAGGTACACGGCACGAAGAACAAGTCTTCGGCTCTAAAGCTGATCGATCGAACTAGAATGGAAATTGAAGTGTATAAGGTGTAATTGTGTTGTATGAAAGTTGCTGAATAGTGTTGGGGTCGTCCTCTATTTATAGGAGGAGATTCCCAACTGAATTCCTTGATTTGCTAGGTCAACAATCGGTTGAGATATTCTAGGGCAGGCTGCTTTGACCGCTGCCGCAGGAATGCCTTCTGAAGTTCTTCTGGAATGCTCTGCCACACTGCACTGCCTTCCATACTATCTGGACTTCAGCATTCCCTTGCCCTACGCTCATGCTTCGCTCGATATCTTGACTCAACCTCTTGTCCAAGCCTTGCACTGCTTGCGGCATGACTCTGCCTGGCTGTGCTGCGGCAGAAAGCTTCTATGTTGATTGTTTTTCAAGCACGTTCCAACTAGTGAACTATGCTAAATCAAATCACCAATATGACAAGTGATTACAACAGTTTAAATTGTGAAAAAAGAAATAAAACAAATAAATATGTTAGCAAGACAACTTCTGCCTAGGTACATTTAAGGCATTGTAATGCCCAAACATATTTATCCTCACAAACTCCCCCTTTTTATCTTTCTTCACAAAACCATGAGGTAGCAGCGCAATGAGCACTCCCCCTCAATGAAATACATCTTACTTGGAAGTTTATGGATTTTATCTTGACAAAACAACTAAGGCATAAAAACTCCCCCTTAGTTAATACTTCCTAAGTAGAACAAAAATTTATTTAAACAACTAACTAATTAATAGAACAAAAACAAGTAGCTAAGTAAGCCTTAAAATAACACACCAATTTTTTCAAAAAGGAAATAAGTACTAGAATTAAAAATTGTTCAAACCAAAAACAAACTTAAAACCAAATTGTTCAAAAAAAAAACAAATAAACAGAAATTAAATAAATTGTCTTGAGCAGAATAAAACTAAAGCAAAAAGAAGAAATGATATTTCTTCGGGTCTTGAGAACTGCAGTCTTTTAAATCTTCAATCATCGTGCTCGGGTGACGATCCACGCTCTTCTCCATCAATCTCTGCTGCAGTGTCTGCGGCAGCCTTCTCTGCTGCGGCAGCTTCCATCTCTGCAGCTTCTTCAGCTTCAAGCTCCTTGATGTCTGCATCAATGCGCTTCTTCAACATCTTCAAAACAGTGCTCCTTGCCATTTTGGCCTCGGCTGCTGGTACTCCCCCTTTTTGTGGAGGAAAGCCCTCTTCTTCAAGGAAGAATGTAACGGCATCCACGATTGCCTTTGACATGTAGTCCTGCATGATAACCATGTGGTTTGCAGCAACTTGGTCTGCAAATGCCTGAACACGAGCAGAAACACCTGGCTGTGGAGCAGATGAGCTAGGGGCATCAGTCTGCGGCAGCTTGGGAGCCTTCTTTGGAGGTGGAGTGGGAGGCACTGCGGCAGTAGCATGAAAACCAGTCCACGGCAGATCATTGTACTCACGTACAGACAGCTTGTAGGGATGTGGCACGGCAGTCAGTTGATCAGCACTATTGAACGAGAGCCCTTGGATTTTCAACATTTCCCAAATCAGTGAAGGGAACGCAAGGCTCTGCGTCTGGGTGATGTTTTCTGCCTGGGATGCAATCTTCTCAAAGATGATCTCTCCCAAATTCACCTGTCTACCTGCACCAAGGTGAAACAAGATTTCCCCCATTTGGGTATGCACAAAGTGCACATTGGTAGTGGGAATCCAGTTGTGCCTGGCAACAGTGAACAAAAAGTAGTAAAAAGATGAGAGTTTTGAGCAAGGTATGTTGTTTGCGGCATCAGGTGGTGATCTGGTCAAGCGGTGAGACACTGCGGCAATGGTGGGGTCAGCAATTGCGGCAGGGTACTCGATGTCAGAGCGCTCCAGGAAAGCATTTATGGCAGCAGGGGTGAAGTTAAAGATCTTCTCACGGAGATACACCTTGCCATAGCCTCTGGATCCATCATCACCAAAGCAGGGGCGCAAGTTGGCATAGAAATCGCGCACCAAGTCCTCGCAGTAGGGTCCTGCGTAGGTGACTGCCTTTACCAACTTCATTTTCTTCAAGAACTTATCCACTTTGTGTCTGGCACAGGTCGGCATGTCCACACAGCGATCCGTTTGAATGGGCTTGTTGGAGTAGAACTGGGGCCCAATCACTGAACGGCGTTCTGACCAGAATCGCCTTGAGTACCCCTTGCCGGGTTTCATATCAGAATCCGAATCCTCCTTGGGGGCATCAATCTTTGGTGCCTTGCCACCCTTCTTCGCAGCAGGTAGTGCTGCGGCATCACCACTATGCGAGCTGTCAGGTTTAGATGCGGCAGCTTTCTCCTTCCCTTTACGGGATTTCTTAGCAGTGGTGGCTTCGACGTCAATGGGATTTTCCATTGAGGTTGGGGGCACAGCCGGGCCTTTGCCTTTAGCATAGGCAGTGGTGGATCGAGTTGATGGACGGCGAGGGGTAATGGGCACTTGCTCCTTCTTGCGCTTCCTTGAGGCAAGATCCTGCAACAATGGGTCTGATTCTGTGTCAGAGCCTGCGGCATCATGATGCTGCTGACTGGAGTGGTCGGAATCCTCCACGTCGGAGAGTGGAGTTGTTGATGGATAAGGAGTCGGTTTGCGATCCTTGGTCTTCTTCTGAGATGGGTAGTTGTCGTAGAGCTCAGAGTAGTCAAAATCATTGTCATCGTCCATCCTGTTGTAGGGCATCTGCTTGCTTTGCTGCTGCACTTCAGGGTCTGCCTGTGGAAAGGCAGATGATGCGGCAGTGACAGATGGCTCAGGAGTGAAAAGGCCTTTAAAATCAGAGGTGTTCAGGGATCGTTCGTTCTGGGCAGCCTCATAATCGATGACGTTTCCGACGCCCGGGATGACCACCGGCGACCGTGGAGTTTGAGATGGCTCAGTGTCGCCGGAAATGTCATCATCTTCAGGGCGGATGATAGACAGTGGAGTCGGTTCGGGATAGACTCGTTCCTCTTCGGCAGGCTCGTCCTCTGCGGCAGCTTCTCCCCCTGCATCATGGTCCGGGGAGATGTTCATGGGAGAAGCCTTACCTGATCCTTCTCCGGCCTCGACGTGTGGCGGCTGGGAAGCGGCGTCGATTGCGGCGGCGGCAGCTGCGGCGGCGGCGGCGTCGATGGCCATGAGGCGGTTGATGAAGGGCAGAGATTCCGCGGGTTGAATATCCTCCATAGTTGCATCGGGGCGAGATTCTTTGATGAGCTCCACCAGACGTGGGTCCGAGTAGTAGCGAGCAAAGGCGAAAGGGGATGATGCCATGGAATTCAAGGTTCTTGATGAAATTAGGGTTTAGAATAAAAACAGAGTGCACGATTTAACGCAAAGAAGATGATGATTTTATACTTGTGCGTTTCAGAGAAAAATTAGGGTTGAAGAATTTTAGAAAAATCAAACTCTTGATCGGATTTGGATAGAGAGAGTTAGAGTTTGAGAAGGATTAGGGCTTTTGAATTTTAGTAAATGATAAAAATAAAACTTGAAAGAGTTTTATGAGAAAGAAACGGATGGCAGTTGATGGGATGGGCAACTAGGCAACGGTTACTTTTTGAAGCTGAACCGTCGCCTGCCGCACACTCAAGTGCTGCCCAACGGTCAAGTGGGGCAAGGCTCTGCGGCAGGTCGTTGCCAAAAATCAAAATTCCTTCTTTTTTTTTCTTTAATATTTTTATTTTTTTTTATTTTTTAATATTCTCTTTTTCTGTTTTTAGAATATTTTTCTTTTTTTTTTTGAATAAAATAAGTAAAATATTTTTGTGGTGTGAAAAATCAAAGCTTACAAAGCAAAATTAGGAAAAGAATACAAACATCTAATCCTAATGAAACATCATGCTGCATCATAGGTACTTATGCTCTACTTAGGTATAATGCCATGTCAAAAATGAGATTATTAAATACTTAGGTCACCTAGTACATAGTATCTCAACCCATTGAGTATTAATTACATGTATATGGGTTTGACCATGTTGCCTAAAGTGGTTTGGGTATTTTCTCTTCCTTCGGAAAATTTTAATCTCATAAGTTGACTAAAGCAGAATGCTGTGGCAGAGGTTCAGTAGGCATGACACTGCGGCAGCATGATGCAGATCAGCATCTAAGGCATGGTGCACATGCACAAAGAATTTCTTAGAGCAATGAACCGTTCTGAGTCCAATGGCTTGGTGAAGATGTCAGCTATTTGCTTCTCTGTTGGGATGTGGTCAATCCTTAAAAGGCGTTTTTCCACCAAGTCTCGTATGAAATGATGCCTTATGCTGATGTGTTTGGTTCTTGAGTGCTGCACTGGATTATGACTGATATTTATCGCACTCGTATTGTCGCAGTAGAGTGTAAGAACATTGCTATCCAGGTGGTAGTCATCAAGCATGTGTTTCAACCAAATCAGTTGGGTACAGCAACTCCCTGCGGCAATATATTCTGATTCGGCAGTGGATAGAGAAATGCAGTTTTGCTTGCGGCTATGCCATGAAATGATGTTGTTTCCAAGAAAGCAACATCCTCCGCTTGTACTCTTGCGTTCCTCCGTGTCTCCTGCCCAGTCGGCATCTGAAAATCCGACTAAATCGGTGGTGGTATCTTTGGTATACCAAATGCCTAACTCGACTGATGCGGCAACGTAGCGTATGATGCGTTTGACTGCCTTCAAGTGTTCTTCCCTTGGATCAGCTTGAAACCTGGCAAATAAACAAACGCTATACATGATATCTGGTCTAGTTGCCGTAAGATAAAGCAAACTCCCTATCATGGATCGGTAGAGTGTCTGATCCACTGCGGCAGTATCAGTGCCTCGGGAGATTTTGTCCGTTGAGCCCATAGGTGTTTTCATGGGCTTGGATCCTTCAAGTTGGAATCTTTTGATGAGATTCTTAGCATATGAAGCTTGTGAGATGAAAGTTCCAGTTGATGATTGCTTGATATGGAGCCCTAAAAAATGAGTTAGTTCTCCTACCATGCTCATCTCAAATTTTGATGCCATGGCAGAGGTAAATGCCTTAAGCATGTTCTCACATGTGGATCCAAAAACAATATCATCTACATAAATTTGAGCAATTAAAATTTTGGAAGAATTGAATTTGACAAACAGGGTCTTGTCGGCAGTGCCTCGGGTGAATCCAAAACTGAGTAGAAAATCAGTTAGGCAGCCATACCAAGCTCGAGGAGCTTGTTTTAGGCCGTACAATGCCTTGTGCAGTTGATACACATGGTCAGGACGTTTTGGATCTTCGAAACCCTTTGGTTGTGCAACGTATGCCTCCTCTTCAAGTATGCCGTTGAGGAATGCTGCCTTCACATCCATTTGATGTAAGGTGATGTTGAGGTGGCATGCAATGGCAATGAGTAGACGAATGGACTCCATGCGTGCTACGGGGGCAAAAGTTTCATCGAAATCGATGCCTTCAACTTGCGTATAGCCTTGCGCCACCAGCCTTGCCTTGTTGCGTACAACCTGTCCATGCTCATTCGACTTATTCTTAAATATCCACTTTGTCCCGATGATATTTTTGTTTTGGGGACGAGGAATGAGCTTCCAGACTTTGTTTCTTTCAAACTCGTTCATCTCTTCTTGCATTGCCATAAACCAAAATTCATCGGTCAATGCTTCTTTGGCATTCTTCGGTTCGATCGTTGAGAGATACGAGGTAATGCCTATTTCAACGCATGTGGCAGACATGCTTATGTTCTTGGTCATGTTGCGGTAGTTGATATACGGATGAACTCTCATGCGTCTGGCCAACATTTGACTCGAAGGGTGGTTTCGGACAACATGCCTTGGGGGATCCCTTCGTCGTTGGTTTGATTCCTCTTCACCATCTGATGAATCTGATTGATGTGGGGTGCTATCATCGTTTGATTGCTCAGGAGATGCTGTTGAAGGTTGAGAATCATCATTCGAGCCAGTAGGTGCGGCAGTAGGCTGCGCAGGTGTGATACTGCCTTCAACTTCTGCTACTGCGGCAGGCTCGAGCAAACCTTTCACATCTTCTTCTTTAGGTTTCCTGAGTCGACTAAGATCATCAAAATCAACATTCACAGATTCAATGATGGTTCTAGTTTGTATGATAAAAATACGATAGGCATGACTATTCCTAGAGTATCCAACAAATAATCCTTTAAGGGATTTTGGATCAAGTTTCGATCTAGGTTCCCTATCATTTAAAACATAACAAACAGAGCCAAAAACATGAAAGTATTTTAAATTAGGCTTCCTATTGTTCAGAATTTCGTAAGCCGTCTTTGATGTTCCTGAACGTATGCTGATGCGATTCAGGATATGGCATGCGGCATTGAATGCTTCTGCCCAAAATTGCTTGCTTAGGCCCTTGGCGATCAGCATGGTACACACCATTTCCTTGAGGGTTCGGTTCTTCCTTTCAGCCACGCCGTTTTGTTGCGGTGTTATGGGGGCAGAAAATTCTTGGGCAATGCCATGTGCGTCACAAAAACGAGAAAGTCGTTGATTTTCAAACTCGGTGCCATGGTCACTTCTTAATCTCTTTACTGAGGCTTCATGGTTGGTCTTTATCCACCTAATGAGCTTGGACACCTCATCACACGTCTCACTTTTGTCTTGGAGAAAACGCACCCATGTGTATCTTGAGAAGTCATCGACTACGACGAGTACGTATCGTTTTCCAGAATGGCTTCTTGTCTCGAATGGTCCCATTAAATCCATGTGGAGGAGATCAAAGCATTTGGTTTGCTTTTGATACAGCCCTGCCTTGGAGTTGGCAGGTCCTGCGGCAGAGGCATCAGTCTGTCCTGCGGCAGGTATTGCTGGATGACTTGCACGAGTCATTTTTCCTTGTTTGCAATGTCCACATGTAGTCTTCTGGATTTTTGGGAGAGCTGGAAGTCCACGAACAGCATTTAGCTTGATTAGACGCTCTAAATTCCCAAGACTTGTGTGTCCAAGTTTTTGATGCCATAGGTCAATATCATCTTTGACTTGTGCAGTGAGGCATGTTTCTCCAATGGAATAGCAGTTGTTTGCCTTGGAACGCTCCCCCTGAATGAGTGGGTTCCCTGCACTATCAAACACTTCACACATTTGGTGAGTAAACTTTACATTCATGCCTTCATCGCATAGTTGACTTATGCTTATGAGATTCGTGATGAGGCCTTCAACATGAAGCACTTGCTGTAGCTTCGGCAGCCCTTTCACATTTAATGTGCCTCGGCCAATTATTGAACCACTGGACCCTCCTCCAAATGTGACCTCTCCTCCGTGAAAAACTTTGTAGTTGATGAGGTGATCACTATTTCCGGTCATGTGCCGCGAGCATCCGCTATCGAAGTACCACTTATCATCTTTGGTAGCTTTGAAGGCAGTGAAGATAACATTGCATGTTTCAGCACTTTGGATGGCATTTGATGCGGCAGAGGAGTCATTGGAGGGATCTGAAAAACAAACATTAGAAGAGAGTTTAGTTTTGGGCACCCATTTGCGTATCGTCGTTGCCTTCCTTTTGATAGAATATCGTGAAGACATAGAGTGTGCGAAAAATTTTGGATGCCGTGGTCCAGCGTTGGAGTGAAAGTAAAATCCTCTTGCTTGGTCCTCTTCGCGTCTCCAACAAAAAGGTCGAATGTGACCAGGTACAAGGCAGTAGTGGCAAACATATCGTCTCCTTGATTTAAAATGATGCTTAGGCAGGGGCTTCCTCGTCTTCATCCTGCCTGATGGTGCCTGTCTTTGCTTCGGCCTTCTGCGGCAGTCTGTTGCTGGGGCAGCGGCCTTGCCTTCGGTTTGTTCATCCCTTTTTGGGGTTGAGGATTGTGCGGCAGCGTTTGAATCGTCATTTGATGCCTTTACAAATGCCATGTCCATTGAGTTTTTCTTTGGAAAAACGGCATCTACAACTTTTTGATGTCCGAGGCCTTCCCGTTCAACATGTGAAATACTCATTATTGCATCTAATTTTGTTGTTGCCGTGTTCAGTTTTACAAAGGTATTGTTTGCAACTTCGAGTTTTTCATTTACACGATTAAAATCAATTTTTAGTTTTTCGGCCTCTAAATCTTTTCTAGTGAGCTGGACATCTAGCTTCTTCAATCGTTCTTCAAAGGTGTTCTTTTCTACGAGCATTTGTTCAATTGCCATGGCCTGCTTCTTCACTTCTTCTTCATATCCGGCTTTGGTTGATGTAAGCATCTTCATCATCTTGGTCTGCCGGGCAAATTTCATGCGTAGCTCATCGAAACTTTCTTTGAGCTCGATGAAAATATCAATGGGAATGGTCTCCTCTTCGGATTCATAGCCATTGACTGAGGCAGTGAGGCACAGGCAGGTCTCTGCGGCAGGGCTTTCTGTCGTTTCTGCGGCAGAGGCAAAGAATGCAACATGCCGTCGTGCATTCACATTGGATGGACTGTCATCTTCATTGTCAGATAGGGTTGTGCCTTCGAGTTGAGCAGTAAGCGCAGTGGTTGAGTCTTCAAGGCAACATTGTTCCATATCTCCTTGCGCAACCATGGAATTCAAAATTCCAATGCCTCGATCTTTTGAAGGGCATTCGGTTGAGAAGTGTCCAATCCCTTGACATACGTGGCACTTGATCCTCGACCAGTCCTTTGAATTTGGACTTGAACTTGAGGTGGATCCCGTGCTTGGTTGGCGGATCACAAGTCGTCGATCTTGAGTTTGTGGTGACCTTGCCGGGAACTTCCTTCGTCGGGGATCGTACGGCTTCTTCAGTGAGCGAACAAGTACAGCATCCATTTTCCGGGCGAGAAACGCAAACTGGTCATCGCCACCATCAGATCCAAGTAGCTCGTAGATCTCTTCATCGGTCAAGTCATTGGTAGAGGTGGGGCTGCTGCCTTGAGAACTATTGCCTTGTTCTCTGCCGTCGGGCTCTGCCACGGTGTAGGCAATGTTCCTCTCGTCGCTTCGTGGACGTGGTTTCCCGTGAGTTTCACGATCTTCATGGTTCAGTTCATAGTTCTTGAAGATCGCCATTAATGAAACAAAATCTTCTTCAGACATTTCGCTGTCTTCTATGGCAGTGACCTTCGGCAGGAACTTTTTACTCATCGATCGCATTATCTTACTACACACTGCCGGGTTGCTAATGGGTGAACCAAGGTCAGCACATTCAGTAACAATGGACATTAATTCTCCAAAGTACTGAAGGCACGTCTCGTCCTCGTTCATACGCAAGTTCTCGAAACGAGACATAAGCATACGGACCTTGGTTTTCTTCACTGTGTTGTTACCTTCACAATGAAGAGCCAGCAAATCCCACACTTGTTTGGCAGTAGTACATTGTTTGACAATTCTGTACATATTGCAATCGATGGATTCAAGGATGGCACACCTTGCCCTATCGTTGGCAGTAGCTGCGGCAGTCTCTTCGATAGACCACTTCTCCGGAGCTTTTTCAAGCTTGCCGCCTTCAGGGATTTCCTCCTGAGGTGGTTTCCATCCTCGAAGTACGGATAGCCACGCACTGCGATCAATTGATTTGATCCTTGCTTCAATGCGGGTTTTCCAAAATCCATAATTACTACCGTCAAGAACAACCGGTGTTCGTACGATGTAAGATGGATCTGCCATTGTAAGTGTGCGTGATCAGACGGACCTTAAACACTAAGTAAGTCTAGTGCCCGCTCTGATACCACTTGAAAGTCGTAGGCAGTAAATAAACGCAGTGAAATGCGCTGCCTAGACAAGGCAGTGTTCTGCGGCAGAACAGCGTATGCCGCAGCACGGTGCCTTGTACAGAAAAATCGTTCGTTTTACGTGATTTACTTGATTTAAGTATTTTATCCAGATTAACCAAGTTATGTACTTGTTAAAATTATATGTGATATATGTATAAGAATTGCAGCGGAATTAATAAAAATAAATCACTTCGAACGAACACACACACACGTACGAAAAAGTAAAGAACACAAATTTAAATCTTTGTATGTGTATTTAAATTATACACATACGAAACGGTCTTACGACCAGAAACTTTATTAAAGAACGAGTCTTTACAAAATGATACTCTTGGATTTACAAAGATATTACCAAAGGCTATACACATGTATGCCTTCGTATAAACCGTATCCAACGAGTATGAACAATCAACAACAAAACCTAGCAACTACTGTATCACACCTATTCTAAGCCTACGATCATCAGCATGAACAAAGAACACTCCCAGAGATGAGAGGTACACGGCACGAAGAACAAGTCTTCGGCTCTAAAGCTGATCGATCGAACTAGAATGGAAATTGAAGTGTATAAGGTGTAATTGTGTTGTATGAAAGTTGCTGAATAGTGTTGGGGTCGTCCTCTATTTATAGGAGGAGATTCCCAACTGAATTCCTTGATTTGCTAGGTCAACAATCGGTTGAGATATTCTAGGGCAGGCTGCTTTGACCGCTGCCGCAGGAATGCCTTCTGAAGTTCTTCTGGAATGCTCTGCCACACTGCACTGCCTTCCATACTATCTGGACTTCAGCATTCCCTTGCCCTACGCTCATGCTTCGCTCGATATCTTGACTCAACCTCTTGTCCAAGCCTTGCACTGCTTGCGGCATGACTCTGCCTGGCTGTGCTGCGGCAGAAAGCTTCTATGTTGATTGTTTTTCAAGCACGTTCCAACTAGTGAACTATGCTAAATCAAATCACCAATATGACAAGTGATTACAACAGTTTAAATTGTGAAGAAAGAAATAAAACAAATAAATATGTTAGCAAGACAACTTCTGCCTAGGTACATTTAAGGCATTGTAATGCCCAAACATATTTATCCTCACAGACCCAATTTCAATTTCTTCAGTGTTGAATCTTGGAGCCTCCATAATTTCCAATGATGTGAGACGAGGCATTTTGCGGAGACACCCACCCGAAATATTTGTCAATCCACACAATGACAGATTCACCAAGGATGGGGCACACGACTCTATTATCTCAATTGGAAAATGGGTTAGGCATTTGCACTGCTTGATCCTTAAATCACGGAGTGAAGTGAAGCCTCCTTCATGTCTTTCGGTTGTTATTGACTTCAGATTCAAACACTCAGATATATTAAATTCCAACATATTATGATTGTTAGAGAATAGCCCGTCTGGAAGACACTCCAAATCTTTTATTCCACTAATGTAGAGATGAGTGAGCGAACTCAACTTGGTTGCACATATATTTTCCAGAGGCAAGCCGCTGTCAATCCCATAGAATGTTAATTTTTTGAGGCATGGAAAATGAGTTGGAGCACTCGTCAATTTCCTGCATCCGTAAAGTCTCAAGTCCTCAAGTCGTGGAAATACGACCACTTGATTTTTATCACCTTCACTTGCAGACGGGGGCAGTTCTACTTCTGCCCATTCTGTCAGGCTTGGCATATCCAACAAAGTAAGATTTTCAAGAGTTGGAAACACAATAATTGTTGTGTCTCCATTTCTCGACTTGTGGCTACAATTGTCAATGTTGTAGAATGATGAACCAATGGATCTCACATTTTCCAGATTCTCCAGAATAAGATACTTCAGATGCGGCAAGTGGCCTAACATTGGGAGCTCTTCAACTTGCGTGCAATGCCTTAGACTAATCTCCATCAGATTCTTAAGTGATTGACCATCTTGTACTTCCATATTTAAAGTCCATAATGGGAGTCGTCTGCCCTTGAATCTTTTAATAGTTAGGCTCTTTAAATTAGGGTGTGGTTGGAGGCCTTCCAAAACACCCTCATGCTTTGCTTCATCACCTTCTTCTGTTTGCAACCATGTCCTCCATTTAAATGTTAACTGGAATATGTCTGTCTTTCGAAATAAATCATCACTCAGCGCCTCATCTTTATCTCGCACCTTTTCAAGATTATGAATCTCTAGTTTCCCTTTTAGATTTTTCAACCTTCCAAGCTCTGAAATTCCATAACCCTTCTCCTCGCGCACATAAAAACGCCGTAGTGTCTGAAGAGAAGTCAATCGACCTATCTCAGGGGGCAATGACGTAGTATTATGAATGTGAAGATGCCTTAAGCTAATTAAGTACTTCAATGAATTCGGGAGCTTTTCTAAGTAACCATAATACCCGTTTTTGTTTACTCCAGCTCTTAATGTCTCCAAGTGATACAGTCCACCAATTGTGTCAGGAAAATATCTAATCATTGTTTTCGAAGTATCAAGATATCTTAAATGTATGAGATCACTAATTGAAGTCGGTAAAGTATCAAATTCTCCGCCCAACAAAACTAAAGTACGAAGGCTTTTGAAGTTTGAGAAGTTGATATCATAAACATTGCCATCGAAGAATAGAGTCCGCATACCTTGCTTCTTCTTTGGGGATTGATTGTAATTCAGTATCTCCACTGAGACTGTAACCAATATATCGATGTTGAAAATATTCATCTGCGACACTTTTATTTTCACATAAAATGGAACGTGCTAGAGCATGCACAAGGTCGTGCATGTTGCAACACGTTACATTCCCATAATATGTTCTTTTGATAGCAACCTGTAATAAAGAGCTTTGAAGTAGAATAGAAAAGAATTTACTTCCTATGCTCTCCATATTGTTGTTTAGATCGGTTTGAAGAAGAAATCCTTCTGCCATCCAAAGTTCAATCAGTTGTTCCTTTTCAATCTCAAATCCCTTTTGAAATATCGAACAATATGCAAAACACTTCTTCAGTAATGGCAATGACAAATTATCAAAACTCTTCTTTAATATTTTGGAGATGGGATTTTCATCTCCGAAATTCGAAAACCAATTTTTTTCAAATGAGATCCACTCATCTCTTGACTTCTTGCATAATAACCACACTACTACTTTCGCCGCCAGTGGCAAACCTTGACATCTTTTTGCAATTTTTCTCCCCATTGTCTCATATTGATCTGCTGCATTAGAAGTCTTTGCTTTAATTATGGACCAACAATCCTCAGTCGATAATCCTCCCAATTCATGAACATCAAGTGTTGCCACAATCGAAGCAACCTCACGACTCCTTGTGGTAACAACCACACTATTCCCCACGGCAGAACTCACTCCGGAAAGTGAATTTACAAAATCTTCCCACTTCTCGCTCTCTTCATTCCAAACATCATCAAGGACAAGAAGATATCATTCACGGCCCAACGTGTTCTTAAGCTTTTTGAATAATGCTTCTCTGTTTCCATATTCAACGTTTTTAGCTGCCATTGATGTAAGAATGTTCTTCGAAAGAACAACTCCATCGAAGTTCCGAGGAACATGCACCCAAACACGATTATCTCCGAAATGAGATTTTATCTTTTGATCATTGAACACTTTTCTAGCCAACGTAGTCTTCCCGAGTCCACCCATCCCAACAATAGGAAGGACTGAGAGGATCGGTGGGTGAATTATGCCACTTGGAGACAATAAGAGCTGTGACAGATGACACATTTGTGGGAGAGGTTTATCTCGAAAGGCTTCCAGATTCCCTAATGCACTCACTTAGCATCAAGCATCTGCATATTAGTCATGAAACAGTGTTTCCACCAGAGATAGGGCGACTGACTTCCCTTGAAACCCTTCCACACTTTAGAGTGCGCAAAGGACAAGGGCTGTCAAATTTCAGAGCCAGGAACCCTGAAAAATCCATAGACGCAGAGTTTGATTAATTATATGAATTTTTATAAATTTTAAAGAATTGTATAATATATTTTTTATTAATTTACATAATTTTTCAAAACTTCAAAAATTGATACAAATGTATATTAACATACTTGTATATAAAAAATCATTTTTTTTTTAAAATCAAAAATAAATAAACTATTATTTTAATTTTTTTTCTATGACTATTATTTATGACCATTTATTTACATTAGCAATATTTGCTCTCCATTTATCAGCCTTTTTTGGTTGATGTTTACGGGCAGAAAATCCTAACAGGAAATTCACCCGCGAACGTATAGATATTTTGGGGATTGAGAAAACAAATAAAGGAATAGTAAATGTTGGGATATGTCCTTCGATCTTACGTGTGCAATCGATAAAGTCATAAGGTCGTCTATGGATGTTAAATGATTAGTCGATAATATTAATTGTTAGGAACAATATAATATTGATCGATAATCAAACATACAGGGTCACACACAGACTCGATATTGATATACGTTGCTTGATAATAATATTGATTTAGAATCAATATTTACGTGGATTTTCACATGCATGGGATGCATGGCTTGCATGGAATGCATGTCACATAGTGTGACATGGCATGCCACACAAGCCAATGGGACCACATATCATGATCTGGCATGATTATGTGGAGGTGACCTTTGAACTTCACCATAACACCCCATTATGTGTGGTTATGACACACACATTATGGTGGGGGTTAAATGTAAAGTAAACGAGGTATAATGAGAATGAAAATCAGATTTTC
Source organism: Euphrasia confusa (assembly GCA_954870475.1). NCBI lineage: Eukaryota > Viridiplantae > Streptophyta > Magnoliopsida > Lamiales > Orobanchaceae > Euphrasia > Euphrasia confusa. The sequence continues at coordinate 37,517,148 of OX940955.1, read as the reverse complement.
ATGTCTCATTCTAACACCATCATCATTAGCCATGAAATTCACACCAAAAGGAGAGAATAGAGAGTGTTCTTGGAGAACAACTTCAAGCAAACAAGGTATTCATCATCCGGGTTCGTGTGCAACACGTAGAGGCCGGGCCATTTGTGCGGCTTCCACATCCGGACAATCTAAAGGAGTGACGAGGTCATTCACAAGGAAAGCTTCGAGAGACTGATCCATTTGAGGTGGTTCAATCGACTCAACACCACCTCAACGACATCAACGAATCACTTCGTCACCAAAAGTAAGATTTCGTTGATATCTCTCTCTATATATATATTGGATGTATATATATATAAATATATGTGTGTCTATACATATTTGTGTGCACTAAGATCATGGCATATGATGAGCCATATTTTTTGGCTCATTTTTAGGTTTTTAGAGTCAAGTAAATCGAGTCCTTAGTTTGTTTTTACTTTATTTGTGTCTGGGAGGGCACGTTTGGGTACTTGGGCAAGTTTTGCAGGTGGGCAGGTAAAGGAGTGAAAAGAGGAGCGCACTGTGTGAAAGAGGCAAGGAAATCACCTTCCATGGTCAAGAGCACTAGTTGAGCAATAAGAGCTGTGATAGATGACACATTTGTGGGAGAGGTTTATCTCGAAAGGCTTCCAGATTCCCTAATGCACTCACTTAGCATCAAGCATCTGCATATTAGTCATGAAACAGTGTTTCCACCAGAGATAGGGCGGCTGACTTCCCTTGAAACCCTTCCACACTTTAGAGTGCGCAAGGACAAGGGCTGTCAAATTTCAGAGCCAGGAACCCTGAAAAACCTCAAAGGGAGACTGGAGCTTCATAATCTTGAAAATGTCTGAAAAAGAGGTCGACTCGCAGTCCACGTGCTGAAAACAGAAAAGTCAGTCACTGTAACGAAATTAAGTTCTGCTGTCCAGAGAACAACAGATTGAGTACTGCTGTCACAGAACAACAGATTCAGTTATGCAGCGGAAATAGTAAAAAGTACAGCAACTGAAAAACGTAAAGAACAAGGATATAATCTTCGTAAGTTGTATTAATCAATACAACCTACCAAGCTGCTTCCAAAGCAATAAACTTTCACTATAATCGTGAATACAAAATAATCCGAGAAAAATAAATAAAGACTAAACAATCACGAGATTGAATAGTTAATACTCGGATAAATAAGTAAAAAATAAAACGTGTGCTGAAAATATTTTTCTCTAAAAAATATGGCGCTCCAGCTTCTTGTTTCTTCAATCACGCGAGTCTTCTATTTATAAGACACAAGTCTTCTTCTCCAAGTAATAAGTCTTCTATGGTAAAAAGACTCCTTCCATAACTAGAAGATCTTGTACCTTATCTTGTAGATCTTGAATATTTTTTCTCTCTTTATCTTGGATTCTCCTCCCAATAATAAATATTCCCAAAATAAATATTCCACCAAAGAAAGTCAAAATTAGTCAAAGTCAAAATTAATTAAATTAATTAATTTCGACTCCAACAAACTCCCCCTTTTTGTCTTTCTGAAGGTGTCGTCAACTCTTCGATGTCAATTCTCCTCTTGGAGTACTATCGAGACGACTCCCCCTACAGATATGAACTCTCTTGGAAAATGTGATCAACTTCGCTCCCCATACGAGAATAAACTTCATGTGAAGTCGTAAAACTCCCCCTGCAAGGCTGGCGTCGTACTAAGTACTGGTACTCGGGAACTGGGAACTCTTGCAGCAGGTCTTGAACTGGGAACTCTGTACGAACTGCGGTCTCTGTACTCAACGGAAAAAATACACAAAGTGTACTAAACAGGAACAGTGCTCTCATCAGGTGAGTCAGAACAGAAACTGGTGGCAGACCAGTCGCACAACACATGAAAAACAGGAACTGGGAAACCAGTCACAAAACTCATGAAAACAAACTCCCCCTTGACGTGAGACTGGTCGAACACGTACAAGAACCACACTTCACAAAACATGGGTTAGGAGATAATGAAGAGAAATCGAATAATCAAATATCAAATATACCAAGCAGAAATAAAATTGAAGACAACTAACGTGGCAATCAAGAAGATCAAGAGTTTTAAGCACTTAGAGAGAACTCAGTTATCAGTGCACACACAACTCACCACATTCCATGTCGAGTCAACAATGGCCGAAAACCAAATGATACTAGTTCAGCAACTAAACAATAGTTATGTCGAGATCAGCATATTGAATGGTGAATAGTCCAATAAGCGAGAAAATCAACTCCGATGCTCATCAATACATAAATTTAATTCTACACGGTTTTTCAGAGATTTTTTTTTTGATTTTTTTTTTGATTTTTTTTTTTGATTTTTTTTTGTCTCTGGTACCGAACGGTGTAGAAATATGATATGCAAGCAAGTTATACATCAAGAGTGAAATAATAACACTTTCATCTCTTTGCGAAATTTTTAAGACCTCGAATTCTCAACTGAACTGAACATAAAAATTGATTAGTCACTAGACCAGAATACATACCAGTCAGTACTCATGTTGACTCAACCTCCTCGATCACTTCATGCGGTGCAAAGATAAAGAGATTTCCTTAGTGTCGAAAACCTCTCAAAACTTAAAGGCTTTGTTAGAATATCAGCAAGTTGTTTTTCTGTATTGACATATTCTAACTTGATTACCTTTTTCTCAACAAGATCCCTAATGAAGTGATGACGGATATCGATGTGTTTAGTACGCTGGTGCTGAACTGGATTGTGACTGATGCTGATAGCAGTGTTGTTGTCACAGTACATGATGAGAGGTTCTGATTTCAGGCCATAGTCCTGTAACATCTGTTTCAACCAAAGCAGCTGAGTACAAGTACTTCCTGCAGCAACATACTCGGACTCGGCCGTGGACAACGCAATGCAGTTCTGCTTCTTACTGTGCCAAGACACAATGTTGTTGCCCAAGAAGCAACATCCTCCACTTGTACTCTTACGGTCGTCTGTGTCTCCAGCCCAATCAGCGTCACTGTACCCAAAAAGATTTGAATTTGTATCCTTGGTGTACCAGATTCCAAAGTCAGCCGTCGAGTTCACGTACTTGATTATTCTCTTCACAGCAGTGAGATGAACTTCCTTGGGTCTGGACTGGTACCTAGCACAAGTACAGACACTAAACATAATGTCAGGACGGGTTGAAGTTAAATATAGTAAACTACCAATCATTGATCTGTATGTAGTTGGGTCAACATCAACTCCAGTCTCCTGACTAGACAGCTTTTCAGTAGTACTCATGGGCGTTGTGGTAGTCTTTGCACCTTCAAGACCAAATCTTTTGACCAGATTTTTGGCGTACTTGCTTTGACATATGAAAATGCCATTATCCTTTTGTTTGACCTGCAAGCCTAAGAAATTTGAAAGTTCTCCAACCATACTCATTTGAAAGTTAGTAGACATGGCTTTTGTAAAGTCATCAAGCATGATAGAATTTGTAGAACCAAACACAATGTCATCAACATAAATCTGTGCAATTAACAAGTCAGTCTTACTCCTTTTCAAAAACAAAGTGTTATCAGACGTACCTCGAGTAAATCCAAACGACAACAAGAAGTCAGTTAAGCAGCTGTACCAAGCACGTGGAGCCTGTTTCAAACCGTACAGTGCTTTGTGTAGGTAGTACACATAATCAGGATGTTCTGGGTCCTCGAACCCTTTTGGTTGTTCAACAAACGCTTCCTCTTCGATGACTCCATTTAGAAAGGCAGTTTTGACGTCCATTTGATGAAGTCGAATGTTGAGTAAACATGCAATGGCAATCAAAAGTCGGATTGACTCCAGTCTCGCGACTGGTGCAAACGTTTCGTCGAAATCGATGCCTTCAACCTGTGTGTATCCCTATGCAACAAGACGAGCTTTGTTTCGAACTATTTGTCCGAATTCATCAGTTTTATTCTTAAAAATCCACTTCGTACCTATAACATTTACGTTGGGGGGTCTGGGGACTAAAGTCCAAACTTTGTTTCGAACAAACTCATTTAGTTCTTCTTGCATGGCATTTACCCAAAACTCATCATCAAGTGCAACTTTAAAATTTTTGGGTTCAATTTCAGACAAGAAGGAAACTATTCTGATATTGTTAAAAGTGGAGGACATACATGCTGCATTAATCATATCTCTATAATTAAGTTTAGGTTTACCTCGCGTTCTGAGCTTATCATGCATACCTCCAATGACTTGAGATGATGGATGACTTTTCCGAATATGTCCAGGTGCATCTCTTCTTGTGGTTCGTTGAACATCATCAATCTCAGTCTCTGTACTGACTCGTTCTGAGGACTCATCATCAGATGACTCTGACTCATCTGCATGTTCCTGGACTGGTTCTGTAACTGGTTCTGAACCTGGTTCTGTGACTGGTTCTGAACCTGGTTCTGTGATGTGTACTGGAACTGCATCTGAATCAGTGGGTTGTGGAACATGTTTGATTTGCACAAGTCCTTGTAGGTCATCTTCCATTTGTTTTCCAGTGGCATCTTTCAGGTCATCAAACTTCACATTCACTGTCTCTTGGACAGTTCTAGTACGTAGATTGTACACCCTGTATGCTTTACTATTTGTTGAGTATCCAACAAAAATCCCCTTGTCAGATTTTGAGTCGAACTTCGAGAGAGTGTCCCTGTCATTCAACACAAAACACAAACAACCAAAAACATGAAAGTATTTAACGTTAGGTTTTCTTCCATTTAGAATCTCATAGGATGTCATCGAAGTCCCTGGTCTCAGATTCACTCTGTTGGTTATGTGACAGGCTGTGTTGAGAGCTTCAGCCCAAAACCCTTTTGACAATTGCTTGGAACTAAGCAGTACTCGTGCCATTTCCTGTAGAGTGCGATTCTTCCGTTCTGCCACACCATTCTGTTGAGGTGTCTTTGGTGCTGAGTACTCATGGTGTATCCCTCTCTTGGTACAAAAATCTGCAAACAAAGAATTCTCGAACTCCTTTCCATGATCAGTCCGTATTCTTCTTACTTTTCCTTGAAAAAGTGTAAAAATATGAGTATATACTTCTTTGAAAGCATCAAAAGTTTCAGTCTTAGTACTTAAAATTTTTATCCATGTGTACCTAGAGAAATCATCTACAATAACCAAAGAGTACCTTTTACCACCGAGACTTGCCGCTTCGATTGGACCCATAAGATCCATATGAAGCAATTCAAAGCATTCAGTAGTGTTCATGTAAGTTGAGTCACCTCCAGTGTGTGAAGCACGTACTTGTTTTCCTTTGAAGCACTCACCACAGACTCTCTTGTCAATATTGCTTATCTTTGGCAGTCCAACAACAGCATCATACATCTGAAGTTTTTGAAGATTCCTGAAGTTTGTGTGTCCAAGCTTGTTATGCCACAGAGTTGTGTCGTCAACCTGTACAAAATTACAAGCGACATTTTCCGTCGAATAATAATTGTTTCGAGACCTATCACCTTTCATGACACACTTTGAATTATTGTCAAACACTTCACAAGATTCTTTATTAAACTTCACATGCAAATTATCATCACAAAGTTGACTAATGCTAATTAAATTGGCCTTTAATCCTTCAACATGCAACACGTTTGTTAATTTAGGTAGACCATCAACATTTAAAGTACCTTTGCCGACGATTTTACCTTGAGTACCACTGCCATAAGTAACTGATGAGCCATTTTATTTGCTCATCTTGGAGCCTTTTTAGAGTCGTAATTGAGTCAGTTTGAGTCGTTTATGTGTCTGGGAGGGCACAATGGAGTGTTTGGGCAAAGTATGCAGGATTCATGTCAGCAGGTGGAGATTGCACGGAAAAGGCAATGGAATGGTCCACTTTGGGCAAACGCGCGGATTCGAGGCAAAGTGACTAGAGCAGTTTGACCCAAGGAGGCAAAGTCACCACTTTGGGCAAACACGCGAATTCGAGGCAAAGTGACTTGATCAGTTTGACCCATGGAGGCAAAGTCACCACTATGGGCAAAGTAAATATGTCGAGGAGTCAGAGGAATAGTCACCATCACCACCTGGGAAGAGAAGAAACTGAATTGAAGTCTTTGTACCGGGCAGAGAGTCGCTATCGGGCAAAGTCAAAGTCAGCAGAACTTAAATATGGAAAGCAGATTTATTATGGAAATTGCGGCGCCTAATTCCAGGAGGCCCATGCAGGCCCATGCAGCTGCGATTTTTAACCCTAATCAGCACCTATAAAAGAGAGATAGATGGACGAAAATAAAAACCTTGGACAGCACGCAACACCAAGATACCACGAAGTCGAGAGAGCAAGGAGCGGCCGCCGGAGAGCGGAGAAGAGAATCGGAGCCACCATGGCCGAGATCTTTTCTTCGTTTTAATGTTTTTATGTTTTAATTTCTGTTTTGTTATTTCAGATTGAACAATTTCAGATTCCAGTAGTTATGCAATTTAGTTTTATTTTCCAATTTATTTCTTGTTTTATTTCTTCACGTATGAGTAGCTAAACTTGCAGGGCGTCTGGGCAAAGGCTGATCGAAGGGGACTCTGGGCTAAGATAGAACCGTGAGGTTGTTAGGGCTTTTAGTTAACTGCCTGGAGGTTTGTTCCCGATACATAGTTGAGGTTTAACCATATTCTTACAGGTTTGGGCAGACTAATTTGGTCGTTAGGAAACCCTTACACTTTGAGATACCAGCGATTGATCAACCGAGTATTCCGCGTTAGATGTACTACGGGCATAGCGCTAGAACGTGTTGGAGTTGCGGTCGTATGATTCGGATTTCCGGACATGCTATTGGCCGAATTGGGTTCGTCGAGAGAGTAATGCGAGTTTGGGCAAACTAGATCCATGCGACCACATAGGTATCGAATTGTCTAGGCTCAGGGGATTAGGCATAAGTATACCTTGCCTTTCTTTACCCAGTAAGGACGGATTGGGGTGGGGTGACTGTAGGCGTGACTTAATAGGACTGCTTTCACTTTGTTAGACATCCTATAACCGATTGACAAACCATCAGTTAAAACCATTAGTGCCAGGGATCGGTAGTTTGCCCAGAGAACCCAGAGAGAAGCCAAAGCCCAGAAGCCTACTTTCTCGTATTTGATTTCAGTTTGATTATTTGTTTTCTGTTTCAGTTTGGTCAAAGTGGTAGTTTATTATTTCTGCATGTTAGTTTGGGTTAATTAGTTTTATTGTTTCTGTTAGTTAGTAGTTTGATTAAGCGCTGTGACTCAGCAACCAAACTTAAAACCTTTTTTATTGTGACACTATTTGGGCAAAGCCGAGATTAACTAAATTGCAATTGCTTCCTCGTGGGATCGACCCTATACTTACCACTTGCTATCTTGTGTTGAGTTTAGGAACTTTATAAATTTATTTTGCGCGCGTTAGCTTCCACGACAAAGTTTTCGCGTCGTCAAAATTGGCGCCGTTGCCGGGGAGGCAATATTCCAGCAATTAGTTTTCTGTGCTGTTTGACTTGTTATTTTTGTTCTTTCTCAGGTGACCGTTCAGGGCAAAGGAGAGCAGAACGAAGAAACCAGGGTAAACAGCACGTGTAGCCCAAAGTAACTAGCCTGCCCAAACAAGAGCTAGGGCAGGGGAGACAAGAAGAGTTTGCCCCGTACTAACCTCAAAATCTACGATGGGAGAGGCGAATAAGACACTAAGGGACATGATGTTCCCTTCGAATCTGAATCTGAGACCTTCAGGCATCACTTTGCCCACGATCAATCAGAACTGGGAGATGAAGCACGACTTCCTACAAATTCCGCCCAATTTCAGTGACATGCCGTGGGAGGATCCTCAAAGGCATATCCAAGACTTTGAACTAGCTTGTGGAACCATCCAAGGAGCAGCCCCTTTGGGCGAATACATCAGACTTTTGGCTTTCCCATTCTCTTTGGCCGATGGAGCAAGAGAGTGGCTCTATACTTTGCCCGAAGGAGAGGTGAGCACCTGGGCACAGCTCCAGCATAAGTTTTTTGAGAAGTATTTCCCATTATCAAAGATTCAGGAGGTGAGGAAGAAGATCTACAACATAAAGATGGGGAATAATGAAAACTTCCATGACTACTGGGCTAGGTTCAAACATATATTGGTCAAATGCCCACAACATCAAATCCCGGACCATGATCTTATCCAATACTTCATGACTGGACTTTGCCCAACGGAGAGGAAACTCCTCAACGTTGCATGTGGAGGATCAGTGTTAAATAAGAGCGCAAATGACGCATTCAGATTGTTCCAGGAGTTGGCAGAGGCTTCAAGAGAAGAAGAAAGTGATCTGCCCAAACAGAATATGCCTTTGCCCTCAACGGAAGACTCCAAAATTGACAGATTGTGTAGTACCATGGAGCAATTCATGGAAAACATGGTAACGAGGTCAAATAAAGTGGTCAAGGCATGTAAAATATGCAAGGATGAAGATCACGGTACGGATCAATGCCCCAGACTCTTCGTCAAGAAAATAAATGCAATGGGTCATGTGAACGGATATGGGAAAAGCTGGGGAACACATCACTTTGACCCCCACTCAGACGTATACAACACCGAATGGAGGTACCATGAAGATTTTAGGTACGGGAACAAACCAGTGGAGGGTCAGTATCCGAACCAATACCCCCAGCACTACCATCAGCATCAATTCCAAGGGCAATACCCTCAGCAAAACCAAAGCAATGAACTCTCACTGGCGGAACTGGTCAGTACCATGGCTAGGGAGAATTTGAAGGCTCAACAAGAGAATGAGAGGTTCAAGGCTGAGGCACGTGGGCAATTTCAGAATATTAATTCACTGTCCGAGATGGTTCAGACTTTGGTCAAAGAGAATTTGAAGTCCCAGCAAGAGAGTGAGAAGTTCAAGGTAGATACATGTGGGCAACTCCAAAGCATTAATTCACAGTTGGCGTACCCTGCCCAAACAGTGGCTAAAGTAGAAAAGAAAGATGAGGAGCTGCCTGCCCAAACTGAAGTGAACAAGGCCCAAGTGTGTGCGATTCAGGCTAAGAGCGAGAAACGTCCACCTGAGGTACTTAGACCAGTAGAGAAGGATCGAGAATCTGGATAAGAACATAAAGAAGGGCCTCAGGGACACACCGCAGATGAGCAAAGAGCAGAAGAGACAGCACTTAGGGCAAAGCGAGACAAATCTCCACCACCGAAGATCAGATTACCCTTCCCGGGAAGATTGATTAGAAGCAATGAAAGGAAGGATGCAGATGAGATGATCCAACTTTATAGGAAGGTAGAAATCAATATGCCTCTTCTTACCATTTTGAACACTATGCCTAGGTGTGCCAAGTTCTTGAAGGAGTTATCTACAAAGAAAGTCCAATACCGAAGGGATGCAATATTTGAAGCCAGAGAGAGTGTGTCATCGATCATAAAGAACAATGGACTAACCGAGTATGGAGACCCAGGGATGTTTCACGTTCCTTGCATCATTGGTACGAAGAATATTGAAAAAACCGTGTTGGATCTGGGCACATCGATCAACATCATGCCCAAGAAAATATATGAGGATTTGGGCATACGACAATTGAAATCCACAAGGGCTGTGATTCAGCTAGCCGATGAATCAAATGTCTACCCCGAGGGCTTACTGGAAGACATTTTGGTCAAAGTGGAGGACTTCATTTTCCCTGCCGATTTCTATGTGGTGGATATGGGCAAATTGAATAAAGAGCCAGTGATGATTCTGGGCAAACCGTTCTTGAAATCGACGAAGACTGATGTTGATTGGCAAACTGGGAGGCTGACGTGTAAATTTGAGGAAGAGACGGTCACCTTTGACCTATACAAGCCCAAGCACTCCGTACACATTGAACAAGTCCACTACATTGACCAAATCAAGAAGGATGTTGAGGAAATACCTATCCAAAGTGGGGTGTATGACCAAACTGACATTGCTGTCCAGCAAGGAATGATGAATGATAAAATCAAAGCTCAAACAGAGGAGGTACAATGGACAACCGAAGAGTTTGGGTCGCTGGAAAATTACACTGACGGTTTGGGCAAACTGTCAACACCAGAGGAGATTTTCATGACACCCCCTCCTGATAAACCAACAATGGTGGAACCCAATATGCCTCCTGAGCATTTGAAGGACATGTTTCTAGGGCAAACTGGCACTTTTCCCGTAAGCGTCGATGCATTTGTGACGTGCCCAAAGGAAGAAAAGCTCGCGGAAATGCGTGGGAAAAACAAGAAGGGCATAGGATTGCCAGTGGTAGTCATAAGAAGTATTAGCCCGACCATATGCAGGCGTCACATCTTGTTTGAGGAAGAGGTTGTGCCCATACAAGACCCCCAAAGGAAGCTTAACCCGAAAACGGAAGAAATGATATCAAAGTTTCCATACCCAAGCATTGTGAAGCAACTGAGAAGATTTCTTGGGCATACTGGGGCAGTTAAGAATTTTGTGAAGGATCTTCTAGCAGTGGTCTTTGCCCTCCAAAATTTCAGGTCATTTCTATTGGGCAGTAAGACCACAACTGACCACTATGCTTTGAAGTACCTTAGTGCGAAGAAAGAGAGCAAGTCGCCCCTGACCAATGTGCTACCAATTGGTTTGGGCAAACTACCAGGCACTTTACATAGATGGATGATGAGCAACTGCACAGACTTACTAAAGTGCCTGAAGGCCTCATATGGGCATAACGAGGAGAAGCTTAAACCTCGCACCATGAATAATGGTGAGCATACATCACGTCATGCCTATGACGATAACTAGGGCGCTGACCAGGAGGCAACCTGGTATGTTTTTCTTTTATTTTTTTTATTTTATTTTTTTTATTTTTATTTTATTTAGGAATAAAACTTCTTCGCGGATAGAGCACTTTGACTTGTCTCAACCCAAGAGAGAGGAAGGGTTTGTTTGTTTTTGAGGTGCAGGTCAAGGAGGGCGAAAGGGCAGCGGTGTGGGCATACAGACTACTTGGTCAAACTACAGATTACACTAGAAGATGGATGAGCTCCCTAAAGTTGCAAGGATGACCCCTGGAACGAAGTCAAGGTATGGGCAGTCGTGCTCACGCTACTGATTCCGGGCAAAGTCCTAAGGCGACGAGACAACATGAAAAAAGGGCCTCGTAGAGCTGCTGAACACATTAATGTCCCACTTTGCCCGTGCATAATTCAGGTTCTACTTTGCATCTATCTCCTCCTTAGTTGCCCTCCCTATAGTCTCTTTTCTTTTCTTTTCTTTTCTTTTCTTTTCTTTGTGTCACTTCGAGTCATGGGGTGATCTTTTCATTGACATACTTTGCCCAGGCAAAGTGTGTGAGGAGGTTCACCATACTCAGTATGTTCGTTGTTGTTTGGATTTTTGTTCGAGGGAAGCCCCTACTGATCTTGTTACTTTCACCCACTTTGCCAAGGCAAAGTGTGTGAGGGGGGAAAGGGAAATGGCGAACCTCTGTGTCTGGTCGTTGTCAGCATGATTGTGTGAATACTTGTGGGCAAACTTAGAGCATTTTATTTTTACAGCAACTCAAACTACGTAGTTAAAGGCATGAAATAGGGACGATGGAACTGTACTAGGCAAACTGTGAGATTTGAGCCATACATTGAATTGAAGTTTCTTTCTTGAGAGTCTGTTGTGATATTTATGATGCCTGACTTTGCCTATTTGATGTGATAAGTAGTTTTGTTAAGTGGGGTTATTAGATGATTAGGGCATTTCTTTCCAGTTTGACCAAATAAATAACATTAATCCCTTGCTAGCCCTTTGAGCCTGTTGATTTTCTTGTATACCAGTCTGGTGCTATGCCCATAGGCACTTGAAAAGATATGAGGGTAGAGAGATTGATGTTCAGCAAAAAAAAAAATGAAAAAAAAAATGCAAAAAAAAATGAAGTAATAAGTTGGTTGTGTGCTAAGGCCCGTAAGAAAGGGGCAAAGTGGTAGAGAAAGGCTAATTCCGAAAAAGAGCCCTCTGCCCAAACTGTACCTACTCCTCAAAATCCACCCAAAGAGCCTTCATTACAACCCAATAAAAGCCCCTATGATGAGACCCCCTACTTAGTCAGAATAACTTGATCAGCAAACTGTCAAATTTGGGCAAAGTAGATTCACAGCAGAAAATGAGTGACATTATACCTATACACTGAAAAGAGAGATACACTTGCGAGGGAGTGACCTAAAGCCCTGGTACAGAATCTTGACCATTTTTTATGTCTCTTAACTCGAATTTTGATTTGTCTGTATATGCTATGCCTACTTGTATTATATCATTCATGCTAGTCCTTTGAGTCTCTGTTTACTTTGTTCCCCCCCAACCTTGATTTCTTTTTTTACTTTGGTCTTGAGTCTGGTAAGTCATACCCAACGCTTGAGGACAAGCGTACTTCAAGTGTGTTCGGTTTGATGAGCCATTTTATTTGCTCATCTTGGAGCCTTTTTAGAGTCGTAATTGAGTCAGTTTGAGTCGTTTATGTGTCTGGGAGGGCACAATGGAGTGTTTGGGCAAAGTATGCAGGATTCATGTCAGCAGGTGGAGATTGCACGGAAAAGGCAATGGAATGGTCCACTTTGGGCAAACGCGCGGATTCGAGGCAAAGTGACTAGAGCAGTTTGACCCAAGGAGGCAAAGTCACCACTTTGGGCAAACACGCGAATTCGAGGCAAAGTGACTTGATCAGTTTGACCCATGGAGGCAAAGTCACCACTATGGGCAAAGTAAATATGTCGAGGAGTCAGAGGAATAGTCACCATCACCACCTGGGAAGAGAAGAAACTGAATTGAAGTCTTTGTACCGGGCAGAGAGTCGCTATCGGGCAAAGTCAAAGTCAGCAGAACTTAAATATGGAAAGCAGATTTATTATGGAAATTGCGGCGCCTAATTCCAGGAGGCCCATGCAGCTGCGATTTTTAACCCCAATCAGCACCTATAAAAGAGAGATAGATGGACGAAAATAAAAACCTTGGACAGCACGCAACACCAAGATACCACGAAGTCGAGAGAGCAAGGAGCGGCCGCCGGAGAGCGGAGAAGAGATCGGAGCCACCATGGCCGAGATCTTTTCTTCGTTTTAATGTTTTTATGTTTTAATTTCTGTTTTGTTATTTTAGATTGAACAATTTCAGATTCCAGTAGTTATGCAATTTAGTTTTATTTTCCAATTTATTTCTTGTTTTATTTCTTCACGTATGAGTAGCTAAACTTGCAGGGCGTCTGGGCAAAGGCTGATCGAAGGGGACTCTGGGCTAAGATAGAACCGTGAGGTTGTTAGGGCTTTTAGTTAACTGCCTGGAGGTTTGTTCCCGATACATAGTTGAGGTTTAACCATATTCTTACAGGTTTGGGCAGACTAATTTGGTCGTTAGGAAACCCTTACACTTTGAGATACCAGCGATTGATCAACCGAGTATTCCGCGTTAGATGTACTACGGGCATAGCGCTAGAACGTGTTGGAGTTGCGGTCGTATGATTCGGATTTCCGGACATGCTATTGGCCGAATTGGGTTCGTCGAGAGAGTAATGCGAGTTTGGGCAAACTAGATCCATGCGACCACATAGGTATCGAATTGTCTAGGCTCAGGGGATTAGGCATAAGTATACCTTGCCTTTCTTTACCCAGTAAGGACGGATTGGGGTGGGGTGACTGTAGGCGTGACTTAATAGGACTGCTTTCACTTTGTTTGACATCCTATAACCGATTGACAAACCATCAGTTAAAACCATTAGTGCCAGGGATCGGTAGTTTGCCCAGAGAACCCAGAGAGAAGCCAAAGCCCAGAAGCCTACTTTCTCGTATTTGATTTCAGTTTGATTATTTGTTTTCTGTTTCAGTTTGGTCAAAGTGGTAGTTTATTATTTCTGCATGTTAGTTTGGGTTAATTAGTTTTATTGTTTCTGTTAGTTAGTAGTTTGATTAAGCGCTGTGACTCAGCAACCAAACTTAAAACCTTTTTTATTGTGACACTATTTGGGCAAAGCCGAGATTAACTAAATTGCAATTGCTTCCTCGTGGGATCGACCCTATACTTACCACTTGCTATCTTGTGTTGAGTTTAGGAACTTTATAAATTTATTTTGCGCGCGTTAGCTTCCACGACAAAGTTTTCGCGTCGTCAGTAACACTACCTCCAGTGAAAGGAATGTAGTTAACTAAGAAGTTTTTGTTACCTGTCATGTGACTGGAACATCCACTGTCAAAGTACCATGCACCTGCAAACTTTGATTTAGAGACAGTGAGAACAACATTACACAGTATTTGGGACTTTGGTACCCAAACAGTCTTTGGCCTCTGAACAGAACTTGAGGTTATGTTGTCATGTCCTGTACTAATCTCAGTCTTAGTACCTGAACCAGAATTGTTCAAAATTCTTTTTCTACTGTCTCTCATTCTTATCCTGCAAAAAGGCTTAATATGTCCTGGTACAAAACAATAATGACAAATATACTTCTTTTTCTTTATGGTTTGTTTAGTACAAATTTGTTGTTTTTCAGTAACAACTTAAAGTTCAGTAACAAGTTCCGAAGTACTGGAACTAGTTATGTCAGTCAAAGTACCAGTACCAGATTTTTCAAGAGATTTTTCATTTGCTGAGATAACAGTAACAACTTGATGTTCAATGACAAGTTCAGAAGTACTAGGACTAGTTATGTCAGATGAAGTACTCGTACCAGATTTTACAAAAGATTTTCCATTTGCTGAAATAACTTTTGAGAAAACAGCATTTGAGTTTTTCTGGTCTTGTACTTCATCATCATTATTTTGAAAACCTAAACCACATTTATCATTATGTCCCATAACTAACAATTCATCAAGAGTAATTTTACCTTGGTTCATCTTTTTGAATGTTGCGTTTGCTTCCTCCAACTTGTTTTTAGTCTTGTTCAGTTCAACGTCCTTCTTAGTCAGCATCCTTTCAAGTCGTGTCAAATCAGCTTTATGAGACTTGTTCTCAATCTGCAGTTGTTGTACTATACTGCACTGGTCTTTGTACTTGACATTAAGGATGTCATACAACGATTTGAGTTGAAAGAATAGCTTCATGGGATCTTCCTCAGATGCATACTCGTGTTCACCATCTGAATCATACGCAACAGAGTTTAGACAAAATAATGTAGAGTACTCAGTGTCATACCTTGTTTTCATAACATCAGAATCTGTTGAGTTGTCGAACTCATAGTCTGAAAGGGTCCCCTCATCAATGTCTGCGAACAAGGCACTTTGATCATGTGTTGGGGTACTCATGTCACCTTCGTCTTCACTCAAGTTGTCATCATCTAAAGCAACATAGGTGACTTTTCTTCCCAATCTCCGTAGCGTGTTTGCACACTCATTGGCAATGTGTCCGAACCCCTTACATTCGTGACATTGAATAGTTGACAGATTCTTCGATCTCGTGTTTTCAGAATAAGCACGTCTTTGGCTAGTCGGAGGACTATTAGTATGTCTTCCAGGTCTTTGTGGAGTGTTCAGCTGGTTGCTGTTACTCCCAGTATTGGTACCTTGCTGAAACT
The DNA here is from genome assembly GCA_954870475.1 of Euphrasia confusa. Taxonomy (NCBI): domain Eukaryota; kingdom Viridiplantae; phylum Streptophyta; class Magnoliopsida; order Lamiales; family Orobanchaceae; genus Euphrasia; species Euphrasia confusa. Next base: position 37,501,715 of record OX940955.1, on the reverse strand, counting down.
GTCCTTCAGAGTTTTTGTTCCTGGTCTCCTGACTAAAACGCCTCTTGTACAGATGCTTCATTTGTCTGTTCAACAGGGCTACCTTGTCCTCAGTACTAGCATTCAGGAGTTCCATCAGATCAGCCTCTTCATCATCATCTTCAGTCTGTTGACTGGACAGAGGTCTGGAACTGCTAGCTTGTGGTGTACCGGTTTGGTCTCCTTTTGACCAGAGTGTTGTGACGTTCAGAGTACTAGAACCACGCTGATCTCGCTCAAGCATCGTCATCTCATAAGTCTTGATGTCATTCATCAACTCAGAAAATTCGATGTCACCTGCAACTTTTGCCGTTTCAATAGCCGTTACCTTGATGAGAAATTTAGAGGACAGTGTTCTCAAGGCTTTGGATACGAGTGTTTTGTTGAGCATGGGCTCTCCAAGTTCTGCACATTCGTTGGCAATGTCATACAACGCATTGAAGTAACTTGTTGCGGTTTCATCTTCTCTCATCCTCATGTTCTCGAACTTAGTTGCGAGAACCCTCAGTCGAGATTCCCTCACGGACTTGTTTCCTTCACAGTGGATCTGCAACGTGTCCCAAGCCTCCTTTGCTGATTTTGAGTTCTTGATTAGTCTGAACATATTTGTGTCGACAGAACCGTAGAGTTCCGTCAACGCCTTTTCGTTTGCGGAAGCAGCTTCTCGTTCATCCTTCGTCCATAGCTTCGAGGGCTTGTGAACTAGATCTCCACGGTCATCATGCATCGGATGTTCCCATCCGTCTTCAACTGCATCCCACGCACGTGTGTCAATAGATTTAATTTTGGAACGAGTACGTACCTTCCAGTGGGAGTAGTTGGTTCCATCAAGCACAATAGTACGAATCAAGTAGCTTGAATCCATGTTGAGCCGACTGGACGGATCTCACTTCGTATGTCAAGTGACCTGCTCTGATACCAATTGAAAAAGAGTTCGACTCGCAGTCCACGTGCTGAAAACAGAAAAGTCAGTCACTGTAACGAAATTAAGTTCTGCTGTCCAGAGAACAACAGATTGAGTACTGCTGTCACAGAACAACAGATTCAGTTATGCAGCGGAAATAGTAAAAAGTACAGCAACTGAAAAACGTAAAGAACAAGGATATAATCTTCGTAAGTTGTATTAATCAATACAACCTACCAAGCTGCTTCAAAAGCAATAAACTTTCACTATAATCGTGAATACAAAATAATCCGAGAAAAATAAATAAAGACTAAACAATCACGAGATTGAATAGTTAATACTCGGATAAATAAGTAAAAAATAAAACGTGTGCTGAAAATATTTTTCTCTAAAAAATATGGCGCTCCAGCTTCTTGTTTCTTCAATCACGCGAGTCTTCTATTTATAAGACACAAGTCTTCTTCTCCAAGTAATAAGTCTTCTATGGTAAAAAGACTCCTTCCATAACTAGAAGATCTTGTACCTTATCTTGTAGATCTTGAATATCTTTTCTCTCTTTATCTTGGATTCTACTCCCAATAATAAATATTCCCAAAATAAATATTCCACCAAAGAAAGTCAAAATTAGTCAAAGTCAAAATTAATTAAATTAATTAATTTCGACTCCAACAATGTCCATGATAAAGATGAGGCAAAGAGGGCAGATTTGATTTCGAAGTCAAGAATATATGAGTTAAAGTACATGTGGAGTGAAGGTGACAGAGAAGGCGAAGAGTCTGACGAGAGCGTGTTTGAAGGTCTCGAACCACACTCAAATTTAAAGAGCATGGAAATTTTTGGATTCAAAGGAAAATATCTCCCATCATGGACGTCAAAGATGGCAGTACGAGATGATCTTGATGATGGCCGCTGGACAGGACTTACAAATCTAGTGGAGATAAGACTAGAAAATTGCAGGCAATTGGAGGAACTCCCCATGTTAGGCCAGTTTCCAAATCTCAAGTATCTTTACTTGTGTAATCTGGAAAATGTGAGATCCATTGGTTCTTCATTCTACAACATTGACAATGGTAGTAGCAGCGGAGTTTTCAAAAGATACACAAGTGTTGTGTTTCCGGCACTTGAAAAGCTTGAGTTGTCAGATATGTCAAACCTGACAGAATGGGTAGAAGTGACAAGATTTTCTCAAAGTGAATTGGTTGTATTTCCATGCCTTGGATACTTGAAAATTTCCAGATGCAAGAAATTGGTCAGCGCTCCAAGTCATTTCACATGCCTTAAAAAATTAATAGTTGATGGGTTGGACAGCAGCTTAACTTTGGAGAATATATGTGGAGCCAAGTTGAGTTCACTCACACACCTTAATATTAGGGGTGTAGAAGGATTGGCGTATCTTCCAGACGACCTATTATCTAACAAACATAGTCTCTTGGAGTTGAAGATTGTCGAGTGTTTGCTTTTGACAGAATTATCACTTGACCTATATATGCTCAGATCTCTTCAGAAGCTCAACATAAAGGGGTGCCCGAGTCTCAAGTCAATATTAGCAACATTTCCAAAAATGCATGTTGATGAATCAGGCTTCACTTCACTCCATAAGTTGAACATTTCTGACTGCAAAAGACTGAGGCAAATTCCAGTTCAATTGTTATCTCCCCAAAATGCCCCATCTCGCATACTTGGTAATTATGGAGGTCACAAGATTCAGCCCTAAAGAAATTGGCCCCCTCAGCAGTTTGGAGATATTAATAATAAGTCCTGCCACTCATTCATGGGATAATACTACCTTCAACGAGGTGGTCGATTACATATTGAAGACATCCAGTGTCTCTCTTATTGATTTGACAGTGCACGGGATGGAAGATTGGGAGTGTCTCCCAGAGCAAATTCAAAATCTCCCTAATCTTAGACAGTTAGCATTATATGATTTTGGAATGGAAGCAATTCCCGAGTGGGTTGAAAACCACATATATAATAATATAGAGGAAATGGGTTATATTTTTGCTTTATTATTTTAATCTTGCATGTAATTTATCTCTTTTCCTCATAATTCTTTTCTGCACATTAAGCCAATATCGAAAGAGCAATATATTGACTGTTTCTTACTTTCTTCAACAGAGAGATACTAATGGTCTTACATCCGAAAATAGCGAACTTAAACTACGCTTGCAAACTATGGAACAACAAGTACACTTGCAAGACGGTAAGTATCTTTCGTTTATTGCATCTCCATCAAATTTTCACCCATTTTTCATTTCTTGCACTTTCTGGGAAGATTGATTCCTATAGCCAAAATCGAGAAAATTGCTAGCTGGTCCTACCTATTATGACATCGAAAGAGTAAGACTTTTTATTGAAATTAGTGGGGATCATAGAGTTTTTTTACTACTCATGTGCAAGAAATTATGCACAGATGCTCACAGATTGTCTTTCATGAAACACAGCACTGAATGACCCGCTGAAAGAAGAGATACATCATCTGAAAGTGCTGACTGGTCAGACAATTTCCAACAGTGGACCCATGATGAATTTCCCGGCATCATAAGAAGGAGCTAACCAGCAGCAATATTATGGAAATAACCAAGCGATGCACACATTACTAACAACTCAACAGATGCAGCAGCTCCAGATACATTCTCAGAAGCAGCAGCAGTTTCAACAGTTACAGTTCCAGCACCACCAGGTGCAGCAACAAGAACAAGAGCAGGCTGGAAATGTGAAGCGTAGGAATTCAATGCCGCCTTCTATCCCAAAAGGCTGGAAATGTGAAGCGTAGGAATTCATGGCCCCGATGCATGTTGGAATGATTAGACTAACGGGAGATGCGGGGATTGCTTTCTGTATTGAGGCAGTTGTTTTTTCCCCCCGAATCTAGGTGACAAGGTTTCAGAGCTTGTTAACTTTTAGCTATAGCCTTTCGATTTGGTCAAAAAAGCCTATATGATTGATATGTACTCCTATTGTACTAGGCAAGTTTTTCTGTTACAAGTTTGGTAACTTGCAAAGGTATCTTTTTTTCTTTTATTACAGTTTATGTTGGGTTGTTTCGCTGAGTATGATGTTCAATCAAACTCCTCATTTCAAACTGGAGCATTGTGATCAATTTTATACAAGAATGAAGTTAGATTGATAATTTTCTGCAAGTTAATGTATTTTTCGAATATTTTATTTTAAATTGCTCATAAGATTGAATGAAGCTAGATTGATAATTCTCTGCAAGTTATTTTCTAATATTATTAAATTGATGCCAAGATTTATAGTAAGATTGAATAAATGTAGATCAAACTATACATTAAGATTGAGTCCCATTACTTCGCGTTGCTTAGATAAATATAGCAAGTACAGAGCTTATATTCATGATCCCTTTTAACTATACTCTTTCACTTTATATTTCACCATAACATACACACGTTTACTATGCTCGCGTTGAAATCCAAAACCATAAATGCATGAAGAACAATTCCATCTGATCAAGGATGGAAGAATCCGATGTTTGGATCATTGGTTGGAGTCGTTCAAACGACGATGGCCAAGGTGATGGCAATTTCCACATAGCAAATCGGTTAAATTGCAGAACTTAAAAATAATTTGGGAAATCTTCAAAAATCTTTCCAAATTATTTATGTGACTAATATCACACTAATATTTTGATTTAATTAATTATATAACATTTAACTTTACTCTTTTACGTTCTATTTCACCGCAACAGACACTTTTACTCTACTCCCGTTAAATCCAAAACCATATATAAAAACACAGAAGAGCACATCCACTAATCAAGAATGGAAGAATTCGTCGTTGGATCATTGGTTAGAGTCGCTGTTCAAACGGCGCTGGACAATGTGATGACAATTTTCAAAGAGCAAATCGGTGTGATGGAACTTTAGAAAGAAATTGGGAAAGCTTTAAAAATCTTTCCAAATGATTTATGTGAGATGCACGAATATCGATCGCACGAAATATTTTGATTTAATTGATGTAACTTTTAATTTACTCTTTCACGATCTATTTCACACGAAAACTGACACTTTTACTCTACCCGCGTTGAAATTCAAAACCATCTTTGTATCTATTCTCTCAACAACTTTTAATGAAATGGCTTGATCAGACAACTTCAAAAAGGACTTTGGAAAGCTTCAAAAGTCTTTCTAGATGATTGAAGCGTACTTTCAAGATGCCGACACGCGCACTGATCGGTCCATCCGACAATGGCTGATGAGGCTGGAAGATGTCGCATTTGCTGCCGATAACCTTCTGGATGAGCTCAGGCATATAAATTTATCCAAGAAACTAAAGAAGGCGAGTGGTGGACACAAAATCAAGAGAAGGTGGTAAAATTAGTGTAAGGATAAATTTTAATGAGCACCTGAAGCTCGTTAACCAAGAGGCTACTGATTTTTTCTCGGTTGATCCAATTGTCATCGGAAGAGAATCCGACCTGCTCATTATTAAGAATATGCTTATCACCCGATTCGCCATTAGCCCAACACATTCTGTGCTTCCTATTGTCCAATGGGTGGGCTCGGAAATTTAAATCAATTTTTGTTTCCACTTTTAATTTCATGTTCAAAATTTGATCTTGAAACAAGTTATCAAAAAATATTTTACATATATCAAATTTGCAATTGAAATAAGTTTGTTCCCTATTTCACCTAACACTTGATAATCAAAACTATTAGACGGTAATTTTTGTTCTTCAAGTTGAAGAGTTCATTTTATGATATTAATAAAATGTTATTAACTTTACAAAAGTTGAAGTGTAGTCTTGAATTGACATTTTAATTCGGTAAGTACTCCCTCTATCCACTAATAATAGGCACGTTGAATTTATTTTGTTCATTCAATACATATCATAAATAGTATACAAAAATTATGAAAAAATTACTTAGAGGCGTTGCATTGCTTCTTTAGAGGGCATCCAGCAATGTCTAAATGAGTTAATTTGGTGAGGCGTTGCATTGCTTCTTTAGAGGGCATATTTCTCAACTTCTTGAAGTTGAGTATTTGTAATGACGTGAGACATGAGAGGTTCCCAAACCACTCGGGCAATGCTTCCATTCCGTAATCAGATAATTCTAATGCTTCAAGAGAAGTGAGATGTTGAATCTGATCCGGTAGGCACTCCCAATGTGACATCCCGTCCAATCTCAAGTGGAGAAGAGAAACTATGGATGATTGCAATATCGAGTCAACAGCCAGGTTGAAGGAAACACTATCATCCCATGAAGAACAAGGACTCATTGCTAAAGTATCCAAGCTGCCGAGTGACCCGATTTCTTCAGTGCTGAATCTTGGAGCCCCCTTAATAATCAATGATCTGAGACGAGGCAATTTGCTGAGACACCCGACCTGAATATCAGTTAATCCACACAATGACAGTCTCTCCAAGGATGGGGCGCATGACTCTATCATTTCAATTGGAAAACGGGTCAGGCCTTCGCAATAGTTGATGGTTAAATCACGGAGGGAAATGAATCCTCCTTCATGTCCTTCTGTTGTTATTGACTTCAGATTCATACACTTACATATACTCAACTTCAACATATTATGATTGTTAGAGAATAGCCCGTTTGGAAGACACTCCAAATCTTTTATTTCACTAATTTCGAGACGAGTGAGCAAACTCAAGTTGGTTCCACATATATTTTCCAGAGGCAACCCGCTGTCCATCTCTTTAATTTTTAATTCTTTGAGGCATGGAAAATGACTTGGAGCACTCTTCAATTTCTCGCACCCCCTAAGTATCAAGTACTCAAGTCGTGGAAATACGAGCACTTGAGTTTTATCGCCTACACTTGCAGCCCGGGGCAGTTCTACTTCTGCCCATTTTGCCAGGCTTGGCATATGGTGCAAAGTAAGCCATTCAAGAGCTGGAAATACTTGAATTGTTGTGTCTCCATTTCTCGAGTTGCGACTACAATTGTCAATGTTGTAGAATGATGAACCAATGGATCTCACATTATCTAGCTCACCCAGACTAAGATACTTGAGATGCGGCAAGTGGCCTAACATTGGGAGCTCTTCAACTTGCGTGCAATTTATTAGACTAATCTCCATCAGATTGTAATGTGCTTGACCATCTTGTACTTCCATCTTCAAAGTCCACGCTGGGAATCGTCTGCCATTGAATCCACTAATATCTAGTCTCTTTAAATTAGGGTGTGGTTGGAGCCATTCCAGAACACTCTCATGCTTTGCTTCATCGCCTTCTGTGACAGTCCATTTGAATTTTAACTCCACTATGCCTTTCTTTCGAAATAAATCTGCACCCAATGCCTCGTCCTTATCTCGCACAAATTCCAGATTATCAATCTCTAGTCTTCCTTTTAGATTCTTCAAGCTTCCAAGCTCTGAAATTCTATAACCTATTTCCTCACCCACATGAAAGTATTGTAGTGTCTGAAGAGAAGTGAATCGTCCTATCTCAGGGGGCAATGTTGTTTCAATATCAATGTAAAGATGCCTTAAGTTAATTAAGTACTTCAAGGAATCCGGCAGCTTTTCCAAACACCTACTATACGAATAGTACTTCTTTTGTGCTCTTAATGTTTCCAAGTGGTATAGTTTACCCAATGACTCTGGAAAATATCTAATCCTTGTTTCCGAAATATCAAGATATCTTAAATGTATGAGCTCACTAATTGAAGCCGGTAAAGTATCAATTTCTTCGCCCAACAAAACTAAAGCACGAAGGCTTTTGAAGTTTGAGAAATTGATATCCGAAACACTGCCATTGAAGAATAGAGTCCGCTCATACCTTACTTCTTGTCCACTGGGACTGTAACCAATATATCGTTGTTGAAAATTTTCACATGAAATGGAATGTGCTAGATCATGCACAAGGTCGTGCATGTTGCAACGCATTACATACCCATAAGCATCTCTATTTGCAACCTGTAATAAGGAGCTTTGAAGTAGAATGGAAAAAAATTCACTTCCCACGCTCTCCATATTGTTCTTTAGACTACGGGTTTGAAAAAGAAATCCTTCTGCCATCCAAAGTTGAATTAATTTTTCCTTTTCAATCACATATCCCTTTGGAAATATCGAACAATACGCAAAACACTTCTTTAGTAATGGAAACAACAAATTATCAAAACTCAGCTTTAATATTTTGGAGATGGGATTTTCATCTCCGAAATTCGAAAACCAATCCTTTTCGAATGAGATCCACTTATCTCTTGACTTATTGCACAATAACCCCCCTACTACTTTTGCCGCCAGCGGCAAACCCTGACATCTTTTTGCAATGTTTCTCCCCATTTCCTCATATTGATCTGCTGCATTAGAAGAAGTCTTTGCTTTGATTATGGACCAACAATCATCGGCCGATAATCCTCCCAATTTGTGAACACCAAGGGTGCTCACAATCGAAGCAACCTCATGACTCCTTGTGGTAACAACCACACAATTCCCTACGGAAGAACTAACTCCAGAGAGTGAATTTACAAAATCATCCCACTTCTCCTTCTCCTCGTTCCAAATGTCATCAAGGACAAGAAGATATCTTTCACGGCCCAACTTTTTCTGAAGCTTTTTGAAAAGCGCTTCTCTGTTTCCATATTCAACGTTTTCAGCTGCCATTGATGTAAGAATGTTCTTCAAAAGAACAACTACATCAAAGTTTCGAGGGACATGCACCCAAACACGATTTTTTCCAAAGTGAGATATTATCTTTTGATCACCGAATACTTTCCTAGCCAACGTAGTCTTCCCAAGTCCACCCATCCCGACAATAGGAAGGACCGAGAGTACTCGTTCTGCTGGGCTAGAAGTGACCAACATCTCAACTATAATCGACACATTATTCTCTCTTCCAATAAAAATTGGATCGAAAGAAAATGAGTCGGTTTCTATGCTCGCAGATGCGTGTGATCCAAAAGCAGGAGCACGTGCACCAGCGAGTCTGGCCTGAAGGCCGAAGGTAGTTGCTTGTTGGTTACTTAGTTCCAACTTTTTATTGATATCCCTAATTCTACCACCCAAATTCTTAGAGTGAGAGAAGAGAGATATCACCTTATTTTTTGCTCTGCTTAGGGAGATCTTCTTCACCTTATTTTTTGTTTTGCTTTGGGTGATCTTCTTCACCTCTTTGGAGAGTCGTTGATAGTTGATCTCATCCGAAACATTATCAGCTTCGAAGGCGAGAGCTTCAAGGTTCCTCAGCCAGTGTATGACAGCTTGGTCGGTGACATGTTGCATGTTGGCATCGTCCAAGATTTTTTGAACATATTTGAAAGAGGTCTTAAGCTTTTCGAGATCTTTCTTGAAATCTTTGATTTGGTCATGTGTGAGTGAAAACAGTTGTTGAAGCACGACTTGAAGGGTGGCTCCGATCACAGCTCCGACGACAACTCCTTCCATCGATCCTTGATTTAATATTGAACGCAGGTGAATATTGGTATGTGAGAGGAAAATATTGATACTATGATAGAGTATTATTGAATGGTGCGTGTTCTTTTGGTTGATGGACATATAAATAATACTAAATTCCTTTTGGTTGGCCCCATTGCATGTTCCTTGATGCCACTGAATTCAATTATTGATGTAAAGAAATTATGGGTATTAGTTTCAAAGGAATTTTAAAATTCCTAAACAGTTTCGAATTTAAATTTTTTATGAAATAGAGGAAGTATTACTTTTCTTTATCTACTATTGCCTTTAGAACTCGTATTCATATCATATACTACTACATTATTTTTTTGATTCATTGAAAATATCTTGCTTTGTATTTTGACTAATTCAAAATTCAATATATTTTGATGATTACTGTATGGTGTGTGTTCCATCTCTTGGTTACAGCTACGAGAAATATTGGCCCCATTGCATTTGCAGCTGCTTGGAATCCACTGAATTCAGTCATTTGACTAGAAAATACTCGATCTGTCTCACAGAAGTAGTAAAGTAGTAATAGTCACAGGTGGTTAACAACGTTGACTTTTTTTGTCAGTCCAAATACATATAAAGCTACGAATATTTACACTTCCGTTTTGGATTTACACACCACTTTTCAGTTTTATTTTATTTTAAAAGATTATAAAATGTCTATATTGTCCTTCTTTATAAAAAATAAATAAATTAGTAGGTACACCCTTCTTATAATAACTAATTGAATATTATATTTAATTGTTTAAATTAAGAAACACTTCCGCAATATCCGCTCAGAGCACATCAATAGTCTGAATATATGATCTCAGTCCAACAAATGAATATATGATCTTTAGTTGCTCAATCATAAAAGAGAAAAAAAAAATTAAAAAAATTAATGTGCATACTGTTAGGATTTATATAATTCAACAAGGGTTAAAGGAAAGGAAAAGATAAACGTAGAGAACTTGTGGTATTAGAACAAAATAAGCGTTATCTAAAATATACAAGAGAGAGGTTTTATATAGCCAAAACAAAAGGTAAACCCTAATCCTATAAACAAAAGGTAAACCCTAATTTTATAAACAAAAGGTAAAACCTAATCCTATAAATATAATAACTAATATATTCTAACACCCCCCTCAAACTCACGATGGTACAGCAAGAAGCATCGAGAGTTTGTCAACGAAAAATCTATGAGCGCAACCATATAATCTCAGTCGTAGTGGAAGCCTTAGCACGATACTCTGCCTCGGTGGATGGAAACAAAAGACTCTAAAGCCAAATCCAAACGAACACCAATTGACTGCAACGAGTTCTCACTAGGAGCCATTGGAAAACAAGCGAAACCGAAAACGCCAACAACCAAAACGAACAGAAAAAATTAACCAAAGCGAACACCAATTGACTGGCGAAACCGAAAACGCCAACAATCAAAACGAACAGAAAAAATTAACCAAAACGAACACCAATTGACTGGTGAAACCGAAAACGCCAACAACCAAAACGAACAGAAAAAATTAACCAAAACGAACACCAATTGACTGGCGAAACCGAAAACGCCAACAACCAAAACGAACAGAAAAAAAAATTAACCAAAACAATCACCAATTGACTGGCGAAACCGAAAACGCCAACAACCAAAACGAACAGAAAAAATTAACCAAAATTAACCAACAACCAAAACGAGCCCATGTCAATGTACCTCGGACGAAGAACACAAAACAAACCGTCGAACAAAACTGCAAAGGAATCAGATGAGGAAAACCAAACAAGCCCATGTCAATGTACCTCGGACGAAAAACACGAACCAAAACGAACACCTCGGACGAAGAACGCGAACAAGGAGATTTTTTATTCAACCTGGCTCTGATACCATGTTAGGATTTATATAATCCAACAAGGGTTAAAGGAAAGGAAAAGATAAACGTAGAGAACTTGTGGTATTAGAACAAAATAAGCGTTTATAAGCGTTATCTAAAATATACAAGAGAGAGGCTTTATATAGCCAAAACAAAAGGTAAACCCTAATCCTATAAACAAAAGGTAAACCCTAATTTTATAAACAAAAGGTAAACCCTAATCCTATAAATATAATAACTAATATATTCTAACACAGACAATTTAAGAATGAAATGAAACTGAAAAATCAAAAATCAAAACTACACAAAATAAATATGCAATCGCCGTTGAAAAATAGTCACACGGATCATGAATCTCACAAATAGAAAAAAGTTTGAAGCTTTGGATCAAGAAAATATTAATGGGGTTCGAAGTGCAATCCCAGAAACGAATTGGAAACTTATATTGCATAAACCTAAAACCCTAATACACACAAGCAAGATTTGAAACGGGGTCGACCCGACCATGCATCACTACAACATATGTTTTTCACTCACAGTCCAGAATATATAAACGCAGTTATGTGCGTATAAAAACATGACGAATTCCTTTGTTGTTGTGCGTGTTTAATGACGACGATAAGGGGAAAAAAATGAGAGTAATCATGAGACGGGTGGGAGAAAGAGACAAGAAGAACAAAGGGGCCGGGTGTACGTGCTAATTGTTTTTAATGAAGGACAATAACGACATTTAATAATTGTGCAAAATAATACAAAAATTAAAAGAAGGTGTGTAAATTCAAAGAGGAAGTGTAAATATCTCTAGCTTACATATAATAAATAGTCTACAAAATTACTAAAATAAAATTTAATAATTAAATTTTATTTCATAATTTTTGTACACTGGACCGACAAAAAAAGTACGTTGGTCGTTGACCTCATGTGGATGTGGACGGAGCGTTCAATTATTGATGTAGAAAAAAATGAGAGTAATCATGAGACGGGTGGGAGAAAGAGACAAGAAGAACAAAGGGCCGGGTGTACGTGCTAATTGTTTTTAATGAAGGACAATAACGACATTTTATAATTGTGCAAAATAATACAAAAATTAAAAGAAGGTGTGTAAATTCAAAGAGGAAGTGTAAATATCTCTAGCTTACATATAATAAATAGTCTACAAAATTACTAAAATAAAATTTAATAATTAAATTTTATTTCATAATTTTTGTACACTGGACCGACAAAAAAAGTACGTTGGTCGTTGACCTCATGTGGATGTGGACGGAGCGTTCAATTATTGATGTAGAAAAAAAAGAGAGTAATCATGAGACGGGTGGGAGAAAGAGACAAGAAGAACAAAGGGCCGGGTGTACGTGCTAATTGTTTTTAATGAAGGACAATAACGACATTTTATAATTGTGCAAAATAATACAAAAATTAAAAGAAGGTGTGTAAATTCAAAGAGGAAGTGTAAATATCTCTAGCTTACATATAATAAATAGTCTACAAAATTACTAAAATAAAATTTAATAATTAAATTTTATTTCATAATTTTTGTACACTGGACCGACAAAAAAAGTACGTTGGTCATTGACCTCATGTGGATGTGGACGGAGCGTTCAATTATTGATGTAGAAAAAAATGAGAGTAATCATGAGACGGGTGGGAGAAAGAGACAAGAAGAACAAAGGGGCCGGGTGTACGTGCTAATTGTTTTTAATGAAGGACAATAACGACATTTTATAATTGTGCAAAATAATACAAAAATTAAAAGAAAGTGTGTAAATTCAAAGAGGAAGTGTAAATATCTCTAGCTTACATATAATAAATAGTCTACAAAATTACTAAAATAAAATTTAATAATTAAATTTTATTTCATAATTTTTGTACACTGGACCGACAAAAAAAGTACGTTGGTCGTTGACCTCATGTGGATGTGGACGGAGCGTTCAATTATTGATGTAGAAAAAAAAGAGAGTAATCATGAGACGGGTGGGAGAAAGAGACAAGAAGAACAAAGGGCCGGGTGTACGTGCTAATTGTTTTTAATGAAGGACAATAACGACATTTTATAATTGTGCAAAATAATACAAAAATTAAAAGAAGGTGTGTAAATTCAAAGAGGAAGTGTAAATATCTCTAGCTTACATATAATAAATAGTCTACAAAATTACTAAAATAAAATTTAATAATTAAATTTTATTTCATAATTTTTGTACACTGGACCGACAAAAAAAGTACGTTGGTCATTGACCTCATGTGGATGTGGACGGAGCGTTCAATTATTGATGTAGAAAAAAATGAGAGTAATCATGAGACGGGTGGGAGAAAGAGACAAGAAGAACAAAGGGGCCGGGTGTACGTGCTAATTGTTTTTAATGAAGGACAATAACGACATTTTATAATTGTGCAAAATAATACAAAAATTAAAAGAAAGTGTGTAAATTCAAAGAGGAAGTGTAAATATCTCTAGCTTACATATAATAAATAGTCTACAAAATTACTAAAATAAAATTTAATAATTAAATTTTATTTCATAATTTTTGTACACTGGACCGACAAAAAAAGTACGTTGGTCGTTGACCTCATGTGGATGTGGACGGAGCGTTCAATTATTGATGTAGAAAAAAATGAAAGTAATCATGAGACGGGTGGGAGAAAGAGACAAGAAGAACAAAGGGGCCGGGTGTACGTGCTAATTGTTTTTAACGAAGGACAATAACGACATTTTATAATTGTGCAAAATAATACAAAAATTAAAAGAAGGTGTGTAAATTCAAAGAGGAAGTGTAAATATCTCTAGCTTACATATAATAAATAGTCTACAAAATTACTAAAATAAAATTTAATAATTAAATTTTATTTCATAATTTTTGTACACTGGACCGACAAAAAAAGTACGTTGGTCGTTGACCTCATGTGGATGTGGACGGAGCGTTCAATTATTGATGTAGAAAAAAATGAGAGTAATCATGAGACGGGTGGGAGAAAGAGACAAGAAGAACAAAGGGGCTGGGTGTACGTGCTAATTGTTTTTAACGAAGGACAATAACGACATTTTATAATTGTGCAAAATAATACAAAAATTAAAAGAAGGTGTGTAAATTCAAAGAGGAAGTGTAAATATCTCTAGCTTACATATAATAAATAGTCTACAAAATTACTAAAATAAAATTTAATAATTAAATTTTATTTTATAATTTTTGTACACTGGACCGACAAAAAAAGTACGTTGATCGTTGACCTCATGTGGATGTGGACGGAGCGTTCAATTATTGATGTAGAAAAACAATAATTTTAAATATCGTTTAACTAAATATTGTAGGAATAAAGTTTTTGAATGTGAGTGCATTTCTTGCAATGATAATAAAAAAATACACTAATCTTTGTTTTCTAATTGACCAAAAATTTATGAGTTTCAAAGTTTTTTTTTCTCATATAACTTTTTTATTTCACATATACATTTATTTTCGTACTAACTATGAGTAAATTGTAAATTAAAAGATAGATGTATTTATTTTTATTTACAATTTCCTTGAAACTCATTCATACTCATGTACACTAGTAATAGATTTTTGATTCATTGAAATTTTTTATTGAGTAATTCAAAATTCAACATTTAAATTGTTTAAAAAGTATTTTAAATCCTGTAAAAATTATATTAAAATACTTTTAAATGTTTTAAATGTATTTTAAATAATTTTAATACACTTTAAAATATTTAATAAGAAATTCAAATCCTATAAATTACTACAGTAATTCTTGATTCAACTCATTTTTTTTAGAGCACAAGGTAAACAAGGTGATTTCTGAATACTACTTATAAAGCTCAAAAAATAAGCATTTTAAATATCATCACATCATTTCTTCTTTTCTTTAATTTTTTGGCAATATCATACGTACTAAAGTAAAATGGAGTTTAGCCTCATTGCATGGGGTTTAAGCTAGCCACATACGGGTAAGGGATTAATTTTGACCTTGATCAATGTAAATTTTTGGTTAATAATCTGTCTCAAAGGTAATACAAATATTGAACGGACGCAGGTGAATGGTATGTGAGAGGATAATGAAACTTGATTGTTGGACAAATAAATATTGGTCCCATTGCGTGTTCTTGGATGCCACTAAAATCATTGTCGTTTGACTTGGAAATTTCGTAATTAACTGATGTAAGTGTTGAGTTTTAACAGGAAACCGAGAAGAAAGGAGAATCGAGCAATTCCGCGACCGCTTGTCTCAAACAGCGGTCGCTGGTGGACGTCAGCGCTCGCCGTTTTACGTCAGTTGACGAATAGAAGTCTGCAAAATCCGTGCCCGCTGATGGCCAAACTTGAAGGTTGGCTCCGATCACAGTTCCGACGACGATTCCTTCCATCGATCCTTGGTAATTAATATTATTGAACGCATGAGAATATTTGGTATGTGAGAGGATAATATTGATACTTTGATATAGAGTTATTCTTGAATGGTGCGTCTTCTTTTGGATGATGGACATATAAATATAATTTTTTTTATTTCGTTATGTATATAACTCATTTAGTTAAAAGTAAATTTATTAAATATTTATTTTGTAGTAGAAAAACAAACATTTTTTTTTTGTAAATTAGGAATAAAATATAAAATACATGCAATTATTATGAAATAGAGGAGGTATTACTTTTCTTTATCTACTATTGCCTTTAGAACTCGTATTCATATCATATACTACTATATTTTTTTTATTCATTGAAAATATCTTACTTTCTATTTTGACTAATTTAAAATTCAATATATCTATACATATATAATTTCAGAATCCATGCCACGTGAACCAATAGGAAAGCAATAATAATATTGTGTTCACACTATAAATTATAAATAAAAAAATATATAAATTCCAAATAATAATATTATCAAGCATATTTAAATTATTATATATAAATTTTAAATAATAATTTGAAATTATATATTTTTAGTAATAATAATTAATCATCATCTTAAACATATATATTTTTATTTATTTTTTCAAAATTCATTTTTATTTCATTAATATTAATTTAATTTAAATTAATCGTATCTCGATCTCTTCCGATTCCTAATCCATTTGAGTTTAAAGAAATTGATCAAACTTTTTAGGTATATTATTTTCTCTTTCTATAATCTCGCTTCGTATGTCATGTTTTATTTTTCTGAACATTGTATCGATTTTGACGAGCCCGTATGTTTGTCGTTGGGAACAAACGCGCTGCCAAAATAATATTTATATTTAGCCAGTACACCTTTAACTACAAACGTAGATAATGGCAAGTACGTGGGGTCGGTCCCACAAGGAGGCAATTACAGTAGGTGATCTCGGCTTTGCCCAAGGGGTTGTCACAAAAAGTTTTGAGTTTGGTTGCTGTGGGCACAGCGGTTTTGCAATCGTTCAAACACTCAGATCTAACTACGGCAAACAGAAATAACATGCAAATAAATAAAGCCAAAAGTAAACAAGCAAACACTCAGATCTAACAGAATACTAAAAGTGAAAACTTAAATCAATAAATAAACAAGACATCCGGGCAGAAAACTTCACTCAGGATCATTAGGGCAAACTACCGTTCATTGGCACTAAGGATTTTTACCAGCGGTTTGTCAGCAGTTATAGGGTGTAAGAAAACAAAGGTGGTCCTATTGCGTCACGCCCAGCAATTGCCCCACCCCTCATCTATCCTTACTGTATAAAGAAAAGGTTTGGTTAACACTTTGCCTAATCTCCCTGGATCTGAACAATTCGATAACCTATGCGACCAAACATGGATCTAGTTTGCCCAAACCCGCATTACCCTCTAGACAGACCCGCTCGGCCAATAGCATGCTCGAAACATACGACCGCATCTCCTGCAAGTTCTAGTGCTATGCCCGCAACAATACTACAAGGTACATCTATGCGGTTTGCCAATCACCAGTATCCCAGTTTGTAAAGGTTCACTAGTGGTCGTCCTAGTTTACCCAAACTCCCCAGAAATAAAACTTCAATCAACTTTGCCTCGGGAACAAACACCCAACCGGTTAGTTCAGCCCCTCCAACCTCGCGGTCTAACTAAACCCTAAATCACCTTCGATCCGCCCCCTGCCCAGATGCACGATGAATTTAGCTACTCATTCTGGAAATAAAAGACAAAGTAAATAAGGGAAAGCAAACTATATTAATCATATCTTCAAATCGAAGAATCGTTTTTGAAGAAATAGAAGTACGGAATTAAAGAAAATTAAAAACGGAAAACATGAAATTGTTTCTCGACCCGAAGGTCGGTTCTACTCAAAACAAACAAAGAGACTCGGACGAACAGCTCCGATCTCTTTCCGGCGACTTCGGCGGCGACGGCGACTGCGGGACCGGCGGCTCTTCCGACTTCTCGGTGCGTAATTGTTGTTTTCTTTGCTGCCCGTCGCGCCCCTTAAGTAGACTTCGAATTTGAATTTTGAATTTTGAATTCCCGGCTGTTGCTAACCCCCTTAGGAATAGGCATCCTTGGTCAATGGGCTGGGGGATAAGTCAGATCCCCCGAATCCAGGGATTCTGGTATGCTGCCAGCTTGCCCGCAGCGAATCTCCTGTCAACAGCCGCTCTCTGCCCAAATCGAAGTCTGCAGGTATTTCTTCTCCTCCACAGGTGGTCGGACCAGGCACGGTACTTTGTAGGAATTCTGGGTCTTCTGCTTCATGACCTTACCCATTTGCCCGTTGTGGTCAAACTGTTGCTTGTCACTACCGCTCCAGAATCTGATTTGCCCAAAGAAGGGGATTTCCTTGCCTCTTTTGCCCAGTGCGCCACCTGTTACCTGCATCGCCACACACTCTGCCCAAACACCTAATTGTGCCCTCCCAGACACGTTAACGACTCAAACTGACTCAATAAAGGGTGTAAAAGTGCTCTAAGATGAGCAAATAAAATGGCTCATCAGAACCGCACACACTTGGATACGCTTGTCCCCAAGCGTGGGCTCTGATTTGCCTGACTCAAGACCAAAGTGAAAATAGAAGTGAAAGAAATAGGGAGAAATAAAGCAAAGGACTTTAGCATGATCAGTAAAGGGCATAGTACATACAGATAACACAAAATTCAAGTAAAGATAAAAATAAGTCAAGAGTCTGTTCTAGGTCTTTGGGTTCACTCCCTCACAGTGTTTCTCTCTTTTCAGTGTATGGGTTCAATGACACTCATTTTCTGCTGTGACTCCACTTTGCCTAAATTTGCCTTATTGCTAATCAGAGTTTGTTTTAACTAAGCAGGGGGGTTATCAAAGGGGCTTTTATTGGGTTGTAGTGTTGGGCTCATAAGGGTAGATTTTTCTGGGAGTAGGCTCTATTTGGGCAGAGGACTTTTTTGATGTTAGCCTTTTCTCTGCCACTTTGCCCTTTTTCTTACGGGCCTTAGCACAACAACTTTTTATTCATCTTTTTTTCTTTTCTGATTTTTTTTTCTTTTTTTTTTTCTTTTTTTTTCTTTTTTTTTCTTTTTTTTTTGAACACTATGCCCTAACTCCCTCTTTTCTCTCTGGCTGCCTATGTAATGAGGGCATAATACCAGAATGGGTTCACAAAGAAAATCAATCAGGCTCAAAGGGCTAGCAAGGGGCAGTGTTATTTATTCTGGGGAAATAAAACAAAGAAATGCCCTAATCATTTAACAACCCTACTCAGTCAAACTACTCAATTCAGCAAACAGGCAAAGACAAGCATTGTAAAGATCACAGCAGACTCTCAAAGAAAGAAATCATATATCAATGTAGGCTCAATTCTCACAGTTTGCCTAGAACAGTTCCATCATCCCTATTTCATGCATCTTAACTATAAATTTTGAGTTACTGTATGTATGTTTGCCCAAGGTGACACATAATCATGCTGACTCGATTAGAAACAGAGGTTTGCCCTTTCCCTTTCCCCCCTCACACACTTTGCCTGGGCAAAGTGTGCAAAAGTAATAAGATCAGTAGGGGCTAACCACGACCAGACTATGACTCAAAAAGTTTGGCGCACCTGCCCCCTCACACACTTTGCCTGGGCAAAGTGTGTCAGCAGGGAGATCAACCTAGTCTCCCCCGAACCAGAGTGACTCGGGGGTGACCTTAACAAAAAAAAAACAGAAAAAAATAAAAGAAAATAAAACCTAACTACTACTAAAAACAAGGGAGGGTACAAATTAGGAGGTGGAAGCAGGTGTGTACCTGAATCCGTTGTGGTCAAAGTATGCGACCATCATCGCCTTCACTTCCTCGAACGCCTTCTCGATCTTGTCCAAACGCGCCTCGATTGCGCCTTGCCTCTCTGCAACTTCCTCTTTGGCCTTAGCCTCAGCAACAGAATCCTTCACCTCGACCTTCACTGGTTTCTCCTCCAAAAACTTCACACCGCCGTCACTCGATTGCACAATGTCCTGCATGCGCTTGAAGCACTGGATGTCAAACTTTCCCTCCACCATCATTTCCAGCTCTTTGCCCTTCTTGATCAGGTTCATCTTCGAAGCATACATCATTGGGAAGTGGGCCAGTGAGAGACGCTGGAGAGGGTGAGTGTGCAGCCACTTCATTTGGGCACAGAGGCAGGCACTGAAATGCAGCCTGATCTTCTGATGCATGCACCACAGTATGCCCAGTTCCAGATGGGAAACAGCACTACTGGTGTCCGTCTTGCCAAAGAAGTTGACGGCCAGGATCCTGTGGCAAACCCTGAGTGCATGGCTCTTTAACTGGATCGACTTGGTGCTTTGCCCCACGAACTCGCCTCCTTTGCCCAACTGCTTCCAGATCTTCTGCAGCTCCTTCTTTGTGTACTCTGGCAAAGCCCTCAGTGACTCCTGGTAGGCCTTTGACTTCAGATCTGCAATACCTGCCATATCCAAACACAAATCCAATTCGTTACCACCAATAGACACACCCCGATCAAACAACTCAAACTGAATCCCTATAACTCCCTCATCCTTGGTCTCTTTGATACCCAGAGACCCAAAGAACTCTCTCACGATGCCTTCGTTGATTTGCCCAGACCACTCCAGAAACGGCTCCCACCCTATGGCCTTGAAATAGCCCCGAACCTCCTTCTCCACACCCATCAGTTTGAGTGATTCGAAGCACACGGTTTTGGGGGCCGCGATTTCGCGCGCCGTGGTGTCAACCGCCTTTCTCTTCTTGGTGGATGCGCGGGTCCTGCTTTTGGGGGCCGGGCTTATGATAACCTCCTCCTCCTCTTCTTCCGCCGCCGCTTTGCCGGCGGCCGTCGAATCCTCCTTCTCCTTGTCGTCGGAGGTAGATCCGGCAGTGGGGGTGGGAGTAACCTTCTTTTTGCCTTTGCCCGCCGACTTTTTCTGCTTCTTTTTCGGGGGGCTGTCAACGGCGGCTTTGCCCTCCTCCTTCTGGGCGGCGGTAGCTAGGGTTTCCAGATCTTCTTTGTCGCTGGCGGTTTTGGATTCGTCAATCTCTCTGGCCAAATCGTCGATAGGGGTGTTGTCAGTCTCCGTCGTGGCTGGGCTCGGCGGGATGGTGACCAGGGGAACGGCGTGGATGACTTCTTCGGCGGCGGGGGACTTGGGTTTTGCCGGACTCGATTTCTTGGGAGACACCATCTTCTTCAACTTTGATGCGGCGGTTCCAATGGTGAGATCAATTAGGGTTCCAATGGGGATTTTTCTGAGTTTGTTCTTCGCTCTAGTAGATACCATATGGAGAGAGAGAGAGAGTATATAATGTTTATTTTGAATTTTGAAAAAGGCTGAAAAATTGGGGGTGGCAGTTATCGGTAATCGTGGGGGAGTTATGATGAGGATGGAACTGCAGAGTCCCTGATGGGACGGGCTCCAGTCCCTTGAAAATCGCAACTGCCCCACTTGCATCCCTATTTGCCCAAAGGCTCAGTCTGCCCAAAGTCCTTCTGCAAAATCAAAAACAAACAATACCTTTTCTCGCGGCGTAGTCAAAGTCCTTCTTTGCAAGTAGTTTTATTCCTAATCTAAAAATTGAAATAACAAAAATATACAAACATACCAGGTTGCCTCCTGGCCAGCGCCCTATTTATAGTCCCGGGCAGGACCCAACTGCTTCATTCGTTCACTCGATCAGGGCAAGCTGCCCTTCCAGATTCTCTTGCCCAAAGTAGGGCTTCACTCTATGGCCATTCACTTTGAAAATGTAATCATCATCCTTTTTGCTTTTCAACTCCACAGATCCGTTTGGGCTGACATGGTGAACAAAATAAGGTCCTTCCCACTTAGAAGATAGTTTGCCCGAACGGAACTGATTTCTGGTTTGGTATAGCAGCACCAACTGCCCAGCCTCGATCTTTTTTCTCTTGATCAGTTTGTCATGAGCCCTCTTGGTCCGCTCTTTGTAGTGGGCAGCATGGTCATACGCCTCAATGCGAAGCTGCTCTAACTCGACCAAATCAAGTTTACGCTCTTTCCCAGCCAGATCCCAATCAAAGTTGACTTTATTCACAGCCCAGTGTGCCTTGTGCTCTATTTCCACGGGCAAATGGCAAGCTTTCCCAAATATCATTCGGTAAGGGGAGATACCAAATGGAGTCTTGAATGCAGTGCGGTATGCCCACAGTGCATCATCCAGTTTGCCTGCCCAATCCTTCCCCTCTGGCCTAACTGTCTTCCTCAGAATAGCTTTTATAATCCTGTTGGAGAGCTCTGCTTGGCCGTTTGCCTGGGGGTGATAGGCACAAGTGATTCGATGAGTGACTCCATATTTCCGCAACATCCTCTCAATTACAGCGTTGCAAAAGTGGGTCCCCTGGTCGCTTATGAGTGCTCTGGGCACACCGAACCGAGTGAAAATATTCCCTTTGAGGAATTCAGCCACAATGCGCGAATCGTTGGTAGGGGTTGCCTTTGCCTCGACCCATTTTGAGACATAATCAACTGCTAGGAGTATATATTCCTTACCTTGTGAATTTGGAAATGGCCCCATGAAGTCTATGCCCCAAACATCGAAGATCTCTACTGGCAGTATGGGCACAGAGGGCATTTCATTGCGCTTGGTCAGATTGCCTTCCTTCTGGCATTCATCACATCTCTTGCATAGCTCATAGCAGTCTCGAACCAATGTGTTCCAGTAGAATCCGCAATCCAGTATCTTCCTTGCTGTACGCCTTGGCCCAAAGTGGCCTCCACAGGGTTGTTTGTGGCAGTGATCCACTATGCCCTGCTGCTCGGACTCAGGAATACATCTTCTAAGAACTTGGTCTTCACATCTTTTCCATAAATAGGGTTCATCCCAGACATAGCTCCTTGCCTCACGCTTCATTTTGTTTTTCTCATAGTAGCTCATGCCGTCCCTGAAAATTCCAGTAACCATGAAGTTCACAAGGTCAGCGAACCATGGCTCTTCGCCCAAAGTGGTTATAGAATACAAATGCTCATCAGGGAACGTTTCGGTTATGGGCATATCCTCTTCCTTCTGGAGAATCCTACTCAGATGATCTGCAACGAGGTTCTGATTGCCAGACTTGTCTCGAATTTCGATGTCAAACTCCTGAAGTAACAGGATCCATCGAATAAGCCTTGGTTTGGTCTCCTTCTTTGCCATGAGGTACTTCAGTGCAGCGTGGTCTGTATACACTATGGTCTTACTGCCCAGCAGATAAGACCTGAACTTCTCAAAGGCAAAGACAATGGCCAAAAGCTCCTTCTCAGTTGTGGCATAGTTACTTTGGGCAGCATTAAGGGTCTTCGAGGCATAGTAGATCACATGCCTTTCTTTCCCTTTCATTTGCCCTAACACAGCTCCCACTGCGTATCCACTTGCATCACACATCAGCTCGAATGGCATGCCCCATTCTGGTGGTTGAATAATAGGTGCTGTGACCAACCTCTCCTTCAAGTGATTGAAGGCAGCCTTGCAGTCCTCATCAAAGTCCCACTCTACATCATTCTGAAGCAGCCTGGTCAAAGGGCGAGCAATTTGGGCAAAGTCCTTCACAAAACGTCTGTAGAAGCCAGCATGCCCTAAGAACCCCCTGACTTGCTTCACATTTCTCGGGTATGGCAGCTTGGAGATTACTTCGATCTTGGCTTTATCCACCTCTATGCCCTTAGCTGAAATCACATGTCCAAGGACAATTCCCTCTTCGACCATAAAATGGCATTTTTCGTAGTTCAGAACAAGGCTCTTCTCCACACACCTTTTGAGCACCATCTCTAAGTGTTCCAGGCAGGAGTCAAAGGAGTTGCCATACACGGTGAAATCGTCCATGAATACTTCAATTCCATTTTCGAGCAGGTCAGCAAAAATGCTCATCATACACCTTTGAAAAGTTCCTGGTGCATTGCAGAGGCCAAAGGGCATTCTCCTGTAGGCAAAGGTGCCAAAAGGACAGGTGAAGGTGGTTTTGTCCTGATCCTCTTGGGCAACCCATATCTGCATATACCCTGAGTAGCCATCCAGAAAGCAAAAGTGCTTCTTCCCAGCCAATCTTTCCAACATTTCATCAATGAAAGGCAAAGGGAAGTGATCCTTGCGGGTTACCTTGTTCAGTTTGCGGTAGTCAATGCAAACTCTCCACCCAGTTTGTAGTCGTGTGGCAATCTGCTCATTTCTTTCGTTCTCTATGACTTGAACTCCAGACTTCTTTGGCACCACATGCACTGGGCTAACCCACTTGCTATCTGACACTGGGTAGATTATGCCCACACTGAGAAGCTTCTTGATCTCTTTGAGCACAACTTCCTTCATTGCTGGATTGAGCTTCCTTTGAGGATTACGTACGGGCACAGAGTCATCTTCCAGAAGAATGTGGTGTTGGCAGATGCTTGGACTTATCCCTCTGATGTCAGCCAAAGTCCACCCTATGGCCTGTTTGTACTGCCCCAGCACATACCTCAACTTTGCCTCCTCTGCCTCTTGTAAGTAGGCACTTATGATGACGGGCAAAGTGTCATTATCTCCCAGATATAAATACTTGAGGTGTTTAGGCAGCTTTTTCAATTCCAGCATTGGTGGCTTTTCGAGGGAAGGCACCATGGTCATTTCTTCAATCTCTATCGGTTTGCCCGGATTGCCTTTGAAACTCTCCAGAGAATCTAACTGCTCAATTGCCTCTTGCAATTCTTCCGGTTCGCCTTCCATGTCAAACTCTGTAAGCCCTTGTTGAATGGCTATCTCAGTATGATCATACTTGCCACATTGGAGCGCCTTTGCCTCGACTGCCTTCTCAATTTGGTCAATGTAGTGGATCTCCTCGGTGTCAGCTGGGTGCTTCATGGATTTGTAGAGGTCAAAGGTGACCGTCTCTCCTTCGAATTTGCACGTCAGCCTACCGGTTTCACAGTCGATGTGGGTCCTTGCTGTTTTCAAGAACGGTCTGCCCAATATCATCACCGGGGCTTTACTTGATCTGCCCATATCGAGCACATAGAAATCAGCAGGGAATATCAACTCTTCCACTTTGACCAGGACATCTTCCAGTATGCCCTCAGGATAAACGTTCGATCTATCAGCCAATTGGATCACAACTCGAGTGGGCTTCAGTTGCCCTATTTCCAAGTCTTCGTACATCGTTTTGGGCATAACGTTGATTGATGCTCCAAGATCGAGCATTGCCTTCTCTATCTTCATATGCCCTATGATGCACGGAATGTAGAACATGCCTGGGTCTCCACACTTTGTAGGTCCAGTCTTTTTAATCACGGCAGAGACATTTTCCCCCACCTCAAACTTCGCATCGTCCTGATATTTGACCTTCTTTGTGCAAAGCTCCTTCAAGAACTTAGCACATCTGGGCATAGCGTTCAGTATGGTCAGAAGGGGCATATTGATTTCCACCTTCTTAAACATCTTGAACATCTCTTGAGTTTCTTCCCTCTCACGGTTTTTATTCAATCTGCCCGGGAAGGGTGGCCTGATTTTTGGTGGTGGGGATTTGTCCCTCTTTGCCTTGACTATCACCTCTTCTTGCTCAACATCTGTCCCATGGTCTTCCTCAATGACAGGGGGATCATCTAACACAGGCTCTTTGCCTTTTACTGCAGAATTTTCCACTATAGTAAGTGGTTTGCCACTTCTGAGCTGGACGGCATTAACATGGGCATTGTTTACTTCGACTTTCGGGGGCAAAGTACCTCCTTTCTGTTCTAGCTTTGCCACCACCTGAGTAAGATGAGAGACTTGGGCTCCTAGACTTTGGAACTGCCCTCTAGTCTCCTGCTTGAATTTCTCATTTTCTTGGTGGGCTTTGGCATTCTCTTGCTGGAACTTGATGTTCTCTTTGACCAAAGTTTCCATCATTTCAGACAAAGTAGGCCCTTTGGTCTGAGCGGGCTGGTGGTACATCCCGGGGCTTTGCTGTTGGTACTGCCCCTGTTGGTTGTAGCGCTGGAAATTTTGGTTACCATTATACCCCTCATTGTGGTTGTTGTTATACCCATACCTATTATCATAGTATGGTTTCCCCCTTCCTTGCCCGTTTCCGTTGCTTTGCCCCATCGCTTTGACCTCCTCGTCATACAGTGAGGGGCATTCATCAGTGGCATGCTCTGTGCCCTGACAGATCTGGCAAGCTTTCACGCCTCTCTTTGGCCCGGTGGCCATAGAGTTCATAAACTTCTCCATTGCGCTGCACAGTTTGTCGATTTTCAGATCAGCAGCGGTGGTTGTCCCCAAGTTGGTCCTGGGCAACTCACTTCCATCATCCCTGAACTCCTCTGCCATCTCCTTGAAGAGCTTAAATGCCTCCTCAGCACTTTTATTCAGGATGGACCCTCCACTGGCAGCGTGCAGTAGGGTTCTCTCGTGCATCCTTAGCCCAGTAACAAAGTACTGGATCAAATCGTGGTCAGGGATCTGGTGCTGAGGACACTTTGCCAACATCTGCTTAAACCGTGCCCAATAGGCGGGGAACTCTTCGCCTGCCCCCATCTTAATGCTACTGATATTTCTTCGCATGTGTTGGATTCGGGCGGCAGGGAAGTACTTTTCCAAGAACTTCTGTTGGAGCTGTGCCCAAGTAGTGATTTGTCCTTCGGGCAGAGTGTAGAGCCACTCTCGTGCTCCATCCCCAAGTGAGAAGGGAAAAGCCAGCAGTCGGATGTATTCACTCAAAGGGGGCCCTCCCCTTATAGTTCCGCAGGCTAACTCGAAGTCTTGAAGATGCCTCTGTGGGTCTTCCATGGGCATATCGCTGAACTTGGGCAGTATTTGGATGAAATTGTGTTTCATCTCCCAGTTCTCGTTGATGGCAGGCAAAGTGATGCCTGATGGCCGGAGGTTCAGATTGGCAGGGAACATCATTTCCCTGAGGGTTGGGTTTGCCATGATGGCTGGTTCCGGTGAAGGTCTTGGTGGGGTAATTGGATCACCTCTCCTTGCCCTTCGCGGATTTTCTGCCCTTGGTGTATGGGCAGCTTCTTGGGCGGCACGTGCTAACGCCTTGGCTAGCCTTGTTTCTTTCCGGATTCGCTTTGCGGTCTTTTCGATCTCTGGATCGTACCAGGTTACAATCTCTTTGCCAGCAACAGAATCCTGCATAAACAAAACAAGTCAAACTGTTAGCACAGACGACTTACTGTTGGAAATTTGCCTCCCCGGCAACGGCGCCAATTTTGACGAGCCCGTATGTTTGTCGTTGGGAACAAACGCGCTGCCAAAATAATATTTATATTTAGCCAGTACACCTTTAACTACAAACGTAGATAATGGCAAGTACGTGGGGTCGGTCCCACAAGGAGGCAATTACAGTAGGTGATCTCGGCTTTGCCCAAGGGGTTGTCACAAAAAGTTTTGAGTTTGGTTGCTGTGGGCACAGCGGTTTTGCAATCGTTCAAACACTCAGATCTAACTACGGCAAACAGAAATAACATGCAAATAAATAAAGCCAAAAGTAAACAAGCAAACACTCAGATCTAACAGAATACTAAAAGTGAAAACTTAAATCAATAAATAAACAAGACATCCGGGCAGAAAACTTCACTCAGGATCATTAGGGCAAACTACCGTTCATTGGCACTAAGGATTTTTACCAGCGGTTTGTCAGCAGTTATAGGGTGTAAGAAAACAAAGGTGGTCCTATTGCGTCACGCCCAGCAATTGCCCCACCCCTCATCTATCCTTACTGTATAAAGAAAAGGTTTGGTTAACACTTTGCCTAATCTCCCTGGATCTGAACAATTCGATAACCTATGCGACCAAACATGGATCTAGTTTGCCCAAACCCGCATTACCCTCTAGACAGACCCGCTCGGCCAATAGCATGCTCGAAACATACGACCGCATCTCCTGCAAGTTCTAGTGCTATGCCCGCAACAATACTACAAGGTACATCTATGCGGTTTGCCAATCACCAGTATCCCAGTTTGTAAAGGTTCACTAGTGGTCGTCCTAGTTTACCCAAACTCCCCAGAAATAAAACTTCAATCAACTTTGCCTCGGGAACAAACACCCAACCGGTTAGTTCAGCCCCTCCAACCTCGCGGTCTAACTAAACCCTAAATCACCTTCGATCCGCCCCCTGCCCAGATGCACGATGAATTTAGCTACTCATTCTGGAAATAAAAGACAAAGTAAATAAGGGAAAGCAAACTATATTAATCATATCTTCAAATCGAAGAATCGTTTTTGAAGAAATAGAAGTACGGAATTAAAGAAAATTAAAAACGGAAAACATGAAATTGTTTCTCGACCCGAAGGTCGGTTCTACTCAAAACAAACAAAGAGACTCGGACGAACAGCTCCGATCTCTTTCCGGCGACTTCGGCGGCGACGGCGACTGCGGGACCGGCGGCTCTTCCGACTTCTCGGTGCGTAATTGTTGTTTTCTTTGCTGCCCGTCGCGCCCCTTAAGTAGACTTCGAATTTGAATTTTGAATTTTGAATTCCCGGCTGTTGCTAACCCCCTTAGGAATAGGCATCCTTGGTCAATGGGCTGGGGGATAAGTCAGATCCCCCGAATCCAGGGATTCTGGTATGCTGCCAGCTTGCCCGCAGCGAATCTCCTGTCAACAGCCGCTCTCTGCCCAAATCGAAGTCTGCAGGTATTTCTTCTCCTCCACAGGTGGTCGGACCAGGCACGGTACTTTGTAGGAATTCTGGGTCTTCTGCTTCATGACCTTACCCATTTGCCCGTTGTGGTCAAACTGTTGCTTGTCACTACCGCTCCAGAATCTGATTTGCCCAAAGAAGGGGATTTCCTTGCCTCTTTTGCCCAGTGCGCCACCTGTTACCTGCATCGCCACACACTCTGCCCAAACACCTAATTGTGCCCTCCCAGACACGTTAACGACTCAAACTGACTCAATAAAGGGTGTAAAAGTGCTCTAAGATGAGCAAATAAAATGGCTCATCAGATTTACATGTATAAGTTTTTCTATTCATTCATTTTTTTCCCTCGGTTTTTTTAATTTTATTTATTAATTATGATTTTTTCGCAGATTCTATAATCAAATTGTCGAGTTATTAATTATGTTCGACTAGATTTTTTTTAATTTTTAGTTTATCCCTAATTTAGTTATATTAAATTTGTTTTGCAGGTTAACATAATATTAATATAGATTGCATTTGTGTCATCTCATCTCCTTCATGTTAACTAAGTAAATTCAATTTTTTTTATATTTCTATTTATTTTCCAACTTTATAATTTTTATTTTCCATTTATTTTGATTTTTGACACTCGAGAAATGAAGAGACGAGAAACTTCTCTTCCACCAGACCAGAGGCTCCTCAATCGGGTAGGATGTGCCCGAGTAGCAGACACATGTGGGAGAGAGCCAATAGTTCTCATCCAAGGACTAACTTCATAATATTTCAATGAAAATTTCTCATATCCGAGATTCGAACTTTGCGTCGTCGGAGAATTACACCAAAATCACCACAGACCTTACCACTCGGCTATGCCCCAATAAGCTTACATACTATAAATTAAATCAAACATGCGTAATCTTTGAAAATAATAAAATTTTCATAGTTGAGATAACTGTTAATAATGAGATTAATACAAACTTACAAATTTAAGTGAGAGTTCGATTATTAAATAAAATAATTTGTTAGTCCATTAATAAATTTTTGGCCGAAATACGTTGGATATTAAATAAAATTTTAGATTATTTGAAACAAATAAATCACGTGCATCGCACAGGGTACTTAGTTTTGATAATTATTGTATGGTGTGTGTTCGATCTTCTTGTTAAAGCTAGGACAAATATTGGCCACATTGCATTTGCAGCTGCTTGGAATCCACTCAATTATTGATGTAAAAAAACAATAATTTTAAATATCGTTTAATTAAATATTGTAGGAATAAAATATATTGTATGTGAGTGCATTTCTTGCAATCATAATAAAAAAATATATTAATTTTTGTTCAATTGATTGATCACTTAAATTGAGGTCATAAAGTCAAATGTTCAAATTCAAAACATTTCAATTGATTTAGACAAAAAAAAAATTATTAACCAAAAAATTATGAATTTCCAAGTTTTTTTTCGCACATAACTCTTTTATTTCACGTACACATTTATTTTTGTACTAACTATGAGTAAATTGTAAATTACTAAGATAGAGGTATTTTTTTTATTTACAATTCCCTTGAAACTCATTCATACTCATGTAGTAATATTTTTGCAATTACCAAAAAGTTATGACTTTCAAATTTATTTTTTCCGCACATAACTCTTATTTCACGTACACATTTATTTTTGTACTAACTATGAGTAAATTGTAAATTACTAAGATAGAGGTATTTTTTTATTTACAATTCCCTTGAAACTCATTCATACTCATGTGGCAATATTTTTTTGATTCATTGAATTTTTTTATTGAGTAATTCAAAATTCAAAATTGAACATTTAAAATGTTTAAAAAGTATTTTAAATCATTTAAAAATTATATTAAAAACTTTTAAATGTTTTAAATGTATTCTAAATAATTTTAATGCACTTTAAAATATTTAATAAGAATTTCAAATCCTATAAATTAGTAATTCTTGATTCAATTTTTTTAGAGCAATAGGTGAATAAGGTGAATTCTGAATACTACTTATAAAGCTTAGATAATAACGGGAACAAACCCATGTTTCAGCAAATGTTGCGTGATTGTCTCAGTGTCCAAGTAATTAATATTGCTACACCTCTTCCCGATTACAAGGATATTTCAACTTATCACCGTCTTTCCATTTAACATTTTTTTTTTGCGAACTCAATGAATGACTCGATTCCATCAATATATTCCTTAGACATATAACCGTCAACCCTCCATTTGTACATCCAATTACGATCATAGTTCATTCTATATTGGATTGAAGACGATAATCTTTAAACAAAATAAACATTCATAAAATATACATACTAAAACATAAAGCATAATATCCTTAAAATTTGCAACTTTTTAAAATGCTTAAGTGAATTATGTTTTTTCAAAATACTTAAATTTTACTTTTTAAATAAAAAACATAATTCACTTAAGCATCATAACCATAAATTTTACTTTGTAAATAAAAAACGTAGTCTCTTAAAGTTCTTAGGAAAATAAGTTCACAAACAGGGATTTTGACCCTCAAGACTAAAGATTCAATCCAAACTCCAAACACAAAAAACTTGCATATCAAAAAATTAGTGAGGGTCACTCTACTAAACTTTTTGCAAAAAAGCTCATATACTATCCAAAAATATCAAAAATCGACTGCTGCCGTCTTAAATATTTTCCCAAATTCTTAAAAAAAACACAATAATTTAAAAAAAAAAATCATATTTTCCCAAATAAATGAACAAAACCCAAATGAATAAACAAACCCCAAAACCCCAAATCAAAAGACACTCAAATCGCCGGAAACCCTAACCCCTTTCTTTAGAAACGCGAAGAACATAATGAAAAAGAGCCCCTGCCCGTTTTCTGATATTCAAGAATCCCCTACGGCCCGACCCGCAGGGGCATAAGTAATCTTTGAAACGATGTCGTTTAATAATCCCCTACGGGGAATGCCCGTAGGGGAGCCAACGTAATTTAAACGGCGCCGTTTTAATTGTCTCCTACGGGGTATTATTGTCGTAAGGCACCCCTACGGGGACGTAGTCGTAGGGCCTCGAACGCTACCGTCGTGGAGTAGCGCAAAATAATATTTATAAAGCCTAAACTATTCACTAGCACAAGTACTAGTAGCAAGTATAGGGTCGATCCCACGAGGAGGCGATTTAGCTTTTAGCTTTCCCGACTTTTGTTGCTCAATTGGGTTGTCACGTTTTAAAAGTTTTGTTTTGGGAGCAGTTGGGCACTGCCGAACCGTGGTCACCGTTACTACTTGACTGGAAATAAACAAATTAACTATCAGAAAACAAATAAGCATATAACTCGACTAACTATGACTACTGAATGTAAAGCTAACAGAATGTATCCAGGCATTGACTCCCCTGACCTAGTGTTGCCGATCATTGGTACGTATATCATTTTGCTAACAGTTTCATCTTCCAGTTATAGATCTCAAGTATTAACATCCCTATAATGTCACGCATATTAATACCCCGAACCCTCATTCGCTCTTATGTGTAAGTCCTATTAGATCTCTCTCAATAGGTCTCCTGACGTTGACCAATTCGACACTATGTGACCGCATGAGTCTAAGTTGATCAAGTCGCCTTCATCCTCCAAGCAAACCCGGAATGGCCAATAGCATGCCTGGACAGACCCAAGTCATATGACCACATCTCCAGCAACATGTTGTACTTCGCGGACGCCCAGTCTCCCGGTCGCGTTGATCCACGTACTCCTGTGTTAGGCAAGTCGGGGCTCCCACTGGTCACTGTAGGATTGCCCAAGTCCCTAATATGCTTAAGTTACTACCCTGTTGAATCGGGAACAAAACTCAACTAGTTGCTGTCATCACTAAGCCTCCCGGCATGAGCACGTCTTAGGGTTGGTCAGGTTCTGTCTTTGCCCAGATACAAACAGCTTAGATACTCAACATGATAAACGAAAATAAAACAAAAGAAATAAGGCGAACTATATTAATCATTAAAAACGGGAAATTGTTCAAAGAGAAAATAAAACTAAGTACACAAATTAAAAGCATAAAACATAAAGAAATTGTTTTTGGCCCGAAGGCTATGAATCAATCAAAACGCTGGTGAGTGGTTGCATCACGCGGATGCTCAGTCTTCTTCGCTGGTCAGGTAGGGTTTCTCCGTCTTCGTGCGTTGGGTCGTTTTTCTGTGATTTTTCGTATCTATTTCGTTCCCTCCATGTTCTCCAGCGTCTTCTTGTACTTATAGGGCTCGAATTGATGTAGAGACGTGTGGGGGAATACCTCTATGACTGGACGAGAGTCCATCTCTTCTTTGTCTCTGAACCTGGTCACTTTCGAAGAGTCCAGGATTTTCAGGATTCTGGGTACACCGATTGCCCAACGTTCCGTCTCCGTCAATTGTTGCCCTTGCCCAATTGCTTTATCTCTGATAGCCTTCTTCATTTACGAGGTAGCAGATCATGCGCGGTACTTGGTCGTGCGTTAATCTTGCTCCACTTGCTGACTCTATCCCAACTTGCTCAACTCGCACTCTTGACCAGGAAGGTGATTTCCTCGCCTCTTTCACACAATTTGCTCCTCTTTCGTTGTGCACCTGCATCACTTGACCACAGACCCAAAACATGCCCTCCTAGACACAAACAAAAATAAAAACAACTAAAGACTCGATTTGCTTGACTCTAAAAATCTAAAAATGAGCCAAAAAATATGGCTCATCAGCCTCCCTATGGGAAATGCCCATAGGGCCCCTCCAATTACTTGGAGGGAAGGCTTCGCGCCTCAGCCCCTACGGGAGGGTCCCCGAAGGGTTTCTTACGCGTCAATCCCCTACGGGGAAAGAGCCGTAGGGGAACTTGGCCCACACCCGTAAGCTGTTTTGGAGGGAATTGAGGTGCGTCATATGCGCACGCAGAGCCTTACGATACCTTCTACGGGATTTACACCTACGGGTGTGGGTGTAGGGGTAGCCATAGGGGTCCTCGATATATTATTCCCCGTAGGGGAACCCCTACGGGAAGAAAACCGTAAAGAACCTCGTAGAGATTTCTTGGTTTTTTTTGTAGTAATCATTTCTTCTTTTCTTTAATTTTTTGACAATATCATATGTACTAAAGTAAAATGGAGTTTAGCCTCATTGCATGGGGTTTAAGCCATAAGGTAAGCGATTTTGACCTTGATCAATGTAATTTTTGGTTAATAATTTGTCTCAAAGGTAATACAAATATTGAACGCAGGTGAATATGATATGTGAAAGGATAATGAAACTTAATTTTATTGTAGGAATAATTATTGTTTACTACCTGAATTTTAGACTTTTTTACTTTCATACTTGACCTTTAAAACATCGCCGACTTGTACTTGAGCTTTTTAAAAATTGCATTTAACTACATGAGTTGACCGGAATCCGACGCGTGAATTTTTAGGGGCATTTTCGTATTTTCCAAAAGGCTAATGTGGCTGATTATATTTTTGCCCTCAAAATAATTTATTCCATTTATATATTTACTAAAAGACGTTAATTTCGTTTCATTTCTTTTCTTTCTTCCTCAATTTCACTTGCGGAACTCTAATTATCGTTTCATTTCCTTTCTTTCTTCCTCAATTTCACTTGCGGAACTCTAATTACATTTTGCAAAATTCTCTCCCGATTATGGATGTGATTGTCGCTGTGGGAACCCTATGGTGAGACAAACGTCATGGTCAGATTTAAAGTCTGGAAGGAAGTTCACGAAATGTGACAAAAAGAGAGTAAGAAATTTGCCCTAATCCCCTTTCTCGTTTTTTTCGAAATTTCAGTGATGCAGATATATATTTAAATAATTCAAAGATTGTTTCTTATAGTCCAAGTTATTTAATTTAATTTGTTTTATTTTATTAGGGTTTTACTATTATTTATATGTCTAGTACTTTCATTTATTCAGTAGTTGTTTTTATAAAATAAAAGTGTAATCCTCTGTTGAGGGTTTTTATCAAGATTCGGTATTCTTCGAAATCAACGAAAGTTTGATGCATTAATTCTCGGGTATTCTCAGAATCAACGAGTCTTAATCGTGTGTAATAGCTTCCGCCTGCATCAGTTGGTATCAGAGTCTTAAAACTCGTTGATTTTAAAAATACCCGAGAATTAAATTATCAAACTTTCGTTGATTCCTAAAAATATCGAAATCTGATAAAAACCCTCAACAGAGTAAGAAACTTTATTTCATATCATAAACAACCACTGAAAATAATGACACTAACAAACATATATAATGCTCAAACCTTATACATACTGAGCTTTACTAAAATGATAAATAAATAACTTAATTAATTATTGGGCTTCCACATCATTCTCCCCTTCTAGAAGAAGGTTGATCGCGGACCTGAAAGATCGAGCATGAATCCGCCGGGATCAAACACCAACCGTCGACGACATTTATCAAGTGCGACCATGTACGACATATTCACTAAGATGGCAGCAGCCATGTGTTTGCCGTACTGAAAAGTTGTGGTTGTTACGTACTGCACATTAGTTCCTCCCAATTTAAGAAATATCATACTTCCTCCTCTTTCATAGTATGAAGGATGTTGTAATGTGCAATTGAAAGATTCTTCTTTCTTACTGTAGACTTCAGCACTCAAAGTACCATGCAAAAAAATATCCGTAAGGGCAACGTCATCAATAGTCGGCGCAAGGGCATCATCACGTGGGGCAAGGGCAACAACATCCAGATGCGGCGTCAGGGCAGCAATAGGAGGACGAAACAGCTCATCGTCCCAGATCGTGGCTGGTTCGTTTAAGAATCAGTATCGTTCAAGAATCAGTATCTGATGTGGATAAGGAAAAGAACGTGTCTTACTCCCCAAACTATTATTATTTTATTTATTTATTTTTATTAGGGTTTTAATACTATTTATATTCTATTCTTAACATTATGTTACGCAGTTGTTTTTTGACATTGAATAAAAGAGTTTCTCTTTGTTTTATCATTTATCGATATTCATATGAATCAACGATCAATGATCGATTAATTCTCTGTATTCCTCGGAATCAACGAGTTTTAATATTGTTCTTTGGATCTGTTGGATTAAATGGTGCTGTAGTGTTGGCCCAATTAACTTTGGTGTCGGCCCAGCTGGTTTTGTTTTTTGGCAACCCGGCCCTCGAAGTTGTGCAACCCTTTACCTCTTTCTCTTGGCCCATTACACTGCAGCCCACCCCATGGTTAATATCTTGTGATATTATGTGTTGACCATCATCCACCGTTGATGAAAGTGTCGGCAGTATCTTGGCCCTTCATTCTTTCCTCTTGTGTAATCTCACCCACCGTAGTTACTCACTCCACTCGATTCAGAAACCCTAATCCTAACTGTGTGCGATCTGGTTTTCTGTGTTCCTCTTCTTCGATCCACTTTCACATATTGCTTCCTCCCGCCCCTTTAGTTTGAATCTACTGAGATTCATGAGACTAGAGAGGTAGTGTGAAGCCTTGGTGTGTTCTGTGTTGTTCTCATTGTGAGATACGAGAGAGAGAGAGAGGTCGAGAGTGTGAGCGAGGGTAGGGCGAGTGCTCCGAGGGCCGTTGGGTGGTCGCGTGTGAATTCTTCACCTGCCGTTCGACCACCACCCGTTTCATTTGCGATGACGACTCATACTTCGCTCTGAGCCAAACTTCTACCCTTATCTTTGTGATTTCTATAGATATAAATATATACGATTTATTCCGCTGCGTATATTTGTGTTCGTGAACTTCAGAGCTGAAACCCTAGCGTTTCGAGCCTCTGATTTCCGAGCTACTGACTTTAGGTTTGCGTTTCTGTAGCTCCCCGTGGAAGTGCTGCCGCTAGACAACAGGATCAAATTGGATTCGCCGCACCGCATTCTTTGGATTCGGCCTTAATTACCGGACGTAAATTGATATTATCTCTCAAAAGTCATACCGCGTTTGAAACTAACTTGGGTGCACGGCATTGCTTGGGTAATCATTGTCTCTCTAAACGTACCATCTGAAAAGTAAAAAACCCACAAGAAGCACAACAAAACCAACGACGCTACCAACAATCATTATCAAGTTAGCGGAAACCATCTTTTTTTTACTCTCAAAAAACTCAAACTACTTTGAAGTAAAGAAAATTTAATTATGCCATTAGACTTTGATGGTTTTATAGAATTTGTGATGAGATTCAAAAAAATAGTAAGTTTTTTAAATATAGAAAATTAACTAAATAATAGTATTTGTTTTCTTTTTGTTTACTAATTAATGTTTTTTAATGTTGTATTATATGGAAGGAGAGATCATCCATTGCATAGAGACTTTGTTTAATATTTATTTTCCTTAATTTATAGTACTTAATAAATATTATTTCTTAAAATAAATAGATAAATAAACATTAAATTTAAAATCTATTGGTATACAAGTATTACGTACCAAAAATACTAACAAACGTGTAATTTATACCCAATAATATAATACTAATACAACAAAAACAAAAATCCTTGAAATAATCAAGTAAAAAAAATCCTTGAAAATCTACTAATGTTTAATAAAAATGAGGTGACAAGGTGACAAGTGCATATACGAGTTGAAGTATATGTGGAATGAAGGTGACAAAAAATGTGAAAAAACTGACGAGTGTGTTCGAAGGTCTCTAGCCACATTTCAATTTAAAGAGGATTCAAATACAACCGTAGAAATTTTGTTATGCACTCATTATATTATTGCATATTTTTTTGTATTCGATTTTAAAAGAGAAAAAAAAAATGCGTATTTGTTACTAGTACTCGATCAACAAGAGGAAACAGAGTGTATTAATTAACCTAAGGTTAAGCAATATGATGAAGTGTAAGGATAAATATGTTAGGGCATTACAATGCCTTAAAGGATCTAGGCAGAAGTTGTTTTGCTAACATATTTATTTGTTTTCTTCTTTCTTCACAATTTAAACTGTTGTAATCACTTGTCATATTGGTGATTTGATTTAGCATAGTTCGTTAGTTGGAACGTGCTTGAAAAACAATCAACATAGAAGATTTCTGCCGCAGCACAGCCAGGCAGTGTTATGCCGCAAGCAGTGCAAGGCTTGGACAAGAGGTTGAGTTAAGAGAATCAAGCGAAGCATGATATAAGGGCAAGGGAATGCTGAAGTCCAGATAGTATGGAAGGCAGTGCAGTGTGGCAGTGAATTCCAGAAGAACTTCAGAAGGCATCCTGCGGCAGCAGTCAAAGCAGCCTGCCCTGAAATCTCTCAACCGATTGTTGACCTAGCTTTTCAAGGGAATTAGTTGAAGACTCTCACCTATAAATAGAGGACGTCTACAGCTGCATTCCTCAACAATCCAGAATACAACACAACACCTTATACACTTCATTTCCACTCTAGTTCGATCGATCAAGCCTTTAGAGCCGAAGACTTCAAACGTGAAGTTCTTCGTGCCGTGTATCTCTCATTTCTGGGAGTGTCCTTTTGTTCGGCTGATGATCGAAGGCTTAGTATAGGTGTTCTACAGTAGTTGCTAGGTTTTGTTGTTGATTGTTCATACTCTTCGGATACGATTAATACGAAGGCATACATGTGTATAGCCTTTGGTAATATCATTGTAAATCCAAGAGTATCGTTTTGTAAAGACTCGTTCTTTAATAAAGTTTCTGGCCGTAAGGCCGTTTCGTATGTGTATAATTTAAATACACATACAAAGATTTAATTCCTTGTCATTTACTTTTCGTATGTGTGTGTGAGTTCGTTTTTACAAGTAATTTATTTTTAATTAATTCCGCTGCAACGATATACATATATAACATATATAAAGCTTAAACTGAAACATTAAGACACACGCTAAAATATATAAATTACGTAAAACGAACATTTTCTGTACAAGGCATCGCGCTGCGGCATACGCTGTTCTGCCGCAGAACACTGCCTTGTCTGGGCAGCGCATTTCACTGCGTTTTATTTACTGACTACGACTTTCAAGTGGTATCAGAGCGGGCACTAGACTTACTTAGTGTTTAAGGTCCGTCTGATCACGCACACTTACAATGGCAGATCCATCTTACATCGTACGAACACCGGTTGTTCTTGACGGTAGTAATTATGGTTTTTGGAAAACCCGCATTGAAGCAAGGATCAAATCAATTGATCGCAGTGCGTGGCTATCCGTACTTCGAGGATGGAAACCACCTCAGGAGGAAATCCCTGAAGGCGGCAAGCTTGAAAAAGCTCCGGAGAAGTGGTCTGTCGAAGAGACTGCCGCAGCTACTGCCAACGATAGGGCAAGGTGTGCCATCCTTGAATCCATCGATTGCAATATGTACAGAATTGTCAAACAATGTACTACTGCCAAACAAGTGTGGGATTTGCTGGCTCTTCATTGTGAAGGTAACAACACAGTGAAGAAAACCAAGGTCCGTATGCTTATGTCTCGTTTCGAGAACTTGCGTATGAATGAGGACGAGACTTGCCTTCAGTACTTTGGAGAATTAATGTCCATTGTTACTGAATGTGCTGACCTTGGTTCACCCATTAGCAATCCGGCAGTGTGTAGTAAGATAATGCGATCGATGAGCAAAAAGTTCCTGCCGAAGGTCACTGCCATAGAAGACAGCTCCATGTCAGAGGAGGACTATGTGTCATTGATGGCGATCTTCAAGAACTATGAACTGAACCATGAAGATCGTGAAACTCACGGGAAATCACGTCCACGAAGCGACGAGAGGAACATTGCCTACACCGTGGCAGAGCCCGACGGCAGAGAACGAGGCAATAGTTCTCAAGGCAGCAGTCCCACCTCTACCAATGACTTGACCGATGAAGAGATCTACGAGCTACTTGGATCTGATGGTGGAGATGACCAGTTTGCATTCCTCGCCCGGAAAATGGATGATGTACTTGTTCGCTCGCTGAAGAAGCCGTACGATCCCCGACGAAGGAAGTTCCCGGCAAGGTCACCACAAACTCAAGATCGACGACTTGTGATCCGCCAACCAAGCACGGGATCCACCTCAAGTTCAAGTCCAAATTCAAAGGACTGGTCGAGGATCAAGTGCCACGTATGTCAAGGGATTGGACACTTCTCAACCGAATGCCCTTCAAAAGATCGAGGCATTGGAAGTTTGAATTCCATGGTTGCGCAAAAAGATATGGAACAATATTGCCTTGAAGACTCAACCACCGCGCTTACTGCTCAACTCGAAGGCACAACCCTATCTGACGCTGAAGATGACAGTCCATCCAATGTGAATGCACGACGACATGTTGCATTCTTTGCCTCTGCCGCAGAAACGACAGAAAACCCTGCCGCAGAGAACTGCCTGTGCCTCACTGCCTCAGTCAATGGCTATGAATCTGAAGAGGAGACCATTCCCATTGATATTTTCATCGAGCTCAAAGAAAGTTTCGATGAGCTACGCATGAAATTTGCCCGGCAGACCAAGATGATGAAAATGCTTACATCAACCAAAGCCGGATATGAAGAAAAAGTGAAGAAGCAGGCCATGGCAATTGAACAAATGCTCGTAGAGAAGAACACCTTTGAAGAACGATTAAAGAAACTTGATGTCCAACTCACCAGAAAGGATATGGAGGCCGAGAAACTGAAAATTGACTTTAATCGTGTAAATGGAAAACTCGAAGTTGCTAACAATACTTTTGTAAAACTTAACACAGCAACAACAAAATTAGATGTCGTAATGAGTATTTCACATGTTGAAAGGCAAGGTCTCGGACATCAAAAAGTTGTAGATGCCGTTTTTCCAAAGAAAAACTCAATGGACATGGCATTTGTAAAGGCATCAAATGACGATTCAAACGCTGCCGCACAATCCTCAACTCCAAAAAGGGATGAACAAACCGAAGGCAAGGCCACTGCCCCAGCAAAAGACTGCCGCAGAAGGCCGAAGCAAAGGCAGGCACCATCAGGCAGGATGAAGACAAGGAAGCCCCTGCCTAAGCAACATTTTAAATCAAAAAGACGATATGTTTGCCACTACTGCCTAGTACCTGGTCACATTCGACCCTTTTGTTGGAGACGCGAAGAGGATCAAGCAAGAGGACATTACTTTCACTCCAACACTGGACCACGGCATCCCAAATACTTTTCGCATTCTCTGTCTTCACGACACTTTATCAAAAAGAAGGCAACAATCATACGCAAATGGGTGCCCAAAACTAAATCCTCCACTAATCATTGTTTTACAGATCCCTCAAATGAGTCTTCTGCCGCATCCAATGCCATCCAAAATGCTGAAACATGCAATGTCATTTTCACTGCCCTCAAAGCTACCAAAGATGATAAGTGGTACTTCGATAGCGGATGCTCGCGGCACATGACCGGAAATAGTGATCACCTCATCAACTACAAAGTTTTCCATGGAGGAGAGGTCACTTTTGGAGGAGGTTCCAGTGGTTCAATAATTGGCCGAGGCACACTAAATGTGAAAGGGCTGCCGAAGCTACAACAAGTGCTTCATGTTGAAGGCCTCATCACGAACCTCATAAGCATAAGTCAACTATGCGATGAAGGCATGAATGTAAGGTTTACTAACCAAATGTGTGAAGTGTTTGATAATGCAGGGAACCCACTCATTCAGGGGGAGCGTTCCAAGGCAAACAACTGCTACTCCATTGGAGAAACATGCCTCTCTGCACAAGTCAAAGATGACATAGACCTATGGAATCAAAAACTTGGACACACAAGTCTTGGGAATTTAGAGCGTCTAATCAAGCTCAATGCTGTTCGTGGACTTCCAACTCTCCCAAAAATCCAGAAGGCCACATGTGGACATTGCAAACAAGGAAAAATGACTCGTACAAGTCATCCAGCAATACCTGCCGCAGGACAGACTGATGTCTCTGCCGCAGGACCTGCTAATTCCAAGGCAGGGCTGTATCAAAAGCAAACCAAATGCTTTGATCTCCTCCACATGGATTTAATGGGGCCATTCGAGACAAGAAGCCACTCTGGAAAACGCTACGTACTCGTCGTAGTCGATGACTTCTCAAGATACACATGGGTGCGTTTTCTCCAAGACAAAAGTGAGACGTGTGATGAGGTGTCCAAGCTCATTAGGTGGATAAAGACCAACCATGAAGCCTCAGTAAAGAGATTAAGAAGTGACCATGGCACCGAGTTTGAAAACCAACGGCTTTCTCGTTTTTGTGACGCACATGGCATTGCCCAAGAATTTTCTGCCCCCATAACACCGCAACAAAACGGCGTGGCTGAAAGAAAGAATCGAACCCTCAAGGAAATGGCGTGTACCATGCTGATCGCCAAGGGCCTAAGCAAGCAATTTTGGGCAGAAGCATTCAATGCCGCATGCCATATCCTGAACCGCATCAGCATACGTTCAGGAACATCAAAGACGGCCTACAAAATTCTGAACAATAGGAAGCCTAATTTGAAATACTTTCATGTTTTTGGCTCTGTTTGTTATGTTTTAAATGATAGGGAACCTAGATCGAAACTTGATCCAAAATCCCTTAAAGGATTATTTGTTGGATACTCTAGGAATAGTCATGCCTATCGTATTTTTATCATACAAACTAGAACCATCATTGAATCTGTGAATGTTGATTTTGATGATCTTAGTCGACTCAGGAAACCTAAAGAAGAAGATGTGAAAGGTTTGCTCGAGCCTGCCGCAGTAGCAGAAGTTGAAGGCAGTATCACACCTGCGCAGCCTACTGCCGCACCTACTGGCTCGAATGATGATGCTCAACCTTCGACAGCATCTCCTGAGCAATCAAACGATGATAGAACCCACATCAATCAGATTCATCAGATGGTGAAGAGGAATCAAACCAACGACGAAGGGATCCCCCTAGGCATGTTGTCCGAAACCACCCTTCGAGTCAAATGTTGGCCAGACGCATGAGAGTTCATCCGTATATCAACTACCGCAACATGACCAAGAACATAAGCATGTCTGCCACATGCGTTGAAATAGGCATTACCTCGTATCTCTCAACGATCGAACCGAAGAATGCCAAAGAAGCACTGGCCGATGAATTTTGGTTTATGGCAATGCAAGAAGAGATGAACGAGTTTGAAAGAAACAAAGTTTGGAAGCTCATTCCTCGTCCCCAAAACAAGAATATCATCGGGACAAAGTGGATATTTAAGAATAAGTCTAATGAGCATGGGCAGGTTGTACGCAACAAGGCAAGGCTGGTGGCGCAAGGCTATACGCAAGTTGAAGGCATCGATTTCGATGAAACTTTTGCCCCCGTAGCACGCATGGAGTCCATTCGTCTACTCATTGCCATTGCATGCCACCTCAACATCACCTTACATCAAATGGATGTGAATGCAGCATTCCTCAACGGCATACTTGAAGAGGAGGCATACGTTGCACAACCAAAGGGCTTCGAAGATCCGAAACATCCTGACCATGTGTATCAACTGCACAAGGCATTGTACGGCCTAAAACAAGCTCCTAGAGCTTGGTATGGCTGCCTAACTGATTTTCTACTCAGTTTTGGATTCACCCGAGGCACTGCCGACAAGACCCTGTTTGTTAAATTCAATTCTTCTAAAATTTTAATAGCTCAAATTTATGTAGATGACATTGTTTTCGGATCCACATGTGAGAATATGCTTAAGGCATTTACCTCTGCCATGGCATCAAAATTTGAGATGAGCATGGTAGGAGAACTAACTCATTTTTTAGGGCTCCATATCAAGCAATCATCAACTGGAACTTTCATCTCACAAGCTTCATATGCTAAGAATCTCATCAAAAGATTCCAACTTGAAGGATCCAAGCCCATGAAAACACCTATGGGCTCAACGGACAAAATCTCCCGAGGCACTGATACTGCCGCAGTGGATCAGACACTCTACCGATCCATGATAGGGAGTTTGTTTTATCTTACGGCAACTAGACCAGATATCATGTATAGCGTTTGTTTATGTGCCAGGTTTCAAGCTGATCCAAGGGAAGAACACTTAAAGGCAGTCAAACGCATCATACGCTACGTTGCCGCATCAGTTGAGTTAGGCATTTGGTATACCAAAGATACCACCACCGATTTATTCGGATTTTCAGATGCCGACTGGGCAGGAGACACGGAGGAACGCAAGAGTACAAGCAGAGGATGTTGCTTTCTTGGAAACAACATTATTTCATGGCAAAGCCGCAAGCAAAACTGCATTTCTCTATCCACTGCCGAATCAGAATATATTGCCGCAGGGAGTTGCTGTACCCAACTGATTTGGTTGAAGCACATGCTTGATGACTACCACCTGGATAGCAATGTTCTTACACTCTACTGCGACAATACGAGTGCCATAAATATCAGTCATAATCCAGTGCAGCACTCAAGAACCAAACACATCAGCATAAGGCATCATTTCATACGAGATTTGGTGGAAAAACGTCTTTTAAGGATTGATCACATTCCTACAAAGAAGCAAATAGCTGACATCTTCACCAAGCCATTGGACTCAGAACGCTTCAATGCCTTAAGAAATTCTTTGTGCATGTGCACCATGCCTTAGATGCTGATCTGCATCATGCTGCCGCATTGTCATGCCTACTGAACCTCTGCCACAGCATTCTGCCTTAGTCAATTTATGAGATTAAAATTTTCCGAAGGAAGAGAAAATACCCAAACCACTTTAGGCAACATGGTCAAACCCATATACATGTAATTAATACTCAATGGGTTGAGATACTATGTACTAGGTGAACTAAGTATTTAATAATTTCATTTTTGACATGGCATTATGTCCAAGTAGAGTTTAAGTACTTATGATGCAGCATGATGTTCCATTAGGATTAGATAGTTGTTAATCTTTTCCTAATTTTGCTTTGTAAGCCTTGATTTTTCACACCACAAAAATATTTTACTTATTTTATTTATAAAAAAAAATTGGAAAAATGAAAAATAGAAAAAGAATATATTCCAAAAACAGAAAAAAAGAATATTAAAAAATAGAAAAAGAAAATATATTAAAAAAAACAAAAAAATCAAATATTAAAAAAAAAAAAAAGATTTTGATTTTGATTTTTGGCAACAACCTGCCGCAGAGCAATGCCCCACTTGACCGTTGGGCAGCACTCGAGTGTGCGGCAGGCGACGGTTCAGATCAAAAGTAATCGTTGCCTGGTTTTTACGTCCCATCAAACTCCCATCCGTTTTTCTCTCCTATGTTTTTTATCTATTATTCAAACTCCTAATCCAACTACACTTCTCATACAAATCAGATTCAAAGAGTTTGAATTTTCTTGAATTCTCAAAACCCTAATTTTTCTATCGAACATTAAGTATAAAATTCTCCATCTTCTTACGTTCGATTGTTTGTGCTCTGTTTTTTTTCTAAACCCTAATTTCATCAAGAACTTTGAATTCAATGGCATCATCTCCATTCGCCTTTGCTCGCTACTTCTCG
This sequence comes from Euphrasia confusa, assembly GCA_954870475.1. NCBI lineage: Eukaryota > Viridiplantae > Streptophyta > Magnoliopsida > Lamiales > Orobanchaceae > Euphrasia > Euphrasia confusa. The sequence continues at coordinate 37,457,248 of OX940955.1, read as the reverse complement.
GACCCTCGCCTGGTGGAGCTCATCAAAGAATCTCGCCCCGATGCAACTATGGAGGATATTCAGCCCGCGGAGTCTCTGCCTTTTATCAACCGCCTCATCGCCATCGATGTCGCCGCCGCCGCCGCCGCCGCCGCCGCAATCGACGCCGCTTCCCAGACGTTACCATCTACTGAGAACCAGCCGCCGCACGTCGAGGCCGGAGAAGGATCAGGTAAGGCGTCTCCCATGAACATTTCCCCGGACCATGATGCAGGGGGAGAAACTGCCGCAGAGGAAGACCCTGCCGCAGATGAAGGGCCAGTTTTTCCCATCTCTCTCCAGACCATACTTCCTGGTTCCCACGACTCTGAGCCATCTCAGACTCCACGGCCGCCGGTGATTATTCCGGGAGTCGATGATGTGCTTGCATACGAGGCTGCCCAGAACGAACGATCATTCAACACCTCTGTCTTGAAAGGGCTTTTTACTCATGAGCCCTCTGTCACTGCCGCATCCTCTGCCATCCCACAGGCAGACCCTGAAGTGCAGCAGCAAGGCAAAGACGTGCCTTACGACAGGAGGGACGATGATGATGATTTTGATTACGCCGAGCTATACGAGAACTACCCATCTCAGAAGAAGACCAAGGATCGCAAACCGACTCCTTATCCATCTGCAACTCCACTCTCAGAGAATGAAAACTCTGAGAATTCCAGTCAGCAGCATCATGATGCCGCAGGATCTGAGACGGAATCTGATCCACCACTGAGTGAACTTTTCTCGAGGAAGCGCAAGACAGAGCAAGTGCCCATTTCTCCTCGCCGGCCATCCACCAGATCCACCACTGCCAAAGGCAAAGGTCCGGCCATGCCCCCAACCTCAATGGAAAATCCTATTGACGTAGAAGCCACCACTGCTAAGAAATCCCGTAAAGGGAAGGAGAAAGCTGCCGCAATCAAACCCGACAGCTCTCATAGTGGTGATGCCGCAGTCATACCTGCTGCGAAGAAGGGTGGAAAAGCACCAAAAATTGATGCCCCCAAGGAGGATTCAGATTCTGATATGAAACCCGGCAAGGGCTATTCAAGGCGATTTTGGTAAACGTCGTTCTGTAATTGGACCTCAATTCTACTCCAACAAACCTATTCTTCCAGACCGTAGTGTGGAGATGTCAGCTTGTGCACGACACAAAGTCGACAAGTTCTTGAAAAAGATGAAGTTGGTTAAGGCAGTTACCTACGCAGGACCCTACTGCGAGGACTTGGTGCGCGACTTTTAACTTGCGCCCATGTTTTGGTGATGATGGTTCCCGTGGCTATGGGAAAGTGTATCTCAGGGAGAAAATTTTCAATTTCACCCCGGCTGCTATTAATGCTTTCTTGGAGCGCTCTGATATCGAATACCCTGCCGCAAATGCTGTTCCTACCATTGCCGCAGTCTCTCATCGTCTGACGAAGTCATCACCTGATGCCAATAATAATATTCCTGCCTCCAAGCTTTCCTCTTTTTACTACTTCTTATTCACTGCCGCAAGGCACAATTGGATTCCTACGTCCAATGTGCACTTTGTGCATACCCAAATGGGGGAAGTATTGTTTCACCTTGGTGCAGGAAGGCAGGTGAACCTGGGAGAAATCATCTTCGAGAAGATTGAGTCACAGGCAGAGAATATCACTCAGACGCAGAGCCTTGCGTTTCCTTCCTTGATCTGGGAGATGTTGAAGAACCAAGGGCTCTCGTACAATAGTGTTGATCAACTGATTGCAGCCCCAAGTGCTTACAAGCTCTATGTTCGTGAGTTAAATGATTTGCCCTGGACTGGATTTCATGCCACTGCCGCAGTGCCTCCCACTCCACAGTAAAAGAAAGCACCAAAGAAGCAAGCTGATGCCCCTAGCTCATCTGCCCAGCCGAGTATTCATGCTCGCGCCCAAGCATTTGCAGAGCTATGTGCTGAACATCATCTGGTAATCATGAAGGAATTCATGGCCGAAGCTATTGTGGATGGAATTTCTCATTTTCTTGAAGATGAGGGATTTCCTTCACAAAAAGGGGGAGTACCAGCAGCTGCGCGCAAAACGGCAAGGAGCACGATTCTGAGGAAGTTGAAGAAACGCATTGATGAGGATATTAAGGAAGCTGATGCTGAAGAAGCTGCTGCAGAGAAGGAAGCTGCCGCAGCAGAGAAGGCTGCCGCAGACACCGCAACAGAGATTGATGGTGAAGAGCGCGGATCGTCTCCCGAGCATGATGACTGAAGAACTTGAAGGACTGCAGTTCTGAAGACCTTGAAGAAATATTATTTCTTCTTTTGATGTTTAATTTTTATTTGCTCTGAACACTTTTTACATTTCTGCTTATTTGTGTTTGAACAATTTGTTTAAGTTTTTATTTGATTTGAACAATTTCAATTTTTAGTAATCATTTCCCTTATAAAAAATTGGTGTGTTATTTAGAGGCTTACTTAGTTTAACTTGTTTTTTCTATTAGTTAGGTATCAAATAAATTTTTGTTCTACTTAGGAAGTATCAACTAAGGGGGAGTTTCATTGCCTTAGTTGTTTGTCAAGATAAATGTCATATACTTCTAAGTCAGATGTATTTCATTGAGGGGGAGTGCTCCATTGCGCTGCTGCCTCATGGTTTTGTGAAGAAAGATAAAAGGGGGGAGTTTGTAAGGATAAATATGTTAGGGCATTACAATGCCTTAAAGGATCTAGGCAGAAGTTGTTTTGCTAACATATTTATTTGTTTTCTTCTTTCTTCACAATTTAAACTGTTGTAATCACTTGTCATATTGGTGATTTGATTTAGCATAGTTCGTTAGTTGGAACGTGCTTGAAAAACAATCAACATAGAAGATTTCTGCCGCAGCACAGCCAGGCAGTGTTATGCCGCAAGCAGTGCAAGGCTTGGACAAGAGGTTGAGTTAAGAGAATCAAGCGAAGCATGATATAAGGGCAAGGGAATGCTGAAGTCCAGATAGTATGGAAGGCAGTGCAGTGTGGCAGTGAATTCCAGAAGAACTTCAGAAGGCATCCTGCGGCAGCAGTCAAAGCAGCCTGCCCTGAAATCTCTCAACCGATTGTTGACCTAGCTTTTCAAGGGAATTAGTTGAAGACTCTCACCTATAAATAGAGGACGTCTACAGCTGCATTCCTCAACAATCCAGAATACAACACAACACCTTATACACTTCATTTCCACTCTAGTTCGATCGATCAAGCCTTTAGAGCCGAAGACTTCAAACGTGAAGTTCTTCGTGCCGTGTATCTCTCATTTCTGGGAGTGTCCTTTTGTTCGGCTGATGATCGAAGGCTTAGTATAGGTGTTCTACAGTAGTTGCTAGGTTTTGTTGTTGATTGTTCATACTCTTCGGATACGATTAATACGAAGGCATACATGTGTATAGCCTTTGGTAATATCATTGTAAATCCAAGAGTATCGTTTTGTAAAGACTCGTTCTTTAATAAAGTTTCTGGCCGTAAGGCCGTTTCGTATGTGTATAATTTAAATACACATACAAAGATTTAATTCCTTGTCATTTACTTTTCGTATGTGTGTGTGAGTTCGTTTTTACAAGTAATTTATTTTTAATTAATTCCGCTGCAACGATATACATATATAACATATATAAAGCTTAAACTGAAACATTAAGACACACGCTAAAATATATAAATTACGTAAAACGAACATTTTCTGTACAAGGCATCGCGCTGCGGCATACGCTGTTCTGCCGCAGAACACTGCCTTGTCTGGGCAGCGCATTTCACTGCGTTTTATTTACTGACTACGACTTTCATGAAGCAAACAAAAATCACAATTCAATTAGTATTTGTTTTGAAGCGTCGCGCGCACACATATATATATATATATATTTATATATATATATATATATATATATATATATATATATATATATATATATATATATATATAGAGAGAGAGAGAGAGAGAGAGAGAGAGAGAGAGAGAGAGAGAGAGAGAGAGAGAGAGAGAGAGAGAGAGAGAGAGAGAGAGAGAGAGAGAGAGAGAGAGAGAGAGAGAGAGAGAGAGAGAGAGAGAGAGAGAGAGAGAGAGAGAGAGAGAGAGAGAGAGAGACTTTCTCATACGGATCAATGCGTACGCATTCAACAAACTGAAAATTATTATATTAATTTTTATATATTAAATTGATTTATTTCCTTACTTTTTTCTGCTATTAAATTTAAAGATTATTATATTATTTTTTATATATTAAATTGATTTTTTTTTTCTTCTTACTCCTATTAAATTTGAATATTATTATATTAAATTGATTTTTTTCTCCTATTAAATTTGTTGTACCGTTTCTATATATTTGAATTAATTTATACAGTATTTTTTTTATCTTTCTCACAAAAATATTAAATCCTAAATTCAGCTAAATTGAACTAAAATTCAAAATTTTAACATTCATACCAAATTGGAAGTAATTCTTTTTTTTATTTATTATTATTTGATTTCAATTTTTCATGATTTTTTTAATATAAATTAATTAATAACAAAAATCTCATAATAATAATCAAAATCTGTATGCAACACTTTTATTTTTTTACAAGAAAAATATTTAATACTTGATATGTAGAGCTGGTAGCCCAATTTTTTTGATATTTAGATATGAATAAATTAAGAAAAACTAATTTTGAACATTAATTTATTACATTCATGTTAAAATTTATTATGTAATTATAAATTTATTGGTAGGAGAGAGAAAATAAAGGCAATATTAATTTAATATAAATGAGATATATTTAAGAATATATAAAACTTAATATACAGTAATAATTTTTAATTTTTTTAATGCGTACAATTTAATATATATAAAATATATTTAAAATAATATATAAAAATTAATATAAAAATTTTCAATTTGTTGAATGCGCATTGGTGCGTATATTGGTGCGTATGAGAAAGGCGTGTATATATATATATATATATATATATATATATATATATATATATATATATATATATATATATATATATATATATATATATATATATCAAAGCCTTTCTTGAGAGTAAGTAAGAGTGGCCAATGTGGTTATGGGCTACAGTTCCAATCCACAACTTCCCATTGACCTCTTTCACCTCACTAACCAACTTCATCACAATCCCTTCCCTATCATCAAGAACATCTAATATCTCTCCATCACCATTGAATCGCGATATCATAGTGTACATCCTCATCCCCACCATCCTAGCCAGATACTTCATCGGAATAGGGAGCCGAAAGTATACGCTTCTTAGCCATGGACCGTAGATCAACACCTCTTGTGCTGTGGTCCTGCAACAGTCGATCGCTACCCAAAAGTCACCTTTATCCGTTATTCTTATGTTGTCTGGAAACCCTGGAAGGTTCGCAAGTACCTCGTTCGTGCCACTCTTCGGGCCCTTCAAAACATGTATTGTGTTGGAATTATTTTAAATAATTCATGTATTTTGATCAAAGTTGTGTAATTTTTATGGCAATAAAAATGTATTCGATTTCGAGTTTAATCGTTACAATTATTATCTCCGTGTTACGAGGTAATCGTGGTATTTTATTTCGTCAAAATCCGTTAATCGGTGAGTGAGAAATAAATGTTTAAAGATTGCCATAAATACCACTTTGGTGAATGAAGCAATTATTACTTTGTTGGGATAAATGTTATCCCACATTGGAAGAATACCAAAAGTCATATCTCTTTAAATGTGATAAGAGAGTATGAGTGTTCAACAAGTTGACTAAGTTCATGCACCCTTAGCGGTATATGGCAAAGGCCACACGCGCGCGCCCCGCCCCGTCCCGTCTCGTCTCGGGCTCGGGCTCGGGCCTGGCTCCTTGGTGATTTGGTCAATTGGACTCTGGGCTTCCCTGGGCACACTGGGCCAACTGAGCCAATTGAGCCAGTTTGGGCAGACCGGTCTATATCTTTTGGACACGGTCCGATTGAAGTATTTGGGCTCGTAAGATAATGGATATTAATTAATTTCGTAATTAATTAATTGGATAATTGCTGAACGTGGGCAGTTAGAGATGGAGTGGTCAAACTCCACTCGGCTGGAACTGCCCTGAACCGCCACCTGCATGTGAGTGGTGTGTAACTCCCCAAGTGATGTCTATATATAGACTTGAACATGCATCATTTCACGCACGAAATAGAGACGAAAAAATCAGATATTCATATCATCATTACATATCACGAGTGTGCTCAGTTATCACGGTTTCCGTTCAACCGAGGGTTCGATTCAGTGTGCAAATCGTTCGAGCCCCGCTGCCGTTGTATCTTTGGGATCAGAGAGCCTGTAACCGTAGCATACACGGGGCTTTACTGATTTGCGGAAAGTGCAAACGCCTCAGCCAGCAACCTATCGTTTTTACTTTCCGTTTTTATCTTTGTTATTCCGGTTTGACTAACCCGTTTGTTACATTTTTCCCAACAATCGCAAATCAGTAAAATTATCATGTCTACCGGAGGAGGTAACAACAAGGATGATGCCCAGAACAACAACGAGGTTCCCGTCATCAACGTTGAACAACCCATCAACAACAAAGAAGTTCTCATCGGGAAGATTCCAGTTGCTTTGCCCATCCACACTCAAACCATCCCGAATGCCGAGAAACCCGAGAAGTTCACCGGCGTCGACTTCAAAATGTGGCAGTCCAAAATGATGTTCTACCAGACCACCCTTGGACTGCAGAAGCATTTGACTGATGACCCTATGACCATAACTGACAAAGACTCTGATGAGAGGCGCTTTGCCTTTGAGGCCTGGGGGCAGAGTGATTATCTCTGTCGGCACACCGTCTTGAACGGGCTGTGTAATGAGTTGTACAATGTGTACAACATGTATAAGTCTGCCAAGTCCCTTTGGGATGCCTTGGAGAAGAAGTATAAGACCGAGGACGCTGGTACTAAGAAGTACGTCGTCGGCAAGTTCCTGGACTACAAGATGGTCGACTCAAAGTCTGTGATCTCCCAAGTCCAGGAGTATCAACTGATCTTGCATGACATCGCCTCTGAAGGGATGAAGATCAGTGAGTCCTTTCAGGTGGCGGCTGCCATCGAGAAGCTCCCTCCCGGGTGGAAGGACTTCAAGAACTACCTTAAGCATAAGCGAAAGGAGATGAGCCTTGAAGAACTCATTGTCAAACTTCGGATAGAAGAAGACAACCGTGATCGAGAGGTCAAACCGGGGAGAGTTCCTATGGAGGCTCGGGTGAACTTGACTGAGCCACAAACTGCCAAAAGGAAGAACACTTCTAAGGGCAAAGAGCCAGCCAAAGTCTGGAAGTTCACTGGAGTTTGCCATAACTGTGGCAAACCGAACCACATGGCCAGAGACTGCAACAAGCCAAAGAGGCCAAACGGGCAGAAGAAAAAGCGACCAAGTGCCAACGTGGTTCAACACGAGCTGACATGTGCTGATATGACTGCTGTGGTCTATGAGGCCAATCTGGTTAGCAATAACAAGCAGTGGTTCATTGATACCGGAGCCACACGACATGTATGCTCTGACAAGGATGCCTTTGCCTCGTATGCTCCTTGTACCGGTCGCAAACTCCACATGGGTAACTCCGCATCGTCTGAAGTTGCTGGAGTTGGGAACATTGTCCTCAAACTGTCTTCTGGAAAGGAGCTCAAGTTGACTGATGTGCTGCATGTCCCAGACATCCGAAAGAACCTGGTTTCCGGTTCTGTTCTAGTGGAGCATGGCTTCAAACTTGTATTTGATGCTAAGAAATTTGTACTTTCTAAGTTTGGACTGTTCCTAGGTAGGGGTTATCTTGATCAAGGTCTGTTTAAAATGTCTGTAATGGCTGTTCGCCCCCCCTTTGCCCAGAGCAATAATGAAAAAGTTGTTTCATCTTACTTGATCGAGTGTTATGATTTATGGCATTTTCGTTTAGGACATGTGAATCAAAATGCAATAAAAAGACTTATGAATTTGGAATTAATTCCAACTTCTAAAATAAATTCACAACATAAGTGTGAAGTTTGTGTTGAAGCCAAACTGGCTAAATTACCGTTTCGATCAGTCGATCGTTGTACCGAACCTCTTGGACTTATTCACACCGACATATGTGATTTAAAGTTCGCACCGAAAAGAGGTGGTAAGAAATACTTCATCACGTTTATTGATGATTGTACGAGATTCTGTTATTTGTACTTATTAAATAGTAAAGACGAAGCCCTAGAGACATTCACTAAGTACAAAACCGAAGTTGAAAATCAACTTGATAAACGGATTAAGATAGTCCGTAGTGACCGAGGTGGAGAGTACGTAGCTCCGTTTGAACAATTATGTTCTGAAAATGGAATAATACATCAAACAACTGCCCCGTATTCACCTCAGTCAAATGGCGTTGCTGAACGAAAGAACCGAACATTAAAAGAAATGATGAACGCCATGTTGATCAATTCTGGGTTACCCCAGAACATGTGGGGGGAAGCCGTCCTGACGGCAAACCACCTACTGAATAAGATTCCTCTTAAAGGGAAAAATGAAACTCCGCACGAACTTTGGAAAGGTCGTAAGCCATCTTACAATTACCTTAAAGTGTGGGGGTGTTTGGCCAAAGTGTCGGTTCCTGAGCCAAAACGAATGAAGATAGGACCTAAAACGGTCGATTGTATCTTCATTGGATATGCTTTGACTAGCATGGCATAGTGAGATTGTGAGTACACTATTCTGAAAATCCAGAAGTGACTAAAGGTACGATTATGCTGAGAAAGTGCTCAAAAAGTTCAATGCCCTTGATGGTCCTGAATGTAGGACTCCGTTTGACCGAAGTGTCAACTTAACAGTCAATTTGGGCAAACCGATAGCTCAATTGGATTACTCTCGAGTAATAGGTAGTCTGATGTACCTAACGAATTGTACTCGTCCTGACTTAGCTTACGCTGTGAGCAAACTGAGCCGGTACACGAGCAATCCAAGTCATGAACATTGGGATGCTTTGAAAAGAGTGTTAAAGTACTTGAAACACACTCGAGATTATGGACTATACTACACAAGATATCCTAGTGTACTTGAAGGATATTGTGATGCTAGTTGGATCTCGGACTCAAAGGATTCTCATTCCACTAGCGGTTATGTCTTCTGTATAGGAGGCGGAGCAGTCTCGTGGAAATCCACGAAAGAAACTTGTATAGCCAGATCAACTATGGAATCTGAGTTCATCGCTTTGGACAAAGCAGGTGAAGAAGCTGAATGGCTTCGAAACTTCTTAGAAGATATTCCATGTTGGAAAAAGCCTGTGTCTCCAGTGATGATGCACTGTGATAGCCAATCGGCCATAGCGAGGGCACAGAGCAATATGTATAACGGAAAATCTCGACACATACGTCGAAGACATAACACCGTTAGGCAATTGATCACAAATGGAGTGATTTCCTTAGACTATGTGAAGTCACAGGAAAACTTAGCTGACCCTTTGACCAAAGGGATGACTAGAGATCAATTAAGTGTATTGCTAAAGGGAATGGGTTTGAAAAACCACAACTAAAGAATGACCATGGCGGTAACCCTACCATGCTGAGTGGAGATCCCACAAACTTGGTTCAAAGGGAAAACTAAGTCATGCTAGTTCAGTTAAGCACTTGGAAATAAAGATTTCCGCTTTCCATCCCTATGGGCAAAGAAGTGCTAGAACCTGAAATGTGGTAAAGGTTAAGTCGTTGAGACTTTTAATGAATCCCACACCTCGGAAAGGTGGAGTATTTCAGGGTACTCATGCTGGGAGGTCACCTATATAAATGTGAAGTGTAGGCCACTTCAAATGTAAACATTTATGAATCCAAAGAGTTGTCCAGGGCCTAAACGGACACAACAAGAGAAATGGAAACTGATAGGGATTTGTTGTGTGACTATCATTGACTCGGTGTACACTACGGAGGAATAGTTCAAGGCATAGCGTCCACTAGCCCGCCAGTACATCCGATGATTTTCACTAAGGGAGGTTCAAAGCCACAAGCTACCTTTCCAGAAGCAATAGATCCTTCCGAGAACCGAGCACTAGAGTCTGCATTCATGGCATATGCATTGATTTCACTCATGTGGGGGATTGTTGGAATTATTTTAAATAATTCATGTATTTTGATCAAAGTTGTGTAATTTTTATGGCAATAAAAATGTATTCGATTTCGAGTTTAATCGTTACAATTATTATCTCCGTGTTACGAGGTAATCGTGGTATTTTATTTCTTCAAAATCCGTTAATCGGTGAGTGAGAAATAAATGTTTAAAGATTGCCATAAATACCACTTTGGTGAATGAAGCAATTATTACTTTGTTGGGATAAATGTTATCCCACATTGGAAGAATACCAAAAGTCATATCTCTTTAAATGTGATAAGAGAGTATCAGTGTTCAACAAGTTGACTAAGTTCATGCACCCTTAGCGGTATATGGCAAAGGCCACACGCGCGCGCCCCGCCCCGTCCTGTCCCGTCCCTTCTCGTCTCGGGCTCGGGCTCGGGCTCGGGCTCGGACTTGGGCTTGGTCCTGGCTCCTTGGTGATTTGGTCAATTGGACTCTGGGCTGGACCTGGGCTTCCCTGGGCACACTGGGCCAACTGGGCCAATTGAGCCAGTTTGGGCAGACCGGTCTATATCTTTTGGACACGGTCCGATTGAAGTATTTGGGCTCGTCTTGATCGACCCAATAGTTGAACACATATTAAGTCTTTGGGCTCGGCCCAACTGAAGATAATGGATATTAATTAATTTCGTAATTAATTAATTGGATAATTGCTGAACGTGGGCAGTTAGAGATGGAGTGGTCAAACTCCACTCGGCTGGAACTGCCCTGAACCGCCACCTGCATGTGAGTGGTGTGTAACTCCCCAAGTGATGTCTATATATAGACTTGAACATGCATCATTTCACGCACGAAATAGAGACGAAAAAATCAGATATTCATATCATCATTACATATCACGAGTGTGCTCAGTTATCACGGTTTCCGTTCAACCGAGGGTTCGATTCAGTGTGCAAATCGTTCGAGCCCCGCTGCCGTTGTATCTTTGGGATCAGAGAGCCTGTAACCGTAGCATACACGGGGCTTTACTGATTTGCGGAAAGTGCAAACGCCTCGGCCAGCAACCTATCGTTTTTACTTTCCGTTTTTATCTTTGTTATTCCGGTTTGACTAACCCGTTTGTTACATTTTTCCCAACATATTTCATAATCCTGTGGAGGGTCAATTTGTAAGGTAATTACAAACCTCGTAACTAATGATAATTTTTTGTAGCATCTTAATATAGTCTACCAGCAATTGGTAGTTTCTGTATAGAGAAGGAAAGATTGGTCCTTTGACAATTGAACTCCATTTGGAAATGGCAATCCCTTTAGTACAACATGTGTAGTTTTCGTCAGAGGATCGTACCGGAGGAGTCGACCTGTTGCTTCCCCTTCCAACAATATGAAAAAATGGTCTCTGCATGTATATAGATTATACTAATGTAAGGATGAACAAAAAAACTACACTGATGTTTGGACTATTTATAACAAACACATAATCTAATAAAAATATTAGACTTACCCCTTGATTAAGGAAGAGTCTCGTGTTGTGTTTTTCTTTTAATTAATTTAAATTTAGGGGTAGTTCTTTATAAATATTCCATAGTTTAATTTTTAATGAAAACATAAACTTACACCCGGTTGTATCGATTGCTAGTGTCTGTGAAGAAGATGGATCCATTCTCATGAATATCGAGGTCGTTTGCAAAAAGTATAGGCTCTCCATCAGCCTGTGTTGTCAATGGAGTTGCAAGGCCACTGACGACGCGAAAACTTTGTCGTGGAAGCTAACGCGGCCAAAATAAATTTATAAAGTTCCTAAATTCAACACAAGATAGCAAGTGATAAGTATAGGGTCGATCCCACGAGGAAGCAATTGCAATTTAGTTAATCTCGGCTTTGCCCAAATAGTGTCACAATAAAAAGGGTTTAAGTTTGGTTGCTGAGTCACAGCGTTTTATCAAACTACCAACTAACATAAATAATTAAACTAATTAACCCAAACTAACATGCAGAAATATTAAACTAACACTTTGACCAAACTGAAACAGAAAAGTAATTAATCAAACTGAAATCAAATAAAGGAAAGTAGGCTTCTGGGCTTTGGCTTCTCTCTGGGTTCTCTGGGCAAACTACCGATCCCTGGCACTAATGGTTTTAACTGATGGTTTGTCAATCGGTTATAGGATGTCTAACAAAGTGAAAGCAGTAGCGTGAGCACGTCTGCCCAGACCTTGACTTCGTTCCAGGGGTCATCCTTGCAACTTTAGGGAGCTCATCCATCTTCTAGCGTAGTCTGCAGTTTGACCAAGTACCCGGTATGCCCACACCGCTGCCCTTTCGCCCTCCTTAACCTGCACCTCAAAAACAAACAAACCCTTTCCCCTTATGGGATCAAGCAAGTCAAAGTTCTCCATTCGATTTCTTTCAAAATGCAATAAAATAAAATAAAACTAAAATAATGGAAAAAAGATACCAGGTTGCCTCCTGGTCAGCGCCTTAGTTATCGTCATGGGCATGACGTGATGTATGCTCACCATTCTTCATGGTGCGAGGTTTAAGTTTCTCCTCGTTGTGCCCATAAGAGGCCTTCAGAAACTTGAGTATATCTGAAGAGCTGCTCATCATCCATCCTTGTATAGTATCAGGAGCTTTGCCCAAACCAAATGGCATTCGCATGTTGGTGGTGGGCGTCTTCCTCTTGTCTTCTGGATGTTGGGCAAACGACTCATGGGCTTTCCTTTCCGAACTTTCGCTTGACTCATCACTGCTGATCTCGGAGATTTTATTCACTTGTCCTAGGTAGAGATATTTGATAAGTTTGTGCAACTTCTTCAACTCTTGCTCGGGTGCTTGCTCAAAGGGCAGCACCAATCTCTCCTCTGGGACATGAGTTGTGGGGATGAAAGTACTAGATGGTTCTAGGATTCCAATATGTAGTACCGCCTCCATTTTCTCTTCTATTACGTCATCTTTGGCAAACTGTTCAACATTCGCCACTTTGCCCAAACCGGTTGCTACGTTTAGACCTGCTTCTCTGCCCAGACTAACAGGTGTGCCCAAATTTGTGTTTTCTGATCTATTGACCTTTGCTAACCTTCCTGGAAATGGAGGTTTGATCACTATAGACTGTGGTTTGGGCTTTGACTCCTTTATTTGGGCAGACTTGTCTTCACGTTTGAAAAGTCTCTTTAGGGCTTCAAATTCTACCATGTCTCGGTTTGGTCTCTTTCTCTTCTCTGGAAGTATGTCTTTGCTCTTCATTTGGATGGTACTTTGTTGTGCCTCTAGGGCAGATTGCTCCTCTTGGGCAGACTGCTCCTCAAATTTCTCTTCCAATCTTGCCACAGTTTGGGCAAGCTGTGATATGTGGGCGTTAAGATTCTGAATTCCTTCCACCATCCCCTTCTTGACATTTTCGTTCTCTTGTTGAGCTTTTATGCTATCTTGTTGAGCTTTCATGGTCTCCATCATTACACGGTTCACAAGCTCGGATAGAGACGGTTCTCTATTTTCATCAAATTGTTGGGGTTCAAAGTATTGTTGATCGTGCTCTTGGCTTCTCTCTTGATAGTTGTCTTGCCCATACCCAAAATTTTCATGATATCTCCGTTCTGGTATGCTGGTATGGGCATACGGATCATAGTAATCCATTCTGCTTTGCCCAAAGCTGTTAAGTTCACATCTATCGACTGCCTTGAGTGGTCCTGTGGCCATATGCTCCATGAATCTCTCAATGGTGCTGCAAAGCTGATCGATTTTATTTTCGGTTGCTATGGGCATAGAAACTGTCTGTTTGGGCAAATCGTACTCATCTTCATGGGATTCTTCAGCCAACTCTTTGAATATTTTGAACGCCTCACTTGCACTTTTATTCAGAATAGAACCCCCACATGCTGCACGAATTATCATTCTCTCTTGTCCCCTTAGCCCGGATACGAAATAGTGGACTAATTCGTGATCTGGAATCTGGTGGTATGGGCAAAGCGCTAGAATTTCTTTGAATCGAACCCAATAGTCATGAAACGATTCTTCGGTGCCCATTTTGATGTTATAAATTCTCTTCTTCATTTGCAAGACTCGAGACATGGGGAAGTACTTCTTCAAGAATTGATGTTGCAATTCTTGCCATGTTGTAATTTCGCCTCTGGGCAAACTGTAAATCCATTCTCTTGCCCCATCAGCAAGGGAGAAGGGAAAGTCTAACAGTCGAATTTATTCTGCCAGTTTGCCCATAGCGTGTATAGTACCACATGTCATCTCAAAATCCTTCAAATGTCGTTGAGGATCCTCCCAGGGCATATCGCTGAATTTGGGCAAGATCTGAATAAAACTGTGCTTCATCTCCCAATCTGCAGTGATTCTGGGCAAAGTGATGCCCAGAGGTCCGAAGCTCAAATCGGTGGGGAACATCATTTCCCTCAAGGTATGGACTACTGGTGGGTCATACTGATCACCCATCTCTCTTCTCTAGTCAAAAGGGTATTGCTCTCTTGCTCTTTACTTGGACTGCACGTGCTCTTTGCCCTGCTCCTCACGTTCTGCCCCCCTTTGCCCTGTACGGTCAAACTGGAGCAAAAACAAAAAATAACAAGTCAAATAGCACAGAAGACTTATTGCTGGAATATTGCCTCCCCGGCAACGGCGCCAATTTTGACGACGCGAAAACTTTGTCGTGGAAGCTAACGCGACCAAAATAAATTTATAAAGTTCCTAAACTCAACACAAGATAGCAAGTGATAAGTATAGGGTCGATCCCACGAGGAAGAAATTGCAATTTAGTTAATCTCGGCTTTGCCCAAATAGTGTCACAATAAAAAGGGTTTAAGTTTGGTTGCTGAGTCACAGCGTTTTATCAAACTACCAACTAACAGAAATAATTAAACTAATTAACCCAAACTAACATGCAGAAATATTAAACTAACACTTTGACCAAACTGAAACAGAAAAGTAATTAATCAAACTGAAATCAAATAAAGGAAAGTAGGCTTCTGGGCTTTGGCTTCTCTCTGGGTTCTCTGGGAAAACTACCGATCCCTGGCACTAATGGTTTTAACTGATGGTTTGTCAATCGGTTATAGGATGTCTAACAAAGTGAAAGCAGTCCTATTAAGTCACGCCTACAGTCACCCCACCCCAATCCGTCCTTACTGGGTAAAGAAAGGCAAGGTATACTTATGCCTAATCCCCTGAGCCTAGACAATTCGATACCTATGTGGTCGCATGGATCTAGTTTGCCCAAACTCGCATTACTCTCTCGACGAACCCAATTCGGCCAATAGCATGTCCGGAAATCCGAATCATACGACCGCAACTCCAACACGTTCTAGCGCTATGCCCGTAGTACATCTAACGCGGAATACTCGGTTGATCAATCGCTGGTATCTCAAAGTGTAAGGGTTTCCTAACGACCAAATTAGTCTACCCAAACCTGCAAGAATATGGTTAAACCTCAACTATGTATCGGGAACAAACCTCCAGGCAGTTAACTAAAAGCCCTAACAACCTCACGGTTCTACCTTAGCCCAGAGTCCCCTTCGATCTGCCTTTGCCCAGACGCCAGAAAACTAGCTACGCATAATCAAACAAAAAATAAATAAAATAAAAACGAAACTAAACATGCTGGAATTAAATTGAAAATCAAACTAACAATTGTTTTAAACATTCAGAAATTAAAAGACGAAATAAAGAACAAGAAATCGAAACGAATTTGCCGCGCTTTGCCCGAAGGCAGAAAGCCGGCGAGAACTCGACTCCGTCTTCTTCAACCCATCAATGGCGTCTCTATATATTTTCTGGTGTTTAATTTCGTCCTCTCTCTCCTGGTGTCTGATTGTAGGGTTTCATGTGTTGTTTTATAGGTGTAAGAAGTCTTGGACACCAAGGAAAATCGCGATCAAGATTTTGTCTTTGAGATAAGGAAAGAAAAGATTCTTTCCTTATTCTTTACTTGGTAATAGAATCCTGATTCATCTTTGCCATAGTCCGCCATAGTCCGTCTCTGGTCAACTCTTGTCTCTAGTATGTCGGTACTCGATGTTTGCCCAAAGACGTGTCTTTGCCCAAAGTCTTGACTTTGCCCAAAGTGAAACTTCAATTTCTGTGTCAGGTTCTTCTGCATCGTGACTTTGCCCAAAGTGGTGACTTTGCCTCCTTAGGTCAAACTGCTCAAGTCGCTTTGCCTCGAATCCGCGCGTTTGCCCAAAGTGGACCATTCCATTGCCTTTTCCGCGCAATCTCCACCTGCTAACATGAATCCCTGCATACTTTGCCCAAACACTCCATTGTGCCCTCCCAGACACATAAACGACTCAAACTGACTCAATTATGACTCTAAAAAGGCTCCAAGATGAGCAAATAAAATGGCTCATCAAACCGCACACACTTGAAGTACGCTTGTCCTCAAGCGTAGGGTATGACTTACCAGACTCAAGACCAAAGTAAAAAAAAGAAATCAAGGTTGGGGGGGGGGGGGAACAAAGTAAACAGAGACTCAAAGGACTAGCATGAATGATATAATACAAGTAGGCATAGCATACACAGACAAATCAAAATTCGAGTTAAGAGACATAAAAATTCGGTCAAGACTCTGTACTAGGACTTTAGGTCACTCCCTCGCAAGTGTATCTCTCGTTTCAGTGTATGGGTATAATGTCACTCATTTTCTGTTGTGTACGTACTTTGCCCAAATTTGACAATTTGCTGATCAAGTTATTCTGACTAAGTGGGGGTCTCATCATAGGGGCTTTTATTGGGTTGTAATGTAGGCTCTTTGGGTGGATTTTGAGGAGTAGCCACATTTTGGGCAGAGGGCTCTTTTTCGGAATTAGCCTTTCTCTACCACTTTGCCCCTTTCTTACGGGGCTCAGCACACAACCACTTTTTTTTTTTTTTTTTTTTTTTTTTTTTTTTTTTTTGCTGAACATCAATCTCTCTACCCTCATATCTTTTCAGGTGCCTATGGGCATAGCACCAGACTGGTATACAAGAAAATCAATCAGGCTCAAAGGGATAACAAGGGATTAATGTTATTTATTTGGTCAAACTGGAAAGAAATGCCCTAATCATCTAATAACCCCACTTAACAAAACTAATTATCACAGCAAATAGGCAAAGTCAGGCATCATAAATATCACAACAGACTCTCAAGAAAGAAACTTCAATTCAATGTATGGCTCAAATTTCACAGTTTGCCTAGTACAGTTCCATCGTTCCTATTTCATGCCTTTAACTACGTAGTTTGAGTTGCTGTAAAAATAAAATGCTCTAAGTTTTCCCACAGGTATTCATATAATCATGCTTGAAAACGACCAGACACAGAGGTTTGCCCTTTCCCTTTCCCCCCTCACACACTTTGCCTTGGCAAAGTGGGTGAAAGTAACAAGATCAGTTGGGGCTTCACTCGACCAAACTCAAAACAACAACGAACATACCCAGTAGGGTGAACCTCCTCACACACTTTGCCTTGGCAAAGTGTGTTAATGAAAAGATCACCCCATGACTCGAAGTGACTCAAAGAAAAGAAAAGAAAAGAAAAGAAAAGAAAAGAAAAGAGACTATAGGGAGGACAACTTAGGAGGAGGTAGATGCAAGGTAGAACCTGAATTATGCACGGGCAAAGTGGGCTATTAATGTGTTCAGCAGCTCCGCGAAGCCTTTTTACATGTTTCCTTGTCGCCTTAGGACTTTGCCCAGAATCAGTAGCGTGAGCACGTCTGCCCAGACCTTGACTTCGTTCCAGGGGTCATCCTTGCAACTTTAGGGAGCTCATCCATCTTCTAGCGTAGTCTGCAGTTTGACCAAGTACCCGGTATGCCCACACCGCTGCCCTTTCGCCCTCCTTAACCTGCACCTCAAAAACAAACAAACCCTTTCCCCTTATGGGATCAAGCAAGTCAAAGTTCTCCATTCGATTTCTTTCAAAATGCAATAAAATAAAATAAAACTAAAATAATGGAAAAAAGATACCAGGTTGCCTCCTGGTCAGCGCCTTAGTTATCGTCATGGGCATGACGTGATGTATGCTCACCATTCTTCATGGTGCGAGGTTTAAGTTTCTCCTCGTTGTGCCCATAAGAGTCCTTCAGAAACTTGAGTATATCTGAAGAGATGCTCATCATCCATCCTTGTATAGTATCAGGAGCTTTGCCCAAACCAAATGGCATTCGCATGTTGGTGGTGGGCGTCTTCCTCTTGTCTTCTGGATGTTGGGCAAACGACTCATGGGCTTTCCTTTCCGAACTTTCGCTTGACTCATCACTGCTGATCTCGGAGATTTTATTCACTTGTCCTAGGTAGAGATATTTGATAAGTTTGTGCAACTTCTTCAACTCTTGCTCGGGTGCTTGCTCAAAGGGCAGCACCAATCTCTCCTCTGGGACATGAGTTGTGGGGATGAAAGTACTAGATGGTTCTAGGATTCCAATATGTAGTACCGCCTCCATTTTCTCTTCTATTACGTCATCTTTGGCAAACTGTTCAACATTCGCCACTTTGCCCAAACCGGTTGCTACGTTTAGACCTGCTTCTCTGCCCAGACTA
Source organism: Euphrasia confusa (assembly GCA_954870475.1). Lineage (NCBI taxonomy): Eukaryota > Viridiplantae > Streptophyta > Magnoliopsida > Lamiales > Orobanchaceae > Euphrasia > Euphrasia confusa. Next base: position 37,438,701 of record OX940955.1, on the reverse strand, counting down.
ACAGGTGTGCCCAAATTTGTGTTTTCTGATCTATTGACCTTTGCTAACCTTCCTGGAAATGGAGGTTTGATCACTATAGTCTGTGGTTTGGGCTTTGACTCCTTTATTTGGGCAGACTTGTCTTCACGTTTGAAAAGTCTCTTTAGGGCTTCAAATTCTACCATGTCTCGGTTTGGTCTCTTTCTCTTCTCTGGAAGTATGTCTTTGCTCTTCATTTGGATGGTACTTTGTTGTGCCTCTAGGGCAGATTGCTCCTCTTGGGCAGACTGCTCCTCAAATTTCTCTTCCAATCTTGCCACAGTTTGGGCAAGCTGTGATATGTGGGCGTTAAGATTCTGAATTCCTTCCACCATCTCCTTCTTGAAATTTTCGTTCTCTTGTTGAGCTTTTATGCTATCTTGTTGAGCTTTCATGGTCTCCATCATTACACGGTTCACAAGCTCGGATAGAGACGGTTCTCTATTTTCATCAAATTGTTGGGGTTCAAAGTATTGTTGATCGTGCTCTTGGCTTCTCTCTTGATAGTTGTCTTGCCCATACCCAAAATTTTCATGATATCTCCGTTCTGGTATGCTGGTATGGGCATACGGATCATAGTAATCCATTCTGCTTTGCCCAAAGCTGTTAAGTTCACATCTATCGACTGCCTTGAGTGGTCCTGTGGCCATATGCTCCATGAATCTCTCAATGGTGCTGCAAAGCTGATCGATTTTATTTTCGGTTGCTGTGGGCATAGAAACTGTCTGTTTGGGCAAATCGTACTCATCTTCATGGGATTCTTCAGCCAACTCTTTGAATATTTTGAACGCCTCACTTGCACTTTTATTCAGAATAGAACCCCCACATGCTGCACGAATTATCATTCTCTCTTGTCCCCTTAGCCCGGATACGAAATAGTGGACTAATTCGTGATCTGGAATCTGGTGGT